>CAMZMU010000096.1:68573790-69110199 GCA_947311845.1 Poa pratensis | reverse complement strand
AAAAATAGTACAAACCAATAACACTGTACGCATTAACATAGTAGCATGGTTTAAACCTTGCCTAGGTTACAAAACAATTCAGCCTTAAGCGACTTGCTCGGCCAACAAAATTTTAAGAACCAATCACGTTGACCAACTTCTGCTGAAATAGCTCACCAACTGGAAATGGCCGAGCAAGTCGCTGAAGGCCAAGTCGCTTAAGAAAAATAGCACACGGTACACAATGATTGTCAACAGAAAAAGCTAACTAAATCACACCCTAATATTTTTAAACCATTCTAACAAAAACCAAGCATAGATGGTTTCACATTATTACACCATAAGACTGCATGTCATCTCGGCAATGTTTTGAATTGGTTGCTCAGCTTATTCAGATATGAATGTCAAGCAATTAAATTAAACTTCGTAATGAGCTAACGAGGGTAGTTACAGACTACAGTGCTATAGTGGCCCTACAACTTCAGTCTTAGCACTTGGGATAGCTCTGCTACAGGTTTGACCTGGAATTACGTGGAATATGTCAACACTTAAATGATTTCATAATACTCAGCAAGTCCTTCCGGAAAGGGCATATTTCTCTCAGTCCAGTGGTGGAGCTGATATAGAAGTGTTGGATTCGACAACCAAATTCTTCTATAATGTTGAATTATTAGTGTTTTATAAGGTTGCTTATTAGTGGACGGATACACCATAAGTAGAAAGCCAACTCCAATGAAATTTTGCTCTAGCTTTAACCCTGTTTCAGTCAAGCTATCTAAAACGAAAAATCAGCTATCGTTTGTTTGCAGCTCAATCTGCCTGTGCAGTTTGCACGCGAGAGCATCACCTACAGCAAGCAGCAACATACAACAAGATACATCATACATCCCAGCAAGCAGAACGGCCAGAGCGAGCAGGCACAACGAGCGGAGGAAGCAGGGGTCAACCGCAGCAGGCCAGTGTGACGCGCGCCCAAATAACGTCCTAGCGCCACCTCTCCTCCATGTCATGCGGCAGCTCATGTTGACAGTCTTGTCCGCCCACTCCGTGGCGACGAGCCCCTTGGCGCGTCCTTGACTGCCGGCTCCATCTCGGCGCGGCTAGGGTCGTCTTTGCAGTCGTGTGGCGTGCCAAAGTTTTGCCCGGCGACTTGCTTCTGGCTATAAGTGCTGAACGGCGAGTCTTTAGGTTGGCTCCTCGACACAACCACAACTCGTCATCTCGTACGTATGTGATGGCGGCGACGAGTATCCCTGCGCTGTGCCCATCCGCACGACCCGCTCCAGCTCGCCGTCGAACAGCCCGTCCGTCCGACCACCACGACGGCACGACGACTCCATCCCTCACCGGCATCTTCCCGGCGTCCGCTTTGGCGACGTTGCATGCGTTCCCGCGGGCTCTGAGCAGCTGGAACCGGCAGTTCATGTACTTGTATACGAAGCAACCGAGATAGGATTACTCCGTGTACGTGGACGGACTCCCGGAGATCAGGTCGCAGCAGAAGCGATAGTCCCGGCGTACGCCCGATCCAGCAGCGTAAAGGGGCAGACGGGCGTGCCGGGCTCAGTCGCCAGGACGTGCATGAATGAGCTCGTCATGAGCCACCAGCGCCCACGTCGCTACCGCGGTACTCCAACGCCGTCCGCCACGCCGAGGAAGTTCATGTAAATCGGATAGCTTTCGTCGTGGTTGATCTCGTCTACTCGATAAACCAGATCGACGTGAAGTTCTTTTTGTCCGCGATAGCCTAAACCGATGGGTGACGTGTGGAATCGGCGCGGCGGCGAGGAATCAAGCACAGGAGGCAGCGTGTCCGTGCTGCTTTTATTGAAGCAAACGACAGCCAGGGATGGATTTCGTGATGGTTTCCGTTTCAAATACCGTATCTGGACTGGACGACAACCAGGACATACTACCACGGATCGGCGGATTGCAATCAGTACATGTGGAGAAAGCAAGAAACGCGACGGGGAAAAGAAAAAATTCGAAACGGTATGACTTATGGGTGGCAGTGGTGGGTAATTGTTACGAACTTTAGGGGTAGTTTAAACGACGTACGAGAAGAAGTCTTAATGTTTTTATTATTAGGTATAGATTATTCTCGCATATTAGGGTGCGTTGCACTAGAGAGCCAAAAGTCCGGGTCAATAGTAATACTTCCTTATGTTACTTTGCACCGTGTAGGTAATAACATACTCCCTCCATTCCACAATACTCTACATGCTAGAAAGTTTAAGACAAATTAGCAATCTCTTTAATAATACTACTCAAGTATGTAAACAGCCAATCCAAGTCAGATTAGCATTAATGACACCCAATAGAAAAAGAGAGAGGCTGCTTAGTTTTTTGTTGTTGCTTATTACCGAGGAGACAATTAATGTTCAGAACCCAGAATGTAGACTAATATGGAACAAAATACTAGTCCAGAATGTAGACTATTATGAAACGGAGGGAGTACATCAATAACATATGCATGTTATTTGTCTAAGTTTACTCCCCACTAAAATCAGCCTTAGCCTAGAAAAATCCCGCCAGCTCATGGCACGTGGAAGGACACACGTCTCTATCATGACGGTGCAACTGTCTGGAGGCACGTACGAGGTCAGCTCTCCCTGCCACTGCTATATGATGATCTTTGCCGCCATTCGATGTGTACGCACGAGAGACACTATTTATCATGCTCATGATGTGGATTTTGATGGTGTCCAAAAAACTATGCTCTGAATTTAATGAGTGTGTATGATCAACAAGAACGTGCGAAATCCTCCAATGACAAGATGGAGAAGCACTTTCTCAGTTGGGCAGTATGGAAGACTTCTAGCCTTCTAAGGTAACACATGTTTCGATGAATTCGGTCAAAGGGAAGTGTCCACCTATGTTGAGTGTTGACTAGACAATATGTTTTGATCTTTGCTTTCAACTTCAAAGGGTGTGGGTCATGGACGGATTTAGCATCCCTCCACGCTGGACACTTGCCTGGGTTTGCCGGATGGGTGTTTTCTTACATATGTATATCTTCATAGCATTTTAGACAAAAATTAGCATCTTAATCCTATGAGTGTATAGTTTCCCCAGGCTTACTAATGTTTCTGGGTCCGCCACTGGTGTGGGTCCATGGTTTCATTTGATATCTTTGATCGAAATGTCAGATTGTCGCCTGCTCAATTCTGTATTGACCTAGGAGTAGCGGACCTTTTCGAACTTGTGACACCAAATCTCCAATGGTGAGGGAACCTCCATTGGAAAAGGCACGTTGTTCCAAATTTAGCATATGGGACTCAGGTAATTTGCTTACTTCTTTTGGGGAGTACATTAAGATTGTTTTGGAGCTACTTACGAGCTCGGGGTTTGCACATTCTCAAATGTGTTGTTGATCCTGGTACACACGGTATAATCTAGGTGGCTTAGTTGCTAGAACTATTGTCAAACAAGGTAATCATAGTAATGGAAACATATTTGATGTGGTGCTATTGCCACACTTTGTGCTAATTATTTAAATATATCCTGTTAACCATATGACTAATATTGGGTGTCAAAATTTTATGCCAGACCGCACCAGTTTACATCATATGTATTTGATTGCCAACACACTCTACGAAGCACCTTGGATTTAGAGGGTTCTTGGTGATGATGAGGAGGAGATGGTCATACAATTTCCTCGACAAGATATTTTCGATGAACAGAAAGTGGAAACTCGCTCCCGAAGAGTGGACTGTTGTGTCACACTGCCAACAAAGGTACAAATTCTGCCAAAAAAATATCGTACACATTGCAAACCAAGATGCACTATTTTGTTGTTTCGTTGGCTAAGATGTATGTCGCAGAATTTTCCGGTTATTCCGCATGCCAAACTTTATGCCTCGACATGTAAAACTTATCTACTACTTGGGCTTTCTTAATTTAAAGTTGGACATTATATGTATTTTATCTTATTAAAATGAAACCAATTTTACGCCCAAAGGTTATATTCTTGCCCGACCCAATCCGCTGAATGACGCCACCCAATGCGTTTTTCTTCTACCATTTTGCCCCGCTTGAAGTTTTTCATAAGTATCAGTTAGCTGGGAGCTCGTACTGGACGCTCTTAGCATCGAATAGGAGTCGACTCCCACTAGCTCGCGTGGGTGGGCTGACCCAATAGGGTATTTTCGTTTTTTTCAATGTTTTTCTTTACAGTTTCTTTTTATTTCTTTTATCCTTTGTTCCATTTTCTTTTTTATATTGTTTTCTTTGTCAGTTTTTAATATTCAAATGAATATATTAAATTTAAGATAAAATGTTTATAGCATTAAAAAATATTTATGAGGCTTAGAAAGTTCGTATAGTTCCCAAAAATGTTCATAGATTTTAAAGAAAATGTTCAAGACATTTAGAAAATATTCGTATAGTCCAAAAAGAATGTTCAAGCAATTAAAAATAATGGTTCATGAGTTTAAGAAATTGTTCATAGAGTTCAAAAAAATACAGGGTTTTAAAATGTTCACAACATTTAGAAAATATTCTTATAGTCCAAAGTAAATCATGTGAAAACAAATTCACACAGTTAAGAATAATGGTTCACGGGGTTGAAAAGTTTACATATTACACAACAAAAGAATTTGAGAAATTAGAAAAAGACAAAACATGTTCACGAGTTCAAGATAATTATTCACGAGTTACAAAACTATAGGCTTGTTATTAGGGTTGTAAAGCGGCCCGGATCCGGCCCACTTCGAATTCAACTGTACAAAAATTAGTTCTATCTGTATTGCAACAAGATAGTTTAATTTACACTACCTTGCAATTTAGCGGGACACTGCTTTACAACCCTACTTGTTACGCAATGAAAAATCCTTATGATTTTTAATAACAAAAATACTCCCTCCGGTCCTATTTAACTGTCGTGGAGAATGAATTGCTATAGTACATAATTTGTATACACTTCACAACAGTTTTTCTGGATCGGAGGCAGTATAACAAAAGAAAAGAAAAGAAGAAGGAAACATGGAAAAAAGCAACCCAAAAACTGGAGAAAAAATAATCGAACAAAGTAAAACAGAAAAGAAAAACAAGAATAAAGGAAAGGAAAAATAAGATAAAGCGGGAAAACTAAAAAGCTAAAGTGAAAAGAAACAGGAAAAAGAAAACGAGCGGAAAAAACGTACCTGGGCCGGCCAGGCAGCCAGAGCTTCAATAGTCTCCCCCCCCCCCCCCCCCCCCCCCCCCCTCTCTCTTTGACGCTCGTTGCTAGTATTGGACTCATACCTCTGTCAGGCCCAAAACTCAAGGAGCAGATAGATAAAAAATGAGGCTGAAGGAAATTGACATCTCCAGAAAAATAAGTGAGGTAAATGACAGATGTGTCAGAATCATGGCTACTGGATCACAGTGATAAGGGCATGGAGGACTTCGGTTGGGCCTATCATTACTATTTGTTAGCGGAAGGGTTTAGATCTTTAGGAATCTGATACCATGTTAGAGCCTAAGCTAGGGTTTAGGAGAAGAGGTAGGCGATGCAACATTGCTCATTGTATTGATCGTATGGTGCAGCTATATATAGCAGCCTTACAACGTATCCCGTACGTAACAGACTACGTAGGGATCGGCGAGTATATCTCAGCTAGATATGTTACAGAGAATATAAACAACCTAAACAACAGATATATACTAACACTATTCACCATTTGTTTTCGTCAAAAATAGATTGTGCTTTCTCCCACCTAGATTTTGATGGAAAGAATAACCTATGCACTGCATTTGCCTCGCAATTATTCTTAGCAGTGCTATACATACAAGATAAATAACAGTTGGTTAAGACTCATTCCAGCAACTAAATGAATTGCTTCATCAACAAAAGAAAAACATTAGGATAATCCAAGTCCTCAACATGATTACACAACTTGTTTGTGCCAATGTTGAGAACTTGAGATATACTATATCCAACCAGAGAAATTATTGAAGACGGTGATGATTACATGGACACGACAGAGCAAGAGGGAGAGCCCAGACGAAATCCAGTCACAAATTGTACGAAACCCTCTTCACTAGACGCCAGAAATTATGCAAGGACCAGATCGCTCGTGGGTCAGCGAAAGCGTCCCTTGCCTTGCTCCCATGGGACATCAGGTTGGCCACACACACACCAGCTCATCATCACCTGCACACGTACCACTAGTGTACTACAGCTCTCGTCTCTATCAGAATTAAACCCTGAATTCCTCAAGTAAATAGTGATGATTATTACGGAGTAAACGCACGCCACTAGTGTTGCAGTTCCTGGGAGAGATAAGTGCTGAGCTGGATTTGTTCTTATGTGTCTCCAATAGCTTATTAGATAGCTTGATCGATCGTTCAAGCAATGGTTTCTTGCATAGCGCAGTCACTCCAGTTGGCTCCTAGCAGCCCGCCATCTAGTACTCTAAGTCTCTATGTTGCCATCGTCCAATTTTCAAATCATTTCATGTAGTCATGAAAATCCGAAAGGATCCACTAGTTGTATAGTCACCATCATCTTCTGGAATCATTTTGAGCCTAGTTCATCAGCACATTAGAGGAAACAAAATACATGGCCCAGCACGTTCTGCTTGTTTATTTACTCCACTCATCAACGGAGCAGTATCTGGAAAAGTCCCAGAGTGACAAATGATCTGAAACAGACATTAATTGGTCCGTGGTAGCTAATGGCTGGTGATAATCTAATGGAGATTTCGTGGACGATCGATGATATAGCGTCTAGATCCACGGGTACGTGGAAGGACGCAGGGACTTAACTAGTGTGGGGATAAATTTGGACAGCCGCCCGGCCCCCTCCATCTCTGCACAAATATGTCATACCGGTGATAAGAAACCACGGCTTGCTTATATTAGTGTATATGATATGCTAAAGAATCGACTAGGTTAGGCCTCTATACGCGACATTAGCTTCCAAATCATAATTAATCAGTAGTTTAGTGCAGTTGATGTTTCAGTACCATATGCACACACTGACACACTCTCTAGTGTTTATGCCCGCCGAGCAAGGACACTTCGATTCCAAGGAAGAAGGGAACAAAAAAGACCATCTCATCTCAAGAGAAAACACAGGCAACTAGCCATTTTTCTTGACTGTAAAAGGCAAAGGCAACAAGCTAGAAACCAAATTAAACATGCAGTTTACTGCTGCAAGGTAATGCTTGGGTCATATTGCCGCAGAGCTCAACGGGACAGCGACGCTCAAGCCGGTTCCCGTCTCTGATTCGATGGGTGGAAGGAGACGAACTATAGAGAACGGAAAGCGAGCCAAAAAAACAAAACCGGGCCGAAAGGCAGGAAGCGAGGGGAGGGCACTGTCCGCGGCCGGGAGAGCTGGGCCGGCCGTGAGTTTTGTTCCATTTGCTCGCTGGAAGCCAACGATTTCTTCTTCTTTATTTCCCGAAACATGCTTGAGCGTGACAAACGAATTCATCACTATCACGATGGCCAATTGGAAGGTCGCAAAGTTGAGCTACCTTTGTACTGTGTGCAGCCATCTTCTTCCTGCTCCCGGATTCCATCTCAACCGCAGCGACAAAGGGACAAATGCCGTGAATTGCCGGCTCCTGACGTGACATCGATCCTCCTCCTCTTCCCATTGTACTTTTTTGCGTATCAGGATCTAGGTTAGTCCTGGCCATGGGAAGCCCGGCCTGAAGCCCAGCCCGAAGCCCGGCCCGAAAATCTGGTGCTTGGATCTCAAATTTAGGCCCGACTGCTGCGCTGGCCGGGCCTGGGCTTTGCGTTTTGGTTGTTTCACGAAGAAGCCCGGCCCGCGGCCCGACGGGCTTTGGGCTCGGCTCAGGCCTGAGTTTTCTACCTCGGGTTTTTCTCGGCCCGGCCGAGGTATGGCCAGGTATAATCTAGGTGCCGTCTGCGGTGTGACAGTAGTTATTCAGTTCAAATCTGTGGGCAGCTACGTTCTCAAAAGTTACAGTTTACACATGTACTGTATGTAGCTGCCTTTTCTCTTCGGGAGTATATGTAGTGGACAGTTGACGTGTAAGTGAGCCAAGTTGCGGCATCAGCATGAAGCTAATTGTGTCACTCGATTTTTTTTGTATGCGACAATTATAAAGCTTTTCTGTCTTTTGTCTAAGATAAAGCTTTTTCGGTCGAGAAGCCATAAGTAATAAATTGCTTTGACCATACAAAACAGATTTTGATAGCAAAGGGATCTCAGCATCTGTTTTGAGATACTAGTTGAATTTTAGCGCGCCGTCACGGCGCGCCCCTGGTGATTTGTGGTAACATTTGTATTGAATGTTTGAAATTTTCATTTTTTTTTGAATTTTGGTCATATTACATGAATAGTAATTTCAGAATTTAATAGTTTTGCAAAATAGTTTAAATATCGCAAATCAATATCTATAAAGTGCTATAAATTATGTAAAGCATGCTCTATTTTAGAATTTGATTTCTAATTTCAACGTACTGGCACTTCATGAAAAAATATTATGTATGATATGTTTTCGTATTTTGGTGGCACAATGTATATTGTAGGTTTTGGTGTAATGCATTGTACTTTTGGCATCTGATAACAAAATTGATATAATATGGTTCAAGTTTTGGCAGTGCCACTATAAGTAAAAAATATAGATGGATATTTATGATGCGAACAAAATAGGTGCAATCCATTAGAAAGTGAGATGAAGAATTCCAAAGAACTATTCATTTTTTTTTCTTTTCATTTTCTTGTTCTTGCATTTTGTATGTATGATTTGCATTGTTGTAGCTAATAAGTTCAATAAATTTAATTCTTATGAATTTTTTGAAATCTATCTTCCAATTTAGGAAGAAATGAAATATTTTGGAGAGAAATAATTATTTGGGGAAATATTTTTTTGCTTTTTTTGTGTGTACATGATTTGTATTATTCTGATTCGTGGGAATGAAGATTTTATTGAACATGTCAATTGTTGAATTATATTTTTAACTTGCAAGAAAATTATTCGTGAATGTTTTTCTTTTTGTGCATGTTGTATGTATGTTTCGCATTATTGTAATTAATAAACTGGTGCGCTTGTTTGGTGAATTTAGAATTTCAAAAAAAGCGGCATTTAGAAGTAGCGAATTTTTCGGAAAATGTTGGAACTTCCAAATTTGAATTTTGATCGGACGCCTTTAATAGTCAGTGTTTATTGTTATGTTCATGCTGAAAGCGACACTTAACGTGTTGCAAAGGAGCTCCCAGGTATTGCGTCGCCACCGAGGCAAAGCCTAGTTGACGACCAGTGCGGTTTATAATAGTCAGATTTGGAAGAATTGTTAAATTTTTAACTGTTGAAATTTGGATGTAGTGTTTTTTTTTTGGTAAATTTTAAATTTGGGCTATGTGCATTTAAAAATCATGTAGGTTTGGGAAATATTGAATCTGTATTTGAAAGGTATGAAAGGTTTTTCAAAAAAAGGGAAAAAACAGAGGGTAAAATTCCAAAAGTCGGTGGAAATAATTAGATTTGGAAGGCAACTAAAACTTCGAAATATGTTATACGGTAAACTTCAAATCTTGAAGATGTCAGCACTTTGAAGTTGCTTAGATTTGCAAATTGTTGAAGTTGTATTTAAAAAGTTATAAGAGTTTTTTAAAAAAAGCAGGGGGGAAAAACAGAAGGAAAAAATAGAAAGGGCCGAGCCAGCTGCGCAGCAGCCAGCCCGGCCCAGCAGGCGGCCCAGTTGGTCGGCCCACTCTCGCTGCGTCGTCACGGCGATGTCATCAGCGGCAGAGGCCGTGCTCTGCCGCGGTGGCTACGGCGGCGCCGGCGCCGAACCACAGCGAGGCAGGTCGCGTGCGTGGCCGCGGCGAACGCGGCTGGTCACGGGGTACCCGCAGCTGGCGGCGCCGGCGCTTTTGGGTCGCCGGAGCGGCAGTTTCGCCGTGCGGATGCGGCAGCGGCATGCGAGGATGACGGCGGCGATTCCGGCCAACTCGCGCTGTTCCGGCACGCGATAGAGGGCGAGGAGGGGGAGCGCACGACGGCGGAGGCTCTCGTGTGCATAGATTCGGGCGGGGAGGACCATGACGGCCGCGCGGCGTGTCGGCACAGCGGCGAAATCGCCGGTGAAGTCGGCCTGCGCGAGAGGAGGGGGGAATCTGCGGATGCTTTTGCTGGAAGGTCCCTAAGTTTTCTATTATTTGCTTGTAGGTCCTTTACTTCGAAATGTTGTGGACCGCGGAGCACGAGATGGTTTTGTGAGGGGCTTTTTTAGAAAATCGTCACGGAGTTGCTGTGCGAGCGGCTGGATGAATTTTGGACGGTGCAGATGAAAGCACTGTAGCCACTGTAGAAAATCTACAGTAGCTACAGTAACTCGGGGGCCTGAGGGATCGCAGAATCCTTCGTCTTTCATATAGTTAGTAATTTATCGCTCTAAAGAAAGCCTAGTTTTTTTAGATAAGGGGGTGCGGATCCCCGGCCTCTGCATCAAAATGATGCACATAGCCATCCGCAATTATTCAACAAAGGTTACAAGTTACAACATTGATCAAACCGAAGTCAGCCGTTCGGCAACAAAAAGTCGCTACAACTATGATGGGGGTGGCCATGATGAGAGCCGCATGCCTTGACCTCCCACCTACACGCATCATCTACAACCGGAGTACCGGTCCAGCAGACCCTCAACGCGCGCCGCATGCGCGCGCTATAGAAGTCGCTTCCGCCGTCTTCCTCTAACCCATCTCAGGCAAAGATCAACGCCATGGCCTTGCAAGGCCCGCCGGCGACGTCGCCATGACGCCAAACAGCACCACCGCCCTGCCCTCGTCCATTCGCACGCATCCACGCCGAGACCCCACTGCACCATGCTGCCGAGTCACCATTGTCGACGCGGAAAATGGCACGCCGCTCCACCAGTAGACCCTCCATGCATCATGTTCCAGAACGATGCCCTCATTAGGGAGAACGACACTGAAAGTGCCGCCATCGTCCGATCCGGTAAACCAGATCTAGGGTTTCCCCCGGAACATCATGGCGGGAGGTGGGAGAATCACAGCGACGACACCTACATCAAGGTAACGACGCCCGCGGGCGCCGCCATCGTCGGCCCCGACCGCATCGGAGCCCGGCTCTCACCGGCCATCATCAACACCTCTAGATCTTGCGCGAGTAGTGGCAGGATGCCAGGCATGGCACGCCACCGGAGGGAGCCGTGCCACCCAAGATCGCCCTTGCCCGCTGGATCCACCCCGCACCCACCCCAAAGGGCCGAGATGCCGGAGCCACCGATCTGCACAGGAGGGCGGAGATCTCACGCCGTCCGCCACGCCGTCGCTGCAGGGCTCGACGTCGCCGTGGCACCCGGCGGCCGCGCCACGCCCGAGGTGAACAAGACCAACCCGCGCCGGTCCCAAACTCCTCGAGGAAAATCGATCCCCTACGCCGCCGGTAGCGCACAGGCTTTGCCTGGCCGCGCCCTTGGTGCAGCGGGGGAGGGAGGAGGGAGAAGCGGTGGGGGGCGGCGGCGGCGGCGCTAGGGTTCCCCCCTGCCGCCGCGCGGGGGCGAGAGGAGAGGAGATTACGTTTGTGGTTTTTTCTAAGGAAAGCCTAGTGCCTCACAGCTCGAAGTGAAACAAAATTAAGAATGGAAGCATAAGAAGAGCAAAGCCATGGATCGCAGTCCATTTTCACGAAAGCATTTTTTTTACCATTCTAGTAGAGAGAATCACGACGAAAGTTGTGTTGCGTTGATGGTTCCTCAACACATCGCAAGTTTTTCATGTTCGTGTACCTTTTATCATTTCATATTTTTTTTACCAAACTTTCATTTTCTTTCTTACATAAACACAAGCTAAACTTCTGGCACATCCACGAAGAAAAAGCCTGAGATATCTAATCTTGTTTTTCCATATGTCAGTAGATGTTTCATCCTCCTTAATCGAAGCCCATTCAACCATAACCATATCATAGAAACCATCCGGACTCTTTGGTACTGCTTACCACCACATGGACGCTCTGAAGGTATCCTGGCTGTTTTTGATAGCACACTTTTACTAGTACAAACTGTTGTTACCGGTGAATTTTGTGTTAAATTTCATCTTAAATCGAAAGTTGATGGTTTCCTCTGGTGTTTTGTGGTAGTTTAAGGAGCTGCCCAAGATAACCTTAAGCCGGATTTTTTAGCGGAGCTAGTTCGGATATGTGAAAATGAAGAACGTCCCATGTTGGTGGGCGGTGATTTTAATATTATTCGTAGACAAGAAGAAAAGAATAATGATAATTTTAATGCGCGTTGGCCGTTTATCTTTAATGCGATTATTGAGAGCATGAGCCTTAGAGAGCTTGAACTTTCTGGGCGTCAGTACACATGGGCTAGTCGAAGAGAGGTCCAAACTTTTGAAACATTGAATCGCTTCTTAGCCAGTGTGGAATGGGAACAAAAGTTTCCATTAGTGACGGTGCATGCGTTGACTCGGACAGGGTCAGATCACACTCCACTTTTAATTGATTCGGGTGAACAAGCTCATGTTGGAAATAAATCAAAATTTTCTTTTTGAGTTGTCTTGGCTGAGACAGGGTCAAACAACAAGGTTTTCATGAGATGATTTGTCGTGAATGGACAACCACAGATGGTGGTTCATCTCTAGTAGAAAGATGGCAACATAAAATCAGACATCTACGTCAATTCCTTAGGGGATGGGCAAAAAATGAGAGTGGTGAGTATAAGAAACCAAAAGAGAAACTTTTACGTCTAATTGATGAATTAGATCTAAAAGCTGAGACTGTGCCACTTTCGGCGGCCGAGAGGGATGCCAAAAAGGAGGCCGATGAGTGTATAGCTAGGTTGCGAAGAGATGAAGAATCAAAATGGGCTCAAAGAGCAAAAGTGAAGCATATGCAAGAGGGGGGGCAATAATACTCGGTACTTTCATTTAATTGCTAACGGAAAGCATCGAGAGAAACGCATTTTTCAACTTGAACAAGATGAGGGGACAATAGTTGGACAGAATAATCTAAAAGTCTATATCTCATAATATTATAAGAAATTATTTGGAGAAGTGGCTCCAACTTCTTTTTCTATGGTTGAGAGTTTTAATGAGGACCTACCTCAAATTTCGGATGAGGAGAATCAGATTCGACTTTTTCTGAAAAGGAGGTGTTCGAAGCTATCTCTCAGATGGAACATAATAAAGCTCCAGTACCAGATGGGTTTCCTGTGGAGTTTTACCAAAAAAATCGGATGTCATAAAGTTTGACATAATGGCTATGTTTCAGCAGCTCAGAGACGGTGACTTACCTCTTTTTAAACTTAACTTTGGGGTAATAACTTTGTTACCCAAAAAAGAGGATGCGAGTCGCATTGAGCAATATAGACCTATTTTCTCCTAAATGTGAGTTTTAAAATTTCCACAAAGGTAGGGACGAATTGTGTTTCATCTATTGCCCAAAAAGTAATCCGTCCTACGCAATCCGCCTTTATACCCGGTAGGAACCTCCTTGAAGGGGTGGTAGTCTAACATGAAACCATTCATGAGATTCAGAGGAAGAAAATGGATGGGGTTCTTTTCAAAATTGATTTTGAGAAGGCATACGATAAGGTCAAATGGTCCTTCCTACAGCAAGCATTATGCATGAAGGGTTTTGACCCTAAGTGGTGTGATTGGGTGGGGCGATTCGTACAGGGCGGCTGTGTTGGAATCAAGGTGAATGATGATATTGGTCATTATTTCCAAACTTTGATCTAAAGGACTTAGGCAAGGTGATCCGAAGTCGCCAGTTCTTTTCAATATTGTTGCCGACCTGTTGGCTGTTCTTATTGCTAGAGCAAAAGATGATGGACAAGTTGGGTTCCTCATACCTCATTTGGTCGAGGGTGGAATCTCAATTTTGCAATATGCGGATGATACTAGTTTTTTTCTTGAGCATGATCTTGAGAAGGCCGTCAATATGAAACTGATTCTTTCGATCTTCGAACAATTATCTGGGCTTAAAATAAACTTCCATAAAAGTGAGCTATATTGCTTTGGCAAAGCTAAGAAGGTGCAGGACGAATACCGAAAAATCTTTGGGAGTGAGGTTGGTACTCTACCATTTCGGTACCTAGGAATTCCTATCCATTACCGTAAGTTGTTTAACAAGGAATGGAAAATGATCGAAGATAGGTTTGAGAAGAAATTAGGGTGTTGGGCTGCTCTCATATGGAGACCGTTTAGTTTTGATAAACTCAGTTCTTACCAGCCTACCCATGTTTCTACTCTCCTTTTTTTAGATCCAGTTGGAGTGCGTAAACGACTTTACATTTTCGCTCTCGTTTCTTTTGGCAAAGTGATCAGAAAAAAAGAAAGTATGGACTTACTAAGTGGAATATAGTGTGCCGTCCAAAAGACCAAGGGGGTTTGGGTGTTGAGGTGCTGGATATAAAAAACAAATGTCTCTTAAGTAAATGGTTGTTCAAACTTCTTCATGAAGAGGGAGTTTGGCAAGAGTTGCTATGTAATAAATACTTAGGAACAAAGTCGCTGGCTCAAGTAGACCCGAAGCCAAATGATTCACTTTTTTTGGAAAGGGATCATGAAGGTCAAAGACGAGTTCTTTAAAAAAGGGTCTTTATCATGGTGAATGGACTAGGTGTTCGGTTCTGGGAAGATATTTGGTTGGGACCTGAACTGTTAGCTACTCAATACCCTACGTTGTACCTACGTTGTATAATATTGCAAGACGGAAAAATGTTCGTGTTGCACATGTTTTACAACATAATCCTTTAAACATCGAGTTTAGACGGCCCCTTTTAGGAGACAAATGGAATGCATGGCTTCAACTTGCTGAACGTCTAATGGATGTCCACTTGTCGGATGAGAGAGACAAGTTCAAATGGAACTTAACCCCAAATGGGAGGTTTTCTGTTAAATCAATGTATTTGGACTGTATGCATGGTCATACCCCTTTCTTGCACAAGTACCTTTGGAAACTGAAAGTTCCTTTGAAAATAAAAATCTTTATGTTGTTTTTACATAGGAAAGTTCTATTAACCAAAGATAATTTGTTAAAGAGACGTTGGAACGGGTGTAAACAATGTGCTTTTTGTCAGTCAGAAGAGACTGTGGAACAATTGTTTATTTCGTGTTCTTTCACTAAACATATTTGAAGACTTATTCATTTTACCTTTAATATCTCTCCGCCTAAAAGTATTGATGACTTGTTTAGCAATTGGCTTCATGGAGTAGATAAGAAAATAAAAGCTCGTATTCGCATTGGCACATGTGCTTTTGTTTGGACCATCTGGAATTATAGAAATGATATTGTTTTTAACAAGGTTGGAGCTACTCATTTTTTGCAGGTGGTACACAAGGCTTTATATTGGATCCACATGTGGTCTTTCCTTCTCCCGGAGGACCAACGAGCGCTTATGGATACTGGTTGCACCTGTTTGCTGGCAGTGGTGCGGGCTACCTTGTCCCAACATGGCTGGCTGCATACTAGAAGATTTCAACATGTGCAGTCTTTTAGCTTCGAACTTTTTTAGGTGGCTGATTCATGTTGCCACTTTGGTTGATCCATGATTGTAATAATTTGGCTTCGTACTATGCTATTTTGATACTTTTTAATATAAAAGCTGCGTGCATCACCACGATGCAGAGGCTGGGGCTTTGCTCCTTTTCTATATAAAAAAAATTCCAGACTCTTACATGGCTGGTAGGCGTTAACAGTTCAATCGCGATATAACTTCTCATGTGTTCCACAAACAGATAGTAGCTGTCAACACGGGCCTCCGTCAGACCGTCACCGCGATTCAGTCCGTGGCAGCGATCGAGCAACTAACCAGCGCACACGACAGCAAGGGTGCGCACGAAATAGATCGAAGAAGATACGACTTTGTGAACCCTCGTGACTAATTAATAGTGCTAGCTAAGGCTAAGTCAATGAGGCCGGGGAGGTCATGAGCTTTTCATACATCATGTGATTGACGCCGATGCTACAATAATTAGGGTGTTGACAATGCCATTTGACATCTACGTGTGCGTGTGTTCCGTGGTCATTATATGTTAATTAGTTCTAATCCAGGGGGTTAACGGAAACAATGAACACCGATGGTCCCTTTCCTCATTTCTCACTGATGTCACCGGTAACTGCGCGTTGTTTTCAAGCTTGTTTAAGGTGCCAAGTCGCCGTTAATAATTGGGCGATATAAACCTAAAAAATGAGAAGAATAGCTCCGGTAAGTATCACCGGAAAGGGGCCTCTGATGTTGTGACGTTTCTGTAGCCTTTGTCTCCCAGCGCAACTTGCACACTGAACTTTTTTTTTTTAAAACAACTTGCACACTGAACATTGCCTCTTTTGAGCTCCAGGTCCTAAACTTCAACAACTAGATGACACTAGAGGTCTCGTCAATCATAGTCATTTGCTGATTAAGTAGTACGGGCGCCGTTGCCTGATTCCTCGCATCAGAGAAACTACAACTAGGATCTAGACCCTTTGGGCTCTTCTCTCCACTCTAACTATATGCACATTAATTTGGGATTGTGTTCTCGATCACGGCTTCAACACGCCAGTTAAATCAATTCATTTCAGTCAATCCTACTGGTCCTTCTTCTTGATGTGCTAGCTGTTAAATGTAATAGTTAGTTGACATTTTCTGTATACCGTATGAGTTGTATACGGATACGTATTTATGTATGACTCGGCCTTTGTGCCTATATCAACACGCAACCGATGTGGACTCAAGCATCGTTCCAGTCATCGTTTTGACATGGTATCAGAGCACCTCCTCCCATGACCTAGCTGCCTCCGCCGCCGCCGCTCTCCAGCCGCCGCCGCCGCCAGAAACACCAAGAACAACATCTGCCGCCACTGCAGCTTCTCCTGCTGTCGCCGCACACAAACACCAAACCAAAAACCACAACCAGACATCCAAAACAACAACAATCCCGCCGCTGTAAAAGCCGCTGCCGCCGCGATCAAGACATCATCCAGAAGCCGCCGCCGCTGTGAAAGTCGCCGCTGCATCAACAACAACAAAAAACCAGGTCGGATACCCGACCAGATCATCATCATGAGTTCGAGTTCATCATCGTCAAGCGCTTCTCTCGCTGCTGCCCTGGGTGCTCGTCCGTCCCAGCAGCTGACAAGGAGTAATTTCCTCCTATGGCAAGCCTTGATCATTCCGGCGTTCCGTGGCGCCAATGTCATGGGCCTCCTAGATGGATCTGATCGCGCGCCGCCAAAGATCATTGAGGTTGAAGACTCTGACAAGAAGAAGATCTATGTTGAAAACCCTGCATACGTGGTCTGGATTGCCCGAGATCAGTAGGTGCTCCGTTTTCTGCTGAATTCGTTGTCACCGGAGATCTTGTCACATGTTCTCGGCATGGACAGCACTGCTGCTGCGTGGACTGCTGTCAACTCCATGTTCAAGACAGCCTCTCGCACCAAGGCCCAACATCTGCGTGAGAAACTCAACGACACAAAGAAACTTACTATGACAGCTGATCAGTACTACACCAAGATGAAGGGCTTCTCTGCCGAGCTCTCAGCCCTTGGAAAACCTGTTGGAGAGGATGAACTCCTGGGTTATCTGCTGCATGGTCTGGACAAGGCAGAATACAACTCGCTCATCACATCTATTAATGCAAATCCAAGCACCACACTAGATGAATTCTATGAACAACTCTGTGGGTATGATATGCGCAATGGCGTTGAAGAAAATGGCTCCTTTGTCTCCTCAGTGAATCTGGCTCGCCGAGGCTCTGATCGCATGCACACCCGCACTCCACCTCCCCGTGGTTACTCACCTCCTCGTGGTCGCAGCCCTGACTATAGCTCCTACCGTGGAGGTGGTGATGGTGAGCGCTACCGTGGAGGTGGTGATGACCGAAGCAGCAACAACTGGCGCCGTGACGAGCGCCGTCCTGATCAGCGAGATGGTGGTGATCGCTACCGTCGCAATGATGGTGGTGGGCGTCGTTCAGATGGCACACCAAGTCGATACGTGGATATTGACTGTCAGATATGTAAGAAGCATGGACACCCCGCCAGTGAATGCTGGTGGCGCTACGCCGATGACAAGAAAAACAAAGAAGAAAGAGAGAAAGCTGCACACCTTGCCTCATACGGAGTGGACCCAAACTGGTATCCAGATACAGGAGCCACCGATCATATCACCAGCGACTTGAGCAAGCTCCTCATTGCAAACAAGTACCACGGACAAGAAGCGGTCCGCACGACTGAGGGTTCAGGTATGGCCATTAGTCACATTGGTAATTCAATATTAAGTACACCTGATGGTTCCTTTGATCTCAAAAATATCCTTCATGTCCCCACTGCATCTAAAAATCTTGTTTCTGTTCATCGATTTACCCTTGATAATCATGTGTTTATTGAATTTCATCATTTCTTCTTTTTAATCAAGGACCAAGCAACTCGAAGAATTCTGTTTAGGGGCCCTTGCTATGGTGGTCTATATCCCTTGGTGCCCACTTTTCACGAGACCTCCAAGCAAGCCTTCGTCACAATAAAGTCATCATCCTCTACATGGCATCGCCGCTTAGGACATCCTTCTTCATTTGTCGTTCAGCAAGTTCTTAGGAAAAATAAAATAGCTTAAACCCCAGAAAGTACTCCATATGTATGTGACTCTTGTCAACTTGCTAAGAGTCACCAATTGCCATACCCCATATCCTCTAGTGTTTCTACTGCTCCCTTGGAGCAAGTATTTTCTGATGTATGGGGTCCTGCCCCTCTTTCTGTGGGAAAACATGCCTATTATGTAAGCTTTATCGATGATTTTAGTAAATTTACTTGGATGTATTTGCTTAAGAAGCGTTCTGATGTTTATCAAGCTTTTCTTAATTATCAGCAATATGTTGAGCGTAAGTTTGCTAAGAAAATTGTTACTATGCAAACTGATTGCGGAGGCGAGTATGAGAAATTAAATGGTTTCTTTCAGAAAGTTGGCATAACTCATCATGTTTCATGTCCTCATGCTCATCAACAAAACGGGTCTGCTGAGAGAAAACACCGTCATATTGTTGAAGTTGGTCTTGCCCTACTAGCCAATGCCTCCATGCCTTTAAAATTTTGGGATGAGGCTTTCATCACTGCCACCTTTCTTATTAACTTGCTTCCTAGCAAAGTCATAGATTTTGACACCCCCACTGAACGACTCCTCCACGTCACACCAAATTATGATGCCCTGCGAACTTTTGGTTGTGCTTGTTGGCCCAATCTACGACCTTACAACAAACGAAAACTCGCATTTCGTTCTAAAAGGTGTGTCTTTCTTGGATATAGTCCTCGTCACAAAGGTGTAAAATGTCTTGATGTCTCCACCGGTAGAATTTATATTTCCGTGATGTAGTCTTCGATGAGAATGTGTTTCCTTTTGCATCTCTTCATCCTAATGCCGGTGTTCTTCTCAAACAACAAATTCTACTTCTTCCATCATCCACATCATCTCCTCATGAAGGTGTACAAAATATTGATAACCATGTGGTTCCTATAGTGCCTATTACTAATGTGTTGCAGGCAGATGCAGCATCTGAAGAAAATTTCAGCCAAAATGATCAAGCAACGGATCCAGCAAATCATGTTGAAATTCCGCCACAAGAAGAGAAAATCAGCACAGACATCCATGCAGATTCGGAAGCTTCGGACTCCGATCCCGAGGCTGATTATCCCGCCTCGCCTACGTCGCGCAGCGCGTCCGGCACGTGTGGTGACCACACGCCCGCTGGGGCCCGTGGCCATGCAGCGTCTCCCGCCTCGCCACCTGGTGATCGGGCACATCACGACGGGGGGACAGATTCACTATCTCCTATCCTGTCCCCTGCTGTCTCCCAGGGATCCTCTGTGGCCAGCAGTGGAGAGGGCAACTCTGCTGCACATTCAGAAGACTCAAATTATGCAAATGATGCTGAAAATTTAAATGCTTCGGATGCTTCTGTGGTTTCGTCATTCCTGATATACCAGCTCCTCCAGCTCCTCCACCACCTGGTGTTCGCACTCGTCTTCAGAAAGGTATACGTCAGCCAAGAATATATAAAGACGGTTGTGTTCGATATGGTTTGCTCTCTTCTACAGGTGAACCAAATACACTCATAGAAGCGTTAAATGATTCCAACTGGCGCCAAGCAATGCAAGAGGAGTATGATGCATTGATTGAAAACAAGACATGGCATCTTGTTCCCCCGAGATTGCAAGTGGGTATATCGCATAAAGAAGAAAGCAGATGGCTCTATTGACAGATACAAAGCACGATTGGTTGCAAAAGGATTCAAACAAAGGTATGGCATTGATTATGAGGATACCTTTAGTCCTGTGGTTAAGATTGCTACTATCAGAACTGTCTTATCACTTTCTGTCTCCCGAGGATGGAGTTTACGGCAGCTAGATGTCAAGAACGCGTTTTTACATGGTGTTCTGGAAGAGGAGGTATATATGAAACAACCCCCAGGTTTTGAAAATCCCCATGCTCCGCATCATATCTGCAAGCTTGATAAAGCTCTTTATGGACTAAAACAAGCACCTCGAGCCTAGTATTCTAGGCTTAGTTCCAAGTTATGTGGTCTCGGTTTTGTACCATCAAAGGCTGATACTTCACTGTTTCTTTACAACAAGTCAGGTATCATTGTTTATGTGTTAATCTTTGTTGATGACATTATAGTGACAAGCTCTTCGGATGATGCCATCACTGTTCTGCTTCGCAATCTCAATGAGCACTTTGCCATTAAGGATCTAGGAGACCTACATTTTTTCCTTGGTATTGAGGTAAAAAAGGTACCGGATGGGTTGATTCTAACCCAAGAGAAATATGCTACTGATTTACTTGCAAAGGTTGGTATGAGTAGCTGCAAAGCTGCACCTACACCCTTATCCTCTACAGAACAATTGTCCCTCACTGATGGTACACCGTTGGGTCCTAAAGATAGCACTGAGTATCGCGGCATTGTTGGAGGTTTGCAGTATTTGACATTGACACGTCCAGACTTATCTTATTCTGTGAACAAAGTTTGTCAGTTTCTTCATGCTCCAACTACTGAACATTGGACAGCTGTAAAGCGTATTCTGAGATACATACAAGATACTGTGAAAGTTGGAATCACATTTATTAAGTCATCATCCATATTCCTCAGTGCTTTCTCCGATGCAGATTGGGCAGGTTCTCTTGATGATAGGCGATCGACTGGTGGTTTTGCCATATTTATTGGACCAAACTTGATCTCTTGGAGTGCCAGAAAACAAGCTACAGTATCCAGGTCCAGTACTGAGGCTGAATATAAAGCCTTAGCAAATGCTACAGCAGAGTTAATTTGGGTTGAAGCTCTCCTTGGTGAACTTGGAGTTAAACTGAAGGAAAAACCTTGTCTTTGGTGTGACAATTTAGGTGCTACCTATTTGTCTGCAAATCCAGTGTTTCATGCTCGTACAAAACACATTGAGATAGATTTTACTTTGTTCGAGAAAGAGTTGCTAATAACTTATTGGACATCAAGTTTGTTTCAAGCAAAGATCAAGTTGCTGATGGCTTCACAAAGGCACTTCCTGTAAAACAGTTAGATGAGTTTAAACGTAAAAGGTTTAGATTAAGGGGGAGTGTTAAATGTAATAGTTAGTTGATATTTTCTGTATACCGTATGAGTTGTATACGGATACGTATTATGTATGACTCGGCCTTTGTGCCTATATCAACACGCAACCGATGTGACTCAAGCATCGTTCCAGTCATCGTTTTGACACTAGCTTGCAAGCTTGGTCCAGATACATTACATAAGACAATGCTGACTTACCAGAAATCAGGTACTTACAATCCATACTTAAACCCCACGTATTTTCCTCCTTGTGTCACATCCAGTTTGTAATCTAGTCTGCAAAGTCCGCGAGTGATCTAACAGCTGATGACTTCACATGCTTCACGGGCGGTCCCTTCCTTCTTTTTTCTTTATGTGTGTACATGGATGCTTTCCATGTCCAAGTAGCAAAAGCTTGCAAGCCAAAGCCACAAATAAGTAGTGGTAGCTTTTGGCGTATCACGACGGATGCAACAGCTACCATCCACGCGGGATATCCCCAAGCTTCTTTGGCTCAACAGCTGCCGGGAGTCCGACGGATCGAGAAACAACACAGATATTCAGTTATTTCTCCTGCCACCAGTATATTCAGTTATGCAGAAGAGGAGACATGCTTATCTTGGCCAAGTCCTGCATTATTGCTTCAGCTAAACACAAATAACTCGCATACAAGAAACTCCGTTTTGTTTTATTATATAATATATACTCCTAGTAGTAATTTACAAGCAAAGATCTGATCGATACATATAAATATACTAGGACTCTTGTTTCATTCGCAGCATGATGTGCACGCTGCATTCCCAGACTTGCTCAACTCCCCCTCCTCTGCTTGGAAATTGCTGTCCCAGCCAGTGCTGAATTTCACGTGAAGATCACCAGTCCGGCAGGCTTGGGACGATGAGTTGAATCTGGCTGTGTTTCGATCTCAGACTGACGGTGCACCGGGAGCCAGCGGTGTCTACGCGGTCACAGAGGTCTCCATCGCGACGCGGTCGGAGTAGAGGACGTCCTCCGCCTTTTCAGCCTCCTCCCACAGCTCCGGCAGCGCCTCCCTGATGTTGTGGATGCTCTCCAGCGCGTGATCTGCGCCCTTCACCCGGTGCGACGTGCCAACCTGTAGAGTACAGATCGTTAGCCACTTGCACACTGCAAAAATATTCAGAAGGTTTGCACGTCCACCGCTGACTTACCAGCACTGTGTGGAGACCGATCCGCTTGCCAGCCTGAATGTTACGCACGCTGTCGTCGAAGAATATCTGCAGCAAGTAAGCAAGTTTTCGTCAGCACACGGTCAAGTACAAATCGAAATGCTACAGCTTTATAGCATGAAAACTGTCAGGACATACCGCCTTGTAGGGGTTGACGTTGGCGATCCTGAGGGCCGCCTCCATGGCGCCGACGTTGGGCTTGCACAGGACAGGGGTCCTGGGAAGCTCGTCCACGCTGCCCAACTGCGCGAAATGTCCGGCGATGTCGAAGATCTCCGGCGCAGCCTGGTCGCACAGCGGCAGCAGGCATGGCGGGTTCAGGGTCTCGAAGCAGATGATCCCCTCGAAGCAGTCCTCCAGGCCCAGCCTCTTGAGGGCTCTCACGGCATGGATCATGTCACCGTTGGTGAATATCTGAAACACATGTGTCAAAAACTCGTTAGCCATTAGCTCCGAGAGGCATTTTCGTTTTGATTTCAGGAAGGGAACTTACAAGCTTTCGGATGCGCATGTTCTTGAGAATGTGCTTGAGAACGGGGTCGGGTTTGATGTTGTCGTAGGGCAGTCTTCCATGGACAAAGCTGTCGGGCACGAACAGGACAAAGAAGATGTTAGAACAGAGTACTAGAGAGAACTGGCATGAAAGAAAGTTGTTTAGTGTGCTCATCATGTACCTGTGGTACTCATCGTAATCAAAGTTGTAGCCGATTGCCTGAAAAAATAATCAAAACAAGGGAAGAAAGAGAATGTTTCAGTAGTCTACTCACTTGCGAAAAAAGTACTACTGTACGTAGCAGGGATCAGGGAAATTGCATATTTATATATTTACCCTGAGGCCAGCCATGGTTGTGCCGTAGTTCTTGTACAGCAGATTGCCAAGATTCTCAATCTTGCTTTCTTCAATACCCAGCTTCTCAACCATGTAACCTGAAGAATGACAGGGAATAGGCATGCATTCAGTTCAAGAAATTTGACACACTAGAAGAATTAGGGAGCACGGTGGCAGTAGGATATTCAAGGCACTCACCTTCAATGTTCGTCTTGACATGAGATGAGATCCCTGAGCTCACTGGGTACAGAGTGTCGTCGAGGTCTGCAGTTTTCCGCAGCAGAGAAACACGATCAGAACCTTTGCATTTCATTAAGAAAAACAAGAGTGACACTAGCAAGAAACAGCAGAGCGCAAATCAATGGAGAGAACAAGCAGCTTACCGAAGAGGAGGCAGTCGAACTTGGGGTCCTGGACCTTGAGGCAGCGCTCGTCGAACTCCATGATTCGGGCTGTGAGGAAAGAACTGCAGAAACAATGGATCATCAGCAGGCCGTTCGATTAATTCTCCCAGCAGTTTCAACCATATTTCAATTTGCTTATCAATTATATCATCGGTCATTTCCCAATCTATTTAGACCAAAATTTCCCCGTGTATTACTGACACACAGTTCAACCGATGGAGCTACATTTGCCAGGAAGCCGTGGGCAAGAACAGGAGGGTACCTAGCGAGTGGAGTGCTCGGAGCAGCAATGCAACTCACGCGGATGCAGAGCTGAGGAGCAGAAACACAGCGGTCCCGAGGCTTCAAAAGCGCTAGCTCTGAATGCAGAGGGAGAGAGCGAGGAGGAGGGGGGAGGAGAAGAGGAAGGGAGGGGGAGGGTTTAAATAGGGGCAAGCCATGGCGTGCCCGATCGGCATTAGCGGTCGTGGTTAGCAGCCGATTAGTATTAGTTCTTTGCTAAGCCCCGATTAGGGCTTGTTTATTGGCCGAACGCGGTTGTTAATAGCCTCCAAGGGCAGTGCCCCCCAGCTGTCGCCCCATGATTGGTCCGGTCCGATCAAACCGTGGGGGCAGGGTCGTTCCCTCCTTTGGCCTGGAAAAACTTGTCCTAGGACCGGAATTATTTCTTGCAAGAGGGAAGAGGGAAAAGGCGTGATATCTTTGCGGAAAAATAGACTTAGTATACAGCGAATGCGTTACATGATAGCCACACGGATATGGACACATAATTTTTTCTTGACAGCATGCATATACACATGGTTCATTATACTATGATGAGGGAGAGCTGTTCAAGCGAGTTCATGGAGGAGACCGCATGGTGCTTGCTTCTGACGTGTGGCCTGAGGCAAAATAATGGGTGACCCCAGACCTGTTCCATCTTCCATGGAGAACGGGCACCGTGGCAGCTGTGATAGAAAGATCCAAACAAAGAATGGAACAAATTGCGACCGCGACAAACGACTTCAGAACGATGAAATGACAGTCGTCGTAGATTTCCTGTGGTAAAAATTGTGACTGGGCTTCATGCAAGACATACTGTGATCGGACCAATAGCAACTGGTAGAAACTCGTGGTTGGTAGCTATAGTACAGTAAATATCCGACCGAATAAGCTCGAGATCAGGAATCCACGAGGATATATCGAATATGGGTGACAGACAACAAACAATCGGGAATGGTTGGATCAGAGGGAAAACGGGCTTCATGTGGCTGTGTAGCCGCAGCAAACTTGGGCCTCTTCCCTTCCCTTGTTTAACAGATAGTCCTCTCCAACTTCTCTTCTTCGATCTTGAGCCAGTTCATTTCTCTTGCTTCGTTTGACACGACTTTCAGTTGAAAACACACATGTCTAATTCCGCGATGCGAAATCGTCAAACACGATCCCGCTTTTTTCCGGATGATTCACCGTTCCGGTAAAAAATGGAGGAAAGAAAACGTTTCCGTCGAGATCATGCTAGGCTGTTCCATGAGCAGGAGCCAGGAGGGACCAGGACCTGGCGATTACAACAGCTGCTTGTAGTAGTAGCAAGCAGGAAGGTAAAAGAGAAGTTTGGGCAGGCTCCCGCTGGCGCAAATCATTTGCAAGCCCAATTATTGAACCAATCATTTGATAATACACCCGTGGAGGGCCACGTGGCGCCCGATTTTTTCTTTGAGATTCAAGTCTAACGAGCCGACGCGTCAACACCCCCATCGATCGAACGCTCTCCAAGCCACAGTTATCAAACTCTCCAACAAGTTGCATGAATGGAGCGACTCGGGTGGAAACCCTAGCCGCCGCCGCTCCCAGCATCGTCTTCTTTGTCTCCCCGCTACAATCGGTCGACTACGACGGCAGGTTGCTTTCTCGCGCGGCGACTTTTCCCCTGTGGGAAGCTCTACGGTCGTTGTGGCGCGTCGCCCCGGACGGTGCCGTGATAACGGCGGAGATTGGGAGCCGGCGCGGCGATCCTGGGTGTTGGTGGTGGTCCTCCCATGGCGGAAGGCAGCTCGGGCAGCGTATGTCGGCAGGGACGCGACGCTAGGCGTGTGGCGCGGTGGTGGCACGGTCGCGTGGCCCCGCATCGACTACGTGGTGGTGGCCTCGCATCTGGCGTGCTCGAAGTCATGGCGGCCCCTAGCGTACTCTTCCAGCAGCGCAAGTCGTCTGCTTTTGTGCCGACCTGACCTGCGGGCTGCCGGTGGAAGGATCAGGACGACCAGTTCAGTAGGGAGCCGACTAGCGGCTTGGGGGCTACGAGTTTGGACACAATAATGGTGGTTTGGTCCTAGCTCTTCTTGTGCGCCAAGTCGCCGTTCTACTTGATGTCGGACCCCTTGATCTGATTGCCGATGAGTTCCGGTCTTCTCCGTCCGAGATCTACGGGGATTGTGCATGGCGCTTCTGGATATCTGGATCGGAAAGTATGTGGTTGTGTGCGCCCATATTATCCGCCACTACGTCTTCAAGCGAGCGTGGCGCGAAGTTTCGCTTTCTTGTCTGCAAGTCTAGATTTCCATGGTACTGACAGAGGTGGAGAAAATCATGGCGGCTGCGATTGGAGAAATTGAAGTCATGGTGGACTGGTGTATTGGACGCGATGAAGACTATACTGCACAAGCTGTTGTACGGATTTGGCTTGTGGTGCATTTTTCCTGTCCGTACATGATACATGTGTGACTGGTGTTTGGTGACTTGCAGCAGCGGCCTCGGCAAGCGGGGACGGCAACACTGGAGGATTTCATTTTTGGTGGTGCTTCTCGAGTATCTAGTCTTGATATTCAGATTGAAACAAACAAGATCTGTCATTTATTGGTTGTTCCTGACAATGGTCTTCTTGAAGTCATTGTTTTGAGACTAAAACTTTCTGTCGCATGAAAATCTAAGATCTTCGATCGGGCGACGGCAAAGGTTGTGCATTGTTCCCTTCTTTGAGGCGTTGCTTTTGTAGATTTTTTTTCCAGGTGATGTGTTTGGTGGTCGTTAGAGTGTTTGTGGCTGAGCGAGATTGATCACCGTGACGTTTTTTTTGGCTGTGTGCATTCTTGATGTCTTCAGACATCTTATTGATACAGAAATTGAGTGTAATTGATACCTTTTCGCAATACTAATATACTATCTTTATCAAAAAAAATCAAACAAACAAAATGCAAAAAATAAATGAAGCACTCGCCAGTTTGCAATCTTCAACAAGCAAAAATAGTATTCACCCAAACAAAGGCGGCGTTGGTAATGCGCGAGTAGTAGCGCTTGTGGTTACGCGAGCACGGAGGGACGCTTTGCGAGTGGTCTCCGCGGAAAGGGTCATGGCGGAGTTGACATCAGACAACTGCGACAGCAACGGCGCGCGGCATGGCGCCTTGGGTGGCTGCCGATCGACGTCCCGGCCGGCGCGCGCTGCACCACCAACACCACCACACCGCCCCTTTCGATGGCTCCGCGCCCACGGAGTTGGTCTGGTCCCCCTGCCACTCGCCCTGCCGCGCGCGTTCTGCGCTCCGGGGCATGCTGACTTCGCACTGTGCGCGCTTAAACTAAGCATGCGATCGATCGCGCCTGTCCACGGCTTCGTCATCCGTGATCAGATCGTGGAATGTGACTGGCTGCGAATTTTGTATGGTCCGTGCAAGCGTCGTACTGTTTGGCTAATCTTTTCTCTCTCGAAAGGCCACCCGTGTTAGCTAGCTCATGGAAATATCTCCGACAGGCGACGACACGGTGGCGGGAGAGACGCCTCTGTCCCCGCGCGCGCTGGCGGATGCGACGGCAAGGCATGCCGCTACATTTTTACAGCAGCGATCGTGCGTGCTAGCTGCTACCCAGCCTACCCTGTTGTTTACTGGCAGTTGTTATGTTGCTTCAATTCACCAGCACGGTGATATCCGGTGAAAAGTGACAACTACTATTACAATAACCCTATATAGAAAAGCGCGTGACATTCACGGCCAATCAAATTTTCCTCAATTTTGCATGTAAAAAAATCACTCGTGATTTACAGCGCTACAACTCAGCATTAAGCTTCATTCCGACCACAAGAACTATGGAGATTTCCCGAGAAGTACGTGTCGCGTTGTGGCTATTTGGCAACGTGGTGCGCGTTCGGGGTCTGTGCCAGCCCATGATGTAATGTTAACCTCTTGGCCCTTCTTCTGTGAACCTTGATATGTCTTTGAATGGCATATCCTTGAAAACAAGAAGAGCGTGCGTACGGAAGCTCAGCTAAGATTAAGCGTTGTGCATCTTTTCAATCAGGATTAGGCGATGTGTCACACGTGGAACCTACAGATTGAGCAAAGTGAAATGAAACGACGTACATGGATGAGCAGGCAGCCAGCTGCAACAAAAGCACAAACATCTTTGTCTAGTAGTAGTACAGACTCGTACCCCTACATACCACGAACAACAACAGCAGCAAGGCTGCGTATGATTCAAGCAGCAGCCGCCAATAATTCTGGTGTGCAACTGCCCAGTGAGCTGCGACGCACAATTGCCAGGCAGGCAGCTCGAATTTTTCTCTAGTTTTTTTTGATATATTAAACGTATTTTTTGACGTCGTATGCAAAAGTTATGTCCGTTCTAAATTTTTTTTCAGTTTTTTGCAAAAAAAGTCAAAATTCATATTTCAAAAAAATTTATACCAACTAGACACTAAAACCTAACTATATATCAAAAGATTTTATTTTTTTGAAGATTTTATCATTCTCTTTTCATGTTTGCAAAACTGAAAAGGCGATCCACGGGGGTGTGTGGATCTGAGTTCAAAACTTTCTGTGGCGCATGGGACCCCATGTGCCACAGAAAGCATCATTTCTGTGGCGCATGTGACCTGATGCGCCACAGAAATAGTTATTTTCTGTGGCGCATGGGATCACATCCGCCACAGAAAGCATTATTTATGTGGCGCATCCAACCAGATGGATGAAAGCCAATTATTGATGGCGGGCCCCACCATATTTCTGTGGCGCATGTGTCTGCATGCGCCACAGAAAGATATAATTCAGTGGCGCATATGCACTGGATGCGCCACAGAAAGTGGCAGAATTCTGTGGCGCACCACTGCCAGTGCGCCACTGAATATATTCTGTGGCGCATGGAAAAAATGGTGCGCCACAGATAGTGATTCCACCTATAGCCGTTTTCCTAGTAGTGAAACCTGTCTACACTCAGTCTGACAGTTCCCCGTGTGCTACTATCTAGATTTGTCGAGCACGACCCGCTCGAACAAATAACTCGTTCGAAAAAATACAACTACACTATGTAAGGTGGAGGTGAACATGAGCGAAAGGTTACAACATAACGTGAGAGTTCCGAGGGTTTTAGAAAACCTAGACACCACCATCGTAAGTCGTGTGATGGGATCTAACAATTCGCCGTTTGGCATTCCTGCCCGTATCTGTGTATACTTTCGTGCATACTTTCAAGGTGTTGTACTTGTGACGCTTGGATGAAATGTACATGAGATCCGCGAGGAGTCGTTCGAGGATCGAACGAGTTGGAGGGGTAGTATGACTACATGATATTACACGCTAAATCGAATCATGCACCTACGTGTCTAGTGGTAATCCCGTGAACTCATACTGTATTGTGGTTCAGATCAACACTATTATTTACATGGTTGTTGGATAAATTGAGGTAGTATTGCATTTAGAATAAATGCATTTGAATGTTGTATGCTTAAATGTAATGGTAGGGATTTTCAAATTAGTAGGATGTTCCATCAACATGGTAGGCATATTATGGAGAGGGCCAGGTACTTAGCTACCAAGTAATATTATTTTTAGTTGATATGGTACGATCATGTTCTCACATATCTTTTTGCAGGGTTTCACTCAACAACGCCCAAGGGCTCACGAGTGCATGTTGTGTCCAATCACCGCACTTGTGGTGGCCGAAGGCCCTAAGTCACATAGTTTCCACCTACTTGTGGGAGTATGATAGCGGTTCTATAAGATGTTACGACGATCCTTGGTTGTCCCACCGGAGGACAGGCTGCGTGTGGGAATACAAAGTATGAAGGGTTGTGCGAAATGACGGTGGGGGTCATTGTTGTGGCTTTGTCGATGCTTCCAAAGAATGAAAACAAGCTTTCATATGTCACATTTACCCGAAGAGGTACAATAGCACACATGTGCAAACATCCCGTATATGATTGCGAGGGTTATGTTTTGGATTGCTTCGTGGATGTGTGATTGCGTGGATCACACGTTCGCTGGAGACCCCAAGAGGAAGGTATGAGCAGTGTAGCAGCAGTTTTCCCTCAGTATGAAACCAAGGTTTAATCGAACCAGTAGGAGCAAGAAATCACTTCGAAGGTTGTCAGCGGCCGCTGACGTGGAATCTGCACACAACACAATCAAACTACTTTGCCCCAACGAAACAGTGAGGTTGTCAATCTCACCGGCTTGCTGAAAACAAAGGATTAAACGTATGGTGTGGAAAACAGTAGTAAATTGCAGAGAATGAAAAGGAACAATGTTTGCAGTTGGTTGTATTATCAGTGTAAAAGAATGGACCGGGGTCCACAGTTCACTAGTGGTGTCTCTCCATAAAAGATAACTAACATGCTGGGTGAACAAATTACAGCTGGGCAATTGACAAAATATTGAGCGCATGACAATGCATATATATGACATGATGATTACTATGATATTCATGTGGGCATTACGACAAAATACATAGACCGTTATCCAACAGCGTCTATGACTAATAATCCACCGCCAGGTTGTCATACCGAGTTCCCCGTTGGTATTAAGTTGCAAGCAACGGATAATTGCATTAAGTAATGTGCGTAATGTAAACAAATGCATTAGACCTAACGGCGTACCCTTAAGCTAAGCATCGGTTATTTTATCCCTAGTGGCAACAGCACATCCACAATCTTAGAAGTTATTGTCACTCTCCCAGATTACCGGAGGCATGAACCCACTATCTAGCATAAATACTCACTCTTGGAGTTACAAGCATCTACTTGGCCAAAGCATCTACTAGTAACGGAAAGCATGCAAGATCATAAATAACATATAAGATAGATTGATAATCAACTTGACATAGTATTCAATATTCATCGGATCCCAGCAAACACAACATGTAGCATTACAATAAGATGATCTTGATCATGATAGGCAGCTCACAAGATCTAAACATGATAGCATAAAGTGGAGAGACAACCATCTAGCTACTGCCATGGACCCGTAGTCCAAGGATGAACTACTCACGCATCACTCCGGAGGCAGGCATGGTGATGTAGAGCCCTCCGGTGATGATTCCCCTCTCCGGCAGGGTGCCGGGAAGAGCTTCTGAACCCTCCCGAGCTAGGGTTGACGGCGGCGGCGTCTCTGGAACTTTTCGTGGATAATGGCTCGGGTATTTAGGGTTTTCGCGTCGGGAGGAATAAATAGGCGAAAGGGCGGCGGCTGCGGAGCCACGAGGGCCCCACACCACCCCACGGCGCGGCAGGGGGGCCCGCGCGGCCCCATGGTGTGGGCCACGTGGCTCCCCTCCGTTCTCCTCTGGACTCCGTCTTCGTGTTGGAAAAATAGGAGGTTCTGTCCAAGTTTCGTCCAATTCCGAGAATATTTCCAGACTAGCTTTTCTGGAATACAAAAACAGCAGAAAACAGGAACTGGCACTGTGGCATCTTGTTAATAGGTTAGTCCCAGAAAATGCATAAAAATGCTATGAAGTGTATATAAAACATGTAACAATTGGTATAATATCAACATGGAACATCAGAAATTATAGATACGTTTGAGACGTATCAAGCATCCCCAAGCTTAGTTCTACTCGTCCTCGAGTAGGTAAAACGATAAAAACAAAATAATTTCTGAGGTGACATGCTACAATCATAATCTTGATCAAATAATATTGTAAAGCACATGTTATGAATGAAGTGATCCAGGTCAATGGTCTATAGTTTGCTAGCAAGTAGATAATGAGCAAACAACTGAATCATATAAGCAAAAACTTTTCATGAATAGTACTTTCGAGACAAGCATCAAAGAGTTTTGCATAAGAGTTAACTCATAAAGCAATAGATTCTAAGTAAAAGGTATTTAACCAACACAAAGGAAGATTTAAGTTTCAGCAATTGCTTTCAACTTTCAACATATATATCTCATGGATATTTGTCAACACAAAGCATATAATAAGTGCAATATACGAGCATATAAAAATTGTTGCACCAAAGTTGACACTAGTGTTTGCTTCTAAGATAGAAAGAAGTAGGTAAACTGACTCAACATAAAAGTAAAAGAAAGGCCCTTCGCAGAGGGAAGCAGGGATTAAATCATGTGCTAGAGCTTTTTAAGTTTTTGAAATCATATAGAGAGTAAAAATAAGTTTTGAGAGGTGTTTGTTAATTGTCAACGAATCAGAAAATGGAAAGTACAATATGACCCCTGCCAACCAGACTTTTAAGAGCGGCTCCCATGAAGGACGTTATTTCTACCAGCAAGGCAGATCATCCCTCTTTCTCTTTTGTTTACACATGCAGATATTTCACTGTTTGTCATTGCTTGACTGATAAATCAGGGCAAAAATGTGAAGAGAATTAAGCGGTTAAAGTTGTAATTAATTGGGACTGGGCACCCCATTTGCCAGCTCTTTTTGCAAAATTAATGGATAAGCGGATGTATATGCCGCTAGTCCGGTGGTAAAGTCTGTTTGACAGTTGACATAAAGACATCCACCCCGTCCTCATGAGCTTGGTAAACATTGACACAAAATAGGAGTAATAAAGTTTGAATAGTTTAAAGGTAGCACATGAAAAATTTACTTGGAATGGCAAGAAATACCACATATAGGTAGTTATGGTGGACACAGATGGCATGGATTTTGGCTCAAGGTTTTGGATGCACGAGAAGCATTCCCTCTCAGTACAGAGTTTAGGCTAGCAAGGTTATTTGAAGCAAACACAGGATATCAACCGACACAGCAAGCTTATATGAAAACATATTGCAAGCATTATAAGACTCTACACTGTCTTCCTTGTTAACCAAACCCTTTTACTAGAAAATATCTAGACCTTAGAGATACCAATCATGCAAACCAAATTTCAACGAGCTTTACGGTAGTTCTTCATTAATAGGTTTTAACTACATGATACAAAAGCTTAAACATGAACTACTTGATAACTCAAAACAATTGACAAGTATCAAATTATCCAATACAATGATCTACAAGAATATGTAAGCTTTTTCCATTATACCATCTACCACATGCAACATTTTCTGTTCCAACCAAACACCAATCAATTTATTTCAACATAAACTCTCCAAACAATTATAAGTGAAGCAAGAGAGTACTTTCTTTAAAAGAACTAACAGCTCTGAATAAGAGATGCATGAAAACAGGAGCTAAAAGCATAGCAATAGCTAGATAAGAATACTCAACAAGTATAAGTGAAGAATAGGAGTATTCATATGAAAAAGCGGAGCGTGTCTCTCTCCCAATCAAGAATGCTGGGGTCCAATCAAGTTGACCATAAGAAAAATAAAATACTGAAAATAAAAGCACACAGACGCTCCAAGTAAAGCACATATGATGTGAAAGAATTAAAATATAGTTTCACTAGAGATGACCTGATAAGTTGCTGATGAAGAAGGGGATGCCTTGGGCATCCCCAAGCTTAGACGCTTGAGTCTTCTTGAAATATGCTGGGGTGATCCATGGGAGCATCCCCAAGCTTAAGCTCTTCACTCTTCTTGATCACATTATATCATCCTTCTCTCTTGACCCTTGAAAACTTCCGCCACACCAAACTCAAAGTAATTCTCATTAGAGGGTTAGTGCACAATCAAAAACTCACATGTTCTATAAGGACACAAACATGACCGTTACTTTTAACATTAGCTACTGCCACTGATGTTATGTGAAGCTCTTCACCCTAAAAAAGAATTCCACTCAACACTAGTAAAAGAGAGAATGCGAAAAATAAAAGACAGAATCTGTCTAAACAGAACAGTCCGCAAAGACGAATTTTTTCGAGGCACTTACGTTGCTCAGATCGAAAAACTTTAAACTAACGAAAGATGCGTACATATCTGAGGATCACGCACAAAAATTTCAGATTTAAATAATTTTTCTGTGATTTTACAGAATTAAAACGGTGAACAGCAGAAATCTGTTCCTGCGCAGAAATCCAAATCTAGCATCATCTTCCTATTAGAGGCAATACTTGGCACAACAATGCGATAAAATAAAGATACAAAGGAATTGTTACAGAAGTAAACAACTCCTTGACTAAAACTGAAAACAAAAGATAATGGGTTGCCTCCCAAAAGCGCTTTCTTTAATGCCTTTTAGCTAGGCTTGAAGATTTTAATGATGCTCTCATAAGAATAAGAGTTGAAAAACAAAAGAGAGCATCAAGAGGCAAATATCAAACACATTTAAGTCTAACCCACTTTCTATGCAAAGGAATCTTATAACAAAATAAATTATTGAAGCATAAAGCAACTAGCATAGAAAGATGAAACAAATAAACTTCAAAACTTTCAACATAAGAGAGGTGTTTTAGTACTTGAAAACTTTTACAACCATATTTTCCTCTCTCATAATAACTTTCAGTAGCATCATGAACAAACTCAACAATATAACTATCACATAAAGCATGCTTTTCATGATCTACAAACACATAATTTTTATTAAGCTCAAAAACAGTGGGGTTATCAAACCCACTTTTGACAATAATAGTATAATAAATATCATTAGGCAATATAGGACCATCATCAAGAGCATTATCATATATAACATTAGGGAGCACATTTTTACTTTCTGCAATTTCCTTTTCTTGAGTCAAGGAGTTTTACTTCAAATTTATCAAAAGGAGATATTTCAATAGAATCATGACATTCAACAATATAGCATTCTTCCTCCTTAGGTAGGCATGGAGGGTAATCATATAATGTAAGAGTTAAAGAGTTACTATCTTTAGGAGGTAGATCCTCCTTTTGTTCATCATCTCTTCCTCTTTTTCATCCAATGAGCTTTCAGTTTCAGCAATTTCTTCTCCCACAGGTTCCTGAAAGGTAGCAAGTTGTTCTGGAGAATAAGTTTTCTCAAGAAATTCAGTGATATAAGGATTATCATTGTAATATTCAAGGCAATAACCAAGTATAGCAAAATTTCAGATTTATAAGGAGAATCATCATCTGAATATAACCAGCAATTTCATAGGCACCCTTAAAAACAAAAAATTCTTCAGTTTGTTCAAGATTACCAAAGTCATAGTTTCCTTTAGCATAAGCAGCCAAGGTTTCATTATCATTATAATCACATTGGAAAGGGAGGTGTTTATGCCTTCTACAACAAAAGATTCATTAAAGCAGTAGGATTCATCATAAGTAGAGCACAAGTTTTAGCAAAATAATTCAATCTACTTATTTGTTCCCATAAATATTTCCCTTTTTGAGACAAGCGGTATTCCTTATAATAATTTTGTTGTTCCTCCGTGAACCCACTTAGCCAATAAGATTTTGTTTCAAAGAGAGAAACCATTGATAGCAAGTAAACAACTAGACATAATAACAAACCGAAATAAACTAGATGCAAGAAACTAATTTTTTTGTGTTTTTGATAAATAAAGCAAACAAGACAAATAAAAATAAACTAAGCAAGACAATAACAAAGTAAAGAGATTGGAAGCGTGAAACTCCCCTTGCAGAAATCCTCTTGCTCCCAAATGGCGCCAGAAAATATGGCGTGTGGAAGGAAGCAAGGAGATTCTGAACCGAAGTGCTTCTGCTCCCCGGCAACGGCGCCAGAAAATATGCTTGATTGCGTGGATCACACGTTCGCTGGGAGACCCCAAGAGGAAGGTATGATGCAGTGTAGCAGCAGTTTTCCCTCAGTATGAAACCAAGGTTTAATCGAACCAGTAGGAGCAAGAAATCACTTCGGAAGGTTGTCAGTGGCGCGCTGACGTGGAATCTGCACACAACACAATCAAACTACTTTGCCCCAACGAAACAGTGAGGTTGTCAATCTCACCGGCTTGCTGAAAACAAAGGATTAAACGTATGGTGTGGAAAACAGTAGTAAATTGCAGAGAATGAAAAGGAACAGTGTTTGCAGTTGGTTGTATTATCAGTGTAAAAGAATGGACCGGGGTCCACAGTTCACTAGTGGTGTCTCTCCATAAGATAACTAACATGCTGGGTGAACAAATTACAGCTGGGCAATTGACAAAATATTGAGCGCATACAATGCATATATATGACATGATGATTACTATGATATTCATGTGGGCATTACGACAAAATACATAGACCGTTATCCAACAGTCTATGACTAATAATCCACCGCCAGGTTGTCATACCGAGTTCCCCGTTGGTATTAAGTTGCAAGCAACGGATAATTGCATTAAGTAATGTGCGTAATAAACAAATGCATTAGACCTAACGGCGTACCCTTAAGCTAAGCATCGGTTATTTTATCCCTAGTGGCAACAGCACATCCACAATCTTAGAAGTTATTGTCACTCTCCCAGATTACCGGAGGCATGAACCCACTATCTAGCATAAATACTCACTCTTGGAGTTACAAGCATCTACTTGGCCAAAGCATCTACTAGTAACGGAAAGCATGCAAGATCATAAATAACATATAAGATAGATTGATAATCAACTTGACATAGTATTCAATATTCATCGGATCCCAGCAAACACAACATGTAGCATTACAATAAGATGATCTTGATCATGATAGGCAGCTCACAAGATCTAAACATGATAGCATAAAGTGGAGAGACAACCATCTAGCTACTGCCATGGACCCGTAGTCCAAGGATGAACTACTCACGCATCACTCCGGAGGCAGGCATGGTGATGTAGAGCCCTCCGGTGATGATTCCCCTCTCCGGCAGGGTGCCGGGAAGAGCTTCTGAACCCTCCCGAGCTAGGGTTGACGGCGGCGGCGTCTCTGGAACTTTTCGTGGATAATGGCTCGGGTATTTAGGGTTTTCGCGTCGGGAGGAATAAATAGGCGAAAGGGCGGCGGCTGCGGAGCCACGAGGGCCCCACACCACCCCACGGCGCGCAGGGGGCCCGCGTGGCCCCATGGTGTGGGCGCCACGTGGCTCCCCTCCGTGTCTCCTCTGGACTCCGTCTTCGTGTTGGAAAAATAGGAGGTTCTGTCCAAGTTTCGTCCAATTCCGAGAATATTTCCAGACTAGCTTTTCTGGAATACAAAAACAGCAGAAAACAGGAACTGGCACTGTGGCATCTTGTTAATAGGTTAGTCCCAGAAAATGCATAAAAATGCTATGAAGTGTATATAAAACATGTTAACAATTGGTATAATATCAACATGGAACATCAGAAATTCTAGATACGTTTGAGACGTATCAATGTGGCTACGTACGGATACTAGATGATTTTGGATGTTGGATCAACTTGGGTCTAGTGGCTCTCGATCTCTTGTAATGACACATAATCAATTTATTATTATTATGATATGTTCTCTAATAGATGTTTGTTAACATGTTAATATGAAGTTGGACAAGGCGTGTCGTCGGTCTTCAAATGATGATTTTATTGGTGGTATGGTTGTTGCTAGTGTCATATTGGACATGGGAGGGTATCCCGATTGGAAATCCCTCTACCCAGGTTTTCGGAGAGTAGAACATCAAGCCGATCCGGACCCACGACCTACATGGGAGTATGGTGAGATTGTTGAGGTGTAATATGGGAGAGAGAGAGGTCCCATCCCAATATCATACCTTTGTTCCAAATTAAATTCATCACTTGGGCCCATCTAGTATGATACAATCTTCACTCTTTCCACTACCACACCGTAGCTACTTCTCATGACAAACACCACGGATTATTCCCCCGTGATAACAATCTCGGCATTGCTACTCAAGAAACTGACAAGTCCACATGATGAACATTTACGATGATCATCATTTAAACATGATAACAAAAACTGAATGCCTGAACGAAAATTATACTACCCATAGTAAACCATTCAAAAAATCACTACGAACAAAAATAAAAAGACATGCAAAATTTCCGCGAACCCAAACTCCCACAATCCATAATTATAACTAAATCATTGAAACTCTAACCCTAACCTACAAACATTAAACCTATGACAAATCATGACCGGCCAATACAATGGGAACAAACCATATAGTTTCCCACAAATGCAAGATTTAGGGTTATAAGAAAACTGAACAATTCCACCAAGTTTCAAGATTTAATTGGGACAAACAAGGGGTGGGGGAATTTACCTCTAGGGATGGCAAGGAGTCAAATTCCACAAATAAATGCAACTGATTTGGAGATTTTGAGAGGAATTCAGATGGTGGGGGAGGAGAGGGTATTGGGTCTGGAGGAAGAAGGAGAAGGATGTGGATGGGAGCCCCCCACCCCTCCGCATGCCACTTACCCCCTGCGACCTTTACGCCCTGGGTCTGGGCGTTATACCTTTTTTCGATAAAGGGATCTTTATTACTTAAAAAAGTTTTAAGCATTACACCCGGCCTCTGCATAGCTAAGATGCACACAGCCCCACAAGTTCACAAGTCTCCAAACAACGATAAATAAATAGGCGAATTACATATCATAATGAGAAATTGTAAAAATGCCTAAGGTGGAGGAAGGCAGATCCGCATATTATGTCGCCATCCATGTTGGGAAAACCACTCCCTCGCCGCAGCCTCCAGTCGTGAACACACCTCCAAAAACAAGTCCCGATGCTCTGCACGCTGTAAGGGCGTTATACCTGGACACTTCAAAGCCCTCAGTTAAGGGGTTAAACTTATCCATGTCAAATGGTCATTGGTCCCGAGCTCCAGATCGGCATGACACATGAACTTCTTGACACACGACGTTGAGTAGCGCAATCTCATTGCCCTTATGTTGGGCAACAATGGAAATGTTAACTTTCACGGATATCCTTGAGAAGAGAGGAGAGTGATACCGGGTAATTTCAATGCGGTATCAAAGGAAAAATCGACAGTGCAATTAGCCTAGCTGCAACAGATCAATCTTAATCATCATAGGATCATACAATCGTGACACTTTAGGAAGATCGAGTACGTTCGCGCGGTGGAGATTTCGCGAGAAGTAGGTGTCGCGTTGTGGCTACTTGGCAACGTGGGTGCGCGTTCGGGGTCTGTGCCAGCCCATGATGTAATGTTAACCTCTTGGCCCTTCTTCTGTGAACCTTGATATGTCTTTGAATGGCATATCCTTGAAAACAAGAAGAGCGTGCGTACGGAAGCTCAGCTAAGATTAAGCGTTGTGTATCTTTTTCAATCAGGATTAGACGATGTGTCACGCGTGGAACCTACAAATTGAGCCAAGTGAAATGAAACGACGTACATGGACGAGCAGGCAGCCAGCTGCAACAAAAGCACAAACATCTTTGTCTAGTAGTAGTACAGATTCGTACGCCCTACGTACCACGAACAACAACAGCAGCAGGGCTGCGTATGATTCAAGCAGCAGCAGCCGCCAATAATTCTGGTGTGCAGCTGCCAGTGAGCTGCGACGCACAATTGCCAGGCAGGCAGCTCTGCCGTATCGCACTGCACTAGCAAATGCAGGACCAAACAGCCAAAGCCATGAATACCAATGCGTCTCGTCCTCTCTTTTTCTTATTCGGGCAACGACGACACTAGTCTCCCCGATCTCCCGGGTAAGTACCTCGTCCTCAAGCTTGCTCCCAGATGCTGGCAAGGTCGAGCTGAAAATGCCAGGAACGGAACCTCCAAACACGTCGTAATCCGGTGTTTGTTTTGAAGTTTGGCTTGGATGGTTTCTTGCCCCAGAATTATTGGGAAAATTAGAGATAAGATCCAGCTGTGTTTGATTATTACTGATCCACCGTGGCTCAATAATTCAGAGCCAGCGCATCAAGCTAGGCATGGCGTGCAGCCAATGCTCTGGTTCCTGCGATGGCTAATCATTGTCAGCCATTTGTGTATCTTAATCACTCAGTCGCCTCGGTTTTTCTTTTCTACTCCGTCCGTTTCATTTTAATTGACTTCAATATAGATGTATCTAGTACTAAAATATGTCTAGATACATCTGTTTTGGAGTCAATTAAAATGGAACGGAGGGAGTAGATGGGAACGTACTACTAGCAAGCAGCATTTGTTACTGCTTGGAAGGTCGTCGATCACTCTCGGAGTCGGGTACTGCTAAACTGAAGATCACTCTCGGAGTGAAGCATGAAGTTATTAGAGAGTGATCGGCGACCTGCACATGGATGGACAGCAGTACTACTAGCAACGTATTTAATCGGCAGCTTACTGCCAGGTCGTCGATCACTCTCGGAGTCGGGTACTGTTGTCCATTTGTTGCTGCTTGGAAGGAAGCATGAAGTTTTGGTTCTGAAACGAAATGTTAATTCGTAGTACACAGGATGGGGATGACCGAAAGCTAAACTGAAGATCCATGCTCCTGATTTACAGACCTAATGGTAAAGTACAAAGATCTCCCAATAGTTGAAAGGTGGCAGTGATAAGTTGTGCAGATGAAAGAAAAATGTGAACACTCTGAAACCAATCAGCACAACGACAGTGCATGCATGTTTCAGAGAAAAGGGAAGGAGAATGGAGAATATCAAGCGTGTCTATATATAAGCACGTGTGTAAATTGTGATCCTCTTGGGTTCCTTGCCCATCCTTCGTTGAGCAAGAAACATGCTGCGGTTCACATGGCTCACGCATAGCGTGTTGCCTTGCCAACCACTACTACTCCTAAGTACTGCTAACCACCGAGTAGCACTTGCAGAGAAGGCTCGTCATTTGTTTCTAGCAGTATGAACACACGAAGTTTCTTGCAAGCTCTGTGCTGATTCCAGCCGCCATGCAAGTGCCATATAACTAATGGAGTACCACCAAGCGTCAAACCAGAAATAGCAAGGAAATAATTCAACGTGAGACAACGAGTGGAAATAATCAAAACGTCGATACCGCGCAGTAAACTGCGGTTGGGTTGGTGTCACTGTGTGTACATACGCTACTGCAATAATTTGACGACGACCTTGACCTATAGAAGGAAGGGCGCCCAAGAAGAAGAAGACGTCTACATAACTCTCTATATAGGGTTTTGTTTATCCCGGTGATATACGATCGACCGATGTCTCCCTTTGTGTTTGTTTACGATGGTGGTCAATTTTAAAGGATTGAAGACTCGCTTGGTGTATTTGTTCAGACTATTTAACGCCCCCTATGGAGTTCAGACAGACAACGTATGGACCTATGGCCTGTTCATACCGCCACAATTATTTTTGCTGTACCACATCAATGCAGTACTTCATCAGAAAACAAAGTTTCATCTAGAGCAAAGACTAAACAAAGCCTCGATCAAGCAACTGACAGGATTTTTATTTTGTGCCCACTAGGTAATGCATGTACCCTTTTTCATATCATCTTCTGGAACCAAAGACTAGTACCAGCATTTTGGGTTTTCTCCTCCCGACGATCATTCTCAAACTAGGGATGCAGCTTTCAGAGAGGTCGTGGCATCTCTAAACCCCAACACGCCGGGTTTTGGATTTTTGTCGTGATGGACTAAACCGTCAGTCCGTCACATCATCCAGCCTTAATCCGCCGGAAACGACAACGCGGGCACTAGTCACGCGTCAGAACAGGGAGATTGTGCGTCGAAAGAACACTGGTTGCATTGCTGCATACAGAAGCTCTGATATCACACGGCCATAGCTCAGCTGGCTCGCAGTGAGTGTCTGCACTGCACCAGAAGCCACCTGCACTGCACGGGTGCAGTGAACGACGGCCCGGCTTGGGGAAAAAAGCGTCCACGTTGTGACCCCGGTTGTCTGAAAGTTGCAGCAGGAATTGCATTACAATGGTGACCGCTGATGATGAGGAGGAGGACATGAGGTAGTGGCGTGTGCGTCGGTGCGTGTATGCTGTGTTCCTCTGAGTGGCATTCACCAGTTCAGTTGCAGTGTATAATGTGCAGCATTCTAGGAAACGCCGTGCAAGTTTGGGTGCTTGGTTCCTTCTGTACTGTGATAAAAGCAAGAGTTTTCCGTCCCTGTTATTAGCGTCGGGTCCTTTCGGCAATGGTGGTGAGCAGGCTGTCACGGGAGTGGCCAGACAACACCGCAGAAGCCATCTGCTAGCCTAGACTCTGTCCATCAGAATGACTCTGAAGTCTGAGGATGAAGTCGAGACCATATCACACCCCTCCGGCACATTCAGTTAGGCCGTGACTGAAATGAACAATACATGGCTAACTCGGCGGCTGCTCTCAACCCTCAAAGCCTTCCTCGTCTGCACCTGCTCTGTAAGTCTGAAAATGCAAGGGAAAGATCAGTGCATGATCTCCTAGACGTCGATTATATTGACCACGCGGTACGCAGATTACACGTGAAGTCCTTTTATTGGAGTGAAGTCGGTCCCAGCCAGATCTTGGCTCAACGTGCAACACAGATTATTGATCTCGCCTGTCACGCGTTGCTGCGTGCTGGATATAAAATACTTCACATCACTTGCCTGTAGCTATTAAATTAATGATCTTATGTCACGGTAATTTGGAAAAGACAAAGCTGTTTGGAGCATCGCAAGCACGTTTAACTCGATAGTCACGGCGGAGCAGAAAGCTAAGCAGTACTGGTAACTAAGACTCCCAGAGAAAATTACCGGTAGCTTCATCATAAGGCGTCAATTGTGGACTTTGCAAACTTTGCAACAAAGTTTAAGAGATGCCGGTACCTCCTCTTCCAATGCCGGTTCTCTAACCGAATTTGGTTCACCTTGAAGACTTGGTTTGGACTCCATGACATCAACCTAAGGGATTGGCAAGCAATGCACGCTGTCAAAAATTGGTGGATAGGTGTTATTCATAAGAAGGGATTCCATAGGAAAGCTTTCGAGTCACTAGCAATATTGTAAGTCTCTTGAAGATTTGGAATGAAAGAAATGCGATAGTCTTTCGGAACCCATCATCTACGATTGCTATCCTCAATACAAAAGGATGAGGCGGCCTTGTGGTGCCTTGCCGGCGCCAATGTTTTGACTAATATAATGCCGCGAGAGTAGTTTTTATTTCAATTTTGGTCATGATTTCTGGGGCTATGACTAGACCTGTAAAACTTCTAAAAACTTCCTATTAATCAATGTAAATGGGGAGCCTTTTGGCTTGTTTCAAAAAAAAAACATAAGGCGCAGTGACGTGCAAGTGTGCAACTAGTAGTTCCATACCGGAAAAATGGAAGTTGCGTCGCGAGACCATACAAACTTGCAACTGAATGAGGTCGACATGATGGACTGAATGGGTCCAGATCGCTCTTGTGACAGACATCAAGAACTTTATGCAGCCATCCAGACACACCCAGCCAAGTGGCTAAAAGCTGTTACGACAATCGTTCGTCCCAAAAATTGTAGCAACTTGACAAAATCGTTCAGGTCATATCTCTTCTGGTATCCACGCAGACGGAAATCTCTTCAGATAAGGCGGAGGAACAGAACCTTGCCCGCAATACCTGTCAGGTAGTCCATTTGAAGGTACTGTATAGCGATTGATATATTGAAATTAAATACAAGCATTATTGTTAATAGGGTCATCTCATCATGCAATTTGGACCTGAATTCTCACATACATGGTAGTATTATACTGATCTTTATTCCCCACCAGGCACCAGGCATCCCCATAACCTGGTATCCATCACACAGGATCATGAGTGGGACTTTGTGAAATAGTGACTGTATGAGTAGCGTGCCACGAAGGTATTGCTCTATTAGATGATACAGTAGTTAACTGCTAAATGCAGTTCGTTTAGCCAGCATCTCGACATGGTAATCTGTGCTGGATAATGATGGCACAGTGCTCTGTAGAGCATTGGTGCATTGACTTCTGTTCGTCCTGCCGTGTTTTTGCGACAAATAACTCAGAGTGATTATCAGCTTTTCCATGTTCTTTGCCAAACAGAAGAAACAATTCCAGCTCTTCCTTTTTTTAGGAGATCGATGCGGTGAATGTTATTTCACGCCTGTTGCATCGAATAACGACATGACGCTCAAGGTGGGTGGAGCTGGGCCGGCCTAGGCGAATCATGTTTGACACCCATTCTCTCGAATAGGGCCATGACGCACACGTGGTGGAGCAGCGGGCCGGCCCATATAACAATCATTCTCCCTGTTTTTCTGATTCTTGTGTTTTCCTTAGGGGTGCAAACTGATAGGATAATTTCCACACCGTATTCGATTCTGAAGCCGTTTACAAGAATCCATATCCAATTTTAAAGAATCTGATTCCGAACTTGACACTCGGATATGGTATAGGATATGATATGTAAAATAGCCTAAAATATGGATTATCCGAAAATTAAATAGGATTATCCGATGGTTTTAATCCGAATAATCCGATTTTCTACCGAAATGTCAAACCTAATAGAGTATAATTTGCAGTTAGTGAGTTATCGAGTTCGTCCGTTGAACAACAACTCACTTACATAGTTATTGTAAATACTATGGAATACAACTTTGTGAGTTATTAGGTTATTGAACAATTATTTTTGATTGTATGGTTTGACAATTTACTTATGCGCGCATTATCCGATTAATTTTGTTTCCACTCCGAATCCGTCCTGTTTTCGTTTCCGAATCCGCCATCACATATATCCGCTTCCGTATCTGTCTCCGGTCATTATACGCTCCGCTCCGAATCCGATGGAAAAATATGGTAAAGGATATGGTAGAGACAAAATTCGATCTGATCCAATCCGTTTACATCCCTAGTTTTTGGTTATTTTCCTTTTTCTTCTTTTTATTTTCCTATTTCTTTTTTATTTAAAAAATATTGAATAATTTATCATCTAATAAGTGAACATTGTTAAGAGACTTTTGTGAAGAATTATTTTGAACTGTCTGAACAATTTTCTCCACTTATATGAATAATTTTTACAAAAACGTTAATAATTATTTTGGACTGTCCTAACATTTTTTGCCCTCATATGAATATTTTAAAATTCACAATTTTTTAGAACCGTCCGAACAAAAAAATCCTCTCGTATGGATATTTTTCAAACTCACCATTATTTTAGACTCCAGAGTCATTTTTATCTCTGATATGAATAATTTTTCAAACTCAAGAACAATTCTCTTGAGCTATCCAACATTAACCCCGTGAACATTTTTTAAACCTTGTAACATTATTTTGCACTATTTAAACATTTTATCTCAACTTTATAAATACTTTTTCATAAAATACTTTATGAATATTTAAAATAGGAAAAGAAACCAAAAATAGCAAAAAGGAAAATCAGTTTAAAAGGAAACAACAAAAACATTTGAAAGACTTATTTGAGTCGACCCAACAGTGCGCAAGATGTGTGCTTAGCCCCCTATTTGTCGCTCTTAATTAGGAGAACCTGATCCATGCGGTTACAATGCGCGGCCAATAGGATCTTCGGCCGTCTAAGGCATCTCTACATGGGGAGACATCTCTATATGGGCCGCTTGTGGCTAGCCCATTCAGAGGAACTTTTGCAGTTTCCAAATTTATAATGCTTTTTATATCTTTTGAGAAAAAGAGAAGCCATATATTAGCCGGGTTTGAGCCTTACAACAACACTCGTGACAGAAATAAAAATACAAATAGGCCCGAGGGAAATTAGGCGTTGCCTCCGACCTGTACTAACCATTGGCGTGACATGAGCCGAACAGATGCAGCTTTCTCTAAAACGCTAGAGTCGTTATAACCGCTGATAAGAAGTCATCACAAATACTAACAATGACGATCTGAAACAGGGAGTGATGACCTTTGAAAAGAAATGAAATTCGGAAGATGCGACACAATCCTACATTGATGTAGAAAGGGGGTTCAAGGGAACTTATCGACAAGACCATCAATGCCACTACAGACCGACCAGGACACATTGTGGTTGATAGATATCTCCCACGACCCGACTAATCGGATAGGGGAAATCTTAATTTCACGTGTGTTATGATGATGTCCAAACTAGCGGCTCCGGGTCTACATTCAAATGTACTTACTGCACTACGTCGTCGTCTCCAAGGTCCGGATGAATCACACAAATACTCCAATACTTAACAACATAGACCAAGACTCCCGGCAAGCGCGAACATCGATGGTCTCTCTTGTGTCCCGCCGCAAAAGTGACCGCTTGAGGCGAGGAAGACGAGCGAAATCATCTGGCAAGGAAGAGGGTTGTGTGGCAACTACGGTTTTCTTTTGGAGGAAGAAGGCACGTCTTCAGATAAAGAAATAAAGTTACCCTTGCAAATATTTACCTTATGATAATTTTTTAAATCAACTTAATGATGGAAACATACTTGTGTTGCAAGAGTAAAAGATTCAACTCATGTGTTTGTATGTGAAGCATAGATCACTGGAAAGAATGTTCATGTGTTTCACAATAAATGTTTATTAGGTTCTGAAAAATATTCATGTACACATAGAAAAGGAAAAATTGAGAATGAAAGTAAAAATTATATAAAACACGCGAGGTGAGCAGTCAAGAGGGGAAGAGCCTGTTTGTTATGCCCGGTTGTTTTCCTCTGTTTTTTATGGCGTGGTTTTTAATCCTTCCATTTATTTGCGAGAATTTTGCTAGATTGCACGAAAGGGGAGAACAGGACGGAAGAAACGGAGCAGAACGGGGAACCTTGCGTATTTTTAAGTCAGACAAAGGAGAGATTTTTTTAAGAACAAACGATCTTTTCATAATGATTTGGGCAATTATGTGCTATTTTTGTCTGGTCCTTTGATGCCCTGCACAAATACATTACGGCTCGGCCTGTTTATTTTCTATATTCATGCCTCTTTGATTCAAAGGATTTGCATAGAAATTTTCTAGAATTAAAATTCTTAGAATTTTTTCCTATGATAGTTGTTTGATTCATAAGATTGAAACCCATATGATTTTTGCCTAGGGAATCTTTTGCACTAATTTTAATAGGAAATCTAACATCCACACATCCTCATTTTCAAAATACTTTGATTTTCCTATGATGGAATCAAACAAAATTTGGTAGTGAAATCTTGTAGAATGAAAGTGGACAATCATGTAGTTTTACTATTCCTACATTTTTCCGATCCTGCGAATCAAAGAGACCCAGGCTAAAGCCCGCTTATATTTTACGAGCCATGCTGGCGTAAGGTAGCGAAATCACTAATAAAAGGCTTCTCTTCGGGAAGGGAATCCCACGCGCGTTGTGGTCGTGACAAGTGTCAGCCTCTCCTTTTACACAGTCCCCGTGGGTGCTTGCATGTGTGACAAGTGGCAGCATGAGAGAATTGTGGTGGGTTTTCTTTTCTTGTCCCCGCTCAGAGTTGTACCGCATTTATTTCGAGATTCGTTTTTTAAAAATATCTTTAGAACCGTTTATCCAAATTATGAACGGTTTGCATATTTGAAATCCTCGTGTCGAGATTTTCGAAAGTAGATCCTATGTTGATAGATTTTAAGAAACTTTTTTTTCTTACTTTGTACAACCAGTTCTGTGTACTTTGTACATCCAGTAACAGCATGTACATTTAGTAGCAGTGTGAGTGTACATGCAATAGCATGACGCGATTGTACATCCAGTTGCATTGTGTACATTCAGTAGCACGCAGGTGTACAACCAGTAGCATCGTGTACAACTAGTAGCAGCGTGAGTGTACATCTAGTAGCAGTAGCGGTGTGTATATCCAGTAGCAGCGCGAGTGTAGTACATCCAGTAGCATCGTGTATAACTAGTAGCAACGTGAGCGTATATCTTGTAGCGGTCTGTACATCCAGTAGCAGCGCAGACGTACATCCAGTAGAATCGTGTACAACTAGTAGCAGCGCGTCCGTACATTCAGTAGCACAATGTACGTACATCCAGTAGCAACATGTGTACATCCAGTAGCAACATGGTAGTTTGTACTCCTACTCTATTTAGTTTGTACATCGTACTCTGTACTTCTAGTTTTGTGTCATGTGTCTGTACAACATGTGTTATGTAGTTGTACAACATGTGTCCTTATAGTTGTACATCGTATGTCTGTGTAGCTGTACACTTATAGAGCTCTGCTGTACGGTGCTCTAATTTCCTTACTACCCACTGTTTGTATTTGTTGTCTGTAGTAAATATGATTGTGTTATTTTCGTGTATGAGGTGCACGTGGACGGACGGCCGGCCGGCCGGCCGTACGCCGCACGTTCCGTCTCCTGGGGCTTCGTACGCCGACGCGCACAGAATGGAAAGCACGCGGCGCGCCCGTCCGTGTTGTGCCAGAAGCGGTGTTCAAAATTAATTTTCCTAACTCCGTATGTCCTCCACGTGACACGCTCACAGCACACAGGTTCCTTTCAAAAGGTACCCTTTGGCACCCGCAAGGTAGCGCAAGGTAAGTACTAAAGCCCACTTCCATAAAGCAGAACTAGGGCCCAGGCTCATATTTTACGAACATCTGCACGGACCCTACAGAAAAACAGCGTCTGCATGGGCTCTGCATGTCTTACGCGAGCAAACAGAAGAACTTGTCGATATTGGCGGCCCGAGCAAAAAAAGACTTGTCGATATGATTGAGATATTTGCAGTCCCTCGCTCAAAAAAGAGGCACGTTTGCAGTTAATGCAGTTCCACAAGATGGTCAGCTTGACGTTTTGGCGTCTCACCTTAAAAGTCCCAGAAAGATGCAACTTTGCCCCACAAATTTCCAGCGCCACAGGGCAGATATTTTCAGCTCCAAGAGCTGCGACCCCAACCTGCTGATGCAGTAGAGCCGGATCGGAAATCGTTAGCCTGGAGATACAAGGACAAATTACCGAAACTCCAGAGGTGTCAAGCATTTAAACTAACATTACCTCAAAATATAATAGTGTGCAAATATCCTTTGTGCTTTTTGACTTTCTTCACTTCCAGGAGGTCCTACGCTGTGCAAACTTGCCAACCTCGCTTGTCCCAGCCTGTGATACAACAGATTTACAATCTTGGTGGAACAAGTCATCGAAAACACTGACCCCAAACCTCAGATGCAGATGGCACACGCTCATTGTTCTAACCTGGTGGCACATCTGGAAGGAGCGTAATAACCGGATCTTCAACAACAAAGCAAAGCTGTCCAAGGACCTGAAGATCAAGATCATCGACGAGCTAAATGAGTGGCGAAGAGCCAGCGTCCTCAAGAAGTCGTGGCCCCTTAGCGAGTAATCGATCTACAGTACACAATACCTTTACTTGTACATACCTATAGCTGCTTTATGTTAACCTCCCCCTAACCTGTAACTCAAACTCTGCTGGCATTTGTTCCAGTTCCTTCTTAATATAATCGAAGCAGCGCTCGCTGTGTTCCGTCAAAAAGTTCAGTTGCCTTTCTCCCGTGGAATGGGCGAAAACAGAGCTTTCAGGCTGCCTTTTGCAAGTTGTCATGCACTTGAGTTATATTGCTGAGATGGGAGAAAACAATGATGCTACCTGAAATGCCAACCCAACTGCTTAAGTTGGTTACTGAGAGTGGGAATAAATTACGAGTTTACCTCCTAGCATACTCTAGACTCAAGCGGATCGGATCGCGGACACGTAGTAACCGCGCGTGCCACTCGAGAATCCGAGTAGGATGCCGCGTCACGGTCCCGGAAGCAACATAAAACCCAATCAAGATGAGATGCGCGCTCGTCCCGTCGCTTGTCACCCACCAGAAACCACCTCCTCCTTTCGCCTTTCGGTGTGTGCCCTTCTGGTTGCACTGTGCTAGATCATAGTTTTACTCAAAGTGTTTCCCTTGATCTCGACGACAGATAAATATGCCGTGGCCAGGGATGTTCAGACAGGAACGAGAGCGTGCAAATTTAAAAAGACACGCACGCCTCTAAACCACACATCAACACATGGAGCAATGGTGGAATTATAGGGAGAATGGCACTTTCAGGATGATCCTGCTCGATTTTTACACATGCGTGTGGATGGTAAATGGACAGCGGAACAAACGGTGTGAGTGCTTTGTTCAGTCCGTCCGAGTAATCTCCTTGTATGTATGTATATGTGTTCTAAGTTTTCTTGGATTGCATTTGAAATCCAGCTTTTTCCTGCATTTTTTTGGAAAGGGTGGCGAAGCTCCGTGTGACTGGTGTAGTAAGCTGTCGCTGTTTGCCTGAAGTTTCGGCTGCCTTCATAGGATACACTCAGGTGCAAGCAAACCAAATGGTCAAAGCAGTTAGCCAACGTCGAACCTAACCACTGGCAGTGCGGTTGATGCTTGACAGGATGTGCAGGTCATTCAGACACGAATTCTAACTATCTTTGCGGGTATGTGCAAGCAAGGAATACTTAGGAACCTAGTTTTGCGACTATTACAAACGAGGTTAATCTTATTAGTTGCCGGTGCTGCTGTGCAAACCCTTAATTGGTCTCACGATGACCCCATGTACAGAACCCTATAAGTTGAAGTGTTCTAATCTCCGTTCCGTCAGTCATTCCATGCACAGGGATGAAACTCCGGAAATGAATTAACCGCCGAGCGAACCAATCATCGTCTACAGTGACTTTTGAGGTCGGTACTGATCTGACGATATGAGAATGAAATAGCAACAAAGGCTAGCTGTCAAGGCTTTGTCATTCTTCCAGAGGAACTGAAGATCAGATCATACGCACGAAAGCTTCCAATCAGGAATACAGTCAAGATTTCAAAAGATGATGGCCCTTTTTACCGGGCTGTACTACCAGTTTGAGGGGGATTTTGCCTCGTTTCAACTGAATTTCAGGACCACCCTATCCACCTTATGTGACTCTTGAGTTTGTAAACATTTTGAACAGAAATAATGTACTAAATAGGACTGTAGTCTATATGCATCACTCGATGCAGAGCCCGCGGCTTCTCCTTTTCAATAAATAAAATATCGGGTTGTGTACTCGCATCAAGATTTTTGATGTTTACCCCGAGTCAACTGTTCAGAAGCTTAAACGAGTAGGGAATCAGCGATATTCGAGAATATTTGCGTGAGCAGTGCCCCCGTCAAAAAGAACAATTCCTTTGCCTGCACTCTAAAACCCAGCACGACCCAACTCTCTTCGTACTTCACCAGCAAAAGCACTGGCGCTAGCTAGCAACCTTTTTTGTGTGTGTCATTCGGCTAATCTGATCATCACCACCTAATATTTTCTCTTCTTTTTCATGACCTCGGGAGAAAGTAAAACATCATTTCATCACCTAATAAACTGCATCACCAACTGGTACTAGTGGTGCCGTCCTCCTTATATAGCTTGTTGTCTCAGATCATGGTACGAGCCCGTTTAGTTGGCCGGCCGTGCTAACTGTTATCTCCCCTGCCATTTACCGTCATAATCTGCAACGCTCACAGCGTTGAGAAAATGGGAGCACATTGCCTCGCTCTGCTTGTATTCCTTGGCACATTGCTGGTGCTGCCACAGCTGCTGCTCGCCACAACGACGAGATACTACACTTTCAATGTACGCATATCTATATATCTATCTGTTGTGCGCCTCGTTTCGGATTCGTGAGATGCACCGGTCGAGAGTGACAATGCGTGCATTTGTTGTGACCTCGTGTAGCTTGCTGTGTTCATTTGCAGGTGACGATGAAGAAGGTGACACGGCTGTGCAAGACCCGCGCCATCCCGACGGCGAACGGCAAGTTCCCCGGCCCAAAATAGTCACCCGGGAGGGCGACCGCGTCGTCGTCAAGGTGGTTAACAATGTCAAGCAAAACGTTAGCATTCACTGGTAAATCTTCTGCACCCGTGTTCTTCTTCTTCTTACTTATCTCCATCATATCGGCGATAACCACATTGGAAGCTAATACTACTGCGTCTCCTTCTGTTCGTTTGTAACTGGTGGCGATGTGGGTGCAGGCACGGCGTGAGGCAGCTGCGGACGGGGTGGTCGGACGGGCCGGCGTACGTCACGCAGTGCCCGATCCAGACGGGGCAGAGCTACGTCTACAACTTCACCATCACGGGGCAGAGGGGCACCCTCTTCTGGCACGCCCACGTCTCCTGGCTGCGCGCCACGGTCTACGGCGCCATTGTCATCCTCCCCAAGCTCGGCGTGCCCTACCCCTTCCCAAAACCCTACAGAGATGTCCCCATCCTCTTCGGCGAGTGGTTTAACGCGGATCCGGAGGCGATCATCGCGCAGGCGCTCAAAACCGGTGGAGGCCCAAACGTCTCGGAGGCCTACACCATCAACGGCCTTCCAGGCCCGCTCTACAACTGCTCAAGCAGAGATACGTTCAAGCTCAGGGTGCAGCCCGGCAAGTGGTACCTGCTCCGGCTGATCAACGCTGCGCTCAACGACGAGCTCTTCTTCTCCATCGCCAACCACACGCTCACCGTCGTCGACGTCGACGCCGCCTACGTCAAGCCGTTCGATACGGACGTGGTGCTCCTCACGCCAGGACAGACCACCAACGTGCTCCTCCACGCCAAACCTGCAGACGAGGGCGGCCCGCCGGCGGCCACGTACCTCATGCTGGCGCGCCCCTACGCCACGGGGCGCGTCGGTACCTACGACAACACCACCGTCGCGGCCATCCTCGAGTACGCGCCGGCGCCGGGCCACATCAAGAGTCGCCCGCTCTTCCGGCCGACGCTGCCGGTGTTCAACGACACGGCGTTCGCCGCCAACTACAGCGCTAAGCTCCGGAGCCTAGCCAGCCCGGACTACCCTGCCAATGTTCCCCGACAAGTGGACCGACCGTTCTTCTTCACCGTGGGACTCGGCACGACGCCATGCCCGACGCACCAAGGATGCAACGGCCCCACCAACGACACCAAGTTCTCGGCGTCCGTGAACAACGTGTCCTTCGACATGCCGACCACGGCGCTTCTGAAGGCGCACTACGACGGCAACGCCGCCGGCGTGTACACGTCGGACTTCCCCTCGGCGCCATTGGTGCCGTTCAACTACACGGGCACGCCGCCCAACAACACGAATGTGTCCAACGGGACGAAGGTGGTGGTGCTGCCGTACAACACGAGCGTGGAGGTGGTGCTCCAGGACACGAGCATCCAGGGCGCCGAGAGCCACCCGCTGCACCTGCACGGCTTCGACTTCTTCGTTGTCGGGCAAGGCGTAGGCAACTACGACCCGTCCAAGCATCCTGCCGAGTTCAATTTGCTCGACCCCGTGCAGAGGAACACGGTCGGCGTCCCCGCCGGAGGTTGGGTCGCCATCAGGTTTTACGCAGATAACCCTGGTGAGTTTGTAGGACGCAAAAACCTTGGAGGTTCTTTTACCCATGCTAGTAAATCAACTCCATTTACTTAACACTGAATGGAGTTGATTATAGTTCATTCATTGCTTACCAATGCAGGTGTGTGGTTCATGCATTGCCACCTGGAGGTGCACACAAGCTGGGGCCTCAAGATGGCATGGGTGGTCAATGATGGTCCGTTGCCTGACCAGAAGCTGATGCCTCCGCCGTCGGATCTCCCCAAGTGTTAGGGACCGACCGCTGACCGCCACCAAGATCGGGATTCATTTCTTTTGTTATGATTGCATTGCAATTGTGGATGAATAATCGTACATACATACTGTACGTAGCACACAAGGTTTGAAAGAAGCTGTATATTTTTTCATGTACTTGTTGCCTTTCCCATTCTATACATCCAATGTTAAAGGAGACCTACTGTTGTAAACAGGTTGCCGGCCATTTATTTACTTGGTTCAACTGATGTTGTTTGGAAGTTTTTTTTTGTTTGAGAAAAGAACGGCCAATACGGTATCTAGCGAGTGGGCAAGGGGGACGTGGCCCACCCAGATTTTCTGGAATTTTTTTGGGACGTGGCTACACAATGCCCGGGCACTGTATAGTCTTCTGCAGTGCTCCACCTAAAAATGAAAAGAAACAGGAACCACGTAACACGTGTTCCGAAAATAGAAAGTTGTGGTCCCCACTTTCCCTCCACTCTTTCCGTAGAGTAATTTGCACACTTTGTCGTGACGAGACACCGTAGTTGTACCCAGAAAGTTAATTTCTACCCCTCGGAGTCGTTCGCATGTGACACAGAAAAGGTTAGTCTCCTCCATATGTTCCTGTGTTAGTAAGTACGTGCTGGACCAAAATCATCCCCCATCTCTGCTCTGACTACTTTCCCAGATCCAAACAGACGAGAAAAAACATGTAAAACTCACTTTCTTTCTTTTTTTGCGTAAACTCCAGATACATTACCCCAGCACGAGGGCGCGCCTGTGGCGCGATGGCAAGACGCGGCAGTGGCCCGTCTGCCCACCCGGGTTCGATTCCAGTGGAACGAATTTCGGGTTGCCTCACCGAGCAGCACTGTTCACGTGAACAGTGTTTCGTGTGAACAGTGTTCGGCTCATGCTTCTGGGCCAATTCCACCGTGGTTCGATCAGAGGTATTGTGGTGCACCCACCACCGCAGGGGTTTCCCGGTAGGTTTAGGCTCACGGGGTCCAGAAGACTAGTATAGTCTGGTTAGGTCAAGCTTGCGCACAGGTGGCGTGCGTGTGGCGTTGAGTGTGTGTGGAGTGAGTTGTGCGTGAGTTCAGATACTACAGCTGTACTGTAAAAGATCAGGAATTCTCAAAAAAAAAAAATTACCCCAGCACAGAAACGCACCCAACAAGATAGGAAATTACAGCCAAGTCCCTAGGCACCCACACCTCTGCCACCACCGCCGTGGACCGGAGACGCGCCGCCGCAGCTCCTCCGCCGCTCCCTCCTGGAGCCAGCGAAGACCTTGATCGAGGCAGCATCACGGACGGGAAGCCTTCGCGCCTGCACGCCGACGGGCAGAAGAGCAGACCGCTGCTGAGCCGGAGTTGTCTCCCTCGAAGAAGAAGGAGGAAGATCTGGAGCTCCTCCAAGCTGAACACCTCGCGAAGCTCAAGCCGCCGCCGGAGGAAGCAGCAGCTCGCCGATGAGCCGGAGGGCAAAGCACCCCACCGCGGGAAGATAGCAGCGCCGAACCACCATCCACCCACACACCAACCCGACCTCTGCACCAACGCCGGGGACCTCGCCAGTGCATCGACAGAGAGGAAGGGGAATAAAAACTCACACGGATGGAGCGCCACCATCGCCGCAGCGCCCAGCCAGAGGATGAACCAAAACCACCAGAACCGAAGTCCGGTGGGACGAGGACGGCTCCCACCCGCCATTTCCGGCGAAGAAGAGGAAGGGAACCGGACTTATTTCTCCGTATCGGCGACGAAATCCTCCCTACAACGCCGCCGAGGAGCACCCTAACTACCCTATCTACACGCCGGGAGACCGGGAGCGAACCCCCTACCTCCCCCCGCCGCCGCGGCGACGAGAGAAGGCACGGAGCTGCCCCGGCTCCGGCGAAGAAGAGGTGATTTTTCTCCGCCCTGGTCGCCTCTCTCAAACAATGCCGAGGGAGAGGATAAGGACGAGGAGCTTTGTGTAGCTATGTTTGTTTGAAACTTGTAAAACTCACTTTCGTACATCCACAGTAAGGCACACGATATTTTTTCGTCCTCCTGCCTCATTAGTGCACATGATTATTGAACTAAAAACATGCCCAAATCAAGAACATGTGTGAAACATGTGCTTGATCTCCAGGTTGCATGTACCTCCGGAAAGATACGAACAAGATCCAAAACCGTGGACATATCTGATATTCAGATGTACATCTAGATGTTTTTTTGCCCTGCCGAATTGAAGATCTCCATGTATTGGCTTCAAAGACCATGCAACTGTACATATTGTTGTTGGCTGGAGTGGAAAAAAGATCAAAGAATTCATGTTAGAAAAACACTGTAGTTTAGCATGCAAAAATATATTGCAGGAATATTTAATAGCTGTAGAAAGTACATGTAAGAGCTATAAAAAAAGCATTTCAAACTAACTGTTGTTATTCTTGCAGGAACATTAGGTTACACATCTCCAAATAAAGATCTACCGTTCCCAGCCAACCTTTATTCACCTTTGCTTAACTCGTACCATCCAACATACTTTTGCGCCAGCCAAATGTAGTTTATACAAATTTAGCCAGCGAACAAATAGCATGCTACTTTGACGGTAGCATCTGATTATCAGTGGCCATGCATTACTACAATAATATAGAAGTACTCAGCATGCCAAAATTTAGTAGAACAGGAATAGATAGTACAAATTTTACATTTACTAGGGGTATGACGGGGCCAGCAAATCGTGTCAGGTACTCAACGCCGGTCAACATATACGCATGAAAATTAAATCATCTGCACATTTATTCAACCAACTATAGCTATACTATTGACATTTTCTTGCATGGAAAATCATCGAATGTAGGGATTAGATTCAACAGAAAAAAAATCACTGGTCGAACTGAATCAACAAGGAACATAGAGTGTCACATTGTTTTCCTAGCCGATGGTAATCATGACCTTCTCCAACTGAATAACAGGGAGAACGGGGTTCCGGTGACCTTCAACCGAATAGGGCGGCGCCGCCAACCTCCTCCTCGATGACAGCGGTAGATCAAACAAAACACCAGTCCGGCACTTGACAGGCCAGCCGTAGAGCGCCACGCAGCAGCAACACACTCCTCGAGAACCACCCAAATCCCTTCTGAGGTCTTCCTCGTGGCAACGTACAAATCTTGTGAGCCTGATAGTTAAAGTATATCAGTTGATCCAACCGCCACTCATGTATTAGTTTGGCAAAAGAAAGATCAAACTGGGTTATGAATCCAATATATGAAACTTGAGCAATTCTCCCTCGTTGCTTCATCCATCCATGCTTATGATGTAGAAGTGCAAAACCAAAAATAATGTTGACAAGAAAAATACATGTAACAAAGCTAGAATAGAAGATATAAAAAAGATGTGTCTAATATAATATGCACTATGCAGGAGCTACATCTAGAGGAAAAAAACTATAGCAAACAATGTCTCGCAAACTTTAGTGGATGCCATCGCAAAAGTAATGCTTTATGGAACCACGCGCATTTTAACTACGCAGTGTACATTTTGAAAACTTCGGGCTACGGCTGAAACTACATGACAGATTTGAAAAACTACAGCAGGAAAAGTTTACAAACCAATTAGTTATATAAAGTAAATGCAACAAGCTGAAACTGCAGCCCGGACTTCAGAAAATACATCCCGAAAAAGTTCAGAAGCTAACAAGTTATAAAAAGAGCATGCAAGGAAGCTGAAGTTATAGCTCGGACATCAAATTATAGCAAGTTATGAAACTACACGCAACAGGCTGACACTAGATCCTGGACTTAAGAAACTACATTCCGAAATAATTTCAAAATTAACAAGTTGGGAAATTGACAACCTGAAACTACATCCTAAAATCCAGAAAATTCATCTCGAAAAAGTTTGGGAAGTGACAGCCTGTTATATAAATTATATGCACTTGACAAACTAACTACATTCAGAGGTTATATAAATTACATGAATATACAAAAAAAATACATCATAATCATATAAATTTATACTATATCTGCATACACAATAACTACCGGGATAAGGTATAAAAACCCTGAAAAAATAAATGCACATTGTATACATCAAAACAAAGCAGAACAAATAGTTATTAAGTGCATGGTTGTAAGAACAAAACACTAAAAATCTGCATAAAAATACATTCAAAATGTCCCATATGTTATAAAACAATGCAAAAAAAATACATCCGACCAACTACAAGCTCCCCATATCTTCCAGATAGCAAAAGCACTACAGCCTCATCATACATGATGGATTCAATCAGCACAAACAGCCACGGCCATTCAAAATGCAGGAGCAGCGCGACATCTATCAGTAACAACAAACTACCGATATGGGCATTAGGGTTCACCGATTCAAACTCGAAAAAATGGCTAATCCTTCTGCACCGAATCATTGCAAACCTTAGACAACAACACGATGGACATATTAGAAGGCGTACAAATCAATTGCAAATATACACCCAAAATCGCACGGTTAGGGTTCCAGCATCACTCACCAGGACGAGGACGGAGATAATCGAACGCGATATACTAGGAGCAAGTACTCAGCAACTCGATCTGCTTATTTCGCCCTTCCTTCCGCCAAGGACGACCTCTTCTCCCGTCAGATGCGTCCAACGGATTCCGCGAACTTCCGTCAAGGCCAAAGTGCATAATCTGAATTAAAATTACATCATGTTATGATATTAAAAACCTCGACAATGTAACCAGCTACACACAAACTACTGATAATATTGATGTATAATTCCATATGCCTTTCTACTAAAATTATACCCATAATGTTAACTATGCAGCCCCTATTTGATTAACATTACATCCATGATGTCAAATATGCATATTAAATTTACATCCAATCGATTAAAATATACATACTAAAGTGACGATAAATTATATGGAATGCTGCACTTTCTGGGTGAAAATTATACACCCTCGGTCCTGGCAATCAACAATGTAATTACTGTATGAACTGCACATATAAACTACATTCCATTAAGGTTCTCATGATTCGTACATCCCTCTATGTACTACTGAAGTGCTAATAACACTCTCAAATTACACCACTGCATGCTTAGCATCCCCTACGGCCCTAGATCCACTTATCTCCATGTCTGGACTAATTCTACATGTGACACCTCAAAAACATGTACCTAGCAGCGATTAGATACCGCCTGTTGCGTTGTCTCTAACAGACTAACAGTATAAATTTCCGTCCACTGATCTATTTTATTCCCTAACACTAGACGGAATAGAAACAACAACACGAAGGCATGAAAAATCATCAAATTTGTCAATCTCATGTATATGCACTACCAAGATCAACCAGACCACAGAATACTACATGCAAGAGATATTATCATTGATACTGCATACAGAACTTCACCAGATTAAAAGGGGTACTGTGACTTACAAGAGTGCACTTCAAGGACACATCAGGGACTGGTCTGGTGTTGTTACAGACAAACCCGACAGGACTTGGAGCAAAATAAGTCAAGAGGAGGCAGAGGGAGAAGCTGGAGCTCTCCTAGCCACGAACGGCCGATACATGGAGGGGTTGATGAGGAGCTCGAGGGAGTAGGGCCACATGAGGTGTGGAGACCGAAGCCCGGTGGGCGCCGGCGTGACGAGGAGGAGAAGCTTGAGGTCGGGCTTAGGGCTGCATGAGAAGAACCTCATGTCGGCCTTGAGGGCGTAGGCGGAGGAGCTCCAGATCGGTGACCGGCGTTGCGATTTGGTGGTCCCAGCTCCGGCGACCGGCGTCGCGATTCCGGTGACCGATCGGAGGCGGAGGAGCTCCAGATCCGGCGACCACATCATGAGAGTGCAAGCGCATCGCCGTCGCCGTCACCAGCTCAAAGTCGAAGCACCGAAAAATTCCGAAATGCGCGACCGTGCGGTGCCCTGGAGGATGGGATGCGGGAACGTGTCGTCGATGCTCCGTCGCCACACCACCGCCCGAACTCCCCGCTGGATGCAAGCGCACCGGTCGACACCGCCGACGAGGAGAAGTGTCAAGGGAGAGGAGGCAGGAGGGGAAAGTGCTGGCAACGGGAGAGAGGAATTGGGAATTGGCCCGTGGTCGTCCCGTGGTCCCAGCTAGGTCAGTGGGGGCGTGCGGCTCAGAGCGAGGGCAGTCGCGCGATCATAATCGAACGTGTCAGCTCGCGCGCACTGTGTAAGGCCGGAACAGTGCGCATACACGAATTATATTTTGCGATTTTTTTTAACCCCCCCCCCCCCCCCCCCCCCCTACACGAATTATATTTTGCGATTTTTTTTGAACCCCCCCCCCCCCCCCCCTTTCCCGCCCCACACACACACACAAATGTACGCCGATGCTTGTTGGGCTAGGGCTTCTGACCTTCTTTTTTGGTACTGCACAATGTCTATAATTGATTATTTATGTTTGTAGAAGAAAAGAAATAGGTTATATATGTTGTTTACAAATGGAAAAGAAACATTTCATTGGGATGCCACAATGTAGAGTTACCAAATATAAGTGATGAAATTTTCTGATTATGCTATATTTCATCATGTAATAATTTGTTTATGTTTTAACTATTTGTATTGGAATCATGCACATATGAAACATACATATTAAATTACAATTTTGTGAATCGATAACCTATTTATACTATTCATTTGAATGGTTGGTACATTAGGGTAAGAATAGTCAATGGACTGAACATCTGCAGGGAGCAGAGCAAAATGGGTCGATATCAGCAATACGAGGCTGGTCTGCCGATGCCGGGACATACTGGATCCATTATACCATCTCATCGGTACGCTCCTCCCGTCTAGTCCCTCTCGTGAGCTATACGTCGTCCGACCAATTGATCGGGACCCAACTCGAGCACACGTCACGCCCTATCGCTCCCACATTGCCAACTCGCGGCCTTCATTTGGCGCGCTCCTGTTGGCCGAGCTCGACCTCGCAGATCGATGATACGTACTCCGTACAAGTTTGGGGGTTGTGTCGTACTTACTCGTCATCTATAGCCATCACGGCTGCACCATTTTTGGTCGCTAGATCACTTTCAGCCATCGATTCCATCAATAGTAAATTAAGTACTGCTGCATGGTTAGTGGCGAGCTGGCGCGCATGTCTGTGCCTCGATCGGCAGTGTCTCAGCTGCTGAGCTTGGTTTGGGTTCGCAAGCTGGACGAGTTAAAAGTTCCTGTCATCGACATCATACTGCTTGATTGCAGAGATGGACCTTCAGTGCAGTCCCCAGTCCTGTGCTCGCGGTCGAGCAAGCTTCACGGACGGACGTGGTGCTCATCACGCCCGGCAGACCACCAACGTGCTCCTCCACGCCAAATTACCAGACGAGGGCGGCCCGCCGGCGGCCACGTACCTCATGCTGGCGCGCCCCTACGCCACGGGGCGCGTCGGTACCTACGACAACACCACCGTCGCGGCCATCCTCGAGTACGCGCCGGCGCCGGGCCACATCAAGAGTCGCCCGCTCTTCCGGCCGACGCTGCCGGTGTTCAACGACACGGCGTTCGCCGCCAACTACAGCGCTAAGCTCCGGAGCCTAGCCAGCCCGGACTACCCTGCCAATGTTCCCCGACAAGTGGACCGACCGTTCTTCTTCACCGTGGGACTCGGCACGACGCCATGCCCGACGCACCAAGGATGCAACGGTCCCACCAACGACACCAAGTTCTCGGCGTCCGTGAACAACGTGTCCTTCGACATGGCGACCACGGCGCTCCTGAAGGCGCACTACGACGGCAACGCCGCCGGCGTGTACACGTCGGACTTCCCCTCGGCGCCATTGGTGCCGTTCAACTACACGGGCACGCCGCCCAACAACACGAATGTGTCCAACGGGACGAAGGTGGTGGTGCTGCCGTACAACACGAGCGTGGAGGTGGTGCTCCAGGACACGAGCATCCAGGGCGCCGAGAGCCACCCGCTGCACCTGCACGGCTTCGACTTCTTCGTTGTCGGGCAAGGCGTAGGCAACTACGACCCGTCCAAGCATCCTGCCGAGTTCAATTTGCTCGACCCCGTGCAGAGGAACACGGTCGGCGTCCCCGCCGGAGGTTGGGTCGCCATCAGGTTTTACGCAGATAACCCTGGTGAGTTTGTAGGACGCAAAAACCTTGGAGGTTCTTTTACCCATGCTAGTCAATCAACTCCATTTACTTAACACTGAATGGAGTTGATTATAGTTCATTCATTGCTTACCAATGCAGGTGTGTGGTTCATGCATTGCCACCTGGAGGTGCACACAAGCTGGGGCCTCAAGATGGCATGGGTGGTCAACGATGGTCCGTTGCCTGACCAGAAGCTGATGCCTCCGCCGTCGGATCTCCCCAAGTGTTAGGGACCGACCGCTGACCGCGACCAAGATCGGGATTCATTTCTTTTGTTATGATTGCATTGCAATTGTGGATGAATGATCGTACATACATACGTAGCACACAAGGTTTGAAAGAAGCTGTATATTTTTTCATGTACTTGTTGCCTTTCCCATTCTATACATCCAATGTTAAAGGAGATCTACTGTTGTAAACAGGTTGCCGGCCATTTATTTACTTGATTCAACTGATGTTGTTTGAATGTTTTTTTTTTTTTGAGAAAAGAACGGCCAATACGGTATCTAGCGGGTGGGCAAGGGGACGTGGTCCACCCAGATTTGGAATTTTTTGACCCCCCTCCCGCCACACACACACACACAAATGTACGCCGATGCTTGTTGGGCCAGGGCTTCTGACCTTCTTTTTTGGTACTGCACAATGTCTAGAATTGATTGTTTATGTTTGTAAAAGAAAAGAAATAGGTTATATATGTTGTTTACAAATGGAAAAGAAGCATTTCATTGGGATGCCACAATGTAGAGTTACAAAATCAAAGTGATGTAATTTTCTGATTATGCTATATTTCATCATGTAATAATTTGTTTATGTTTTAACTATTTGTATTGGAATCATGCACATATGAAACTTACATATTAAATTACAATTTTGTGAATCGATCGCCTATTTATACTATAGTAGGGCATGACTAGATCTCAGGCGACTGAGATTTAAATCTCAGTCGCGTGACATCACCAAATGGGCCAGTTGCATCTCACTTGCAACTCACGTACAATTTTTAGGCTAGCACGAATCACAAAGTAAATCCAACGGTTTGAATAACTTTGTCCCAGTTGCAACCCATATGCAAATAGAAAAATCTCAGTTGCAACCCACGTACAACTGGGGAAATCTCAGTTGCAACCCACATGCAACTCATTGATTGCACGAATCACGACACAAATCCAACGGTTAAGGAGGCGACTGAGACTTAACTAAATCTCAGGCGCCTGATCTCTAGCAATACTACTATATATAAAAGCTGGAAGAAACCACAGCCCAATCTGAGGTCCACGTCGCCCCCTTTTCTGTGCCGTCCGATCGTCGCCATCCAACGGCTGTGAGAGCTCCACGTCACCGTTCGCGGCCTCTACTGTAGCAAACTACAGTTCCCTCGAATATCTTCCAATCAGATGACGCCACGTCACCCGGTCACCGTCCGGTGCATCCGATTCCAGCCGGTCACCCCCGCGCGCTTCCACTCCCACGTGGTTCATGCCCGTCGTTGCAGTGTGTGGCGGACTCGTAGCTATCGTCGCCACCGCGGCCGCGTTCCTGCCCTCCCAACAGGCGCGCCGAACGGCACCGCTGGAGACGGCCTGGTTCTGCGCCGTCGCGATGGTGAAGATCCCAGCGAGGGAATCGACCGGAGAGAAGGCCCCTTGCCGGCGTCCAGCAGCCGTACGCGGGGATCGATCCATCGAGAGGCCGTGGAGGATGTGGAGCAAGACCTGGAGGAGGAAGCCGATCCACCCCACGGTCGTCTGCCACGCCTGCGTCGCCGCTTTCCCCGTTGTTGGTGCTGCGCCGCCGCCGCGGTCGGCGAAGGTCAAGCTCAGTTCTCACTCCTTCCACACCAGAACGGCGCTAGCCACCTTCCGGTCCCTGAACGCGGGTGCGGCGGAGTGCTCGGGGAAGAAAGGGGACGACGATGGGCAGGCGCTTCTTGCGAGGAAGGCGATCGACGGCGAGGCGTCCTGGCACGTAATCTGCGGCGAGGAGGGAGATCCGGCGACGGCGGAGGACGCCGTGCCCGTCGATCTGACCGGCGAGGGCCGGAGCGGCGGCGGAGCGCGGCGGCGGCGCCGGCGAACTCCGGGTCGCGCGAGGAGAGAGAGGTGGAGGGGGGATTGTGGGGACGTTTTTGCACGGCGGCCCTTGGGGTTTCTTCAATTTGAACATCTGCAGGGAGCAGAGCAAAATGAGTCGATATCAGCAATACGAGGCTGGTCTGCAGATGCCGGGACATACTGGATCCGTTATACCATCTCATCGGTACGCTCCCCCGTCTAGTCCCTCTCGTGAGCTATACGTCGTCCGACCAATTGATCGGGACCCAACACGAGCACACGTACGTTACGCCCTATCGCTCCCACATGCCAAACTCGCGGCCTTCATTTGGCGCGCTCCTGTTGGCCGAGCTCGACCTCGTAGATGATGCGTGCAGGTTTGGCCGTTTGGGGAGTACTGTACTCGCCATCTATAGCCCATCGCGGCTGCAACATTTTTTGGTCGCTAGATCACTTTCAGCTATGGATTCCATCAATTTCAGTAGTGCTGCATGGTTAATGTCAAGCTGGCGCGCATGTCTGTGCCTCAGCAGTGTCTCTCGGCTGCACTTGGTTTCAGCTCGCAAGACGAGTTAAGTTGCTGTCATCGACACACTGCTTAACTGCAGAGATGGACCTGCAGTGCAGTGCTGTGGTCGCGGTCGACCAAGCTAGCTTCACGAACGGTAATATCGTCGGAGCGGAATAACTTCATGTCTTGGGGGTGCATGCATGATTTGGGTCTTGAGAAAAAGAAAGCGTCGGACTGATCTGGAGAGCTTAGAGCATCTGCGTCGTGTAGGTGACTCTTGAGTCTTGAGGATTGGCCCAAGTCAGTCATCTCGTACTCCACAGGCAGGTACGCTGGTACTGTAGTAGCATATGTTCGAGCTTTCTTCCTCGATTGGCACGATGGGATAAGACGGCAGTGACGTCCAAACCTACGACGAGGAAGCAGGTTCGGTTGTCACAGGATCACAGACGGTATGGGGAGACGCCATACCATATTGGATTGGAACGCAGGCTCGCCATGCCGCCGCGACAAGGACTCGCGCCGCGCTATCCTGTTTCTTTGGAACATCAGACGAGGAGATAAGGCTCGACGCCGACAACGCACCGGGAGCCCACCGGTACATCCATTCTTAGATTTCCGGCCCAGCCCATACGCTGACATTTCGACCCATGCCCAAAAGGCCGTCGCCTGGTGAGATTCGGCGACCGACCTTGCCTTTTGCGTTTCGCTGGGGGCGTGCGGAAAAAGTACGCAAGGAATCAACCGCATCGGGATGCGCCGAGCAACGCGCGGCACGTGGGTATCACACGGGCGCAGCGACCTGCCGCCTCGCGCGCCCGTCCACACGTCCAGTCAAACCACCTCATCAAACGGATCGACCAAAACCGTCCGCTACACGACCGGGCCCGTTTTGCCTCCCGGCAGCAAATGCTTCCGGATTTCAAAATGCATTTTTTTTTGCGAATTAATGAGCTTTATTAATCAGTCGACAGAATTACAATCACTCCGAAGAGTATCTACGAGAAAGCCAGGGTTATAGTTAATCCACAGGCATCTCCTCCTATCGACACTAGCTTGCTTAGCACATAAATGGGCCGCTACATTTGCATCCCGCCCAACAAAAGAAATGCTACAGCTAGATAAAGCTCTCCTGATCTCTCTGACCTCTTGACATATTGACATAATCTCAGATGTATTGTTGGTCTCATCATTGCACAAGTTCACAGCCACCTTAGAATCACTTTCTATGATCACATGCATGTATCCCCGTTCCACAACAACTCTTACTCCATCACATATCGCCCTTGCCTCCATGCACAATACATCAGCAGCATTGTCATACCATAGAGCCTGGGCTCTAATCATAGCTCCATTATGGTCTCTAATAATTAGACCAGTCCTCCCGCCATCGACTGGGAATAAAAACTAGCATCCGTGTTTATTTTCACAACACCATCAGGTGGTTTCCTCCACCGAGCTTTCTGTTTTCCTACAGTACTTGCTGGTTTCACACGACCTGATTGAGCAAGGTCTAGAGTAGTTTCCATGACCCAGCGAACAGATTCAGTAACCGACCTCCCTACTTCTCCATGCTTTTGAGCATTACGTTCCTGCCATGCAGCCCAACAGCCGCACAAAATCATGCATACTTGTTGTTTCGACAAGAGTTTGCAGTCCAGCAAATCCATCGCCCATGTATTTTGGTGCAGAGTTGGTAACTTCGCAAATGTTAAAAAGATTGAATACAAATTCTGCGCGTATATCTCAACATTCTATGTGCTCGTAGAGTCGTCTCACGAAAAGGCGAAACTTTCTGTGCCATGCGTAAAAACACAAAATCCAGTGCTAAAAGAGTCTTTTCACGAGAATTTTTTCTTCTTTACAAGTCACAAAAAAAAATCCGCGAAACTTGGCGTGCGCATCCGTATGTAAGCCCGGGCATACTTTAGTTTGAAACCGGCCAAACCGCTAGACCGCACTGCACCGCACCGCACCTGATCCAGATCGACATCGACCTCACTATGTTCGACGCGGCGGGCCAGCTACCGAACCGCCGCACCGTGTGGATTTCGATGCGCAAGCTGCTGCGCGGTGGCCTTGGCGATGCCGGCGTTATCGGCGACGACGAGCTCACCACCGTCTTAGGCGTCGTGGTAGGGATCACGGTCCGAACCGGTGTAAACCGTGAAATCAGCCCGCACCAAACTATCATTTACCATATTACATAAACTCACGAAACCAAACCAACCCGTGTTAAACCCTAGCACACGGTATGTGTTCGGAAACTAGCAGAGACCGTCCCAAACCGGGTATGCCCAGGCTTACACGTATGATGTCAAGAAGTATGTGCCAAATTTATGTTTCAATTTTTTTGACAATTTGTGATGTTTGAACCAGTAGCAGGAGTGTATGCTGTCTTTCGGAGGTGCTCATAGGGGTAGGGTGTGCGTGCGTGCATTTATAGTGATGAGTGTGTGCACGTGTATGTAAGCATCTGCGTTGTACTGTATTTCAAAAAAAATTATAAAAACATGTCGGTGAGCCAGCTGCGAAAATTTACCACCGCCATTGGACCATGGGTGAAACTCATGAAAGATCCAGACCGAACGATTGGACGGGAAAGAAATGAGCGGACGGGGGGTGGTTGTGGGGCAGCATCACCAGGAGACATGCGCATTAAATCCCCTGCTCGCCCCTGTGAACACGAGGGAACACAGCCGGGCCCCGCTTGCAGGCCCATCTGACTCAGCCCAGATTGGACTGGGAATCCATTTTTTGTTTACTCGAAGAATATCTATGCCAAAACACACGTTCATTTCCCATAGAGAGAAGCAACCAGCGGGCGAAAACCTCAAATGTAGCCCGGGTTTTCAAAAAATTCGAATCTGCACTTTTTTGTTTCAAAAAATCTTGCACATAGATAATGTTTAGATCTACATCTGTGCAGATTTTGAGTAAAAAATACGTTGTATTTTGGGCTGGGTAAAAAAGACAAATACGCAGATCTGGAATGGGAATAGTCAACTGTCTAAAAAAATTCAAATTTTTGCCAGTTTTGTCATTTTCGTGTAGCCCGGAAACTTATGATTTTTTATTTGAAACTTTAGGTAGTGGTAGATCTCAAATTTATGTACGTTCAGGATTTTTTCTCGATTTTTTTGAATAAAAAAGTGCAAATTCGAATTTTTTGAAAAATCGGGCTACATATAGCCCGAGCTATATATGGCTGCACTCGCGGGCGAAAACCTCAAATGTAGCCTGGGCTATATGGGTTTTCAAAAAATTCGAATATGCACTTTTTTGTTTCGAAAAAGCGGGATCATATTTTTTTTTTCCATGGACCACTACCAAATCTCACTGTTGCAAGGTTGAAGAAACAGGCGCCTGACTAAAAAAAACAGTACGGATGTGTCGACCTTTCGATAATGAGGGAAAAAAAAGGTCTTTCTCATAGCCAAATAAGTGATTGGATAATTTGGGTTTCAGCCCGATCTTTGCAGGAAAGAAATTACGTGCATGCATATATGAGCATGTGTCGTCGCTAACGTTCCGCTAGAGATTGGTCTCCGGAAAGATAGACTCATGCCGTACGTCGTTGCATTGATGAAACCTCACATGGACTAGGGTCCGCTAAATTTCATGTTTTGACCGCTTTTAGCAAACGTGCTAACCATCATGGCGCAAAATGATACGCCACGAAATAGGACTCGCAATAAGTGTTCGTATGTACACCACGTTTTTTCAAAAATCACTTGAGGCACGGGCATGCCCTGACCATGGCGTTGGCCTCACCCTCATCGCTACACGAAATAGAGGGCAAGACGGACAATGCCGACGGACAGTCCCCAACACGAGGGGAGAAATATCATAGAGCTCCTCTCCCATGTCCTCTGTGGAGCCAAAATCAACCTCACCAATTGGAAACGGCATAGAAATGGTCTTCAACATAGCCGACACAAGAGAGAGATTGCACAGAGCAACTTTCGCCCGCTCCAGAAAACTCTCAACCCGCATCAGGCAAACCTGCAACTGCTCAGACTGAGCTGCCAAACAAATCGTGTGGTGAATCGCTAGCTGACAGCTCGCACCGTGCACTCTTTCCCCTCATATATTGCTAGAGGATTTTTTTTTAAACAAGTGCTAGAGGATTTTAAACGCCCCTTAAGCACAACCACAACCTTTAAACGCGTGGATCGGCGTTTAAAATCGCCATTTATAATTTGTGACTAGGAAAATTCACGCGGCGACACGCCGCGCCCGTGTGGTGAAACAACGTAAATAAATTGTAGAAGGTCGAACTGTTTAGAAATAATATAATTGCATCAAAATTTTGTATTATTTATTTATATGTTATATATTTTATTACTTTGTATGTAGGAAAAATGTAAAGAAGAAAACATAAAAGTTCCTGGATTCTCCATTTAATTTGTAAAAAAAGAGATTCGCCGTCCGTGTGGTGACACAACATAAATGAATTGGATAAGGTCGAATTGTTCACAAATAATGTAATTGCATCAAAATTCTATATTATATATTTATGTATTATATATTTTATATTTTGTACGTATCAAATTTGTAAAGAAGAAAACATAAAAGTTGGCATTTGATATCTAGTAACATACCTCTAAAAGTGTTTTAATTCGAGCAGTGCTAGATAAAAAAAGTGATCTTCTTCATAGACCATAACCAAAATTTGCATGGGGAGTTAAAAGACATGTATCAACTATTAAAGTGTCGAAAGAAAAGGCATATACCGTACAATTAGCGAGAAGTTAAACGTGTGTTAAAAAGATCAGATTACAGTCCTTTTATTTGTAAGCTAAAAGTACGAAACAACTGTATAAAAGACCTAACTTTCAGATTTATCACAATTGGACAAAAGATATCGAGATCCATGGGACATGAGTGCAAACACAGGTTGGATATTAATTGAAATAAGCTGGGTGTCAAAAAAAGCCCTATCTATTCTTAAAAATACCTTGGATTTGATGCTGCATTTGGGCGCCAATGTCTAGACTAATTGTCGCCACATAGCTGAGTTTTCTTCTAACATCATTTGCATCATAGGATTAGGTATTGTATAAAAGGTCAAAACAAAATATGCACTACATAAGCAGAGAATTAAATAGAGTGAAATAAAAGAAAAGCAAGAAAAACACAAACCAAAATTAGAGGAATCCATAGGAGCAACGGCTGATAGGAGGAACGGTGAGACGGCGCCGTCGGGGGACAGGGAACCAAACAACACACCGTGAAGCCCAGTACGGACAGACCCTGTCGACGCAGTAAGAGAAGAGCCAAGAGGGGCAATATCCTGGGACACATGCCAACGACAGGCGGAGCATCAGATTAATTAGTACTGTTCACCACATAAATATTCTTTGGTTGCGGATGCTTATCTAGAAAACAATCCAGTATTTGAATGTTGTTGAGAAGGTGTTTATAACCACAAAATCCATTTTTGTATGTGAACTACTTACAATTTACATGAAGTCACCTATGGTATAGCTGAGTGATATAAATATACGATGTGCAAGTATGATATCTGAATTAGTATTTATGATCACACATGTATGTCACTATATGTGACCAAGTACATGGCTTTCGGAACAAATTCAGTGCACTCGTCAAGAGAATAATAGAGGGAAAAGGAGAGGGGATGCACAATTGGGTTTAAAAGGTAGGAAATATTTAGTGTTTTTTGTATGGAGTAAGTGTTGAAAGGTTATGTTATTTGGCGAATTTATGCATCCAAATAGAATCAATGTAGACCGTTAAGAAATAGTTAAAAAATATAGGGGGAGTAAAAGTAAAAAAAAAGTAGTAGTAATTTGAATATAGAGAAGTGGGGGATTAAGATAACAGAAATTGTGAATAAATAAGTAATAAATTTTAAGTTCGCAAAAATAAATTTATGAGGGAAATAAAATAATTTTTTTAAGAAATAGAGTAGGGGAAAATGAGAAAATAGGAAGTAAGCGAACAGTCTAAGAGTCATTAAAATAAATATGTAAGGGAGGTAAAAGAGGGAAAAAAAGATATAGTAGGGGATAAGTAGGAGTAGAAATAAATAAGTAATTTCGAAGTAGTCGCTATTTGTGCGCTATGTTCGTAGAAAGTAATGTGGAAAAATAATGAATAGGGGAAAACTAAAACGGGGAGAAATCTATTAGAAGCCCAAAAAAAAATCTGTTCATAAGGGACATGGACTATTTACACGTGACCGCAAAAATAGATAAGTAATTTTTAAGTCGCTATTCGTGCGCAATTTTTGTAAAAAGAAGTGTAGGGACAAAATAGGTTTAAACTAAAAGGGGAGAAATATATTAGGATGGGAAAAAATTGTTCAATTGTATCAGGGGGCCGATTTGCAATTTTGGGTAAACGCGGGGAATGTGCTGCAAAAATGTTTTATTTCGAGAGACCGTTTCACAATTTTTGGAAAAAGTGAGGACTTTTCTGGGAAAAAGCGGCTTCTGCAAAAATATTTAATTCCGGAGGACCGGCTCATAATGTTTGGAAAATGCGAGGACTTTACTGCAAAAAAAGGTACATCTATATGTCCGTCAAAATAAAAAGGTTAAGACATGGAAGTTGTTTGGTAGGGTGATATCTGTGGCGCCCCGACCCGACTGCTATACAGTGATGCTGTGTGTCACCAGTTAAGCGATACAACCGGAGGTTACGGGTTTACCAATCCCCGGCCAAAACCTTTGGCAGGCGTTGCTGGGTACACCTCACTCCAGACAACGCAACACCCCGATTGATGCCTTAACACAGGCACAACTATCAAAGCATAATAGTAAGATCAAGACTTGTGGAACAACTGGCACATCACAGACTCTACGACACAAAAATTATATAGTTCAACTCTTATACAGAGAAAGATAGCAAATGACAAACAGAGGTCACAGACCCAACATTACAACATGCGGAAGCGAAGTGTGTTGTTCTGAACAACAAGAACCAACATATGGCCTAAGAGGCCTACAGATAAACATCACAACGCCAGCTGTTCCGGATGTCCCAAGCTGCCACCTGGGAACCCCAGACTACTCGTCGACGTCCACAAAGAACCCACCTCCGAAGTCGGTGAAGTCCTCCTCTGAAACAAAAGCAAAGACGTTGAGTTCGACGAACTCGCAAGATTAAGAGCTAATATATGCTCGATGATTAGCTGTCAAGGTTTTATGGCTCTTTTGCATAAAGCTGATTTTATTTATGAAAACATAACTCAAAGGCATCGACTATTAGAACATTTTCAAAGAGGGGTAAGAGGTAACTCTTTTCTTTGAGATCACCTTTCTCAAACATCACCAACATCACCATTGTACCTGTTCATCAAAGGCACCTCCCCGAATCACCCTCGAGGAAGTCAACCTTACATTCGTGGAATTGGTACCTCTAGTACCCAGTTTTTAATCATTCCGTTAAAGTTATTCTATGATCATCGTCCATTCCCAAGTCGTCCGTAACCGTGGACACGGCTTTTCGAAAAGATTTAACCCTGCAGGGGTGTACAAATGTTTGCCACGCGTACCGCCCGGCCCATTACCTGCGCATTAGCTCTCTTCCTTGGAAAGCCGGCTGGGTGGGAACGGTGTCGACTTCTCCCTCGTTAAAGACTTTCCAGGATCATCAGTGGCAGTAGGGCTGCCAGGATCACAACACCCCGCCCCACGGCCACTTATTTTCCTAACACCACCATCCTCATCTCAGTTCAACACCATCACGCACGCGCAAATGGAAAGCCAAACTAGAGGACCCTGGCTAGCCCCGCTCGAGTTATTTAGTCTATGAGGGTTCCTGCAATGCATAGGCCTCACGCATGGTTGCACGCTCAGTCTTGGTTCAGGAGGTACAGAACTCGCACCTAGGCGGCGAGAACGAGACAAAACACCACAACCACAGTGGCCTCTCATCCCCACCTTCTTAGCATTTTATTATCCATCTCCACAATTCTCCACCATCAACATCACTGTCACAAGTTAACACCTGTTTCCAGCATTCACCATCCCTAGTACAACTAGGCATTTCACTAAGCATGGCTAAGCACTTGCATAGCATAGTAAGTATTCCATGGCCAACAATACAAACCTATGGTAATAGGAAGGTAAAACAGGTATTGGCAACAGGATTCTAATGCAACTAGTAGGATACTCTAATCCAGGCAAAAGACATTTAGAACCGCATGCAACATTATAGTGGAGAAAATAATTGCGGAAAATAGGATAAGATATGCTCAGAGGGGGGATTACGCTTGCCTTGTTCAGAGTGCTGGTAGTACGGATCGTCACAAGACGGGGGTGGCACTTCACCTCCTTGATCTACCGATGCACAAACAACACCGGAAAGACAATCAACACATGGCAGTTGTGCAATGCATACAAGGATGATGATATGACATTTTAAATGCACCCTAGAAGCTTTAAACATGAACAACAAGTTAAATAGGGTCCCCGTTATAATTATTACATTATTTGGAATAAACCCCATATTTAAACTTAGTGATTATAATTACTACTAGAGCACATTATTGTGATTGTGAACCATTATGCATGATGATGAAGATTTTGGATCACTTATGTTTTTCTGAACATTTTGATATAAGGAACACATTTTTCGGAGGTCCCGGTAAAAAGTTATTAATTTTAATAATTTCCTCCTTCAAACTTATGGTTATAAAAAATTACTAGAGGCATCGTAATTTATTTGGGATCAAATATGCGTAATATCTATTCTAAGGTTTTAAACACAAATTCCGGGGTATTTTGGGTGTGTCACACGCATTTTTCGGATACACCGAGGAGAAATTATGATTTTTATACCTCTTTCCTTTTTATATGATCTTTTGATGATTTAACAACAACAATATGTAATATATGTGGATTAGGGATACAAGGTGAAAAGAAAACTGAACTTTCAAAATCAAAATGGAATTTCGGATGTCAGCCCGGAATTTTCCGAGTTTTGTACCGGCAGAGAAATCAGTCCGGAATTATTTCCGGTCCAAATCCGGGTATAGACCGGACTGAAAACCACCGGTCCAGTAGCATTTTGTTAAACCGGTATAGAACCCGGAAAAATCCGGAATCCTCACCGGTTCGTCCACGCGGTGCGATGACTACGGCGTCGACGACCGCGGCGTGGAGCACGGCGAAATCACGGCGAACCAGTGCGGGAGGGGGAGAGGGGAAAAGCCAGCACGGGCCAGCAGCTCACCACGCGAGCAGTGGAGAGGTCGGGGTGGCCGGAGGGAGGCCGACGGCGACGAGGTCGAGCGTGGCGGAGCTCGGGCAGTGGCGGCGGGGTCACGGACGTCGGCGTCTATCCCGTGCCTCCCCGCGCGATTCCTCGGGCGTGGAGGTGGAGCGGACCACGGCGGAGCCGCCGGTGGTCGGGGATTTGTCCGGGAGGGCCTCAATCGGAGGAGAGGCGACGGCGCGGTGCGGCGGCCATGGCGGCTCGGTGGGAGCGCAGAGGGGGAAGAAAACGGGAGCCGGCAGGCGGGGAGATGGGAGTGGGGCAGGTGGGCAGCGTGTGCTCGCTCCCCTTGCAGTGGTGGCAGAGAGGAGAGGGCCCAGGGGCGACGAGCTCGGCGAGATGGTCCGGCGGCAGCGCGACGCTGCGCGTCGATACAGGGGAGAGGAGAGAGACAGCGACTTTGCACTTGGCCCCCTGGGAGATTTACAAGTATCACAGATGGGTCCTTCTTCAGTACTGGATACAAATTACAGTATGGTTTTTGAATTAAGTGGGCAACTTAAACAATTCCAAAAATTATGCCAATTTTTGGGGAGCCTCCTTGCACCTTGGGCCAACACCCATAAGAAAATCAGAGCATTTGGAGACCATTTGCTTGGGGAATAAAATAAGAAGTGCTTGTATGCAATTTTGAGAATTTCCAAAATAATATTCTTTTAGGATTTTGAAGCAAGCCAAAATAACGATTGGAGCCCTTGGGACTTCCTCGACAAATATAGATGTCGAAGTAATTTTGTTTGCAAGTTTGATTGTCTTCCTTGTTGTGAAATTTGTTGGGACAAGTTTTTGCATTATTGGTTTTCAACATTGCTAAGAATAAATTGTGTGTGGCTTAGCAATTTAAATGGATGCAATGATGCATGCATGCCATGATGCAAAAGAGGACACAAAAGTGAAAATTCTGTTACAATTCTACCCTCCTTACAGGAATCTCGACCCGAGATTCTAAGTTTGCGGAAAGAAGTTGGGATACTCCTCACGTAGACTAGACTCTCGTTCCCAAGTGGCTTCATCCTCGGAGTGGTGAGACCACTGGACTTTGAGGAACTTGGTAGTCTTGTTCCGGGTCTTCCTTTCAGCTTCATCCAAGACACGGATAGGATGCTCACGATAAGTGAGGTCTTCCTGGAGGTCTAGCTCTTCATGATTGACTCCATGGATAGGATCCTTGAAGCACCGGCGGAGTTGGGAGACATGGAACACATCATGCACATCTGGAAATTTGACCGTCAACTCCAACTTATAAGAAAGATCTCCTCGCTTTTCCAGAACGGTGAAAGGGCCGACATAGCGAGGGGCCAAATTTCCCTTTTCTTCCGAAGCGGCGAACGCCACGGAGGGGAGAAACACGGAGATAAGCCGTATCACCAATTTCATAGTGAATCTCCTGATGGTGCTTGTCATAGTAGCTCTTCTGCCTTGACTGAGCAATTTTTAGATTCTCTCTTATGATTCTCACCTTCTCCTCAGCTTCATTGATCACATCTGGACCAAAGAGTGCTCTCTCTCCGGTCTCGGACCAATTTAGAGGAGTACGGCATTTTCTTCCATAAAGAGCCTCGAAGGGAGCCATGCCCAGACTAGCTTGATAGTTGTTGTTGTAGGAGAACTCCGCGAAAGGGAGATACTTTTCCCAACCTTGGCCAAAAGAGATGACACATGCCCGAAGCATGTCTTCCAAAACTTGATTCACTCTTTCAGTCTGACCATCAGTCTGGGGTGGTAAGCGGTACTGAAGTTGAGACGGGACCCCATAGCAGTTTGAAACTCTGCCAAAACTTGGAGACAAAGATACTTCCACGGTCCGATATGATCCTCAAGGGATCCCATGTAATGGAACAATACGAGCCAAATATAACTCAGCAAGTTGACTTGCACGTATATCATCACGGACGGGTAGGAAGTGAGCAACCTTGGAAAGACGATCAATGATTACCCAAATAGCATTGTTGCCCTTTTGAGATCTGGAAACCCGGTGATGAAGTCCATACCAATTTCATCCCATTTCCACTCGGGGACGGCAATAGGACGAAGAGTGCCGGCAGGTCTTTGATGTTCAGCCTTTACCCGTCGACATGTGTCGCATTCAGCAACATACTTGGCAATTTCTCGTTTCATTCGTGTCCACCAGAATAGTGGTCGTAGGTCTTGGTACATCTTGGTACTACCGGGATGAATAGAGAGAGGAGATTCATGAGCTTCTTGGAGGATCAGCCCTCTCAACTTTTGTTTCTTTGGCACAACCAAGCGGGCACCAAAATAAACAACTCCGGATTCATCGACAGAGAAGCATTTGTACTTCCCACTGGCAATATTGTCCTTGATTTTAGAATACCCTTGTCACGCTTCTGAGCATACTTAATCTGGTCCACAAGAGTAGATTTGATCTCCAGATTTGCAAGGTAGCCAGAGGGAACCATTTCTAAGTTCAAACGGGCGAACTCTTCATAAAGGGCAGGTTGAGCTTCCTCAATCATAAGATTGTTGCAATAGGACTTCCGACTTAGCGCGTCAGCCACGACGTTTGCTTTGCCGGGTTGATAGTTCAGACTCACATTGTAGTCCGTGATTAGCTCCAACCAACGCCTTTGCCTGAGATTTAAATCCGGCTGGGTGAAGAGGTACTTGAGACTCTTGTGATCCGAAAAGATCTCACAACGGTTACCAAACAGGTATGGTCTCCATTGCTTCAAAGCATAGACCACCGCGGCAAGCTCTAGATCATGAGTAGGGTAATTGAGCTCATGCGGCTTAAGTTGGCGAGAAGCATAAGCCACAACATGGCCATCTTGCATCAGCACACAGCCCAAACCTTGTAGAGAGGCGTCACAGAAGACGACGAAATCCTTGCTTGTGTCCGGCAGGACAAGCACAGGAGCGGAGGTGAGCTTTGCTTTCAGGGCTTGGAAGCTCTCTTCAGCTTCGGCAGTCCATACGAACTTTCTATCCTTCTTGAGAAGGTCAGTCAATGCCTTGGCTATTTTGGAGAAAGCTTCGATGAATCGGCGGTAGTAACCCGCCAATCCGAGAAAGCTACGAATGTCCTTGACTGACATTGGAGTTTTCCAGTCTAGAATAGCTTGAATTTTGTCGGGGATGACTTCCACACCATTGGCAGATATTACATGTCCAAGGAAGACAAGTTTATCCAACCAAAACTCACACTTGGAGAACTTGGCATAGAGACGGTGTTCACGAAGCCGTGTCAGAACCAACCGAAGGTGTTCATCATGCTCTTCGTCGGTTTTAGAATAGATGAGGATGTCATCGATGTAAATGACGACAAACTTATCAAGATAATCCATGAAAATGGAATTCATGAGCCTCATGAAAGTAGCTGGAGCATTTGTGAGACCAAAGTCTATAATCAGAAACGTCATGTCCTTTGGTCTATAACCCGGGAATAGGAATAACCACCCAAGTACACAGACTAGGGGATAATACCTTGCGAGGAGGAAAACAACAAGATAGAACTTGGGTCAAAGATCAGCATCATGTGCTACTAGTGAGAGTTGAGAAATCACAACTCAACACACCCTAGTTGGCACAATCCGGGACCTTATGTTCAAGTCCATGGGTTAGAACCCAAAGAAAGGATCAGAAGATTAGACTTGGTAGAAACATCTGAGTTGATTTGGGATTGACAACGCAGCGGGAGCAACGTGACACATAACACTCAAGGTCGAACCCACCCACGTTTCTCCTAATTTTGAAGTAACAGGTGAGAAGCAAACTTTTAAACTCAAATCGAGATAAGATTGCTCCGAGATTAGAGGGTAACCAGATAAGGAGTAAAAAGAATCCTAAGATGGTTTTCACAACTCATTTTTAGGTTAAAAGTATTTTCACAAACACTAGACTCAACATCGACCAGTAGAAGGGTTTCCTACAGGCAGTACTGCTCTGATACCAACTTGTGGCGCCCCGACCCGACTGCTATACAGTGATGCTGTGTGTCACCAGTTAAGCGATACAACCGGAGGTTACGGGTTTACCAATCCCCGGCCAAAACCTTTGGCAGGCGTTGCTGGGTACACCTCACTCCAGACAACGCAACACCCCGATTGATGCCTTAACACAGGCACAACTATCAAAGCATAATAGTAAGATCAAGACTTGTGGAACAACTGGCACATCACAGACTCTACGACACAAAAATTATATAGTTCAACTCTTATACAGAGAAAGATAGCAAATGACAAACAGAGGTCACAGACCCAACATTACAACATGCGGAAGCGAAGTGTGTTGTTCTAAACAACAAGAACCAACATATGGCCTAAGAGGCCTACAGATAAACATCACAACGCCAGCTGTTCCAAGATGTCCCAAGCTGCCACCTGGGAACCCCAGACTACTCGTCGACGTCCACAAAGAACCCACCTCCGAAGTCGGTGAAGTCCTCCTCTGAAACAAAAGCAAAGACGTTGAGTTCGACGAACTCGCAAGATTAAGAGCTAATATATGCTCGATGATTAGCTGTCAAGGTTTTATGGCTCTTTTGCATAAAGCTGATTTTATTTATGAAAAACATAACTCAAAGGCATCGACTATTAGAACATTTTCAAAGAGGGGTAAGAGTAACTCTTTTCTTTGAGATCACCTTTCTCAAACATCACCATTGTACCTGTTCATCAAAGGCACCTCCCCGAATCACCCTCGAGGAAGTCAACCTTACATTCATGGAATTGGTACCTCTAGTACCCAGTTTTTAATCATTCCGTTAAAGTTATTCTATGATCATCGTCCATTCCCAAGTCGTCCGTAACCGTGGACACGGCTTTTCGAAAAGATTTAACCCTGCAGGGGTGTACAAATGTTTGCCACGCGTACCGCCCGGCCCATTACCTGCGCATTAGCTCTCTTCCTTGGAAAGCCGGCTGGGTGGGAACGGTGTCGACTTCTCCCTCGTTAAGACTTTCCAGGATCATCAGTGGCAGTAGGGCTGCCAGGATCACAACACCCCGCCCCACGGCCACTTATTTTCCTAACACCACCATCCTCATCTCAGTTCAACACCATCACGCACGCGCAAATGGAAAGCCAAACTAGAGGACCCTGGCTAGCCCCGCTCGAGTTATTTAGTCTATGAGGGTTTCCTGCAATGCATAGGCCTCACGCATGGTTGCACGCTCAGTCTTGGTTCAGGAGGTACAGAACTCGCACCTAGGCGGCGAGAACGAGACAAAACACCACAACCACAGTGGCCTCTCATCCCCACCTTCTTAGCATTTTATTATCCATCTCCACCATCAACATCACTGTCACAAGTTAACACCTGTTTCCAGCATTCACCATCCCTAGTACAACTAGGCATTTCACTAAGCATGGCTAAGCACTTGCATAGCATAGTAAGTATTCCATGGCCAACAATACAAACCTATGGTAATAGGAAGGTAAAACAGGTATTGGCAACAGGATTCTAATGCAACTAGTAGGATACTCTAATCCAGGCAAAAGACATTTAGAACCGCATGCAATATTATAGTGGAGAAAATAATTGCGGAAAATAGGATAAGATATGCTCAGAGGGGGGATTACGCTTGCCTTGTTCAGAGTGCTGGTAGTACGGATCGTCACAAGACGGGGGTGGCACTTCACCTCCTTGATCTACCGATGCACAAACAACACCGGAAAGACAATCAACACATGGCAGTTGTGCAATGCATACAAGGATGATGATATGACATTTTAAATGCACCCTAGAAGCTTTAAACATGAACAACAAGTTAAATAGGGTCCCCGTTATAATTATTACATTATTTGGAATAAACCCCATATTTAAACTTAGTGATTATAATTACTACTAGAGCACATTATTGTGATTGTGAACCATTATGCATGATGATGAAGATTTTGGATCACTTATGTTTTTCTGAACATTTTGATATAAGGAACACATTTTTCGGAGGTCCCGGTAAAAAGTTATTAATTTTAATAATTTCCTCCTTCAAACTTATGGTTATAAAAAATTACTAGAGGCATCGTAATTTATTTGGGATCAAATATGCGTAATATCTATTCTAAGGTTTTAAACACAAATTCCGGGGTATTTTGGGTGTGTCACACGCATTTTTCGGATACACCGAGGAGAAATTATGATTTTTATACCTCTTTCCTTTTTATATGATCTTTTGATGATTTAACAACAACAATATGTAATATATGTGGATTAGGGATACAAGGTGAAAAGAAAACTGAACTTTCAAAATCAAAATGGAATTTCGGATGTCAGCCCGGAATTTTCCGAGTTTTGTACCGGCAGAGAAATCAGTCCGGAATTATTTCCGGTCCAAATCCGGGTATAGACCGGACTGAAAACCACCGGTCCAGTAGCATTTTGTTAAACCGGTATAGAACCCGGAAAAATCCGGAATCCTCACCGGTTCGTCCACGCGGTGCGATGACTACGGCGTCGACGACCGCGGCGTGGAGCACGGCGAAATCACGGCGAACCAGTGCGGGAGGGGGAGAGGGGAAAAGCCAGCACGGGCCAGCAGCTCACCACGCGAGCAGTGGAGAGGTCGGGGTGGCCGGAGGGAGGCCGACGGCGACGAGGTCGAGCGTGGCGGAGCTCGGGCAGTGGCGGCGGGGTCACGGACGTCGGCGTCTATCCCGTGCCTCCCCGCGCGATTCCTCGGGCGTGGAGGTGGAGCGGACCACGGCGGAGCCGCCGGTGGTCGGGGATTTGTCCGGGAGGGCCTCAATCGGAGGAGAGGCGACGGCGCGGTGCGGCGGCCATGGCGGCTCGGTGGGAGCGCAGAGGGGGAAGAAAACGGGAGCCGGCAGGCGGGGAGATGGGAGTGGGGCAGGTGGGCAGCGTGTGCTCGCTCCCCTTGCAGTGGTGGCAGAGAGGAGAGGGCCCAGGGGCGACGAGCTCGGCGAGATGGTCCGGCGGCAGCGCGACGCTGCGCGTCGATACAGGGGAGAGGAGAGAGACAGCGACTTTGCACTTGGCCCCCTGGGAGATTTACAAGTATCACAGATGGGTCCTTCTTCAGTACTGGATACAAATTACAGTATGGTTTTTGAATTAAGTGGGCAACTTAAACAATTCCAAAAATTATGCCAATTTTTGGGGAGCCTCCTTGCACCTTGGGCCAACACCCATAAGAAAATCAGAGCATTTGGAGACCATTTGCTTGGGGAATAAAATAAGAAGTGCTTGTATGCAATTTTGAGAATTTCCAAAATAATATTCTTTTAGGATTTTGAAGCAAGCCAAAATAACGATTGGAGCCCTTGGGACTTCCTCGACAAATATAAGATGTCGAAGTAATTTTGTTTGCAAGTTTGATTGTCTTCCTTGTTGTGAAATTTGTTGGGACAAGTTTTTGCATTATTGGTTTTCAACATTGCTAAGAATAAATTGTGTGTGGCTTAGCAATTTAAATGGATGCAATGATGCATGCATGCCATGATGCAAAAGAGGACACAAAAGTGAAAATTTGGTACTCAAATTTTGGGGCTGTTACAATTCTACCCTCCTTACAGGAATCTCGTCCCGAGATTCTAAGTTTGCGGAAAGAAGTTGGGATACTCCTCACGTAGACTAGACTCTCGTTCCCAAGTGGCTTCATCCTCGGAGTGGTGAGACCACTGGACTTTGAGGAACTTGGTAGTCTTGTTCCGGGTCTTCCTTTCAGCTTCATCCAAGACACGGATAGGATGCTCACGATAAGTGAGGTCTTCCTGGAGGTCTAGCTCTTCATGATTGACTCCATGGATAGGATCCTTGAAGCACCGGCGGAGTTGGGAGACATGGAACACATCATGCACATCTGGAAATTTGACCGGCAACTCCAACTTATAAGAAAGATCTCCTCGCTTTTCCAGAACGGTGAAAGGGCCGACATAGCGAGGGGCCAATTTCCCTTTTATTCCGAAGCGGCGAACGCCACGGAGGGGAGAAACACGGAGATAAGCCTTATCACCAATTTCATAGTGAATCTCCTGATGGTGCTTGTCATAGTAGCTCTTCTGCCTTGACTGAGCAATTTTTAGATTCTCTCTTATGATTCTCACCTTCTCCTCAGCTTCATTGATCACATCTGGACCAAAGAGTGCTCTCTCTCCGGTCTCGGACCAATTTAGAGGAGTACGGCATTTTCTTCCATAAGAGCCTCGAAGGGAGCCATGCCCAGACTAGCTTGATAGCTGTTGTTGTAGGAGAACTCCGCGAAAGGGAGATACTTTTCCCAACCTTGGCCAAAAGAGATGACACATGCCCGAAGCATGTCTTCCAAAACTTGATTCACTCTTTCAGTCTGACCATCAGTCTGGGGGTGGTAAGCGGTACTGAAGTTGAGACGGGACCCCATAGCAGTTTGGAAACTCTGCCAAACTTGGAGACAAAGATACTTCCACGGTCCGATATGATCCTCAAGGGACCCATGTAATGGAACAATACGAGCCAAATATAACTCAGCAAGTTGACTTGCACGTATATCATCACGGACGGGTAGGAAGTGAGCAACCTTGGAAAGACGATCAATGATTACCCAAATAGCATTGTTGCCCTTTTGAGATCTGGGAAACCGGTGATGAAGTCCATACCAATTTCATCCCATTTCCACTCGGGGACGCAATAGGCAAGAGTGCCGGCAGGTCTTTGATGTTCAGCCTTTACCCGTCGACATGTGTCGCATTCAGCAACATACTTGGCAATTTCTCGTTTCATCGTGTCCACCAGAATAGTGGTCGAAGGTCTTGGTACATCTTGGTACTACCGGGATGAATAGAGAGAGGAGATTCATGAGCTTCTTGGAGGATCAGCCTCTCAACTTTTGTTTCTTTGGCACAACCAAGCGGTCACCAAAATAAACAACTCCGGATTCATCGACAGAGAAGCATTTGTACTTCCCACTGGCAATATTGTCCTTGATTTTCAGAATACCCTTGTCACGCTTCTGAGCATACTTAATCTGGTCTACAAGAGTAGATTTGATCTCCAGATTTGCAATAGCCAGAGGGAACCATTTCTAAGTTCAAACGGGCGAACTCTTCATAAGGGCAGGTTGGCTTCCTCAATCATAAGATTGTTGCAATAGGACTTCCGACTTAGCGCGTCAGCCACGACGTTTGCTTTGCCGGGTTGATAGTTCAGACTCACATTGTAGTCCGTGATTAGCTCCAACCAACGCCTTTGCCTGAGATTTAAATCCGGCTGGGTGAAGAGGTACTTGAGACTCTTGTGATCCGAAAAGATCTCACAACGGTTACCAAACAGGTATGGTCTCCATTGCTTCAAAGCATAGACCACCGCGGCAAGCTCTAGATCATGAGTAGGGTAATTGAGCTCATGCGGCTTAAGTTGGCGAGAAGCATAAGCCACAACATGGCCATCTTGCATCAGCACACAGCCCAAACCTTGTAGAGAGGCGTCACAGAAGACGACGAAATCCTTGCTTGTGTCCGGCAGGACAAGCACAGGAGCGGAGGTGAGCTTTGCTTTCAGGGCTTGGAAGCTCTCTTCAGCTTCGGCAGTCCATACGAACTTTCTATCCTTCTTGAGAAGGTCAGTCAATGCCTTGGCTATTTTGGAGAAAGCTTCGATGAATCGGCGGTAGTAACCCGCCAATCCGAGAAAGCTACGAATGTCCTTGACTGACATTGGAGTTTTCCAGTCTAGAATAGCTTGAATTTTGTCGGGGATGACTTCCACACCATTGGCAGATATTACATGTCCAAGGAAGACAAGTTTATCCAACCAAAACTCACACTTGGAGAACTTGGCATAGAGACGGTGTTCACGAAGCCGTGTCAGAACCAACCGAAGGTGTTCATCATGCTCTTCGTCGGTTTTAGAATAGATGAGGATGTCATCGATGTAAATGACGACAAACTTATCAAGATAATCCATGAAAATGGAATTCATGAGCCTCATGAAAGTAGCTGGAGCATTTGTGAGACCAAAGTCTATAATCAGAAACGTCATGTCCTTTGGTCTATAACCCGGGAATAGGAATAACCACCCAAGTACACAGACTAGGGGCGATAATACTTGCGAGGAGGAAAACAACAAGATAGAACTTGGGTCAAAGATCAGCATCATGTGCTACTAGTGAGAGTTGAGAAATCACAACTCAACACACCCTAGTTGGCACAATCCGGGACCTTATGTTCAAGTCCATGGGTTAGAACCCAAAGAAAGGATCAGAAGATTAGACTTGGTAGAAACATCTGAGTTGATTGGGATTGACAACGCAGCGGGAGCAACGTGACACATAACACTCAAGGTCGAACCCACCCACGTTTCTCCTAATTTTGAAGTAACAGGTGAGAAGCAAACTTTTAAACTCAAATCGAGATAAGATTGCTCCGAGATTAGAGGGTAACCAGATAAGGAGTAAAAAGAATCCTAAGATGGTTTTCACAACTCATTTTTAGGTTAAAAGTATTTTCACAAACACTAGACTCAACATCGACCAGTAGAAGGGTTTCCTACAGGCAGTACTGCTCTGATACCAACTTGTGGCGCCCCGACCCGACTGCTATACAGTGATGCTGTGTGTCACCAGTTAAGCGATACAACCGGAGGTTACGGGTTTACCAATCCCCGGCCAAAACCTTTGGCAGGCGTTGCTGGGTACACCTCACTCCAGACAACGCAACACCCCGATTGATGCCTTAACACAGGCACAACTATCAAAGCATAATAGTAAGATCAAGACTTGTGGAACAACTGGCACATCACAGACTCTACGACACAAAAATTATATAGTTCAACTCTTATACAGAGAAAGATAGCAAATGACAAACAGAGGTCACAGACCCAACATTACAACATGCGGAAGCGAAGTTGTTGTTCTAAACAACAAGAACCAACATATGGCCTAAGAGGCCTACAGATAAACATCACAGCGCCAGCTGTTCCAAGATGTCCCAAGCTGCCACCTGGGAACCCCAGACTACTCGTCGACGTCCACAAAGAACCCACCTCCGAAGTCGGTGAAGTCCTCCTCTGAAACAAAAGCAAAGACGTTGAGTTCGACGAACTCGCAAGATTAAGAGCTAATATATGCTCGATGATTAGCTGTCAAGGTTTTATGGCTCTTTTGCATAAAGCTGATTTTATTTATGAAAAACATAACTCAAAGGCATCGACTATTAGAACATTTTCAAAGAGGGGTAAGAGGTAACTCTTTTCTTTGAGATCACCTTTCTCAAACATCACCAACATCACCATTGTACCTGTTCATCAAAGGCACCTCCCCGAATCACCCTCGAGGAAGTCAACCTTACATTCGTGGAATTGGTACCTCTAGTACCCAGTTTTTAATCATTCCGTTAAAGTTATTCTATGATCATCGTCCATTCCCAAGTCGTCCGTAACCGTGGACACGGCTTTTCGAAAAGATTTAACCCTGCAGGGGTGTACAAATGTTTGCCACGCGTACCGCCCGGCCCATTACCTGCGCATTAGCTCTCTTCCTTGGAAAGCCGGCTGGGTGGGAACGGTGTCGACTTCTCCCTCGTTAAGGACTTTCCAGGATCATCAGTGGCAGTAGGGCTGCCAGGATCACAACACCCCGCCCCACGGCCACTTATTTTCCTAACACCACCATCCTCATCTCAGTTCAACACCATCACGCACGCGCAAATGGAAAGCCAAACTAGAGGACCCTGGCTAGCCCCGCTCGAGTTATTTAGTCTATGAGGGTTCCTGCACTGCAATGCATAGGCCTCACGCATGGTTGCACGCTCAGTCTTGGTTCAGGAGGTACAGAACTCGCACCTAGGCGGCGAGAACGAGACAAAACACCACAACCACAGTGGCCTCTCATCCCCACCTTCTTAGCATTTTATTATCCATCTCCACAATTCTCCACCATCAACATCACTGTCACAAGTTAACACCTGTTTCCAGCATTCACCATCCCTAGTACAACTAGGCATTTCACTAAGCATGGCTAAGCACTTGCATAGCATAGTAAGTATTCCATGGCCAACAATACAAACCTATGGTAATAGGAAGGTAAAACAGGTATTGGCAACAGGATTCTAATGCAACTAGTAGGATACTCTAATCCAGGCAAAAGACATTTAGAACCGCATGCAATATTATAGTGGAGAAAATAATTGCGGAAAATAGGATAAGATATGCTCAGAGGGGGGATTACGCTTGCCTTGTTCAGAGTGCTGGTAGTACGGATCGTCACAAGACGGGGGTGGCACTTCACCTCCTTGATCTACCGATGCACAAACAACACCGGAAAGACAATCAACACATGGCAGTTGTGCAATGCATACAAGGATGATGATATGACATTTTAAATGCACCCTAGAAGCTTTAAACATGAACAACAAGTTAAATAGGGTCCCCGTTATAATTATTACATTATTTGGAATAAACCCCATATTTAAACTTAGTGATTATAATTACTACTAGAGCACATTATTGTGATTGTGAACCATTATGCATGATGATGAAGATTTTGGATCACTTATGTTTTTCTGAACATTTTGATATAAGGAACACATTTTTCGGAGGTCCCGGTAAAAAGTTATTAATTTTAATAATTTCCTCCTTCAAACTTATGGTTATAAAAATTACTAGAGGCATCGTAATTTATTTGGGATCAAATATGCGTAATATCTATTCTAAGGTTTTAAACACAAATTCCGGGGTATTTTGGGTGTGTCACACGCATTTTTCGGATACACCGAGGAGAAATTATGATTTTTATACCTCTTTCCTTTTTATATGATCTTTTGATGATTTAACAACAACAATATGTAATATATGTGGATTAGGGATACAAGGTGAAAAGAAAACTGAACTTTCAAAATCAAAATGGAATTTCGGATGTCAGCCCGGAATTTTCCGAGTTTTGTACCGGCAGAGAAATCAGTCCGGAATTATTTCCGGTCCAAATCCGGGTATAGACCGGACTGAAAACCACCGGTCCAGTAGCATTTTGTTAAACCGGTATAGAACCCGGAAAAATCCGGAATCCTCACCGGTTCGTCCACGCGGTGCGATGACTACGGCGTCGACGACCGCGGCGTGGAGCACGGCGAAATCACGGCGAACCAGTGCGGGAGGGGGAGAGGGGAAAAGCCAGCACGGGCCAGCAGCTCACCACGCGAGCAGTGGAGAGGTCGGGGTGGCCGGAGGGAGGCCGACGGCGACGAGGTCGAGCGTGGCGGAGCTCGGGCAGTGGCGGCGGGGTCACGGACGTCGGCGTCTATCCCGTGCCTCCCCGCGCGATTCCTCGGGCGTGGAGGTGGAGCGGACCACGGCGGAGCCGCCGGTGGTCGGGGATTTGTCCGGGAGGGCCTCAATCGGAGGAGAGGCGACGGCGCGGTGCGGCGGCCATGGCGGCTCGGTGGGAGCGCAGAGGGGGAAGAAACGGGAGCCGGCAGGCGGGGAGATGGGAGTGGGGCAGGTGGGCAGCGTGTGCTCGCTCCCCTTGCAGTGGTGGCAGAGAGGAGAGGGCCCAGGGGCGACGAGCTCGGCGAGATGGTCCGGCGGCAGCGCGACGCTGCGCGTCGATACAGGGGAGAGGAGAGAGACAGCGACTTTGCACTTGGCCCCCTGGGAGATTTACAAGTATCACAGATGGGTCCTTCTTCAGTACTGGATACAAATTACAGTATGGTTTTTGAATTAAGTGGGCAACTTAAACAATTCCAAAAATTATGCCAATTTTTGGGGAGCCTCCTTGCACCTTGGGCCAACACCCATAAGAAAATCAGAGCATTTGGAGACCATTTGCTTGGGGAATAAAATAAGAAGTGCTTGTATGCAATTTTGAGAATTTCCAAAATAATATTCTTTTAGGATTTTGAAGCAAGCCAAAATAACGATTGGAGCCCTTGGGACTTCCTCGACAAATATAGATGTCGAAGTAATTTTGTTTGCAAGTTTGATTGTCTTCCTTGTTGTGAAATTTGTTGGGACAAGTTTTTGCATTATTGGTTTTCAACATTGCTAAGAATAAATTGTGTGTGGCTTAGCAATTTAAATGGATGCAATGATGCATGCATGCCATGATGCAAAAGAGGACACAAAAGTGAAAATTTGGTACTCAAATTTTGGGGCTGTTACAATATCCATATACTCGTGAGAGGAAAATTCAAAACGGATGACTGAGTGCGAGGAATTCGACAAAATTCGTAAAATGTTTTTGCGAATCTGGATCCAAAATTAAAGAGTTAGAGTCGACCATATTCAAAACCGATCACATGAATGAAACCTACTCGTCGATGCGCATATATTTCATGTATATGTTTTTATCAAAGGGAGGGCCGTCGGAGCCAAATCGGACTGCGCGGATCATCGTTGAAGTGCATCGATGAATGAACAGTGAAACGCGAACAATGGCGAATTGGCTGAGAAAAAGGTATAAGTACATGTCCGTAATATATAGTATCTATTTTTGGGAGATTTTTTTTAAAAAAACCAACAAAATTGCGCAAAAAAGGGAAAATACACTGTTCATATGAACAGTACCCCGAGTGGTACTGTTCTTTGAGCAGTGGCGTCAACAGTGCTGGATCGCTGAGCAAATTGCATAAGTACATCACCTTTATATATGTACTAGGTAATGTGTCGCGGCGGCACGCCGCGTTTTTCGGGTTAATGTTTTGCTAAGATATGTTGTCAATATATTATTGGAAATGCTGGTGTAAGTCAGTGTTTGTGTGTATTTGAAGATTGAATTCGTGAACAAAATTTGGCTTTAGAAGAAATATGTGATCACAAAGTTGTACCGTTCTGGACGGAATTAAGTTTTGAAGATAATATTACCGTGTCAACAACATTTTCCAAGTGAGTTGTAGAAAAGTATCTGTAGATTTCTAGAAGAATGTACATTGGAAGCATACTTATTCTCTCAAGTTTTAAAAATGTCAAAGGCAGACGATCAGGTAAATCAAGGTAAACATATGTGTTGGACATATGGGAAATATGAGATGAATTGTTTAAAGTGTGGTTGTTAACACAATCTCTAGAATTTTTATGAATTAAGTCATTTGCGTGAAGATATTACACAGTGTGTGGAACAAATATTGGATATGTGCGTTCTGGACATCTTATTTTATCGTTTATATAGGCTGGCCCCATACGTCAGATTTTTATTAATTTCCAAAACCATTTCAAAAAAAAATACTGGCAGGCTGGCCCATCGCTGACGTCATGCTTACGTCAGCAATGGCATCACGGCTCTGCTGCTGGTTGTGAGATCCTGGCTCAGGGCTTAATAGGATTGATAGGATACTCATATCAACAAGTTGCAACTTATTTTCCGGAAGCTCATCTGGAAAGAACTCCGAGGTTAAGCGTGCTTGGCCCGGAGTAATCCAAGGATGGGTGACCGACCGGGAACTCGTTCCCGGGTGCGCACGAGAGAGGACAAAGTGCGCAGAAAAGACTAGTGTTGATCTGTGAGGTCAGTCTAGAGATCCTAGAGAGCTGCCAGGGGTGACAGGCCTGGTCCGGGGGTGGGCCGGGGTGTTACAATTGGTATCAGAGCCGACCCTCGCGGCAACACGGGCGTGTGCCGGTCAGTGGGTGGACATGTGGAGCATGTGTCGGCACTGGGCGCACAGACGTGTACCAAAAGGGGAAGTTCCTGGACTGGGGCTGACCGACGAGGGCGTCGGTCTTCTAAGGGGGGAAGGATGTGAGATCCTCGCTCAGGGCTTAATAGGATTGATAGGATACTTATATCAACAAGTTGCAACTTCTTTTCCGGAAGCTCATCTGGAAAGAACTCCGAGGTTAAGCGTGCTTGGCCCGGAGTAATCGAAGGATGGGTGACCGACCGGGAACTCGTTCCCGGGTGCGCACGAGAGAGGACAAAGTGCGCAGAAAAGACTAGTGTTGATCTGTGAGGTCAGTCTAGAGATCCTAGAGAGCTGCCAGGGGTGACAGGCCTGGTCCGGGGGTGGGCCGGGGTGTTACACTGGTGAGCTCGAGCTCGTCGATTCGAGCGCGGGAGAGCGGGATGGGTCGCGCGCGGACGCACGGCGCCAAAAGGTGGCAGCGCCGCCAGCCAAAGGTCGTCTACGGCGTGCGAAACTGAGTTGAAATCCGGCAGCCGGACCTGCGGAAAAACGCTCGATTCGGTCGATTCAAGCCACCCCAGCACATGAAAATCAACGGCAAGGGAGAGTGGAGGACGGCGGAACTGTTGGCTGATTCGGTTCGCTGTAGGGAGGCCGGAGACGGCGGCGCCGCGGCGGAGCCCGTGCGCTAGGGTTCCACCTGGAGAAAGAAGAGAAGCACGGGGAAGGAGATGTGTTGGAACTGTTTGCATCAAAGCCCATGTGTTTTCACGAAATTACGAATACATCCTTCGTGCGTGTAAGACATGGACTGCGGAGCAATTTTCAGAAAGCACATGTTCTTTTTTGTAAGTTAACCCTGGGGACTATCGAGGACCGTTGGATCAACCGGATCGGACGGTCCAGATGCGTCCGGTACTGTAGCGGAGCACAGTAACGCGGGTACTGTTCCTTAGAACAGTGAATGAATGTGGACGCGGCATTCTTCTCAATCTTAATATAGTTAGGTAATGTATGTATGTTGTAGTGTAAATTGCAATAAAAACTATGACAACTCAACATATATGGGCATGCATAGACTATCAACAATCACATGTTAAGATGTCATGAACTAAGATCACATACCGTCTGATTATTCAAATGAGATATATGCGCTTTGTAGACAATTTTGCAAGTGCATAGATGATTTGTCACTGAACCGGCCGAATTAAAGTAATGTTGCATCACAAGTGGTTTAGTTTTCATCAAGTATTTCGATCTCGAGCTTTTCATTTTCTTCAGATATGTCTTAAACTCTTCCGATCGAGTGGTTAAATTTTCCTCTCCAAATAAATATAAACCTAGCTTGTTGAATTGTAACTATAACATTGTCGTCATCCGAGATCTCTCAAGATTAGTGAGGGCAAGAGGGTGACGTAGTTGGAAACAGTCAATCGTATGGGTGTTTTTTATTCCTACATTCCCACTTCTGTAATACCAAATATGATTGATAAACTACACCAACATATAACACTGAATCCTAAACCATTAAAAACTATTTTCCATCTTAAAATTAACAAGTACCAACATGCCAGTTGTCAACCCAACATTACGCAGGAACGTGGTTCTGTGGAGTTTTACATCATACATTTTTAGTACCAAGGTCATTACATGCATTAGCACATTCTGGGTTTTTGCTTGACCGTCTGCGTCGGTTTTATCCATCTCATTTTTCATTAAAGTCTAAAAAGTTAAAAGTGGTATGTATGTGTAAGAGAAAACGAGTTACTACACAGAAACATGGAGACGGTAAGTATAACATGTGTATGAACTTCGTTTAATTCTGCAATTTGGCATTACTGAGTACACATCATTTGGATTCAACATATCCTTTATCTTTAACACGTAATAACATGACTATAAAAACTAAATGTGCATCATATGACATATGCCTTATTTATTCATTTTGATAATGTGTTGTGATGTGACCGGACTTGGTGTTGGCCAAGAATTTTATTTGGTGCCTACTCTATTATGGTCTGACTTTGATTTTCCATATTTTGGTGGCCGGATTTCTTGTTACCATTCATTATTTTATTACAAATAAAAAAACAAAAAAAAGGTTTGGGCCGTCCGTTTGGGTGTGACGCCTCGGGCAGCAACCTCATGTGCCTGACATGTTTCTGGTCCCCAAAACCGGACATATTTTGGGTTGTGTTGGACAAGTTTCTATGGTGCCGGTGGAGATGCTCTCACACGGTTTAGTTTCTATCAAGTATTTTGGCCTCGAACATTTCACATTTTCTTTAGAACTCTCTACAACTCTTTGTGGTCAAGTGGTTGAATTTCCGTCTCCAAATAAAGATAAACCTAGCTTGTTGAATCATAATCGTAGCATCGTCGTCAACTGAGATATACGAAGATTAGAGTGTGACGTAGTTGGAAACAGTTAATCGGATGGGCTTTTTGATTCGTATTTTCCCTACTTTTGTAATAGCAAATAGGATTGTTAAACTACAGTAACATATATAACTGAAAACTAAACAATTAGAAAAAACTATTTCCATTGCGAAATCAACAAGTGCCAACATTTCTTTTAGCATAACAAGAGATCCAAAACGACTTAGAAATCTAAACCCAATCCAACCATACACTCCACTGGCTGTCCAGTCCACCCGCATTCTCTCCAGCCTCAACCCGTTATAAATAGTGTGGATGGATTCATCAGTCCTCGCAGCACTCACCCCACATCCCCTTTCTCTCTCCCCACCACTTCACCCTCCACTCCAAGCACAGCACAGGGTCAGGAAGCGCAAATCCATGGAGTTCTACGTGGACGAGAAGTGGAAGTTCTCGAAGAAGAGCAGGAACAACGGCAGCTGCAGGCGCGTCTCCGCGGGTGGCGGGGGCGACCCGTTCCTCAAGAGGTCGGCCAGCGCAAGAGACCAGGCGATCGGCCGGCGTGCTGCCGCGGGCGCCGGCGCCGCCTCCTCGGCGAGCGGGTGCGCGGCGCCGTCGTTCTCGAGCCGGTGCGCGGGGCTGGTAAAGGAGCAGCGGGCGCGCTTCTACATCATGCGCCGCTGCGTCACCATGCTCGTCTGCTGGAAAGACTGCTCGTAGCCACAGCCTCCCGCCGCCGCGCCCAAGATCTCTCGTGCTCTGCCCAGCAAAAGCAAGGGATTTCGAGAAGGCGGTCGATTGGGCGACGTATGTACAGATCAGCCTCAATCAATTAGGAGTCTTGTTTCTCTTCTTTTTTCGTCCCATCTGTGGAAGGGATGTTCGTTGGAGAAATTACTTAGATGTGCTTGGTTAGCCAGTGATTAGTAGAGTACTTAGACGTGCTACTGTGGGCAAGTTTTGGGATCGCCTTCTGAAGGGGACGGGGATCTGGTTGTTACTTACAGTTGCAGAAGCTAGGTAGCTGGCTAGGAGAAGACTCAGACAGGGCTAGCTGAAATCTAGTGGGATCTTCTTCTACTGCTGCTACTGTTGTACTGCTAGTGCAAGGCTGGAAAGTTGTCACTGCCGTTGATGTATGTATAGGTAAAGAAATGAGACGCGACAACATACTGTTGTGATGTCACCACAGCATTCATTTCTTCGTGTTCTTTCATTCATCAACAGCCTTTTGCATCCTCGATCTCACCAGTTTTACCGCGCCGGGTCGCCGGCCGCAAGGATGCCGAATTGAGAGAGGCGAAAGTTGACATAAGAGGAATCAAATGGAGGGTTGATGGAGGAAGACGAAGAAGCGTGGTGAGCAAGAGCGTCGCCTTTGGGATTAGGAAGAGGAAGGGGGGCAGTAAATGGGGATATGGTGAGGGTGATGGCCTCCTTTCCCTTGTCCTCACCCTTCTGGGACTGCCATTTGCGGCGTGGCCATCTGACGCCACTCCATTATTGCACTTGCTGCTCCCCTCCCTCCTCGATCGACTTGGAGGCGAGCCAGCAACCATGAAACATCATGTACAGCACACACAAACGCAACGAGAGTGAAAACCATGCAAAGCCACACTTCAGTTGTACTCCAGCCTTGCACAGTTAGAAAGAAGGATGGTCTGATCTGAAGCTGATACAGTTATTAATTGATGCGCAATCGATCACACTAGTACTAAGAGTACGTCTTGAAACCCATTATTAATTGCACGAAATGGAGGGTAGATCGATCAACCGAGGAGGGAATCAAATAAGCATCAAACAATGTGCAAGAGAGAGCTAGTACCTGTGTGTGTCTGTGTGCGCCAGGCCATGCCACCGCTTTCGGCTTTGGCCCTCTCCTGCATGACGATTGACGATCAACGCAGTACTAGTACGCCGCAGATCGCCGGGGCAAATTGTTGGTGTTGCCATCTCCACCGGGGCCTCCAATTGACCACCCAAAACCTCAATGGGTCCGGATCTAAAAAATACCCACCCGCGGGGCCTCCAAACGAAAAAAGTCCCCAAAATATGTCCGGCACCCCAAAGAGGCCTCCAAACTTGGAGGCCCTCTCGGGGGTGCCAGACATGCAAAGCGGAAATCAATTGTTGCCACTGGCCCACATGTCAGCCACATCTTTTCCTCTTGACGTGCTTATCTCCACGACCATGCCGCCGTCGCCCACCTCGCTCTGCCCTCCTACCTTGCTCTGCCACCCTTGCTCGTACCGGAGAGGATGGCCCCGCCCGAGGCTCGTCGTTGAGCAGTCCGAGGACCTCGACGCCGACGGTGGCGGCGCACTGTCCGCGGTGTCGATCTGGTCGCCGCAGATGAAGATGGAGGACGGTGTCCTCTGGTCCGCGCTCGGCGACTGTGCCGGCGTTGCCTCCGCCGGTACGCGCTCGCCGCCTACCCGGCCCACCCGGCCGCGCTGCTCGCCGGAGGTGGCCTCGCCGCGGGTCGAAGAGGAGGAGCTGGAAGTACCTGGCGCTCACCGTGCCCTCGAGTTGCTCGCCGCCCCGCTCGAGTGCCTCAGGTCGTCGCCGCACCTGGTGGCTGAACTCGCCGCCCCGTTCACGGCGGAGTAGTCCACGCCACCTCGGCCTACTCCCACGAGCCGTGGCGGCGGCAGGGACGGGCACCGACAGATCTGCTTCGAGCGCGACGTGCACGGTGAGCCGCCCTCGGTGGTGGCCATGCCTTCTGCCAGTGTGGAGAGCTCGTGCGATGGAGCGGCGCATCGGCCGTGCGGGATGCGGCCTCGAGCTGGACGACGCGGAGCTGGCATGGAGAAGCGCGGATGGACTCGAGGCTGGTAGCGACGCTGGTGCTCGCCCCGGCGTGCGTGGTGGTGCTCAGAGTGTGGTGCTTCTTTTCTTGGAGACCCACTACTCTTGTTCTGTTTCTGAATTTTGTGTAAATCAGCCGATCAATTTGGATTTTGGTTCCCTGACTTTTTCTTAGATCTTGGAGTTTGCAACTGTATATCATTGGATTTTGCTGCTCTGGTTAGTCAACAAGATTAATTTGTTTTTCTTAAACAAGGAGCTCCTGAAAATGTTACGGTGTCAAATCTGCTTCTGTTTCTGTTCTGAAAACTGATCGATACCTGTGTGTGCTCTGCCTCCTGAAGCAAGTGTTTGTCTAAATGCAGGCGGCTGCTTGCCGAGGCCATTGATCTCGTCCGCGACTCCATGACCACGACCGCGACTGCGTGCCGATGCCAGACGCGGGTGCTCTGCCGTCGTAACTGATGCCCATAAGGTGTTTGTCTAAATGCAAAAAAATTGGGGGGTCAATTTTGGAGGGTGTCACTGTGGGCGGCCTCCAAATTTCGAGCGGACATGTGTCCGGTACCCCTAAAAGGGAGGAGGAGTGTGCCGGACACATGTTTGGGGGTGCCGGTGGAGATGCTCTCATGGCCGCGCGCACGGCGACGCCGCCATTGGCCACCGCGCGAGTGGACGGTCGCGCTGTGCGCTCGTGTGGAGGGAGGGCCGGGTCGCCTTAAGCTCCCTGTGCATGCGCGTACGGATGCTGCTACCGCACGACGGCCCGTGATCCATCCAACAGTTTCCGGGAGAGAGATTGGCTAAGAGGCGTTTGGCGTCCAACGCATGCACCTGAATCTTGCTACATATACACACCTGCATGCGCAGGTGCCCATTTTAATTACGGCATCATATCAATCACCTGCAACAAATCAGTCATATTCATTTTCATGCCTGCGAATGATTTAGGGAACTCTGCACCGCAATCAGTAGTGCCCCAATAAAAACCTTGCTGGAAATGGGTCGGAAACGTACGTGACTAAGAAGTAGAGGGCCTGACTACGGGCAACAGAACAGGTAGGGCTCTTTTGCATGAGCAGCAAAACGCAGGAGGACGAAGAAGCAATCAGTCTGCTGTTACCGGTTGGTGCCAAATCGAGGAACTCCGGCCGGTCCACCACCACCGCGCCACTCCTTCCTTGGGATCACGCGCCCGGAAGCTAACTAATCTTTCTCAAGCTAGGCGGAGACCCATGCGGATTAGTTTACCACATCGGCTACTCCTGCCCGACTCCCCAAGAGACAAACTGAATCATCCATCTCGCAGAATGTAGCAGCAAAGTCATCGATGATCGTCAGGAGAAGACGTGCGCGCGCGCGCTTTCAGGCTTACTACTACTATTTTTCCATCTGTAACTTTCTCGCTAACTATTGTACTATGATTAACCGTGAGATATGGACTCGGGTCCCCTCGATCGGTTCTGCCCGGACCCCGGATGATACTTACTTGATAGACAGAGATGCATGGGCTCTTGGCACCCAAGCAACCAGCTCACAGCAACGCTGATGCGATGGCAAGTCCAGAGATAGGGATTAGGTGATGTTGGCAGCCAGAAAAAAAGGGCACGCAGGGTCGACACTGTTTTGCTGCAGGAAATAAAATGATGCAACATGCATCTTCGTTTCAATTCAGAAAAGAAGAAAAGAGAGCTAGTATCAGCAGATATACATGGGGTCCGGACACGATTATACACCACCACTACCAACCCACCATCAAGTAGAAAGCACACAAGCGCGAGCGAGCGCGCACGCGGCAGTAGCAGAGCAAACGAAGAACAGTGTGGTCTTCTCCGGACGTGGCCCCTGTCCTCGTGTACTGTCCTGGGCGAGACAGTCCATGTGGCTGCACCAAACACCGATGTGACGCCCCCTATCTTGTCATGCCCGGTACGGGAGTACTGTAACAAGCAGCAAAGGATAAGCACGGCTTTGTCGTTGCGATCGCCATGCATTAACCAGTCAGTAGTAGATCGGCCGGCGGGGAGGAGAGCATCGATACGATATCTGTGCCAATCATTGTCCTGACCAGCCTGATACGACGCCTCACTTCTTTCACTTGCCCGCCCAAGTGACGTCATAAGAAGATATACTACATGGGAAATTTTATCCCTCTTGACCCTTTGTTTATCTATCTATATCGAGTAGCTAGGCTTTCGGAGCCTACGTACTCGTGGAAATTGCTCGATTCGATGACAGCTACTGTTACCACGTACTGAGTATGATCAAATGGTCGGATGCTTTCTATCATGCCGCCGATTTGCTCGTGGATTCTTCGAGTTTCCCTACCGCTTTCATGATTGTAGTCGCCGTTTTTCTGCTTTCGGGTAAGAAACGCATGGGAAAGTGCGTGCGTCCCCTGGCTGGAATCCGAATCTTTCCGATCGATGAATTTCATGTCAGGGCGTGCTAAATCCTGTCGCACGTTCGTTTGACTTGGTTCGGATTCTCTCCTCGTGCTCATTTTGGTTTGCAGGTTTTTATTTTGTTTCATCTTGGGAGTGTTCTGTAACATGTCTCTGGTCTTCCCGCTCCAGTCTCGCTCGTCCGGCATATATGTGCTACAACAACAGGAGGGTAGAAACAAGTTATCGTAACAGCAGCATATGTAATGTAACTCAGATTTAGTAGTGAATCTAGCGTCGAACACAACCGAGCGGCTTATTCTTACCGTCCGGCAGCAAGATGGTCAGGTATGATGGAAGATGACACGGGGCAGTGGGCAGACAACCGAGCGGTCACGCCAGAAATGACAAGTCCATGCATGCACGCGGCACGGTCCGCCATTTCCGACTCAAGTACCCAGCAGCCAACCACCCGTGCGCGCGGATGCGACAGGTGAATGAAACCCGGAGATCTTTCCCCCGTGCACTTGAGAAGTCATCATGCGGATTGATAGGATTCAGCACCACTGGCCGATGATGATGCGTGCGCGAACCAAATCTGACCCCCCCGCCCGCGCGCCCAGCCATGCCAAATTAAGCTATCCGGTCGGCGCGCGGAAGCTCGCCGTGCTTGCTGCCGAGTGCGTGCGTGGTGGAGACGACACCGGCCGGCACGGAGCATTTCATCCAACTCCTCGTTCCCATGCATTCAGTGTCCTCAGCGCAGCCGCTTCTCACCGTCTCACGTCACCTGGAAGGAACTCCTCCGCATTTCGTCACACGTGAAGCGCGACCAGATCTTTCTCGCACGCACGGACGGCGGCCCCGAGCACGGCAGGTCATGCCGGTGGGAGCTCAACCGTGCCAGCACATGTACACCGACGTGCGCGCGTGCCCTGGCGGTCGCGACAGATGCGGCCGTGGGCCGTGACGCCGACCGTTAACCTGCCGGAGCTACCGGTGCGCGGAGCCCACAGACGGACGGGTGACGGGCTGGATGGACTCCGGCGGTAGTACTGTACCAGCGTTCCGGCGCCGATGATCCAGCCGAGGAGCCGGCGAGCGGCGACAAGGCTCAACATCGCACGTGGGGATGGTGGCTCCCCCACCAACCGGACCTGGATCCAAGCCGCTCATCTTGACGCCCGGACACGTAGGTAGCCGCTTCACTTCACGGCGGCGCGCCGGGGAGCCGGCCGGGCCACGTGCGGCGGGGCCCTCGTCGTCGTCGATTTTCTTTTGTGCCACGCTCTCACGGACGCTGAGAACAGGCATAGCACCGGCAGGCAGGCCGGCACGACGTGCTCACATGAACGGCAACCGGTTTCACGCATAATCTGAGAGCCTCTTTGTTCTTGACTTCCTGAGCCTCGCGTCTGGACCCTGGAAAATCTGCCGGTGGATCGAACAAGCTTTCAGGAAATTAGACCACCGTCGTCGGATACGTATATGCACGTGAAAGAACAAGAGATATTTGGCGACAAGCGGCTGCAGCAAGTGTGGTGGCTTTGACGCACAGACCCAGGCGGGTACACCACAACTCTACTTACGTCGTGCAGGCGACTACTTGGAGGCCAAGTGTGGTTTCTTGGACCAGGAGAAGGCTGCTCGATCTGTGCCATTGTGGACTTGCTGTCGACTTTGTTGGAGTTTGGACTTTGCGCATGAATTCAGAGTTTGCCCACAGCCCATAAAACTCCTCTGCTGTCATCCGTGGAGACACGTGTGCTCCTGTACGTGTCATTTGGTCACAAGAAAGAACCCCGATTCTACTTGGAGTGTTCTACAACTGCAGCACCACGACGTTTTACCATTCTTACCTTTCTTTTCAGCAATTGCCATAAAACTTCACCCTAGTATAAACAAACTTTACAGAGATTTGTTACTGACTTAAATTGGCAAAGCTAAGCCAGTGGTGCACCATTCTTATAAATCTGGATAGTAAAGTTAACTTGCGTAGAGTAAGTTTAGCAATAAGCAATTACCTCTTTGGCTTTCACAAGTACTTATTTCTTTTCTTTGTTTTTAATGACATGACACATGATGGAGTCCAGTTTGGTTAGATGGCAGCATAGGCATAGCCTTCTCTTGTAGGAGTATGGTTGTATCCGTCACAGCTACTTAATCACCATCAACTGGCACACCATACACACAGGAACATATAATACTCTAGTGCAATTGTCCCGATCAAAAATTCATTGCCGAAAAACATGTCACCACAAGTTGATATCAAGTCTGTCAGCTCACAAGCACAAAATAGTGGTCAAAAAACAAAAGTTACGGTGACCATGTCAATAAGGTTCCACAGTGTGTTCATCATCGCTGGTTTTTTGGCGTTTGGTTGAAGGTTCGTTCACTTCATCTGTAACGATCCCTCCAGTATCTGAAACTGGCTTATCAGTCACCGCTCCATTCGCGTCTTGGTGACTGATAGCTCCATTGAGAGCCTCTGCGCCTAACAGTGAGATATGCTTGCTAGTAATTGTCCGACCAGCCCTGACCTTCGGACCCCAATGGCTTTCTGGGTTTGGAAGGAACCGCTTCACCTTCTTTGTCTGAGCCTTGCTGAGCGCAGCAACTGCTCTAGAGAAATTTGCCTACGAAAACACAAATTGAAGAGTGAAAATAGAATTATGTTCACGCGCAGTGACAAGTATACAAGGGACATTATAATCTCAACAGATGGCATACTTCTAGCTGTGGCGATTTTGAAAGGATTGCCGTGCCTGGAGTGTCACGCGGTTGTTCCTTGATAGGGTGATTTTTCACCTATGTTGAAATTTTCCAAGACGTTGTAAGGTTAATAATAAGTTCACAGGCTACACTGAATGAAAGTTATTGTCAAAAACAGTAATAATCGATATTTACCCAGCAGCGCATGATGTCCCAAATAACATCCCAAGGAGCATCAGACTTCAGCCCAAGCGGATTAACATGACTGCTTGAGATCTGATATCCTGCATTTATAACTGCTGACCGGAACATGACTGCAGATGGAGATGTGCACTTGACAGTACCAGATATGCTGTGGAGACTAAAGAACAACGGAAAGTCATGCAATTCCTGCATATCGAAAAAACATGGATGGAGTTTAAATACTGTGCATAATAATTCATCAATTGTATATAATTTATCTGCAACTATGAACAGGGCACAACAATCAAATGCTCAGTGAGATGGTCTAATTTCTGTGAAATCCTAACAAACCTTCGTTACAACCAAGGCCGATACCTTCAGCCTCTTATCAAACAAAGGGAAAGGACCAGCCAGGAAATGTTCAACTACTTGTAGCTGGAATAACCAATTTACTGGACAGCAAAGATCTTCCCTGGGTCTACACATGTCATTGTTTCTTTATCATTACAGGGCTATCAGGTGTTGTAGTGTACTAAGGGGTCTGTGAACCGGGCAGTCCTCTTCATCTTCCTCTCTCTCCCATCATTTCATCCATGTATTTTTTTTTCAAACTAAGAAAAGACATATTCTGAACTGGAAGTCTGATTTGGGATTCGTTTTACGAGTTCTCCAAAACAAGATCAATGTTGAATATATTTTAAAATTTTCGTTTGTTAAAACTCAAATGAAACACGTATGAAACCATTATTTTATTTATGTAGTTCCACAGACTTTTCATACGAGTTAGACTGAAGTTTATAGTGATTCGATTTTTACTTAGATGGCCATGACAAACTTGAAGGAAACAAATCCCCGATGAGAAATCTGTACGAAACCTATGCAAAATTTGTGTAAACATTAACGATCCTTTTTTTGGAAATGCTCAAGTATTTACAAAATTCATGTGATATATAGTTCAAATTTTCCTGAAAACTTAATGAAACCAATAAAAATATATTCAAATGTTCGTGGAACTTATCTTAAACATTATGTATTTTTAGTCGGGAAAGAAACATGTTTAATTTTTTTTCATGAAAATATGTGCAAACTGTGCTCAACCATACTTAAATTCTCGTGCAACCCATATGAAACCACATTTTTGTGCCAAAATAGCATAACGGTATTACACTATGCGCCATCAAATATGCATCATTAATAACTTGGGAAAAGAGAGATAATAGCTATGGCAATACCTCTGATACAGTAGTTAGAACAGAAGTAATTTTGTTGTATGCGGGGTATCTGTCCTTCATTTGCCTAACATCTGTCAGAGTAGAAAGTACCCAATCTTGATCATGAATAGGAGCAGACCATATTGGTCCACCCACATTAAATTTCTTTCCACAGTCGCTGCACTCTTGAGGAACAACTGGTCCAATACCAGGTGCATACTTTACGCTGTTATTCTTCAGTTCATACATAAAGATTAAAAATGAAAAAAGAAGGTTCAGATTGTTGAGTTGAATTGAGGAAAATTATACTGAAGGGTGAACAGTATGCAAAACATACCTTCGTAACGGTCCTCCCGAGGACTGGAGATGGAAAGAATCACAACCCGCACATTGATATATGTAAGAAAGTTTAAGGGGGGTATTCTTTATTTCACTTGCAGAACTGCAGTGAAATTCATGTGTGATGCTGAATTAGAAACATTACCAGCTACAACCAAATGATGAACACAATCTAGTATTTGCACAGAAAGGCAAAACAAAATGAAGGTATAAAAGGGACTCACGTGAATACTCGAACAAAAACACGGACATAGAAGTCCATAAATACAGAGAGAACAGGCACAATATATCTCTTGTATCGATTTGCATGGCTCTGGTGTAAAGAGAAAATGGTAAGCGCATCAACAATTCACATATCCAAAGGATGAAACATGGAAAGCAGAGTTAAATTCACTTGTCATTCAGCAAAAGCTTGTAACTGAAACTACTTTGACACTTGGTGAATTGTTCGATTGGATAAGTAACATATGTTTTATACGATAGCATTTTACAATAGCTTGCATCCTTGACTAAGCATAACAAAAGTCCAGAGTGATTTGTGTACCTCAATACTGGCAAGGAGGATTCTCAAAGCCATTTCGTGGCAATACTTGCCTTTAACTGGGTAGGAACCATACCTACACAACAGAATTGATTATTACAGCTTACACAACAACCGAAATACGTACTTTTTAGTTGAAACTTTTTGCTAAGTTCTGCTCATACTTGGAGTAGCAAACTTCTCCATTAGTTCCACACAGAACTGCCAAATCAGTGGCTGTGCACATCAACAGTCCACCATCAGCAACGGCCTGTACAGCTGAGTCGAGGAATATAGCTGGTGACCCGTACGGGTCAAGATCAACCTAAAAAGCATCAAGACACGTGAACTGGCAAGAAAGATAATAAAGAGAAGAAAACCAAAAGCGGTGTAAAGCATCTTAGTTAACATTAATTCCTAAAATTACTGTAACAATATGTATAAGTAAAGCGGCAAGCCAATGTCCTATTTAAAAATGTATTATAAGCCTTCAGAAAAAGAGCAACGTTCAACCAAAAGCCTTGCAACATAAATTCCAGATACTTCAAACATTACTACATTAGAACCGTGGATTTGGTCAAAATACTCAACAGTCTGCCTGAGTGAGCACATAAAATCAAAAAAAGGCGGAGGAAACAATTCCACAATTTAAGTTGTCCGAGAATCTCCTGAGTTATCACAAATTAGTGGATAGAGCATAGAATAAGCAACCGCCATGTGCTCCCACAACAAAGTTCAATTTGAAATATTTAGAACCCTTACCACATCAAATTCTTTTGGATGTGTGAGCATGTAAACTCGAGCATCAGCCAAGTGAGCTTCCACCTTATTAATAGCAGCAGCCCCGTTGAACTTTATGTTCCTCTTGCAAGCTTCAACAGAGGCTGAAGAAAGAAAACCACATTGAATGCAAGCAGAGCGGCACTTGTAACATTAGCATGAACGAAGTAGAGAACTTGTGTATTACCTTTATCATTGTCCAGAGCAACTACCTTTTCTAATCCGTCGACTTCACGGGCATATCGAAGAGACCTCAACCCAGAAGCAGCTAAAGCCTGCATTTTTTTGTTAGTGCAAATTTGATATCAGGTAGTGCTACTATGGGAATAAATAAATGATAAATGTCTTTAATGCTCCACACTTAACGAAGAAATAGATATTACATCTTTCATATGTAAGAGATGCCTCACCTCAAGGACAATTGGTGGCTTAAGCTCTCTGGTTACTTTCCAGGAAGGTGTCTTCGTTGCTTCTTTTGACACATCTTCTGTTTCTTTTGTAGCCTGATTTGGCTCTTTTTCATTAACAACGTCCATTTCATCATGCTGGCTAGTTAAAGCAGCGTCTCCATTTACAGCAGATGTTTCAATCTGATTGCCTTTTTTATGCGACTTATTCTTTTTGTTCATCAGTGCTTCATGTTCTTCCTTGCGCTTGCCAACAAATGTCCTTAAAACAGCAATGGACATGTCTCTGTTGTGTACCTAATTAAAGCAGTAAAGTTGAAATACACATGACGGTTTAACTGAGGGGTAATCCCTAAGGTTATGGTATGTGGTTTCCCTTTAGCATTTTTTAAAAGGCATTGTTAAATAGGCATCTATATAATATTTGTCTTGCCGCCTGCCAGCTCCGATTGATCCCACTAATATGTAGTTCTGACAAGTTGGGTTGGTACATGTCGGATACCATAGTCCGAGATATTGGCCAACATAACCAATATTTAACCTAATAATATTACTAACTATTAACAGATAGTTCTTATTCCACGAAGAAATTCACATTACAGAAACATGTATGTGTTAATACAAAAAGTGCTTCTCTATGGCAAAAGTTAGGGGACTTATGATGCAACTTGAAACGCTTTTCTAAAAAAACAATTTATAGAAACCAAAACAAGCCATGCAATTTTAAACCTATACAGATATCAATAGTTTTATCCAGTACCACATAGACCAAGCAGATTATCTGTTATCATCGCAGATCTCTCTCTCTCTCTCTCCGACCATTAAAACAGTCTACCATGGAGCACTAACATAAAACATCCTCAGAATAAAAAAAAACTACTTTAGCTACCCAGGAACCACCAGCATGGTACAATGAGATCAAACGCCTACAGAACCAAGCACAATCACACATTAATCGTCACATATCACCATATGTGGAATTCTTAAAAGTAACTCAAAGCTCTGAAACTGCTACACACCGATCAACTATAATTTAGCTTTGACTGTAACAATACATAGAGTGCAAAAAATGAACCAAAACCCCGCAGCCACTGTAGCCTACGCCCTACAGGGTAACAACTTAGGGCCCGTTTGAATTGAAGGATAGGCACAGGATTTTCACGGGAACAGAACCTATAGGAATTTTTCCTTCGAACGTTGTTTGATATGCAGAATAGAACCTATAGGATTTTTTCCTACGCAGGTTTCCCTAGTGTCTTCCACAGGAAAATTTCCATTAGCTCTCAGCTCTTTAAAAAAATTCCTACGCTGCCATCAAACAAGCACTTGTGTCCATTCCTATTGTTTTCTTTCCTGTAGGATTCTAATGTACATGCCATCCCAATCCTCCATTTTTCCTATTCCTCTAATTTTCCTATCCTTTGAATCAAACAGGCCCTTAAGGAGTGCAGATTTAAACCCTAATCCAGAGCCTGTAAAAAAACAGAACAATATGGATGCCAAGATACCTGCACGGGATTGAAGAAGACGGAGTTACTCTTGAGCATGAGGATCTCAGCCTCGCCTTCCTTCTTGATCTCGTAGTCCTTGAGCTTATCCTCCACTTCCGCCATGTCTCCAAATCCAAAACCTAATACCGGAGCCTGACAAAACTAGTGGCCCGCAGTGAGGTAGACGAGGTTCGGCGAGAAACGGCAGCGGCAAGGGGACTGGCAGCTACGCTCGGAGGCTGCAGGTGGAAAAGGGAAGGGACGGAGTGGGGACGAGGAGCGGCGGGCGCGGCTGTGGAAGGGGTGGTGTTTGGTGGAGATGCGCGGCGTGGGAGGACAGGCGGCACCCGGATTTGGCGGAGACGAGGAGATGGATGGTAGGAGAAATTGGGGCGGGACGGCGCCGAGGAACTGTGGCGGCGGCGGGGAGGCGAAGTCGCGTGGTAGGCAAAACTAGCAGCGAGGGCTTAGCCCAGGGCTTAACATAGGTTTCCGGACAAATAAAAATAAATTCCAGCTAGTAGCAGCCAAACTTTGTCTTTTATGCAAAAATATGCTTATACTTTCTTCACACATTTCAAATTTCGCATGTGCACTTTGATTTGGGTTGTCGATATGTATAAGTTATTCATTCTTTTCTTTGTGTGTGGATGTCATTTCTTTTCATGATGCTTGCACACTCTGCACAAGCATAATTTTTGTTTCCTCCTCGAACAGTTAGAGAATCATTATACACATTAAAAGAAAATACGTCTAATAAACTCGTCACACAGCTTGTCGCGCACTCTATTAGCTTATACTATCTATTTATAGGAGTTCACGTAGTCCAATAGGACAGTACAGTATGAACTACGACCTTCATACCAAAATATAAGATGTACAGTATGCATCTAGACGCGTTTTAATACGTAGATTCACTCATTTTATCTGTATTTAATCTATATTAAATTATCTAAAACATCTTGTAATTTGAAACGGAGGGACACACGCCTAAATGTACTATACGAGGCCAAAAGTATTTCACTTAAAGATGGGTGCCCTAAGAAAAATATGCGTCCCTGCAAAAAATAGTATAAACCTACAGTACAGGGTCTTTCTCTATATAAGTGCTTGTTTTTTTATACTGTTTCAAATTATAGGATGTTTTAATATGGATTAGATATGGACTGAAATGAGTAAATCTACACAATGAAACACGTCTATGTAGTTCTCAAAAAAAAACACGTCTATGTACATTTGAATCGGAAAAAAAGTTAAAACATCTTATATTTTGTAACCGAGCTAGTAGAAAGTTGATCAACCGTCCAATCCACTTGTCACTCGCTCAATTTGAACATGTCCAATTGATGTGGGCGTACCCTCCGGGCACCCGACCGTTGGCGTACCCGATGCAGCCCAGCATCTGGAGGCCCATGAAGCCCAACAAGTACAAGACAAGAACTCATGTAAACCCTACCTGACTCCCTTTATAAAGCCAGGCAGGGGCACCCCATAGGGGGATGGACACAGATAGGCATAAGCCCTAGCGAGACCACGTCTCACACCATCGCCCTTGCGGCCACCATGTAACATCATTATACATCTATACAGATCAGACGAGCAGGGTGTAGGTTTTTACCTCACCATGAGGGGCCGAACCTGGATAAATCCTTACTTGTCAGCCGACGGAACTACCAGCGCACACTCTCTCTCCCTCTCAATCAACCTGGGGTACTTGAACCTGGGACTTGCCGAGGTGATCCCTCGTCAATTGGCGCCGTCTGTGGGAAAGAACGCGCGCTGGATTCAACGTTTCGTCGGCTCCAATCTTCATCAGCAACGGCGGCTATTAGATCGCATCTGGCCGGCATCGTCTCGTGACTCGCTGCAATCTTCGTCAGCAGCGGCCGCGTTGACGTCGGGCAGATCGCATCTGATCGCTGGCACGGCGGTCAGCGGCCAGCGGATGCTCCCTGGACTCCGATCGATCGGCTGCCCACACGACAACAACGTCAACAACATGGCTGAAGACGCAGGCCACCGCGCACTCTACGCGATCTGCCCATGGCTACATGCATCCACGCTAATCTGATCTACTCTCTCTCTTATTAATTACTCATCCAATGTCTTTATTCTAATCCATGTGTGCATGCATATTGTTTTCATCCATGGCATGGAGGATCCGGTCCGTGGCGGCACAGCCCGCGGCTCCGCGCCTTTTCTGCTCCTCCTCCCGCATCCATGCATGGCAGTGCTACCGCGGCTCGATGGCGTCGACCGGTGACACACGTCTAGCAGACCGACGACTACGTGGCGCTCCGGTTCGATTTCCTAGCTGCCGCCCGTACAAGTCTGATCAATCGGGAAGAGCTAGCTAGCTCGTACAAGCAAAATCCATCAACGATCAAGCCCCGAGGCAACAATGCATCAGGTGCTATTTTTCTATTAAGATGTTTCGTACAAGTTAATTCCGTGGAAGAATTGTTTTCTGCCAACTTGCACTATGATATTCACAGATTTTCCTGAATTGGATCGTGTGAATCTTTTGACGATTGTGCCTACACGCAGCACCTGATCAAGAGTCGACTACACGACCAAGCGGTCGTCCGGCTGGAACCTGCATACTCGGCTGCTTCGCCTTAATCGACTCCGCCTCCAGTACTCGGGGCTGGCGGCCTTGCCTTCGTCGACTCCGCCTCCAGCACTCGGGGGCTGGCGGCCTTGCCTTCGTTGACTTCGCCTTCGTCGACTCCGCCTCCAGCACTCGGGGGCTGGCGGCCTTGCCTTCGTCGACTCCGCCTCCAGCACTCGGGGCTGGCGGCCTCGCCTTCGTCGACTTCGCCTTCGTCGACTCCGACTCCAACACACGGGGCTGGCGGCCTTGCCTTCGTCGACTCCGCCTCCAGCACTCGGGGGCTGGCGGCCTCGCCTTCGTCGACTTCGCCTTCGTCGACTCCGACTCCAACACTCGGAGCTGGCGGCCTCGCCTTCGTCGACTTCACCTTCATCGGCTCCGCCTCCGACACTCGGGGCTGGCGGCCTCGCATTCATCGACTCCGCCTCCGACACTCGGGGGCTGGCGCTTCATCAGCAACAAGTTCTTCGCTTCACTCGACACGCAACTCGAGTGCCTTCATTGACTCGGCACCGTCGACTCCCCTTCGCCGGCCTAATAAGGGACTCAGGGGCTGAGCGTTGCCCGCGCCGCGTCGACTCCGGCCCGCCGCTTCGACTCCCTCCGTCGCACTTCACGGCGTCGACTCCGTCCACTACGACATCCACAACTCGCCAAGATCGGCATCCAAGACTCGACAACTTCTACAACCACTTTTACGAGTCAACCTCAACGTACTCCGCCGCGTCGACTCCGGTCCGCCGCGTCGACTGCCTCTACGGCACAACTCTGCCGCGTCGACTGCCTCTACGGCACCACTCCGCCGCGTCGACTCCGGTCCGCCGCGTCGACTGCCTCTACGGCACCACTCCGCCGCGTCGACTCCTGTCTGCAGCGTCGAGTGCCTCTACGGCACAAATCCGCCGCGTTGACTCCGGTCCGCCGCGTCGAGTGCCTCTACGGCACAACTCCGCGTCGACTCCGGTCCGCCGTGTCGACTGTCCCTACGGCACAACTCCGCCGCGTCGACTCCGGTCCGCCGCGTCGACTGCCTCTACGGCACCACTCCGCCTCGTCGATTCCGGTCCGCCGCGTCGAGTGCCTCTACGGCACAACTCCGCTGCGTCGACTCCGGTCCGCCGCGTCGACTGCCTCTACGGCACAACTCCGCCGCGTCAACTCCGGTCCGCCGCGTCGAGTGCCTCTACGGCACAACTCCTCCGCGTCGACTCCGGTCCGCCGTGTCGAATGTCCCTACGGCACAACTCCGCCGCGTCGACTCCGGTCCGCCGCGCACAAACAAATTCGCCTTGGCCACACCTGATGCTCTCCCGGGTGTTGCGCCGCACAGCCACAAACAAATTCGCCTAGGCCGCACTCGAACACTCGGGGGCTGCGCCATACTGGTCCAACAAGAAAACCTAGTCCGCACTCGAACACTCGGGGGCTGCGCCATACAGGTCCAACTCGAAAAACCTAGGCCGCACTCGAACACTCGGGGCTGCGCCATACAGGCCCAACTCAAAAAACCTAGGCCGCACTCGAACACTCGGGGGCTGCGCCATACAGGTCCAACAAGAAATCCTAGGCCTCAATCGAACACTCGGGACCTAGGCCGCACTCGAACACTCGGAGGCTGCGCCATACAGGTCCAACAACGCAGTAGGCCGTTCGGCTGAGCAAATACTCGATATGTTTGTCGAGTCCACCAAGTAGGCCATCAGGCTGAATGAGCCAACACTCGAACCCATTCGAGTCACACGAGTAAGCCGTCGGGCTGAGCAAACACTCGAACCCATTCGAGTCACACGAGTAAGCCGTCAGGCTGAGCAAGCACTCGAAAAGTGCAAACATATAGTAAGCCCACAGGCTGAAGAAAGGACTCTGTTTTATCAGTAATTCCTTGAGTTGCTCCCATCGGGAGGGTTTCAGAAATTTCTTTCGACTGAGAGATGTTTTTGAGATTAACCTCAATTACAAGCAATTCAGGTTAATCTCGGGGGCTACTCCCATCGGGAGCACTGTTCGCGCTCCCGATAGACTCAGTCGAAACATTACCGATTAAAGGATCCTCTGTAAGCCTCAACGGCCGGAGTCGAATTTCTTTAACTATCCTTTTCAGGAACAAGACGGCGTGCCCATGAGGAAAGAGTGCTTACCCGACGCATCGACTACGCCTACACGACATGCTGCTTTGAGTCCCTGCCCGGTTCTTCGTATCGACCAGACACTCGGGGCTCCTGATGTGGGCGTACCCTCCGGGCACCCGACCGTTGGCGTACCCGATGCAGCCCAGCACCTGGAGGCCCATGAAGCCCAACAAGACAAGAACTCATGTAAACCCTATCTGACTCCCTTTATAAAGCCAGGCAGGGGCACCCCATAGGGGGGATGGACACAGATAGGCATAGCCCTAGCGAGACCACGTCTCACACCATCGCCCTTGCGGCCACCATGTAACATCATTATACATCTATACAGATCAGACGAGCAGGATGTAGGTCTTTACCTCACCATGAGGGGCCGAACCTGGTAAATCCTTGCTTGTTAGCCGACGGAACTACCAGCGCGCACTCTCTCTCTCTCTCAATTAACCTGGGGTACTTGAACCTGGAACTTGCCGAGGTGATCCCTCGTCACCAATTTAAGCCGTTCAAACACCAAACTGAACTGGAGCACCTAGTCGTTTGTTTTCAGGGGAGCACCTACTAGGATTTGCAAGCATGTGGTGCTGCATCTCTTTTACACAAGCATTCCCCACCCATGCCGCCAAAACCCATTTCAGCCTTCTAAATAATTTCCAAGAAACTGCTATTTTCACTCACAAAAAGTCTCGGCTGAACGACCACCATCCATAGTGCAAATCCATAGTACTCTTTTTCCCCCCAGCCCCTTCCTATTACTTCCAGTTCGAGGATACGTGGTTACCCCTCCTTTCACTTCTACTTCCAGTTCGAGGATACGGCGACATTTCCTTTCAGAACAATAACAGATGAAAGTAACACGCCATTTAGAATTCTGGATGTACCTCTATGCACAGATCTACACACGTCATGCATCTGGTGCCAATATTTTATGGCCACTCAAGGTGCGGTTTGAAAATGCTAACATATGTACATTGCAGAGGTAAGATTTGAGTTCCGAATACATAATTAACTACAGTAGTATTTCCGACTTGCATTAGCTAGTTCAAGAAATATTAGGGGTGCAGAGAGCATCTTTGAAGGTTCAAAGGTAGCGGATTTTCGTCACGGTCATGCTAAAGCATGAGTTTTGAGAAGTACTGCTCAAATTCTTGATCGATGGTTAGCTTCTTCTTCTCACCTAAATTTGGTTGACACACGGTGTTAGTATCCACATATAGGCAGCAAACAGGTTCAAGCATAAGTACACAGAAATATACGCGTGAGTGCTTACCATGGCATCCAGTCTTGCCTGCTGGCAAAATCATGAAATCATCAACGCCGTTCGAGTAAAGCTTCTCATCCATGATATGATCTGCAGAACGATCAACGCGATCACTTGCTAGCTCATTCATCACATCGTACATCCTCTCAATGTCGTCATCGTATGGTTGCAGCATCAAACCCGAGTGATCATGCTCCAGGTGTGGCCTCACCCAGCTGTCAGTCTCTTTGGTGCCACAGCTATTGAAAGAACTGTAAGCATCAGATGAAATGTTGTTGCTTGAGCTGCTGGATACAGATGCCCGTTTTCTCATAGATTGGCTCTCGATTCCATTTATGGAGTCGACCTCGATGCACCCACCGAAAAGGCTCAGGGTATTCTCACAAGAGTCCAATTCCTTGCCAACGTTGACCATGTGTGTATCACAATTCTTGTTGATGAAAATGTCACCGCCTCCTAAGCTTTCTGTTCTTGCAGTCTCGTCCTCCTGCCAAGTTAATCGGTCCTGAAACTTGTATTTCAGCGAAGACTGCCTTGCATCATTGAGATCATACTGTGACTTCCGTTTCTTAATTGGACTGTCAATAGGGTAAATTTTCTTCATGCTACTGGAGCTAAACAAAAGCAACATAGCATGAGATATTATTAAAAGCCTGAACTTTATTTGCATTTAGCAATAAGAGCTAACCAACACAATATATTCTCTATTTTCCATATGGAAGAGTAAATCTCATCACTTGCAAGTAAAACAAGCCCAAGTCATCACTCCCACACATCCAATTCGGTTGGTACTTAATTTAAATATTAAAAAATAGATCAAGCACAATTGTAAACCACTTTTACAGAATCAGTGAGGTGATTACAATCTGCACCACTGTGTCTTCACACCTGACTAATGATTTTCTCATTTGATTTGACCAGCACACTATCTTTTCAGTTGCTGGTAATGATCCACTTTGCAAACATGCTCAAGAATTCTGATAATATAAGGCTGTGTCTGGCTTTGGCATTAGGGTTAATTATGATGATACAGCTTTTGCCTATTTTACCATTTGGCTAACCAACTATATCCTTTCACGGCCCCTTTTCAGCAGGAAATGATAAAATAAGTTTATTCAGCAACAGGAAACTGAACCTAGATGAACGAGCCTTATAATAAATCACAAAAGAAACGGAATATATAGAGTGGAACATATATTCAGCCCAAATTATGCAATCAAGTGGAAGAAATAACACCAAAGAAAGTTAGATTGTAATTGCCTAAATTTACGGTTCATGTTGCTCCATGTCTTGAAGAGTTAAGACCCTAGCATGTTTGAGATATCAAAAATCTAAATGGCAGGCATCAGAACCACTTTTCACCTGTATGTTTGTAAGAACTGCCCTGCCAGGGCACCTTCGAGTGGAATGCAACAAGCAGTGGGCAATGTTACCACAAAATCCATACCGATGTTGTCATGACCACGAATCCTATCACAGGCCCGCCTAACTACATGCATGCAACGATTTAATAATGTCAACTGCCATCCCTTCATAAAGAAGCAAAATAAAAGGAATGGGGAAACTAACCAGCACCCAAAAGGGAAAACCTAACCTGTTAGCTGTTCAATAGGGAACGCTAGCAGCTTGCTTTCGGTGCACCCTGCCTTAACTCCACCTTATTAGTGCTGCCTTCTGCTATCCACCGCAACACAACTTCTGCTTAAGCTTGCTGCAGCTACCCGCGTGAAAAAAGAAACAAAGATGTTCTTCCCGAATTTCACCCGCACTTCTCCGATCCACTCAATCGCGAGCTTAAACACAGGCTAGGAAGCCGACAGCATAGAAAGAAGCACACAAATCACTTAGTTTTGCTCTTGAATTTGGCATTATGCCTTACTGCAAAGACTACCGGCGGCTATAGTCAGCTACACCTACCTAGCGAAACCTCGTATGAGATTCCCCATTTCCCCACAGAGATCTCACCTGGGCCGCACCGATGGAACTGCTCAACCTTAATTGACTTCATGGCCAAAGTGGAAGAACAAAAGGCAGAGCTACCTCAACGGATGATGAACAACTAATGGGGCAAACGCAGGCAAAGTAGCAGAACACGAGCTAGCGCCATGCGTGTTGGCCGGTGCAGGGTAGAGGAGAGGAAGAGGATGTCTCGCTCACCAGCCTTCGAAGCTTTCGGTCTTCTGGTTGATGGAACCCGCCGCCGCCTCCTCCTGCCCGCGACCTCCTCCGCCGCGATCCATTTGAGACAGCGAGAGGCAGCTGTGGCTTCTTCAGTGGTGTTCTGATTAAGATAGAGGACGGCGCACATATATGCCGATGATTTGCCGCAATGTCAGGGCCCCACGGCTTCGGGCCCGAATCTTCTGTATAAGAAACCGCTGTGGCCTCCACCGGGAGTGGAGGTGTCTGCTTTTTCACTCTGCTGAATAGCTTGAGCTCAAGGTTCCAGCCACAGAAGATCCTGGAGGCCCATGCCCTCGCATCCCGATGGATTACGACGGCCCATCGCTGATCCAAAGGCTCAACCCGCTAGTTTGCTACTCAAAATATCAGCTAAAACCGCTGACAGATGCCAATCCTCTCATCATCAGCAGCGTTGGAGCAAATCGGTAGCACATCAGAAGAAGAGCCAAGTATCCACTGAGATAGGCTGCTAGCTGATCGATCAGCTTAACAGGCAGGGTAAATAAAACTCAACCAGAAAATATCAGTAGCCTTTGGATGCACAAACATCACAGAGGAAGGAGCTGGGAACATGTCATGTATACAGAAACTCTCCGCAGGACGGAGACAGGTAATCCCCAATTCCATGGGGTTTTGTTAGTAGCTAGTACTACCACGTTAAGGCATGAAGCTCATGTTAGTCTGTTACACCATGTAAGAAGCGTCCACTTCGATGTTGCCGGCGCCGCGCCACCCGTCGCTCACCTGGTGCTTGCAGACCGGGCATGTTCCTTGTTGGCGCAACCATGGGTCGATGCAGTCCACATGAAACTGTGAAACAAAATATAGGTCGGATCAATCCTGGGAGTCAAATTTAGGTAAATTTGAGCTTTAGTTAGCATTACTGTGACAATTGGCCATTCAAACTGGAAACGCTAACAGATTTCAAATCTGAGTAAAGATCACTCGCATGTTACGGAAAGCTAATTTATCTGTGGCAGCCTAGCAGAATGTACAATGTCAGCAATTCAGAGCAGTGCAGCATTGCGTACTAAAGGAAGTGTTCAACCAAGTGGAAGCGTGGAAAATCCAAAGTAAAATACAGTATGCTTTATCTGTATAAGAAATGGGGTAAAAACTTCATGTTCGCTGCTTCATTGTAATCATGCATGCATTATGGAAAATGCGCTACCATCAAACACTGATCCGGATTCCTAGCACGCTTATAGGAAGTTCGCCAACATTATGTCAACTACACTACTCTTATCACAGTCAACTGGCAGTACGGTGAGCGGAACCTCCATTACCATAACACAGCAGAGATTAAAATCCTCTGCTGTCAAAAGGAAGAAAACAACTGTAAGATGGTTAGCATGATAATGACCTGATGCAAGCATGGAAGGCTTCTCAAAAGATCACCCATAGCAACTTGCTCCAAGCAAACACTGCACATTAATTCATCCTCTGGGGTTTTGCTGGTTCCATCTGCGTCTTGCTTTTTCTGCACATCAAATGCAAATATGAAATAGTTAAAACAAAAGGTACTGCAAACCAAGGTGGTACAGTCCAGACCATGTGTGCGCTAGATGCATGCTTAATACGAAAAGAAGAGAGAAGAAGCATTAGCCGTGTAATTGTAACTACCACAGTTGACTATAATGAAATTCCAAAGAACAGGTTGTCAAGCTTAGGCTACACTGCTAGTTGTCTAGTCATACCAAAATGGAGATAGATATAACAAGGCTTTACAGAAGAAATATGATCTATTCACTACCTCCTTGCCAGATCCAGGAGAGGAAACCAATGCTTCAGATGGTCCATCACTACTGCATCAAAAATATTAAGCAATCAGCTGCACTCTCCAGAAACAGGCGGTTATACATGGTTGGTTACTTTTTTCCCAAAGAACTCTGTAGGAGAGACTCCTACTGTGCTATAACTGGTTGGTTACATATTGAAGAAATAAGTAATGCACAATGCACCCGAAAAGGATAATTCATCTTGCCTTTTTCGGGCAGGGACACTTCCCTGCTGCGCCGGAAATTTGTATTTGAAAACAGGAAGAGTATTTATTTCTTCTTCACTCATAGAAGGAGCATGTGGGCTATTATCCGCATCAAGAGCTCTAAGAGCATCATAATCTGCAAGAAAAATATCCAAGAATGGTGATATGTTTGCACGAAACAATATAAACACCAACTAGAGCGACAAAAGGTATCAATATAATGTGTACCTAAATCATCAAACTCGCGGTCAAGCAGAGCAAGTTGGAGTCTAAGACTTTGCAACCGGCCTCTCGTAGCCAGGGCTATGGTTGGCGGAACATGCACCCGTAACTCAGTGCGTCCAAGGAAGCCGTTGGCGGCTGCAGCATGAGCTTGCGCCTGCGCTTGGAGCTGCTGGCACGTGGCGTACATCCTAAGGCTGGTGGCCATTAGGAACACACCCAACACCAGCCAAAGCTACAAGAACAGACATTTCCGAGGAATCCAACAAAGTTATGGCATCGTGTCGTCAAGCTTCGTAAGCATAAGAACACATACATAGCCGCATTGTGCATCAACAACTTACCAAATAGTTCGGAGACATCTGGTGTGAGCTTAGTACCATGAACAGAACAAGGACTGCCAATATTAACTGAAATCACTAATCGTTAACAACTTAACAATACCAGTAGTACACATGAGAGACCCACATTACCAGTTACAAGAAAAGCTAAGGAATTGCTGTTCACCGGCCGGCTCCAGCATGAATCCGCTACACACAAGCACAAACGTGGATGGAATCAGATATCTAGAACAATGAATCTAGTCTAGGTTGAAATGCCGATAGAATCATTTCAGCAGAAATGCAAAGGCGCGGCGCTCACCATGGCACGGCGCTCCGGCGCGAACTCCGGGAAGACACCGGCCTCGATGTCGGCCCTGTTCCCCCGGAACACAAAGCTCATGGTGTCCACCGGCCACCACCACCGCTACCACCAGGTGTAAGATGGGCTCCTCCAAAGTGGCGCCTTCCTGCCCCTCGTGTCGACAAGCCCACGCAGAAAGGCCACCGAAGCACAAGAGGGCACCGAGAACAAACACAAATCAGACAAGCGGCGGAAAGCGACGCCCCAACCGAAACTGTAATTTCCGGAATCCCGGCGGTCCCGACGCCGAAAACGCCCGGATAACCCCGAAGCTTCCGGAAGCTTCGCTGACCAGAGGCGCGCGATTTCAGGGCACAATCAGGGGAGGAGCGCGCGGATTCGGCGTAAGGAGCGAGATTTCGACAAGCGGGCACCTGATCGGAGACGGGAGGCCTCTCGAGCCGGCGTTTTGCTCGCGCGGACGCGGGTAGCGGCTGGGAATGGGGAAATGGTAGCAGCAGAGAATTCTCTGGGACCGGGCCGCAGGGAGAAAAATCCTATGCGACCGGGTCGTATGTCTCTCGCTGCTGGACCAACTTAGGCGTCCGACGCGTGGCAAAATGAATCTCGGTGCAAGCAGCCAACTAATCTGCAATTTCGGTTTCCAAATCTCGATTCCACCGGCGACGCCGGCATGCAGCGAGCGACGACATCTAGGAGGGCCGCTGCTGGGTTAGCGACGAAGGAGCGAGCAAGGTATTTGCTCCGTCCGCCGATGCGTTGAGAAACGAGCGAGGAAACGAGCGAGCTGTGCGTGGCCATGGACGCCGGTGAAACGAGTGAGCTCTGCTGTATCCGCCGACGAGCGTGGCCGTGTTGGGGGGAGAGCAGCAAGCGTCCGTCGATCCGCCGGCAAGCTCGGACGCTGGGGACCACAGCATACAGCAAGCGCCATGGATTCGTTACGCATCAAGCAGAAGCAGGAGAACTCCGGCGGCGTCAAGGAGCTATGAGCCTGCGATTTGGTGATTGGAAAGTTGAGAAAGTGGCCTGCTTGCTTTAAGATTCGTGGTGCCACGCGTCGGACGCCTGAGTTGGTCCAGCAGCGGGAGAGGTACGACCCGGTCGCATAGGATTTTTCTCCGGCCGCAGCGTCCTTCTCCTAGGGCCCTCGTGAGATATTGACACCTAATTCTCAGCACGAATCCCAAAGCAGCTCGTAATCCACCTTACCAGTTGAACTGCCGCCGCCTCACCCGCTCGTCGAACCGCCGGAACGCGTCGAGCAGAGGAGCATCACGTCGCGGTGTTGTCCGCTGTCGCACTGCTCGCAGACCTGGTCGTCGTCGGCCTCCCCCGCGTCGACCTTCCTACGTTTCCGCTTCCGAGACCCGCCGGGCGCCGCGTTCTTGCCGACATTGTTGCCGTGCGAAGCCGTTCCGGCCGGCGGCTTTTTTACGGATGGGATTCCTCTGCTACTGGCTCCTGACACCGGGACCGGAAGCCTTGGTCTAGCCTCCGGAGACGGGCTGGTTGTCCGGCGAGCCGGAGACCGACGGCTGGTCGTTGTCGAGCTCGGCTTCGCCGGCAGCTCCGAGGACGACGATGGCAGTCTGTTGGTGAACTTCTCGTAGTCGTAGAGGTGGTCGTGCTAGAGCTGCGCGAGCACGTGCTTGGCGCACTCGGGCACGTGCCGGCCACGAGTCTGAATCCCAAAGCAGCTCTACTGGTGGTGAAGCGAGAATAGATCGTGACGTCGGGAGACTGTCCGTCGGCAGCGACCTCTGCCGTTCGGTACACCAACGACGCTGCAGTGACGTCCTGCACACCGCCCTTGCTGCCGCCGGCGGCGCACGGCAAGACGAGGCGGTGGTTTCTGCGGGTGACGGCGGCGGCGGGGGTGCTGATGGCATGCGGCTCGTACAAGTGCTGGACTGCTGGTGGCCTTTCGCCGGGCAGTGGCATACCCGTGCACAGCATGGCGTTCCAGGGCGTCCCATGGTGCTTCATGCAGGGCGTCACCGACCGCGTCGCCTTTGCGCACCCGCCGTCGCCAGCCAGTATGGCGTTAGCGTCCTGTGGTCGTCTGTCTCGACGGAGCGCGCGGCGAGCCAGCCGTGGCTTAGGAGCTGTGCGACGGAGATGAATCTGGCCGCGCACTACTCGACAGACTCGTGGCCAGCGCGCGTGCGTATCAACTGGTAAGGTGGATTACGAGCTGCTTTGGGATTCGTGCTGAAGATTACGTGTCAATATCTAACGAGGGGCCCTAGGAGGAGGACGCTGCGGCCCGGTCCCAGAGGATTTTTTGCCCAGAGGAGAGGAGCTCGTGAGCGAGAAAGGGGGGTGGGTTTCAGATCGTGTGCGTTTTGCGGTGCAAGGTGCGTGCCTTCATCTAGGCCGTCCATTTGATTATGATCCTATGGTCTTAGGTGCGGTAGATAAGCTACAAGCACGTGGACCCCTAGACCTAGTGGTGATAATATCAAGTGTTGCAGAGAACCAACCTGTGGTTGTATGGTTAGGAGGGTGCAGCCCATCAGAGTTTAAACCCTAATTTTGATGCTGTTGTTTCTCATTTAGACGAAATATTTTTTTAATGGAGGCGACATTCCCGTCGACAGCGAGGCTCCCGTGGTGACTTCTGAATCTCAAGACCTGATCCGTCGGCTCAGTCTTTCGGAGGTGCTCATAGGGATAGTGTGTACGTGTGTGCGTTCATAAGGGTGAGTGTATGCGCGTGCATATGAGCGCATGCGTTGTACTGTGTTTCGCAAAAAAAAAGTGTTGCATGATACCATTTCAAAAAATTAATTTTAGATGTTTTAAAATTTCTAGAAAAAAGTTTGAATGTTTACAAGGAATGTGTCGACAACCTCCAAAAATTTCAAGTCTAAGATCGAAATAATTTGAGAAACAAAAACGAAAATTCTAGCTTGAATAGTGCCAAAAATGACACTATTCACACGTGGATTTGGCTTTTTTCTCAATGTGCTTCTCGATTTTGGACCTGACTTTTTTTAGGTAACAAACAAATTCCTTATGAATTTCCCACTTTTTAAAAGAGAAATTAAAACATCTAATTGATTTTTTTAATGGTATCATATTAAAACATAAGGCACTAGATATTCTCTCGTGATCATACTAGTACAAACCTTTTTCTCTTCTGCAGGTAAACAACCATTTCATCAACTTGCCGACCGTTAGATGGGCAACGTGGGTAGGAATATGTCTCATACTCTCATCCCATATGGTTTGGGGAAAGTTAGAGCATCTCCAACGGACCCTTCACGTGTCCACTTTCTTCCAATAATTTCAGACAGACAGACGCGACACTGTTCGGATAAAAAACAGTCACTCAATCGAACCTCATAATCAGCCAAAATGTCCAGATTGTCATAGTCAGTCCATGTGTGGGATGGAAATGGGGCTGCCCGAACACGCCTGTCGCGTTGGATTGCAAGCCAAACCCAGCCAAAATTACCTAAATCGGACTAAACCTCACGGATCCGTCATCTTTCTCACTTTTGCACTCTCGCTTGCCTTCGTCGTTTTGTCCTCCCCGCCGCTCCCCCGCACTCGCCAACATCCACACTCATGTCTCTCTTTTCACTACCAGATTAGGTCGGGAGGAAAAGAGCCTTCGCAACGGCCGCAATTTAGCTGGATTTCAGTCCTGCACCTTTCGTGGCTCGCCAGCGCTCTCCCACGTCTTTCCCCAACGTCCGCTTGTCTGATAAGTGGTTTTCCCGGCCTCGCGGCTCATCTCTACACGTCGCCTTTTGGTTTGAGCCACCGCTCGCCGTCGTTCCGAAACACCAACGAAAATGAGGTTTCCCTTCTGGACAACGGGAACAACACCTCCTCTGATTCCGACGCATTATGATTTTTGAGGTTTGCTCTAATTTTGAGTTTAATATTGTATTTGGATTTGACTTGGTTTATGCGCTATTATCTTTTAGGATTTAATATGTAATTGCAATGTTCGAGGTGTGAAAACTAAGTTGAATCATTGTCCCTAAGTAAAATACTCGTTTTAAAATATTTGAACTTCACAATCGATGAAAAAAGGAAAATCAAAGAAAAGAAAGAAAAGATAGAGTTAACTCGAGAGGCAAGTCGTAATATGGAGCATGCAATGAAGAAGATTGAATAAGAGAAGCACAAAAGAAGAATACAATTGACAAAGATGAAATATAGTTGCATATTGTCGATATCGTTCATGATTACACGATTAAGACGGGTGCAACTAAATTGAAAACTAAGAAGATAAAGAGATATGCCATCGAGAGAAAAAATGTGTCTCCACTTAGCATTTGGAGCGATAATTATTTTTAGCCGTGATTATAATCGCAATATTTGGATTATCTAAATCCACTAGATAAATTGTTGTATGCACAAAACCAATTTACATGTTGTTGCAAGGATTTAAGAATAAAAGTAACTGTTGGGATTGTAAGGTCAAGTGGATGCCCGTCCCTTTCGGGTCATATTTGGCCAGTTCTATTGAAGATGGTCTTAATTTTGCGATCGAAAACCAAATTGCCACTTCTGTCATTACTCATTAGCTCGTATACATTTCACGGCATAATTAATTCAGCGGTGAAGAAATAACCAGTTCACCACAGCAGCAGGATGATCGGAGAGGGACCATCTCTAATACTCGCCCTCTGCTAACGATTCGCGCCCTGCTGCTTCAGTACACATACACCTAGACATACACGCTGATAGGCGATTATAGTTGAACGCCGAGGCGCTGGGTGGCGAGGTCGCAGCGCGCGGGCGCGAAGCCGACGCGGCCATTCTGGAGGTCGTACTCCACCCACACGTCTGTTGGTGGTGGTGCCCGATCACGTACGCCGACATGCCCGCCATGTCCGAGCTCCCGAACGTCAGGCACCACACCACATCCTCCTTCCCGCGCCGCTCGCCGGGCACCCTGTACAGGAGCTTCTCCCCGGCCACGGCCACCTCGGCGCCGCGGAGCACCAGCCCTACCTCCGGGAGGATCCGGGTGGCCGCCGCCACCCGGGCCTCCGTGCCGCGGAAGCACGCGTCGAACGCGCCCTGGAACACGAACCCCGGCTCGCCGAGCGGGGCGAGCAGCGACAGACTCTGGTTCAGGAACTCGCCCTTGAGCGCCGCGTAGGCGTCGGCCAGAAGGAAGGTGAACTGCGTGCCGGAGTCCACCATGGTCTGCCCGGCGCCCGTGTGGTCCGGCGTCAGCACGGATTTTGGGATGGGGAGCAGGGTGTGACCCACGCGGATGCCCTCCAGCTGCACGGTGTAGGCCACCCGGTCGAAGTACGGCAGCGGTTGGGAGACCTCTATCAGCGGCGTGTAGTTCAGCGCCGGGGCCGCGCCGCCGTCGCCGCCTAGAATGAGGACGCCGGGGCCTTCGCCCGTGGCGATACAGTAGGCGAAGCGGCGGGTGCCCGTCTGCGTCACGAAGGAGAGGCGCCCCGGTTCATGCCGAGGAGGCCGGTCGCTTCCTCCGAGGGATCCGTGGCGCTGTTGTTGTTGGTGCCGGTGCTGGAGGAGTAGGAGGTGATGCAGCCGAAGAGGGCGCGCACAGGCGGAGCACCGGCGCCTCCGAGGAGGAACGTGTCGGCAGCCAGGCGTCCGTCGGCAGAGGAGGCGTCGGCGTAGGAAATGGAGACGCGGCAGGCGTTCGACGGCGGCGTATCACAGAACGGGCGGACGGGCAGGTCCCGTCCCTGCCACGTGCACGCCGGCGAAGAGCAGGGCACGGCGTCGTACGACAAAGAAGCCGACGCGTTGAACGGGACAGGTGGCGGCGGCAGGTTGCTCCCGTTGCAGAGAAGCCACGAGAGCTCGCTGCCGGTGTCGAGCACCATCGTCACGTTCTGCGGCGGCGTGCCGACGGCTACCGGCACCGTCAGGCTCACATTGTGGCGGAACCGCAGCCGGTTGGCCGGCGGTGGCGCCACTTCCTGCAGCCTGAGCGGGAGGAGAACCGCTCCTCCCCCGGCCTTCCCTTCGCTGCCGCCGCCAATGCTGTCGCTCGCCGCCTCCGCTGTCGCAAGAAAGAGGAAGAGGAGAAGGATAAACGGCTCCATGTCCATTGGCGGGCAGTTTCTACTTTTCTATCCACGATAAACTCAGCCTTGGCCCCGGTGCTCTCTGCCTCTTGCTCTGTGCACGGGAATTAACCAAGGAAAGTGAGCAAACACACCAACTGTCAACTGCATCTGCTGCCAATCTGGTAAATCTAACAGCGTACTCATCATCATCTCCTCTGCTTTCTGGTGTGTGTTTTCACAAGCAACCTGTGCGGGTGCCATGTGTTCGGTGTAGCAGAAGCAGTACGTGCGCTAGCTACACAATGCTCCCCTCTTTACTCCGTGTGGGCTCTGCGCTTGCGACATTGCTGCCGACTAGTGAGACGGGAAGGGGACAGGGTTCTCATCTCACGGAGCTCATGAATACTCGTGGTACTTCGGCCAGGTATCACGGCGGGCTAATCAGAGGCGAAATGCGGGAGAAAATTGGTCGTCGTCGATGAAGACCTCCGGGGCGCGAGTAGCTTTCAGTGCAGCTGTTCCAGCCAAGGCACTGCCATGGTCTCTTGTTAGGCTTGTACGTCTGCGGTTGAGAAATCCCTGGCGATCTAGCTGGAGGATGCCTGGAACACATTGCGAGAAGGTATGCTTTTGTTGGCGAATGACCGGTGAATGATTGCGTTAGAAACCCATATTTGTGCTCTATCACTCATTTCGAAAAAAAAATGTGCTCTACCACTATCAGCACAAATAAAGAGAAGAAGCTATGGCATGTTTATCTTGGGCTAAAACCCTACTTATTACTGTCCATTACTTGAGCGAAGCCCCACTTGGCCCTGTTTTGAGATGCACAAATTTTGCAACATTTGGTACGGCCGACACTGACCTCAGAGAGACCCCATCAACTTGTGAAGGACTCCATGCTCTCCCAAACGAGCTAATGATTCCAGAGGCTATGGTGATCATGAGATGGTGATGCCCATCTCATTATTTGGCGCTCGCATGTGACGTGCTCTGCTCGGCGGGCTCCCCCACCACCACAGCATGAGATGGCACACATTTACATTGGTGTTTTAGTGCAATAAAATTGTACCGTCTAAAGTATGAATCTTTTGTTGAAAAAGACTAGCTATGAAGAATGCGGAGTCATTTTCTACTTCTCCAAAGATGACTTTTGTGATAATGTTGTGAACAGTGTATGCACAAGTGATAATGAACTAATTTTGCATTCACGACTTTGTCATATTAATTTCGGTTGCAAGACATGGCCTGACACTATGAGTTTAATTCTGAAATTTACTTTAGTCACAGGATCCAAGTGTCATGCATACTTGTGTGCATACAAACAGCCTCACAAGCATGCGGAGGAAAGAAATTTGGCAGCACTAGAGTATATACATTATGATCTCTCTGAGATGAACGGTGTGTTGACAAATGGTGCAATGAAATATTTCATGAGTTTAATTGATGATTTACTAGGTACCGTTACGATATATATCTTGTGAACTAAAGATGAGTCTCTACATTAGTTTAAAAATTATAAGGCAGAAGTTGAAAATCAACTTGAAAGAAAGATTAAGAGGATTCGGTCCGATCGTGGTTGAGAGTACCTTCTCTAACGAGTTCAGTTTCTTATGTTCGGCAGATGGTAAAATCGGACCGAATCCTCTTAATCTTCTCTTTAGTGGTGCCACACTCTAGTATATTTGGCCTAATCGAACTTCGAAAATTGATACGTCTCAAACGTATATTTTTTATTGATACATGCTATTACAATATCATTGCTACATGCTTTTGATGTGTTTTATATCAACTTACGTCATTTTATCGGACTAAGCTATTAACCTAGTGCCAAGTGTCAATTGTTGTTTTGTGCATGTTTTTGCATCGCTGTAAATACCCACGTACGGGAAGCAATATAATCGGGATAATAGGAAAACCACACATCTTTACGAGATGAAGACGGAAAGCACCGGAGGGGGTCAATCGGCCCACCACAGCCCTGGTGCAGCCTCTTGGCCTAGCCAGGCCTACCACACCACCGACTCGGGCACCCCCCCTCGCAACACCCCTTTGCATTTATATTTCAGTTGACCTAATTAGAAAGATACAAAGTTATTTCACAGAGTTTCCATACATCAAAAATGATTCGCTACCCATGGTGGTGTGTACGCACCCCCTGTCAAATGTCGATTCAAGCCGTATAAACCCATTTTGAGCTTGCTTTACTAGTAGAACGTGGAATTCTGGCGATAAATTATTTTTTCATCCAAGTCAACGACATGTTGACTTTTTGACAAAAGTCAAACTAGAGTTGATTTTGATGAAAAATATTTTAGTCGAAATTCCAAAACCACTTTTGTACACTAGAATTCCACGTTCTATTAGGAAACCAAGATAAACAATGCGGTTATACGGCTTGAATCGAAATTAGACGGTGGTGCGTACGCACCACCATAGGTTGTGAATCCACTCTCTTCCATACATAGCCGCCGCCATTAGACAAGCCAATTTAGGCCATGTTCTCGCACTCTGCCGGAACGAGGATCCACTTCTGGAGCCAACTTAATCAATCTTGCTGCTCCTAATGGTATGTGTGAGTAGTCCTCCCTCGGGGATGATGGTATGTGCTACTAGCCATGTGTTCTAGCTCTCTATCACGACGTAACTTACCGATCTTGACTACGATCACGAGCTTTGTTACCATAGTTGAATTTTATGATAGTATCTCACTCTATCCTTTATGTATTGGATTTGGTTTTGATCCTTATATGAGATTGCTCTTTGTTGGATTGAATATGTTGGAATTATGAAATTAGTTGATGCATGTTTAGTAGAATTTTCTGAGTACTAGTGACCGTGTGGGGACTCTATGGATGTATTAGAAAGACAATAATTAATCATGATGTGCTTTTTTAGTATGATATTTGAAATCACCCGAGGTGACCGTGTGGTTGTACTATAGATTAGAAAGACAAACTTTAAGGCGTGCTTTTGCAACCTACATATCTCTCATCTAATTTTGATCCGTTAAAAAGAGTGAACTTGGGAGTGATCTTTACCATGTACATTTTGAGGAGATATCATCCGTTTAACCATGTTAATGATGTTGAGAGTTGTGACTAGTTAAATTATGAACACTAGGCCTTATTTCTAAGCATTGAACTCTATTTATATTCACGTTTCCTACATTTTACCTCACTGCCATTATTTATTCAGATTACATAAACCTACTTTTATCATCTTTTCACCGAACTATTGCACTTATATAATTAACCACGACATTAGATGTGTTGACAAAAGAGACTTATGGTATCTTGATTGCATGCTTGTTTGAGAGGAATTTCTTTCAACCTACACCTCCTGCAGATTGATAAACCTTAGGTCATTGACTTAGAGGAAAATTGTTGTTGTCCTACAATCTTTTGCACTTGAAGGCCCAAAAAAGTATACAAAAATAAAATTGAGTGGTAGACATCTAGCTATTTTTGGCAACGTTGCCGGAGGGTGAAGGTGAGTACTTGAAAGTATCTTGTTTAGATTTTGCAATTGTATTTTCTGTTCCTATTTTATTTACTAATTCCGCTTATGGAAGAAAAAACAAAAAAATGAGTATAGTTTATGATATTTATAAACTTTACCTTGATGTTGGTCATGAAGTATTAGAATAAATTAAAAGGGCTATCGATATATATTCTTTGTATATCAATCATGATATATGCAATGTTATTAGCATGCATTTTTTGAATGTGTCAATTATACTAATGATATGGGAAGCTTTAAACTTGGGGATGATGAGTATAAAATTTCTTCTGCTATCAATGATGAATATGACTTTTTCGTCCCCCTACCCTGTAAGAGAAAGTTTACTATGATTGTAACGATGTGGATTTGGTGCCATGGGGGGTAGTGGTGCATAGGGTGCCCACCGTTGGATAAAGCAATTACGTGCTCTCTTGATGAATCCATGCTTAGCAGAACCGTATGTGCATGCGACGGCGGACAGTTCATGTCTATTCTTTTTTTACTCATGCATGTGTTGCCGTCCACATCCATTAGACATTTCCAACAACACATCCATATCCATTAGACATTTTCACGATGTAAAAACCCGACCATTCATTTTTCTTTACTCCTTTTTGCATGTGTTAGCCGGCCACACCCATTAGGCATTTCTAAGGGTGAATTCCATAAAGGTAGTGGATGGTTGTGTTCCCCAAGCACCATAGCCACACAACAATTCATGTGCATAAGAGTGTGGTGGTGGTTCATACTTTTTTTATTTTGGCCAAAAGGTTAGGTGTACGGAATTTTCTAGTGGCCATGGTCCAACACCATACAACATTTCTCTGCATGGTATGTGGAAATGTCTAAAGGAGATGGATATGAGAGAGAACAAGCATAAACCATGCAACGACGACCATGGTCCAACACCATACAACATTTCTCTCCAACATCATGCAACATTTCTCTCCATGGTATGTGGAAATGTTTAAAGGAGATGGATAGGAGAGAGAACAAGCATAAACCATGCATTTTTTGTGCTCTCGGTGTGACGGCCATCAACTTTTTTCGTTTGCATTGGTTTCCATCTTATATCCGTATAGTACATCCAATGGTTGGATGCTGGTGCACCGCTACCCCAATGGCACCCCACTATTTTGCATGATCCTAATAAGCACCCCTATATATCATGATTACAATGATAACAATGATATATTTACTATCCCTATTATTAATATGAAGGATGTTGCTTATGTGGAGAGTAATAATATTTTTATGCATGAGGATCATGGTAATAATGCTTTATTTGAGAGCTATATTATTAAATTTTCTCATGATGCTACTGAAAATTATTGTGAGAGAAGGAGACAAGGTTATATATATAACTCAACAATATCAAGTTCCACTCTTTATTTTTTGTTAGTGTTAACCCTAGATGAATACTTTCCTGGCACAACTGTTCTACACCATATTAATCATTATGTGGTTCCATTGTCCACCAACATAGTCAATTCATAATAAGTGTATGAAAGTTGCAGTTATTTCGATACAATAATCAGTAATAAAGATAGTACAATAATATCGTGTGCAGTCGTGGTGGACAAGAAGATAGCGCTCCGAGCGAATTGCGGGTTAACAGCTAGCGGGCCAATGCAAAGAATGATCCACGGGGGAGGTGGTTGACAGAAATGCAAAGAATGATCCACAAGGGAGGTGGTTGACAGACCCTCACGTTGGCGGTAGCCCAGAGAGAGAGAGAGAGAGCAGGGTGGCGGCGGGGAAAATATCTGGTGGAAACCAATTTTCAGTTGGAACCAGTGAAAACCACGAAATAATTATGTTTAAAAGTGGGGGATGATATGATGTTCGTGAGGCAAACGAGGATGAGCCGAATACAGGGATATGCTGCAAAATGATGTCGGCGCATCGGACATGGAGGATGCAAAACCAACAAAGTAGAGTGAACTTTCAGAAAACGTGGAGCCTCACCAAAGAAGTACACAAGGACACCACACCATGGGGACGGACCCATTTGCTTCTGCAGCAAACCACTAGAATATCCGAAAAAGTTCGTACTCCCTGTTAGCATCCGCCGATTCCCGTACACGAACAATTGGACTGCACAGCAGCACGTACTGCAATCAGCACGATTGTTTCCTGTCATGTCCCAGAATAGCTGGAACCTCTCAATCGAAGATGATTGCTAGCTCACGAGGGGAAAGCGATTTGCCCGCTATAAATGGCCTAGAACTCCAATTATAAAAGTAGGACGAATTCGACTCCTCTCAGGCCATCCACGTCGCCTCTTTTCCCCTGGCCGTCCGATCGTCGAGTCGAACGGTCCAGGTGGCGCCAAAATTCGCACTGTAGCACGGGGATTTCTACCAATCAGGCGACGCCACGTCGACCCCAGCGTGCCATTTTGCAAAAAACCGCCCGCAAAGGACTACTTTTCATTTTCGAAAAAGCCAGGGGCCTCCATGAAAAATCTCCCGCACAGCTCCCCCTCCTCTCCTCTCGCTCGTGCGCGACGGAAGTCGCCGGCGCCGCCGCCGCGCCTCGCCGCCCTTCCGCTGCTCCCCGCGCAGATCCACTCACGTGCCGAGGTCCGCCGTCGCCGATTCCTCCTCCTCCCCAACGAGCGCGTGCCGGGACGCCGCATCGACGCCGGATTCGCCGCCGGCGCGCTCGGCGCCCGCCGCGACGAAAATGGTCGCCGCCGGCGGCTCCGGCGACCATTTGGTCCAGCGCGCCGCCCAAGCGGCTTCCCTCACTGCCCTCGCGCGGATCCGCGCACCGCCGGCCTCGCGAGCTGGGGCGCGTGCTCGCCCGAGCTCGGCCGCGCTGGCCATGGCTGCCGCCGGATGACGTCACCCCGACGTCATCGCGGGGCCACCTGCCAGGCGGGTCCCACCTGTCAGTTTGTTCTTTATATTTACAGGAAAATGCTAAAATTTGTAAAATTCATATGTTTCAACCTACAACTCAGAAAAATGTGCTCAATATGTCAAAATGTTCAGAAAATTGTAAGCTATTTGATTATGTCAAATTCGTACATGTTTGCATAATTTTGAATCATGTTTATGAAAAAGCACTAAATAATATATTTTTAATACATACAATATAACAAACTTTCCTATATTTCACAAATTCTCAAACTTACCACACAAAAATTGTACTATACATCCTCCAATTACGAAACTCAAACAAATATTTCAGCAAAATACAAACATATATAGCCATTTCAATTTGCTAAATATTTAACGGTACTCTACAATATATAAAAGCACTAAAAAAATAACAATAAAAATAATTCTAACTATTTCAAAGTATTTACCTTTTAAAAACTAACACATTTGAAATAAATGTCCATATAAATGCAACACATTTGAACATTTCAAAATGCTAGAAACTTAAAAACACTCTAAAATATATCTCACAAATTGTATTAACCTTAATTATGTAATTGAAACAAATGTTTATGGCATACTTCAAATATATCCAAACATCCCAATTTTCTAAATATCTGAAAACAGACAATATGACAAACTGCTTCCTCTACAATCAAATATATCATAATTCTCACACACACAAAATACATGCAACACATTTCTAAAATTCAATTTCCTAAAAAAAAGGAAAAAATAGATACTCTAAAATATAAATGCCTCACATATTGTCCACATATTGCATTCTCTCTAATTATAAAATTCAAATAAATATTTATGTCATTTCACCCCTCTAAATTAAAGAATTTTTGTAAAAAATCCAAATGATTTTTCTCTAATTATAAATTGACTTCAACAAACGATCATGTACTTCACATCCTCCAATTATAAAATTCAAACAAATATTGCAACAAAATAGAACCATTTCAGCTATTTCAGAGCATTTCCACACAAAAAACAAAACACTTTTAAAAATAAATTACAATAATTTCCAAATTAAAGCAATCTCCAAAATCCAACCATTTTCACAACGAAGTCATTTTCAATTCCGATTATTCCCAAACTTAAACAACTTTACAATGTCACCATTTTCAAACTGAAATTCAAAAACACTCACGCGGCATTTGCCGCGTTCAGATGCCTAGTTTCGATAAAAACATGGCCAAAAACTGGTCCAGTCACGCTGACAACTGTTTCCCAACACTGGCTAGAGGTTGCGATCCTGTAGCAGACCACAGTTTTTTGTCACTGTCAGGGAAAATGCAGCACATAGCGGCATGGACGCACTAAGATGCTGTCGAGTCAACATACATTACTTGATGCTGAGAGTCCACCCAACAAACAAAACACATTTCATCTAGATCCAGGTAACAGAAGTACAGAACAGCTGGGGAGTTGCTGTAACTGAGCCTGCAAATGCCAGTCCAAGAATGTAAAGGTCATTGTGGTTATAACTTATATCCCTTCCGAGAATATACAGATTGAAGAACCTTATAAATGGATGGACACCACCCTGAACATGTTCAACGGAGGACCTTGTCAAAACCAAACATGGTGCCCAACTACACCCAGAACCCTTCAGCCCTTCATACGAACCAGTCATTGGAAGGAGGGGCACTAAGAGTTCTCATCAAAATAATGCAAGTTTCAGCTGGGAGCGAAAACGACACTACACATGCGTCGCCAGAACAAATCAGCAAGACAAAGGAGGGATGGAAAAAGTACAAACATGAATGTCGGTCACTGGATGACAATTCATGGGTAAGTTAACTAGTTAGCACTCGCTGCTAGTTACTAGCCAATTGGATAGGAATCTTCTGGTGAGGATAATGAGCAAAACTTTGAAGCCTATATGAGCTGCTACCAAGCACAGATGAGGAAACCGTTGATGCCTATGAGTGCCTATGAAGCACAGCTACATTCATTCCAGCAATAATGCACGATGAAGCCCAGGTTGGAGATAACAGAACTACCGGCGAAACATTTTTACGAACTGTAGACTATGATCCAAAGTTTTACTCCCTTCGTATCAAAATGTAAGACTTTCTAGTCTTTTTGGCATTGTCCTGATTCGTTCCTTAATGGGTGAATCAACACACTAAAACATGTTTACATACGTACGAATCAGGACAAAACCAAAAAAAATAGAAAGTCTTATATTTTGGTATGGAGGGAGTAACTTCTAAGAATAAAAATATGTACTTACCTGAGATTGTAATTGCAGACAACACAATTGATGTCTCAGTATTCATGACTGCAGAAGATTCGAAAACCCCTCTCAGGGTCTGACTGAAAACAAGAACAAAGACATGCACGTCTGCATGACTACATGAAAGGGCAACGAAATGCAAGCAGAAGAAGTTAGTGAGCAAAAGAAGAGACTAAACATTGAACCTATGCGTTCTGTGAGACATCCTTCTGCTCGAAGCAACCTAGAAATTACCAAGTACTAACATAAAATTTGAAATTGTGATCAGGTTAGAAGTAATGCAAATGGCAAACTCAGTACTGATTTAAAATTTCTAAGGCAAATAAGAGTATGACCACAAGAAACTAAATCATGGGCCACAAGGAAAACATAGTGCCTGACAGCAACATAAAACAGAATGGACAAGGCCTTTCTTCATCGGTCGCATCAGAACATGAAGTATTCAGAGTATAATGTTTAACAAATCATTGCATTGTCACACCTTGTCGAAGAAGAATCAACATGTAGAAACATTACTACTTGAGCAACAACATTCTCTATGTTTGAGTTCAGAAGAAGGAAAAGATTGCAGTTCCATCAGTTCTGCACTTCTGCTCAACTGCAAGGGCATAACCAGGACGGTACAAGAATCATGCAACTATTTTGCATTGAACAAATATACAAAAGAAATGAGAAGCAAAAACACTAGCCAACTAATATACACTAAGCAAAAACCGTTGATGCCTATGAGTGGCTATGAAGCACAGCTACATTCATTCAAGCAATAATGCACGATGAAGCCCATATAAAAGATAAAAAACTACTACCTCCGTTCCCAAATATAAGATGTTTTACCTTTTGTCCACATTCACTTGCACACAAATATATCTAGACATATTTCAAGTGTATGTTCACTCATTTTATTATGCATGTAGACAACATGTGGAACACCTAAAACATCTTACATTTGGGAACGGAGGGAGTAGTAGAGAAACAATTTTAGAAACTGTAGACTATGATCCAAAGTTCTACTAACTTCTAAGAATAAAAATATTTACTTACCTGGAATTCTAACTGCAGACAACACAAATGATGTCTCAGTATTCATGACTGCAGAAGATGCAAAAAAACCTCTCAGGGGGCGACTGAAAACAAGAACAAAGACATGATGCACATCTCCATGGCTACTTGAAAGGGCAAGGAAATGCAACCAGAAGTAGTGAGCAAAAGATGAGACTAAACACTGAACTTATGCGTTCCGCGAGACATCCTTCTGGTCTAAGCAACCCAGAAATTACCAAGCCCTAACATTAAAGTTGAGTTTGCGATCAGGTTAGAAGTGATGCAAATGACAAACTCAGTAATGATTAAAAAATTGTAATGCAAATAAGAGTATAATCACAAGAAAAACTAAATTATGGGCAAAAAGGATAACATAGTTCCTAAGGAATTACAACAACATAAAATAGAATGGACAAGGCCTTACTTCTTCGGTAGCATTAAAACATGACGTATTCTGAGTTCAATGCTTAACAAATCATTGCATCGTCATACCTTGTCGAAGAATCAATGTGTAGAAACATTACTACTTTAGCAACAACATTCAATATGTTTGAGTTCAGAAAGAGAAATAGATTGCAGTTTCGTCAGTTCTGCTCAGTTGCAAATGCATAACCAAAACAATTACAAGAAAAATCCTGCCGCTATTTTGCATTGAATGAATATACAAAAGAAAACATTCAGCCAACTAATATACACTAACTTGTATGACTATTAAACAAGAGAAATAAGAGAGGGAACATAGACAAAAAGTCACCATGCCGATTGCAAGATATGTAACAGTGTTCACCATCCTGCCAGACATGAACTTGAAAAACAATAATATGGTACTACACGAAGAAGAAAATAAGTAATGCTGGAACAGAAAAGTCCATCTGGATTTGCGCTATCCAGAAAACTCTATTCTGGACATGTCACGAACTGTTAACTGTATCGATAGACACATAACAATGACAGAATAGCATCTTACTAATTCTGTAGATATTCTTCATTGAACACTTTACTCACAGAGACAATCTCAGATTTCTCCTCAGGCCCTAATACTAGTTGAAATCACTGTGCAAGAAATCAATCTACATCAGTATATCAATACTACATATGTAATACTATTTGCACAACATTCAGAATCAATACAAAGACTTGCATTATCCAGAAACTCCATTTTGGATATGTCACGAACTGTTAATTGTATCGATTAGACACATAACAGTGACAAAACAGCATCTTACAAATATTGTAGGTGTCTTCATTAAGCGCTTTACTCACAGAGACAATCTCAGATTTCTCCTCAAGCCCTCATACTAATAGAAATCACTGTGCACCACGAAATCACTCTAAATCAGTTCTTCAAAATTACGCATGTAATACTTGATTGACACAACATTCAAATCAATACAACGACTTTTGGTTTCACAATTTAGGAGCATAACAAAAATATTCAAGGGCAGTATGGAAGAAGGCACATCGAGAGAATTCAAGAGAACATCACTCATATGGTGTGCAAGTCATCCCTATTTAGCAGCCCAAGATTCAACCAACTAGAAGCAGTAGTTCGATAGCCATTGTTACGAGTCCGGATATCTTTTGTTGAAACAAAAATGAGGCTTGGCCAGAGGAATAACAATAATATCAGACATAACAAATATATTGAATTTTCATGTATGAGACCAACATACTGCAAAATCGGAATCCATCTTGATCCAATCCAGTATATGAACAATCAGTACATAAGTGAGAGCAACAACTGCTCTCTCTGCCTACAATATTTCAAATGATTGATTTCCCCCAGACTACACACCTATTTCATTCTTGAAGGCTTGGGCTTGCTCCTTCTAGTTTGCTTTCCAATGTCATCTCTGGGTAGTTTGCTCATGGCCATCTCTAAATTTTTAAAAGGGAGGAAAGAAGTGGTAATGCAAGCCCTTCATTTACACCAAAAAAAAACCAAGAACTCATGGCCTGGGTTTCCTCCTTATACTAAGTCCTACTTATTCACCACTATCATCAAATGAAAGCGAGTTACCAAGAAGATCTTTGCTCAGCCACTACGGGATTGCGTGGAACTCTCCGGCCGGCTGCCCCTACCGAAACAACCAAACAAGTTCCTAAATACACGACGTATCCGACCTTCACCACCGTCCACTTGCCCTTCTCCCTCCGGCCATGTCACCCGCCTCGGCCCGACACCGTTGCTGAAGCCACCATCCAGCTCCGTGTAGACAACAGGCAACTGCTCTCTGGGCCCGCCGGCGAACCTTCCAACAGCGAATCCTCCGCGGGGGAGCCGCCAGATGGTCAGTCCAGCATCTGCCTCCGCCTCAGGGACGGCTGCCGCGGGAAGCTCGCTGCGGCAGATGGGGCAGGAGTTGCGGAGGGAGAGCCAGGGGAGGATGCAGTCCTGGTGGTAGACGTGTTTGCACGGCATCTCCCGGGCCGCGGCGCCAGGCTCGAACGCCTCCTGGCACACAGCGCAGTGGGCCCCGCCTCCTCCGGGGACCGTCACGGACGGCATCGACTCCACCGCGGCCTTGGACGCCGGCGGACGCGGCGCCGCTGCCTCCAGCCTCGAGAACTGGTCCAGCAGGCGGTGGAACCCAGACCCCATGAGGAGGTGCGACACGTCCCCGGGCAGCGGCCGCAGCCCGTCGCCCGAGCCGTCCTCGTAGTAGAGCTCGAACCCGGACAGCGATCCGCCCCGGAGCACGATCACCGGGTTCATCGCCCCGCGCCGGCCGCTCCCGCCGCCCCCGCGCGGCGGCGGCAGCGGCGGCTGCGGGAACTGCTCGAGGAAGCCGCCGTCGCAGTCCGGGCAGACGACGGTGGACGGCGAGACCCTCACGAAGCGGCTGCAGTGGTAGCACCAGTAGGACACCGGAGACGACGCCATCGGAGCGAGCGAAACGCCGAAACTCCCCCGAACAAATCGAGCAAAAAAAAAAACCCGGCCAACTGCAGCTACAGCCGCAGAGGCAGATCAAACGGGCAGGCAGCCGAGCTCGAATCGGAGGCTCGGATCTGAGCGAGGACGCCGAAATCCCCAAATCGAATTTCGAATTGGGGGTTTCGGGCAGTGGAGGAGGAGACTTGGGGAGAGGAGGAGGGGAATTGCGTGGTGGGTGAGTGGGTGGTTTCGTTTTTATGTGATGTAGGACGGTGCGGCGCACTCGCGGCGGTGACGTCGCAGCTGACGGCGAAGCCACGCGGGCGGCCGCGACTCACGGCGTTGAGCGGCTGCGTTAACCTTGACTGGTCAGCTGGCTGGGGAGGGGAGCGGCGGTGTCCGGATAGGCTCGCTCCGCCGCGTGTACATGGACGAACCGGCGATGTCTGACTTCGACGAACAGTAGAAAGCAGCAAGCTTTGTTTAATCAATCATCAAGTCATCTTTAGCTGCGGCTTGGCTTGATCAAGGTCATCTAGGAGTAGGGAGCAAGATGAACTGATGGAGAAAAGCTCAGGCTTTTATATATTTAGCAGCAGACTGTAGAGATGTTTACATACATTCACTTTTGGACAAACTTGAGACACTTATTTTGAGACGGATGGAGTAGTACTCATTCGCAAAAAAAAAGGAATATAGTACGAAGATTACTTTACACAAATGCCATATGCTGCGTTCTTTCATTTTTTTAAAGGCGTCCACATGTCCGGCGAACAATCAGCACAGTCTAGTATATGTTTGGCAGCACATACTTGTACCATCCAAATAATATTTGAAAAATGATCGTGATTTTGCAGTATAATCAAACTGTAAATAAATATATTAAGGACTACTCCGACTGGGAAACACGATAGTGCGCATCGAGGTTTTCTTTTTCAACTCCGGCGACCCCCCTCGGGCACCACCGGCCGGACCGCCTTCCCCCCGTATGTGGCCTACGTGTTGTCGCGACGCCTCCCCCTGCCCAAGCTCCTCCTCCGCTGATCCACCGCCACCTCGGCCATCCCTTTATATCCCCCACCACCGATGGTCCTCTTTGGCACGACACCCATCCACCCCTCAGTTAAGTTAGTTGCTCGTCTCACCGTGTCGGTGGCTCTGGCTTACTCCAGTCCTCGTCGTTGTCGCCGACGAGGAGCTCCGCCTCCTCTCCCGATTTGGCATTGCGGGGATTGACGATTTAATTATCGGTTAACCGAGAGGTAGCAAAAGCGATACGCTAAATCCAGTTTCTTTGCTAGCTGTATCAAGATCAGTTTCGGGACGTAGCAAATTTAACTTCGTCTTGTAAAAATCAAGGATCCACTTGTTATCTTTTCATTCACCTTTTTCTGATGCAAATTCTTCCTGCTGCCTTTTTTGTAAGCTTTGCACGCTGTTGCCTGTCGTATGGCCTGCGTTTTGTCTCCCATATCAAAGACGATTCACATTACATACTTTCGCGAGTGGTCACCATTACAGCAACAACTTCCCACTTCCACTCACTTTTCGACGAGAGAAAACAGATGACTCACCAGCGGTAGATGCTCCCAGTTCAACGCTGGGGTCAAAGGTTTCCTGCTGTAACAGCCTCAAATTCTTAACCACTCAAATAAATGGAGTTGTAGTGACAATACAAACCTCAGCCGTTTCCAGTGATCCTACACACCATTATACTACGACTGTCAGAAGAAAAGGACCCTTATACATCCTACGTGGTACAAACTGTCCAGGTGTTCGCAACTCAGGCAAAAGTTTGACATTTGCTCAAGTCCATGTCAGGAAAGGGGTCGAGATCTACTTAGCACAGAAGCAACAAAGAAATTGCAGACGCTGTCATGTTCAACAAAAGACATGCTGCACTACTCCGTCTGCTGGTGATGAGAGGGGGCTGACAAGAAGCTTCGTGCCCATACATTGCGGTCCTGCACATTAATGATCACAGTTAGTGTACTATTAATACTAGTGACAAAATTAGAATTTCTATTTTCAACTCGTATATAAATATAATTGCCTGTTATTCGGTTCATGTGCTCATCCGAGCATGAGGTGGTAGAAGAGTAGTCGCAATTCACACATTACATCAGAATTATCTAACAAGATGCTTTGCCTAGAAAAATATTGCTTCACTCCGGCGCCCAACATGAACGCATATTATGATATGATAAGTACTCAATCATGTAAGTATCCCTCATGCACGCATTCTACAACAACTTTCCAGGTTCTGCTGCTGCTACACATGCCCACACATGCCCCAGCGGCCAGCATCCAACAGCCGGTTCATAGCTAGCTTTTGACGTCCACATATATAGCATCCTACGGCGCATTTCATAATGGACGGACCAAGTTTTTCCGCACACCCAGAGGAGGAAAGCAACCCCCAACGAACACAGATATGGCTGTCGTTCTCAAGGTTCACGCGCGAAAGGCCATTGCCTAACTATCCTGAAAATCCAGACTCGCCACAGAAGCAACAAGAATATCTAAAATCATGAAGGTGCAAAAAGCATCCGGTATGCCGTAATTCAACCAACAAAAAGGCTGTTTTGATGCCTAGTGCTTCGGTCTTGGTTTCAGTATTAGGGAGGACTGTGCAGACTTTATTCAGCATGGAAATCAACCATCAACGGTGGATTGGCCTCGACAGCAGAACAGTGCAACCTTTCAGGACGGCACGTACCGACCTAGGCAGGAAGGGCCCAGCAAAGTATTTGCATTCAGGTGTACCATTGTTGACGAGGCAACTCATAATTTACCGTGACTTTCTAGTACAGCAACTTACAAGTCACAACTCACAACCTGAAGAAGATATGGTGCTCATTTGAACAGAACTAACACGAGAAAGGAGCCTTCTCTCTTCAGAATGAACCAAAACCAGCGCAAAAATCATACACCGAAGATTGATCTGCATTAGCGCCGAATGGAGCACGGTGAGTGAATGCATAACTCAAATTTAGAAAAAAAAAATAGAATGGAATCTAGAACCAAGAATTACTGAAGAACAAAGTGGATTTTAGACCTAGATACAACACAGGCGGCTATACACGTGATCCGGGCTCAAGAGATAAACAAGACTACCATGAGGGAATTATAGCTATCTGGGAAACAGCTAATCTGTGAAAGGTCGAAATAAGACTATTTTGTGTTCACAGAGAGCATATCCCGTGCTACCAGACGTTGCCACTAGCCTACCAATTCGAGAAAAATCATTAAATAGGCCATTTATAAAATTAAGCGTCCTGCACAAACTCTACTTGAAAAACAATAGTTATCTTTTTTATTTTTGGCATATGCCTCACAACATAAATTATCTGTTTTGTTCCTCGATATCTATAGTATATTTTAATAACAATAGAACATGATAGATTGATTTTATGTTAATGTTGTCGGAATTTTTAATGAACAGCTGTATCATTCACTGAGTGGTGGTAGCCTGGCAAAACCTGTTATGATCTCCAATTACTACCTTCCTGTTATGTACCAAAAAGCCAAAAAGAAAAGATAGGGGCCAACATGTGTTCTATGCAAATTTAGCTTCTCTGTTGACATCTGCCAATTGGTATTGCTTCAATCTTTCCATTTGTGACTGGTTCTGAGAACACAAACATATTGGGTGGTGTGTCCATGTTTTGCTCCCGAATTCGCAGACCAAATTTAAATAAGTTATATGACATAACAGATTGATTTTAAACCAAAAAGGCACAAATAAAAAACATAAGCCCCTATGTGTTCTATGCAAATTTAGCTGCTGAGTTAACATCTGCATTTGGTATTGCCTCCATCCTTCCGTGTGCGAATGATTCTGAGAACATAAGCAGTTTCCATGGTCAAAATGATGTTGCAAAAAGAGGAGTGTAACCATATCTTGTTGACATTGCCCACACTCTCCTTGTCAACAAAATAATCATCTTAAGTGAGTGCATCAAGTATTTATGGAAGTAGCAAGGAATCACCATAATGGGAGAAAGCACTGCATATGTGCTCTCTGTGTCACCCGAATGTGTAAGGGTAAGCACACTAGTGTTATGAGCATCCTCATGGCCTCAAGAGCACTTGAGTATTATAATATAACACTAACGCTCACTTGCTAATGTCTAATTACAGGGTTTAGCCGTGTTAAATTCAGAAAGATAAGCAAACTAATCCTTAAAAGTTAAGAGAACAAAAACACAAACTTCAATGCTGTATAATTTGTTGGTTCTGTGGGAAAATAACACTGTGTTAACTATAAAAACATGTTCTTGTGATATACTTTCAAGAACAAAATCTTTCAAATGTGAGTGTGAGATGTTTCTTTCGTCCAATATGGCAATGCATCTAACTTACAAAACATGTAGGTAATAAACTTTTGCAGTGACACCATACTTCCTAGACAAAATTCTGCTAGTAGCATATGCAGTGGTCAGATACCTTTATCTCATATCTTTGTCATTAGTAGGAAATCCAAATCTAATGTTCAATTTTGGATCTAATATAATTGCTAGGCTGACGGACTTTGGCGGCGGCGCGCCGCCTTACGTCTGTTAGATGTATAGATACTGTTCATGTGTACTGTTCATCACACGTGTATAAGTACTGGCCCTTGGCCCCCTGGAAATATAGTTGCTCATTCACAACATGGTATCAGAGCACTGGTTGCTCTCCTCCTCCCCGCGTGTTGCAGCTCCGCGCATGTAGCCCACCGTCGCCGTCGCCGCCGTTGCTCCGGCCGACCTGCGCACTTCTCTTCTTCCTCTCCACGGCCTACTGCCCGGTCGTCGTCCGCCGCCGCACCTGCGGCCTGCTCCCGACCGTCTTCGCGACCTGCTCGTCGCTGACACGGCCACCTGCGCTGTCGTCGCTGCTCCCGACCATCTCCGCAGCTCCCGACCGTCGCTGCTGCGCACCTGCTCGTCGCGGCCTGTCCTCCGGCCGCCCGTCGCTGCTGCGCGACCTGCTCGTCGCGGTCTGTCCTCCGGCCACCCGTCAGGAGCCGGCCTGGCCCCGTTGCGGCCTGTCCTCCGGCCGCCCGTCAGGAGCCGGCCTGGCCCCGTTGCGGCCTGTCCTCCGGCCGCTCGTCAGGAGCCGGCCTGGCCCCGTTGCGGCCTGCCCTCCGGCCGCCCTCCAGCCACTGTCCTCCGGCCGTCCAAGGCCTGCTGCTGCCGCTGTCTTCCTCCGTTCGTGTGCATCGGGCCGGTGAGATCCACATTCTCTCTCATACGTTGACTTCAAAAAAAAAAATGGAAAAAAAAATCAGAGAGCCCGCGATGTCCTCTTCGGGCTATGTTGCTGTTCCTCGGTGCTCTGTGATCTTTGATGGCACCAACTACGCCGAGTTTGTGGGCTTTATGCGCATCCACATGCGCGGCCTCCTATTGTGGGGCGTTCTCTCTGGCGAGGTCTCCTGTCCGCCGTGCCCCGTTGCTCCTGTGGCTCCTACTCCACCGGTGCCACCCGTTCTTGCTGCTGATACTTCTGAGGCTGATCGGGCTGCTGCCAAGGATGCTGATGATCTTGCCGTTGAAGCCTACGACCAGCAGGTATCGGATTACTCGGAGTCTCCCTCTATTTATCGGGATGCTCTGTCTGTTTACACTCAGTGGTGCAATGATGATGCTCGTGCTGCTGCTGTCCTCACTGCTAGTGTTCTACCCCAGTTTGCTTCTGAGTTTATGGGATTGGGCACTGCTGCTGCGATGTGGACTTATCTGTGTCAGCGCTATCAGCCCTCTGGTGATGCTCTCTACCTATCTGTAGTGCGTCAGGAGCATGATCTTCAGCAGGGAGACTCCACTGTTGATGAGTTCTACACAGTGCTCTGCCATCTGGCGTCAGCTTGACTCTCTGAGGACTGTTGTTTGTGGTACTTGTCGTTGTTGTCAGACAGTGAGGTCCGATTTGGAGTTTCAGCGTGTTCATGAGTTCCTGTCTCGCCTCCGTCCCGAGTTTGAGCCTCGGCGTGCTCACCTGCTTGCCCGTGGTCGTGTTTCTATATCAGTGGTGCTTGCAGAGGTCCGAGCTGAGGAGACAGCCTCCGTTCTGCTGGTTTGCTTGCGGTTCCCACTGTGCTAGCTGCCCGAGCCTTGTGTCGTCTGCTCCACCGCTGCTACCCACTCCTTCAGGGGGGTGGGCGGGCGTCCTCCTTCTTCAGGTGGGCGTCCTCTTCTTCAGGAGCGGGCCGGCCTCGCATCTTCTGTGGCTATTGTAAGAAGCCCGGTCACCCAGAGTCAGATTGCTTCAAGAAGCAGCGCGACCTGAGTCGCTCCTCTCCTGTGGCTCGTGTGCCCTCAGCGACTCCGTCACTCACTGACCAGGATATTGTGCGGCTCAAGCGTATACTGGCTTCATCAGGCTCTTCCTCGACGGGCACCGTTGCCTCGCTGACTGCTTCCACTACTGCTGCTCCGCCACCACCGCCTACACAGTCAGGTACGTCTCCGTGGGTTCTGGATTCTGGAGCTTCCTTTCACATGTCTTCTGATTCTTCCGCTCTGTCCTCTCTTCGACCTCTTGATTCTCCTCTCAATGTTCTCACTGCCGATGGCACACCTCTTCCTGTTGCTAGTCGTGGCACTCTCTCTACTCCGTCCTTCTCTGTTCCTAGTGTTTCTCATGTTCCCCGTCTTACCATGAATCTCTTTTCCGCTGCTCAACTTACTGATTCTGGCTGTCGTGTCATTCTTGATACCGACTCTTGCTCTGTTCAGGATCGTCGCACCCAGGTTCTAGTTGGAGCTGGCCCTCGGCGCCGTGAGGCTCAGGGCCTTTGGGAGGTTGACTGGCTTTGTGTTCCTTCCGCTGCCACCACACCCGCCAGCTCGCATGCTCTTGCTGCCTCCTCTGCGTCCTTCCAACAGTGGCATCATCGACTTGGTCATATATGTGGCTCTCGCTTGTCCTCGCTAGTGCATCAAGGTGTCTTAGGGTCTGTCTCTGGCGATGTATCTTTACATTGTAATGGTTGTAGACTTGGCAAACAGACTCAATTACCTTATCCTACGAGTGAGTCAGTCTCTCAGCGTCCTTTCGACTTAGTTCATTCTGATGTATGGGGTCCTGCTCCCTTCGATTCGAAAGGTGGTCATCGCTACTATGTTCTATTTATTGATGACTTCTCTCGCTACACTTGGCTCTATTTTATGAAATCTCGCAGCGAGGTTCTCCCTATATACAAGCGATTTGCTGCCATGGTACACACCCAGTTTTCCACGCCCATTCGTGTCTTTCGTGCTGACTCGGCTGGTGAGTATATCTCCCAGATGTTGCGTGGTTTTCTTGCCGAACAGGGTACTCTCGCCCAGTTCTCTTGTCCTGGTGCTCACGCTCAGAATGGCGTTGCTGAGCGCAAGCATCGCCACCTTCTTGAGACGGCTCGTGCGATGATGATCGCCGCCTCTCTTCCACCCCACTTTTGGGCTGAGGCTGTCTCCGCATCCACCTATCTCATCAATATCCAGCCTTCGGCTGCTTTGCAGGGTGGTATTCCTATGGAGCGTCTCTCTGGTCGTTCTCCTGACTACTCCGCTCTTCGCATGTTTGGGTGCGTGTGCTATGTTCTCCTTGCTCCCCGCGAACGCACCAAATTGACCGCTCAGTCGGTGGAGTGTGTTTTTCTTGGCTACAGTGATGAGCACAAGGGCTATCGATGTTGGGATCCTGTTAGTCGTCGGCTACGTATTTCCCGTGATGTGACTTTTGATGAGTCTCGTTCGTACTATCCGCGTCCTACTGCCTCGACCTTTTCGGTTGAGGATATCTCCTTCCTTATACTTCCCGACATATCTCCCTCCGTGCCTCATGTTCCTCCTCCACCTCCACCTCCGCCAAGTCCCACTGTTCCCGACACCGCCGACACCATCCTCTTCTCCTCCCTCACCACCTCCCTCTCCAGTGCATACTACCCTCTCTCCCTTTCCTCTCCACTACACTCGTCGGCCGCGTGTTGACGATGATCCCTCTGACATGCCTTCTACTTCCGGCGCGCCACCTTCCCCGTGTACACCGGTTCATAACCTTCGTTCTCGGACCTCATTACGGTCTCCTGATCGCTATTCTCCTTCCCAGTACAGCCTTTCTGCTGTTGCTGAGCCCACTTCCTACCGTGATGCCATGGCTCAGCCTGAATGGCAGCTTGCGATGTCTGAGGAGATTGCTGCCCTTGAGCGCACTGGCACGTGGGATCTGGTTTCCCCTCCACCTGGTGTTCGTCCCATCACATGCAAGTGGGTCTATAAGATCAAGACTCGCTCCGATGGTTCTCTTGAGCGTTTCAAAGCTCGTCTTGTGGCTCGTGGCTTTCAGCAGGAGCAGGGACGCGATTATGATGAGACGTTCGCTCCCGTAGCCCACATGACCACTGTCCGCACTCTTCTCGCTGTGGCTTCTGTTCGTAATTGGTCTGTGTCTCAGCTTGATGTCCAGAACGCCTTTCTCAATGGAGAGTTGCGTGAGGAGGTTTATATGCAGCCACCACCGGGGTACTCTGTTCCTGATGGTATGGTCTGCCGTCTTCGGCGCTCCTCTATGGCCTTAAGCAAGCCCCTCGCGCCTGGTTTGAGCGTTTCGCCTCTGTGGTGACTGCCGCTGGTTTCTCGCCTAGCGACCATGACCCGCGTTGTTTGTCCACACCTCACCTCGTGGTCGGACGCTCCTCCTCTTATATGTTGATGACATGATCATTACTGGCGACGACTCTGAGTATATTGCCTTTGTCAAGGCCCGCCTTCGTGAGCAGTTCCTGATGTCTGATCTTGGTCCACTTCGCTATTTTCTCGGGATTGAGGTTTCTTCGACTTCTGATGGCTTCTTCATCTCCCAAGAAAAATATATTCAGGATCTTCTTGCTCGAGCTGCTCTTGGTGATGAGCGCACTGCTGAGACTCCTATGGAGCTCAATATTCAGCTTCGTGCTACTGATGGTGATCCCCTCACAGACCCCACTCGCTATCGCCATCTTGTTGGGAGTCTTGTCTATCTAGCTGTCACTCGTCCAGATATTTCATATCCTGTCCACATTCTGAGTCAGTTCGTTTCAGCTCCCAGCTCTGTCCACTATAGTCACCTTCTCCGTGTTCTACGATATCTTCGTGGCACGATCTCTCGCCGCCTTTTCTTTCCTCGCTCCAGCTCTCTCCAGCTCCAGGCCTACTCTGATGCTACGTGGGCTAGTGATCCTTCTGATCGCCGCTCGCTGTCTGCCTATTGTGTATTTCTTGGAGGATCCCTCATTGCCTGGAAGACGAAGAAACAGACTGCCGTTTCCCGCTCCAGTGCAGAGGCTGAGTTGAGAGCGATGGCTATGTTGACGGCTGAGGTGACTTGGTTGCGATGGTTACGAGGACTTTGGTGTTTCTGTTGCTGCACCGACTCCTCTATTGTCTGACAGTACAGGCGCCATCAGCATTGCGCGTGATCCGGTGAAGCATGAACTCACCAAGCATATCGGTGTAGATGCCTCCTTTGTGCGTGCTGTTGTGCAGGACCAGCTTCTTGCCCTTCACTATGTGCCCTCTGAGTTACAGTTGGCGGACTTCTTCACGAAGGCACAGACTCGAGCGCAGCATGCGTTCTTTCTCTCCAAACTCAGTGTTGTTGACCCACCATGAGTTTGAGGGGGGGTGTTAGATGTATAGATTACTGTTCATGTTTACTGTTCATCACACGTGTATAAGTACTGGCCCTTGGCCACCTAGAAATATAGTTGCTCATTCACAACAACGTCAAGTGTTTTTCATGGCAATTTAAACAGAAAATAACATTAGCCTTTAAATTTGAAGTTTACGCAGGCTTCCAAATGTTCTTTGGTCCACCATACTACAGATGTTAAGACAGGAAAACAGAGAACAGAAGAACCAGCCATCGGTGCTCACATTGGGGTTACAGAATAAGCATTCATCGCCGATTTCTCTTCTTTCCCCTCGCCTTGGCCCTCTTCTTCCTCGCTTCCTCTTTCTGCCTCTCAGCTTCCTCCGTCTCAAACTTCTCGCTCTCCCTCTTCTGCAAGAAGTCCTGCACGGCCAAATAAATGACCTGCAATGAGAGCAAAAACAGTAACCATAGAAGAATGATTAGTTACATTCAGCAACAACCGTAGAAAAACAGCACTATCCAAACACTACTCGTTAAAACGCGTCACGCACCCCGATGGTGAGGAGGGAGAGACCCACGAACGCGACAGTGAGCAGCGCGGACACTACGGTGGCGGTGATGCTGTCGTCGTCGGCAGCCACCCTCATCATTTCCGCGGTCTGCTCCACTTCTTCCAGTGCGGCGGCAACCGGGCGCAGCCTCCTTACGAGGCGCAAGCGCCCCATGGCTCCTCCTCCGGCATTCCTGGCGCGGCGAGAAGTAGCATATTTCGAGAAGACCACGGGCCCTGGTGGCACGAGGGGGAGGAGGAGGGAGAGGGAGCACGCTGCCGCCATTATCCCGTCCCTCGCGCCAGCGGAACTGCGGAAGGGAATGGAGTGAAATGAACGGTCGAAACGAACGGGAAATGGATGGGCCAATCTGGCGCGAACTGATGGGCCCGTACGGGCCATCATGGACCGGAGGCCTGCACTGCTGCCGTGCGCGGGGCCGACGGCCGAGAGAATTCCAGAGAAATCGATCGCCGTCGAGAAGGGGAAATGGATCAGGGCGCCACCGCTCTGACGCGGCCTGACCTGTCGGGCTGTGACACGCAGCGAACGCACCCGAAGCAAGAGAAGGGACGAGCGCTCACGGCACCGCACCCGTCGTCACCGTTCGAGGAGCAACCGCAAGGACCGCGACACACCGCAGCGCGTGGTGGTTTCGCTTCGCCTCGCCGGCAGCGCCGTGGGATCATCGGGAGAGCGAGAGGTCGGGATGGCCGGGGATCGGATGAGCTGGGCGAGGCTGCTCAAGTGGAGCCTCTCCTACATTGAAGGCGCGCGGCCTTCTCGCGCCATCAGGTGAGGGCATGAAGAAGAAGGGTGGGGCAAAGAAATTTCAGCCGTGTTTCATTTGGGCTGCCGCTGAAGCGAGTCTCTGGTGTGCTGTGTGCAGCGAGGAGGAGCGGAGGTGGCTGACGGAGGCGGTTGAGGGGAACATGGCGGAGGACGTGGTGAGCCGCCTGAGGGAGATTGCGCTGCTCATGAGCACGCCGCTCTCCGTCCTGGAGGCGCAGGGCATCACACCCGACGACATCGAAGGTACGGATTCAGTCATCCACACTTGCTAGATGCCATGCAAATGGCGATAAATGGTGGCTGATTGTGGTATTAAGCGTGGATTTGAGCGATCAAAATTTAGTAAGGGTGGGATCGTAGTAGCAATTTGCCCGCACTGAGAAGATGGGAATTGGGATGGTTCTGATTTCTGAACATTTTGGTCAAACATATGCGGCAATTAGGATTTTCCCCAACATTCTGAATATCTGCAATAGGTAACATTGGCACTGCTATTCGTAATCCACCCGAGCTTTTGAGGTCACCACGAATAAAACCCTTTATGTCTTCCTCCCCATAGTTATGGATTTTTTAGGCTTGTCATTTTTGTATTAAGCTTGTCTTAACCCGATAACACTGCACACCAGTATTTTGTTTGCTCAGCTCTCAGTTGGTACTAATTAATTACTTGTGGTCATTGCAGATTTGCTCGCTGAGCTGCAGATACATGTCGAGTCTATCGACATAGCAAACGGTATGTCTGAACTTCGTCGTCTCTTTCCATTCCTTGCTACTTATTGATTACCATGGTCCAACTGTGGTGTGTGGTTGCATATCTCCACCACACTGGGTTAGGCTGGTAGGCATAAGCCAGTTACATATCCCTTTCACGCTACTATGCGGATATCTCAACCAAGCCACGAGCTTGCACAATATTTCACTATTCTAAATAACTGAAGCTCGAACTGTCTGATTTATGCAACTCTGGCTCCACTACCATGGGTGTTGGTAATCGATAGAAGCACTAAGGTTCTGCACACGTATTATTATTTCATTTCTATGTATGTGAACTCAAATTTATTGCCTCGAGTTAAATCTACAGTTCCATCTGTAGGAAGCAAAGGTAGCACTTGGAAGGCATAGTTTACTGGTGTAAAACTGTAAACGTTATGGATGGAGGCAACTGTAGTAGTTTTTGCCAATAAAACACTGCTCTTCAGGTGAATTTTCAGCTTCCCCTTCCACTACACTAATATTACAACTTCCAAGGGGAGCTGATCTGTTAGGGGATAAGGTATAGCAGTTAGGTGCCCAGAATTGCTTGATTAACGAATTGGCAAGGAGCATCTGTCAGTCACCAAACCATTGTGAATGTATTGTTTGTGTGAATTAGTTTTGATGATAACAGAATGATATGTTAATTCCCTTTTTGTTCCTTTGGTATGTTAGATCTGCATTCTGTTGGTGGCTTGGTTCCTGTTATTAAGTACCTCAGAAATTCTAATGCTCGTATCCGAGCCAAAGCAGCTGATGTGGTAACAACAGTTGTTCAGAACAATCCGACTAGCCAGCAGCTGGTCATGGAAGCTAGTGGTTTTGAGCCCCTCGTATCCAATTTTACATCAGATCCTGATCTCACTGCTCGCATAAAGGCTCTTGGTGCACTATCCTGTAAGTATTTTTCTCTTCGTGTTTAGATACTAACACTGATACATGTTTCTTAAGTTGCATGCTTGACGATGTCCTCGCTTCATGTTCAGCCTTAATTCGGAACAACAGACCAGGAGTTGCTGCATTTCGCCTAGCCAATGGATATGCAGGACTGAGAGACGCGTTAAACTCAGAGAGTGCAAGGTTTCAGAGGTAACATAACTGATCTGGTCCAATTACATTTGCCAAATGCCTCGCCAGCATGTTTGTGACTGACATGTGTTTGCTGTGACAGGAAAGCACTGAGCCTGACTCATTATCTGCTCAGTGAAAACCATTCTGATTGCTCCGTATTTGCACAACTAGGATTTCCTCGTCTTATGATGCGTTTGGTATCAAGTGATGACCCCGGTGTTCGAGAAGCGGCATTAGGAGGCCTGCTTGAGCTTGCAAGGGACGCATCGCTGGGAAATAGGAGTTTACTAGCAGACCAGGACCGGCTACAACGGCTTCTCTCGGGACGCATACAAAGCATAAGGATGATGGCTCCTGAAGATCTTGATGCTGCACGAGAGGAGAGGCAACTTGTTGACTCGTTGTGGATTGCGTGCTACCATCAACCATCCATGCTTCAACAGGAAGGGCTTCTCGTTCTGCCTGGGGAGGAATCATTCGAACAACCCCCTGATGTCGCCGGTAGATTCTTTGAGCCGCTGCGCCAAGTTTCAATAAGGAGGGCCACTCCTGATGAGAGATCAGATCCAGGAAATAGAACTGGGGGAGGAATGGTGCTGCTTCTAGGTCCAGCACCAGGTAACGCACAGAGCACTTGAACATTCTGAACTAGGCGACTATGTGAAAAGGAGGTTGGGAGTTTCTGTCCTGATGTACAATAAATAGTTCAGGGCTAGTTCAATCAGGTGTGTTGTAATTCAGGGACTAGTAAGTAAATCAATAATTTCCGAGCCCCGAGTGATTGTTGCTATTCAGTGTCACGTATGCTTGAGTATGTAACTGTAAGTGTGTTGTATGTATAACTGTAAGTGTGTTGTATCTAAACTATTGCACCTATATGCAGTGTCTGGAATGAACATTACCGATAATACACAAAGGTCATTATGTAGGGCAAATGAACTAACCTGAGCTCGATGACGCATTTGCTACTCTCTCCGTTCTAAATTACTTGACTTGGGTTTGTCCAAATACGGATGTATCTAGACATTAAACAAGTATAGGTACATTCGTATTTAGACAAACCAAAGTCAAGTAATTTGGAACGGAGGTACCTCTGTAATTCCCAACGGCATGATCACCATAGCTAAGAAGTCTCTAGCCAGCTGCATCCGTCAAGCCTCTTTATCCGGCGTCTCTTCACTAACCTCTTAATCTTGAACACGTCGTTCTGCTTGCCAGCACCTGCCAGTGCACCCGAAAGCAGCAGGTAACTTGCCGCGTTGCCCGGCTCGACGGCCCGCACGCGGGACGCCGCAAACTTAGCGAGCTCGACGTTCCCATGGCTCCGGCAGGCGCCAAGTAATGCCCCCCACACGAAGCAGTCCGGCTCAACGGGCATCGCCTTGATAAAATCGTGCGCCTCGTCGAGCCTCCCGGCTCCGCCCAGCAGATGCACCATGCAAGCGTAGTGCTCCAGCCTGGGCTCGATGCCGTACTCCTCTCGCATGGCTCGGTACAAGGCCTTCCCGGTCTCGACCATGCCACCATAGCTGCAAGCTGTCAGAACGGCGGTGAACGTCAGGTGGTCCGGCTTTGCTCCCTCCCGCAGCATCCGGTCGAAGAGGCGGACCGCTTCGGAGCAATGGCCGGAATTCGCCAGCCCGAAGATCATGGAGTTATATGTCACCGTGCTCCTTTCTGACATCTTGTCGAACATGCGGCGTGCTTCATCCATAAGTCCGGACTTCGCGTACATGTCGACCAGAGAGCTGCTCACCGTGAGCTCCTGTTCGACACCGGTCACGACGGAGTAGCCGTGGACTTCCTTGCCATGCTTTATGTCACCGACGCTGGCAAATGCTGGCAGGATGCTACTAACTGTGGCCGAGCTCGGCAGGACACGGGCGCCCCCAGCCACCATTTCCCGGAACAGCGTGAGCGCCCTGCGGTACTGGAAGTTCAGCATTGAACCAGAGACGAGCGACGTCCATGTGACCACATCCGGCTGGAACCCGTCCTCTTGCATGGCGCCGACCAAATCGCTGGCCATTGTGTCATCGCCGGCCATCGCAAAACCCGATACGGCGGCATTCCAAGTGACCATATCGGGAGTTAGGCCGAGGCCCCGCATCTTGACAGCCAGCGCCAGCGCGTGCTCCGGAAGCCCGTGGCGCGCGTAGCCCGCGAGCAGCGCGTTCCAGACTACGAGGTCCCTAGCCGGCATTTCTTCGAACACCCTACGGGCGCTGATAATGAGGCCGCACTTAGCGTACATGTCGAGCAAGGCGGTGGAGACGACTTCGTCCGAGGCGAGGGCGGGGCGTGTGAGCACGAGCGCGTGGATGATGCGGCCGGAACCAGCGGCGGCGAGGTGCGCGCAGGCGCGGAGCGCAGTGGGCACGGCAGCAGGGTAGGGGTCTACCATGCCGCGGAAGCTGGATTGGAGGCAGAGGCGGGTGAAGAAGAGGTGGAGGACGTGGCCGTGGCGGCCTTGCCGGGAAGAGCTCGTGAGCTGCTTCATCCATGAGCTGGTCTCCGTCCCGCGCATCTGCTGCGGATTCGACGCAGTAGAGCTTTACCTATGGCTTATCTCGGTTTTCAGAAGATCACCAACAAGTGATTCATGGCAGAGCAAACATTTGTACTATGAGAGGAACTCCAACGGCTATGAATCTATGATGCAAAATAAGTGAAGCTGCCCAAAGAACCGTTTTTAGGGCTTTGGACCCAAAAATACAAGTTCCAGCGAATGTCCCATCCCTATTTTGGTGATGCCCACGGTGTACCGAGGGAAAAATCTATCTGAGGATTAAGGGTATCTATTGGGAGTTAAATACAGGTCGGATTTGCATCCCTACAATGTTCGCTCTGCATCACGCTGGGCGTTCGGGTTACCCGAAAAATTCGGGTCGGGTAATTCGGGTTTTTAGAATTTCGGGTTTTCTAAACTGACACCCGAAGAATGCCCGAGAAACCCGACAATTCGGGTACCCGACAATTCGGGTACGGGTTCGGGTAATCCCGAATTCCCCGAATTAGCACATCTGAGCCATGAAAATATCGATGCGCCAGGAAGCCCAAGCTGCCGGCGGTCGGCGGGACAAGGAGAGTAGGAGACAGATGGCACGCCGACACCCTCACGCGCTGCAGAGTGCAGACCATGCGGCCACCGGAGTGCGACCTTGCGGATGAGTGCAGACGATGGAGGCATGGGCTAGGAGGCAGAGGAGCATGACCAGGCGGGGACGCGAGCTTGCTCCTCTCGCCGTTGCTGGCTTGCTGCTGCCGGAGTGCGACCTTGCGGATGGGGCTGCGGCGTCCCTGTCTAGATATGCCGGAGTGCGACCTTGCCGGAGTGCGACCTTGCGGATGGTGTTGGGGCTGGCGGCTGGATCGTGGGTGAAAACGAGATGGGGAATTGGGGATGGGGTCAGGATGGAGATGGGGTCGTTCAGTGAGAACGAGACGTGGAAACTAGGTGTTGGGCCTTGCCAATTGAGGTATTTCTTAACTGGGCTTTCATTAGATTGGGTTCTTCGAGTAATTCGGGTTCCGTGACTTCTTACCCGTATTTCCCGAACTAAATTCGGGTTTTCACATCTGCTACCCGTTGCAGCGTTCAGGTTGGTCGGGTTCGGGTAGATCGGATTCGGGGTCGGGTTATACGGGTTCGGGCTTCGGGTTTCGGGTTTTATGCCCACTAGGCATAGCTAGGGCAAAGTCTGTATGCGAGTTCTGTCTTACGTATACCAATATTTTAAAGCGGTTACAAAATATATTTTGAACGATTTGACCAGCGTCAATACACAAGCAAAAACTCAGCTTTGGTCGATCCCATGTTTGAACTAGTACAGATCAACGAGTTGCCACTTATACTACCATAATTTGGCTACAATGTACTCCCTCCGTTCCAATTTAGATGACTTCCATTTGTCCAAATGTGGATGTACCTAGACATGTTACATGTATAGATACATCCTCATGTACACAAATGCAACTCATCTAATATGAAACGGAGGGAGTATAATAGTACGTCACCGGAGCAAAAACTGCATCGACAATTAAGCTAACCAACGGAACAAAGTGTTAACGGGGAAACAAACTGACTGTGACAGGAGCTTTGTCAAAACATTCCTTGGTAACACTAGGAACCCAACTTTCATCTACTTAACCACCAGCTTGAAGCTCTAAAGATAAACCTCACCTCCTACAAATAAAGAACTCATCCTGACACTAACTTCTCTCGTAGCCAGAAATACTACAACAAAACTTCATTATTCCAGTAGAACATAAGTCTCTTCTCCAGAAGAATACAACAAGTCCACCGCATGCATTGCCGCTTCGATGCCGAAAAAGTGCATTACTAATCCCACCTCGAAGATAATTGCCTTACCAGTGGCCGAGTGAAATGCACTCAGAATCTCTCGCCAAATCTGAAGAAAACGGTTCCAACCCCAGTGTTGTGATCTACAATGTACTCTCCTCTTACCAAGCCAAGCTTGACACCAACACCATAAGAAGATCCGTGACCAACACGTCGGAAGAACTCAGTAGGGTTCCCTTTCAGATCCTTGGAACTCCCAAGGTCGGTGCCATGTTCAGCAAATCCATAAACATATGTGTTCTTCACAGGTATGCGCACCTCACTAGCAACCTGTGGATTAAAAGGCACATAAGACATAGTTACCAACAGAGCAACGACCACCATATGTGATATGTTACACGAAATTATGTGTCAAATTTTCAACTCGTTCAATTTAATGAATCAATCGGACAAATACCAAGTACTCATAAAACATGACATAATTTGTGATGAATATGACGCATCAGAAAAAAAATCAGGTTCTGTAGTGATGCTTACCTCAAGAACATTCCTAGAAGCACCCAGTTCACCCATGCCATAGCCCCTAACTGAGTAAGGTCCACCAAGTGTAAATGCATCATAGCTTGGCAGATCTCCTACACAGCCTGCATAATGACCATGAAGAACCAACACAGCTGGCAGCGGCTTGCCAACACCTTTCTCTTGTTTGTTTAGATTAATGAACTTTGTCAGAGTAAGCTGATGACGGTTGAAGAGCGGGTTTTTACTTCCGATGCCAAGACCTTGATCCAACTGCAGTCAAATAAGGAAATATTCACATGAATATATTGCCGTTGAAAACTTTCTACAAGCACATGATGGTCCTAAACAATAATTGATACAAGCTTATAGGCTTACGGAGCTATTAAAACATTTTGCAAATAATTTACCTACTGTGGTATTAAACATATAATTTGTTGGAATAATCCTGTGCATTCTAGAGTTATCTACCATGCAGTAGAATTCACTACCGTTTCTTACTAGCTAAGCTAGTAGGTAGAAGAAGTCTCTAGAATACATGTGAGTATAACCTGGTAGAAGTAACCTGGTAGAAGACACTAGAAGCTAGGTCGGTCACTGTAGCAGGTCGGTCACTGTAGCACCGACCTTGAATTGTCTATATAAGGAGAGAGCTTGGGTGAGCACAAGCAACAGGTGAGATGTAGTCTCCGTCAGGACCGTGGTGTGTGCCCGGCCGGCAGGAGAGCTCCCTGGGTTGTACTGCGTGTGTGCGTGTGTACCTCCATGTATATGTTTGAGTAGTTGTGAGAAATAAAGCCAAGATATAGGCGTCTGTGCGCCGGAAAACTATTGGTGTCTCCTTCGTCCGTCTCTGTCCGGCGTTTGTGGTGCCGGGAGGCTGCTCGGCGTGTGTCGCTGAGGAGGGTTGGTTTGCCAAATCCAACAATTGGTATCAGAGCCGCAAGGTTCGGGGCCGTGGTGCGCGGCGGACGGAGCCTGCGGAGGCGCTGCGTGGTGGCGCAGCGGCCACGGCGGCGCGGCAAGAAGGCCGCGGAGGTCCTGTGTTGTGGCGCAGGAGCCGCGGTGGCGCGGCATGGCGTCGGCGTCGAGGTGCTGCGTGGCCACGGAGGCCGTAGCGGCGCCATGCGACGGCCATGGAAGAAGCGACCGGCGTATGTGAGCGCCAGGTTGTGTCCGTGGCAGTGGCGACCGGCGTATGTGAGCGCCAGGTTGTGTCCATGGCGGTGGCGACCGGCGTATGTGAGCGCCAGGTTGTGTCCGTGGCGGTGGCGACCGGCGTATGTGAGCGCCAGGTTGTGTCCGTGGCGGTGGCGACCGGCGTATGTGAGCGCCAGGTTGTGTCCGTGGTGGTGGCGACCGGCGTATGTGAGCGCCAGGTTGTGTCCGTGGCGGTGGCGACCGGCGTGTGTGCGCCAGGTCGAGTCCGTGGCCGCTAGGTTTCACAAGTGAACGCATCAGGATTAGGGGGGTGATTGTTGGAATAATCCTGTGCGTTCTAGAGTTATCTACCATGCAGTAGAATTCACTACCGTTTCTTACTAGCTAAGCTAGTAGGTAGAAGAAGTCTCTAGAATACATGTGAGTATAACCTGGTAGAAGTAACCTGGTAGAAGACACTAGAAGCTAGGTCGGTCACTGTAGCACCGACCTTGAATTGTCTATATAAGGAGAGAGCTTGGGTGAGCACAAGCAACAGGTGAGATGTAGTCTCCGTCAGGACCGTGGTGTGTGCCCGGCCGGCAGGAGAGCTCCCTGGGTTGTACTGCGTGTGTGCGTGTGTACCTCCATGTATATGTTTGAGTAGTTGTGAGAAATAAAGCCAAGATATAGGCGTCTGTGCGCCGGAAAACTATTGGTGTCTCCTTCGTCCGTCTCTGTCCGGCGTTTGTGGTGCCGGGAGGCTGCTCGGCGTGTGTCGCTAAGGAGGGTTGGTTTGCCAAATCCAACATAATTTAGCAGCAAAAATATTCACTTGAATGTGTCTCGGCCTTAAGTTTACGAACTGTGTGGAAGTCTGTCTCAAAGTGAAAACTTGACGCAAAGGTCACTAGAATTCAGGCAATTAAGTGTAGGATTTGAACCTTATCTAGAGCTGCTCAGCAGTAATTAAGGGATTGCATTGTGTTTTCAGACATAAGGGTACAGATCAGCATACCTGGAAAATACATCTGTCGCCAATAACTGCACCATTTACAAACTCTGTATTGTCCCGGGTTATATTTGCTTGTAGAAATGCCATTCGATCTACACCAGTACCACTGAGGGTTGTGGGTGGTCCATCCATGCTCAAGCCACCACTAGGCATTGCCCGAGAACCATGTGTACAGATACTATTAGTCTCATCACGCGTTGTAACCTCTTCCACCACGAGGCCATATGTGAATTTGCTCTGTCGTGTGAAGCTCTGAAATCCAGAAGTGTATTCCTCATGTTACAGACATTTCTTGTATAGTTCATGAAAATAGAAGAAGTACAAGGTAACTTCAACATGTGCAAACCTCTGTTATGTTGGCTTTAAATCCAACTCGATCAACCCAGACAGGCGGTGCTTCATCCATATTGGGGCCAGCAACAAAGACAGGGCTCAACTTCCTGGTGTTGAAGCAGCTAGTTTTGAAGGTGCGGTTTTTATTACGATCATCCACACCGTCCAAATAAGGATGGACATATTCAAGCTTGAATGAAAGATCATCCTAAAGACCCACAAAAAATGATGGATAAGCACATGCATATAGAAAAAGTAAAAACCGGTGTGCCCCTACAAAAACTGAAGTTGTAAAACTTCCGGGGAGCAATGATAGGCAAATGTTAGGTTATAATTTTGCCAAAATGAAACAGACCAAAGCTTGTTCACGATGCTGGCAACATAGCAACCATATGCATGTGTTTAATGTCTACATATCACGCGGTTGCATTTTATCTAACAGTTACAGCATGTACTGTTGTTTAGTTCTTCATATTGTAGTGGGCAATTAAGCTGAATTGTGTTAAAAGATTTTGCAAATTAAAGTGTAGATATGTACATATGACATATGTACACTTCCAAGATGGTAGTGTAGTGAATTCTTGAACCAACAGTACGAATAAAACATTGTCAACTAACCTGAGGGTTGAGCAAGTTGCTGGATGTAACAGAACCGACAATAGATCTGTTAAGACCATAGATGTTGCGGTGCTCAAATGACACAGTTCCTCCAGGTTGAATGGATGCCTAAAAGAAATTTGACATCAGATATGAGGTTGCAAAACAGGATTACAATATTGTGTAGTTTACTCACATGTTTAGTAATTTTAAATACAGATTTCAGAAAGAAAAAATAGTGTTTGCAACTTTAGTAGGTACATTACCAGAGTGGGCCTTCCTTGACGCCCAGGCACAATACTCCACTCTGTGCTTACTTCAGCTGACTTTGGTTCCAGTTCCTTAAGCTTAATTTCCACTACAATACCACCTTCTTTTGTCTCATCAGGGCGCGGATTCACTTCTATATTGGAGAATAAAGCAAGGGAATTTATATTCTTCAGAGCTTGTTTTCCTGCTCCAATGTTGAAGATATGACCAGGTCGAAGCTGTAACAGAGCATCGGAAGTATAAGTTAAATGCTGAAGTCTCGGAAACAATAACAAAGTATATTGCATAATATTCATATCAGCACAATGAGCATCGGAGAATCATGATCAAGTTCAATGTCACAATCAGAACAAGAAAACCTTTACGTTTCTTAAAAACCGACACAAGCAGGTCACCTACTAACCATTGTGGCAAAAGTTATAGGTTGAGATTATTCCATGCTGAACAATCATCAAAATAATGTCATGAAAGGGGTATGATATGGGCTGCTACTCTCCTAGCTAACCAACACGCTAATAAAATCATACAGAGGCACTATAAGATGGTTTTGAACCGTCAAGCAGAACCTATTTGCATTTCAATTTCACAGGATATTGGAGCAACAACTAAACATAAACCTTCTTACAACCAATCATAATAAAATGTTAGGAGCATTACTATAGGCTAATTTATTTCAGTTCATCATCAAAATAAAATGTCATAGGAATCACAAAAGGCTAGCTTTTAACATTTAATTGGCTATAGAACATCATAGTAGTGCTAATAAAATTAATCCCCTGTGCTGGTTTGAGTAGCTAGTGGCATGCAGTATACCTGCTGGGGCAGCTCCCGGTCTATGATAGGAATTTGTGTGTTCCCTTCCACAAAATTTCCGAGCTTATCCTGGAACTGGTACTCCACTTTGGTTATGTCCCCCTCGACCACCTCACAGACAACCTCGCTGGTGTTGAGGTTTCCGAAGTTCACCACCTGGGCGCACACAAAGCCCTCATTGTGGTACCATTTCTGGACATGGTCCCTGATCTTCTGCAGCATCCTGGCACTGACCTTCTCCTGTTTTTTCATCATTGCAAGAACCTCCCCTCGGACGGTTTCCGGCAATATGCAGGGCATGGCGCCACGGACACGCTGCTGGTAATCACGCTCCTGCTTCCGAAGGTAGTCCATCTTCTCCCTCTCTGTCATGTCCTGATCGAAGTCGCCCTGGCCTGACTGCGCCATAAGCCCGACATTGATGCACTTGAACTGCTTGGCCGCACTCCACACGCTCTCGGTGAAGGAGACGGTGAGGCCCAGGGTGCCGTCAGGCTTGGCCTTCCCCTCTAGGTCGACCCGCTCGAACATGCCGCAGGAGACCAGCGTCTCGAGCTCTTTGAGCAGCTGCGACTTGGTGTACACGCCGCCTGGCTGCAGGGTAACCATCTCGAAGAAGGAGTCCTCTGGCCCGGCTTCCGTGGCGCCGGCGCCGGCAGGGGCGGCGCGGTCGAAGAACTTGAGCTCCGAAAGCTTGTACCTTTTCAGCCCGCTCAGCTTGGAGAGCGGCACCGTGATGTTGGCCGGGAGCCCGTGCGGGTCCCAATCGCCCGACGACTTCTCGTCGGCATTCGCGGCGCCAGCGGAGAAGATCCGCGACCAGAAGCCCCCGCCACCGCCGCCGCCGGCCCCACCACCTCCGCCGCCCCATCCGCCTCCCCCGCCGAGGGGGCCCCCGGGGCCACCCCCAAAGCCACCGGACGAGGCGATGAGGAAAGCGCCAGAGGCGGCGGCGGCGATGGCGGAGCCTAGGGCGAGGGTGGTTTTGGAGTCCTTGGATTCGGATTTGGGGGTGGAGGATGAGATGACGAAGGGGTTGTTCCGGGGTCGCGGGTTGTGTGAGGCGGCGGCGGACATGGTGACGGCGCGACCCCGGCCCCGCCGGGAAGGGCCGGCGGGCGACGGGGCGAAGAAGAGGCTCTGGGAGGTGAGCGCCATTTGGCTGCCGCGGATTAGGGAGGGGGGCGAGCTTTTCCTCTCCTTGGTCCTGGCTCCTGCTGGGCAAGGGTTTCTTCCCTATCTTCTCCTGCGCCCTCGCTTCGCGTTTTTGTTGAGGGTTTAGCTCTGTGCCCTTCTTGCGTGGCGGCGTGCTCCCAAGTCCCACCAAACACAGCGTTCACTAGGAACTGTACCCGTACTGTAGCAAATACACTGTAGCTGTGCTGTTCACTAGGGGCGGTATAATTCTTTGCTGTCCTCTCTCAGCACGCGTTCGAGACACAGTGATAGGAGTCACAAAAACACGTGGGGTTTGTATAGATCTGTAGGTCTTAGCTTGCACACTAGGGGTGTGTGTGGTGTTGTGTGCGTGCGTGTGGTGTGAGTTGGTGTGTTAAGTTCGGATACTACAGCTATACCAATCCAGAGGCATCAAAAAAAAAGTCCCACCAAACACCGTTGCTGCCACGGCCGTGCTGGTTTATTTGCCATTTTATGTTTTCTATTTTTCTTATATAAAAACAATATGCTATTGCTATACCAATATTATTGTGTCTTTCCACCACTTGCGAGACATAAATAAAATCCTTTGATTGTAGAGTTGCAACAGATACAAGTGTTCACGAGATTTACAAAAAAATGAGTTTTTTGTCGTCATCCGTTGGGTTTCCTTCTCGAACTGAATTTTTATCAAATGGGTAGTGAAGCCCTAACTTCTGCATCGATAGACATGGTCTTTTTTATTAATATAAAAGGAGAAAACAGAAAACCACCAAAACCATACAAAGAAATACATCGATCAGCTGAAAGTCACCATACAAGCGATAACTCGCTACACCTACAAGGTTGATGAAGGGGGTGGACTGATCAGAGCCATGTGCCTGGGTCTCATACATCTACGCGCATCATTTAAATCTGGAAGACTCACCAGACCGCCCAACGGCTAGCTAGGAGCACAAACCAGTTCAGTAGACACTCGGCGTGAACCGCATGCGCACACTGATAAGCCGTCGCCGCCTTCTTTCGCCAACTCATTTTCAGGAACGATCAACGCAACGACCCAAGATGTCTGTTATGAGATTATATTAAGTTTCATGCATCAGAACTAGAAGTATAAACTATAAAAAATGTGAATGTCGAGGATTAAGCGCAAGACACTTCTCTAATACCGTGTTAAGTTTCATGCATCAATTAGTAGAACCAAAATTCTGAACTGACCAACAAGGCTGGGCAATCCACATATACTATCATGAAAAAGTTTATACGAAATTGAGTCAGCTCTGGGCCATTGCAAGAGGGGCAACAACCTAGGGCCCAACCAAATGATATGTCATATGTATGTATATACTAGAGATGCATGTCTAATGAAAGAAAGAGATTACGAAAGGCCCCTTTATCCAACAGAAATTCAAAAGTCCACTAATAGTGGGGCACACATGTATAGTGGTGGAATTAAAACTCAAAACTCGTGAGCTACATCGTTAAGAGCTCAGCTCATTTAGATCGAACTCGTGCGAGTTGAGCTGAGCTGCACTTTTTTACTTAACTAGCTTAACAAACAAACTAATGAGCTGCTCACGAGACACGATGGTCTCGTAAAATTATCTTACACAAGCCATATCCCATAGGCCACTACACATGGGCCATAAATGCAGTCCATGTACACATCCTCCCTCACATAGGACCCAAAGCCTAACCTCCAATTCTTCACGAACGACGATGTTGATGATAGCGATAGAAAACACATCTACCACCGCCACTGTCTACCCTCCTCTCAGACCTAACCTCCTCTGCCCAACTCCTCTACCCGGGCTAGCTTCTGTCGGATGTTGCTCCACGGCCTGACAGCTCCATCTCTCTTTTCTATCGCTAGGATTTTGTGGAGAAGGGCGCGTTCAAGCCATCTAGTTTGGAGTCTAGGAACAAGCAAAGGGAAGAATTATTTTTAACGCGGGCTTACAACAAGCCGAGTCGAGTTTTTTGCTCGGTAGCGTTAACAAGCTTGTCAGAGTTTGAGCTAAACAATCTGAGCCTTCCCGCTATCCAGTGCTACGCATGCACAACTCTAACCCGGTCCCGGTTGCTTCAGTATCCTCATCTCCCCATCCGCCGTCTCATCCTCTCTCATGATCTCCTCCCCATGGCCCCATTGGATGACCTAAGTCTCATGCGATGTCAACCATTGCAGATTTCGGTTGCTAAGACTTCTTGCTTTTTTCCAATGTATTTTTCTATCTAATAAGTGCTCCATATGTCCCTACGTTCTGATTGTTCAAATTCAATTGCCAGGACGTCTTATATTTAGGGACAGAAAGAGTACTCGTGAGGAGGCAACCAGAGACGCCCTAGCAACACACATGGAAGCGCAACAACAGCGAGAGTTGCGGGCTGCAGTTAAAGATAAGCTTTTGGTAATTTACTCCCAACGTTCATGTGTCATCTCTCTACTTTTATTTCAAAATGTTGCCTAAAAATTATTTGTCTGGTTATGAGAAATGAAAAAATTAGGCAACATGCGAATCAAATAACTGGCTATTCATACAATGTATTTGTTTGATTTAAAATTTAAACAAATCGATGCACAATGCCTCCTGTTTTGGTTTTATTAATGTGCGAAGTGATTCAAGGCTTTGATCTTAGTTAGCACTGCATTTCTCTTTCTTATGTGCTCGGTACTTCTAATTATGCTCACTATTTGGAAGCTTTTGTTGGTGGCTCCTCTTTTTGGAGCTTTGTTACGTGCACTATCTTCTATCATACTTGTTCATATTAAAAGTAAGAAATTATGATTGGCGTGCCATAGCTCCTATAATGATCCGACTATCATTCATTATTTAGGATGTATTTTGTCAAACATCATTTGTTAATGAACAATTATGAATGTTTATGACTTTAGAATGATTTTGGTTATGTATGGAATCATTTTTTTTACTCCAATGCAACCACTGGGCCTATTCACGGGGTGCGCCCTGGGGCCTCCCAAACATCAAGGCCAGTCCTAACTCTAAAACCCTAACAAATAGTGACAAAAAAACATCTTTGAAACAAACTTCCCAATATCTTTTACTTGAATGATCTTATACATTTTTTCCACAAACTTGCACAAGAAAGTAGAAATTATTGAGTGAGAAATTCAAGTTCCAGTACAAACCATGTGACTGAACCAACATGTATCTGAGCCAGCCATAGATACACAAACAGATTCATGGGTTGGACTTCTATTTGAGAAACATGGTTGTCGAGGTGTGCCCTCGGCAATTCCCATGGTTGCTATACCTAGGGTTGATTGTGTGGTAGAGAACGCGTAGTATCGGTGGAATCGACGGCTGACAAGCTGGATTTACCCAGGTTCAGGGCCCTCGAGTGAGGTAAAACCCCTACTTCCTGCTTGTCTGTGTTTATGGTATGAATATGAGGGTTACAAGGGTTCGGCGAGCTGCTGATCTCGTTGAGGTTCTGGTGGCTATGGATTGCTCGCCTCGATCGATCACCCTCCCAGCCTTTATATAGGAGACTGGGTCTCGGGAAACATAACCGACCAAGGTTACATATATGGAAAGCCTTAACCGACTATAACTTGATCTAACTTGGAAAACACTCTTCGTTTTAGGCCTTTCTTCATGGGCTTCGATTAATCTTTGGGCTTCTTTGATCATCACGTGCACCAGGTACCCTTAAGCTGGGGTACCCGCAGAGCATAACCTCGTCATTAGCCCCCGAGTACTTGCTTGACTCGAAGAATCGAGCATGTGCTCCCTTCATCGTGCACGTCATAGTCTTTGCTTTTATACTCCTGATCCGACGTAGTCCTTCTACTCTTAATTTGTTTCGATTGTATGCGTATGTGAACCAAGGGATATTAACATAGTAGGCCTGACTCACTCGAATACCGAGCTCAGCTAACTGCTTACTTGAGCAAAAAACCTTACTAATTTTCAGTCAGACTCGAGTCCCTGGATTCGAGTCTGGAACGCAGTCGAAAGATTTTGCCTAGGGATATTGACATAGTAGGCCTGACTCACTCGAAAATCGAGCTCAGTTAACCACACATTCGGGCGAAACCATACTAGCCTTCAATCAGGTTCGAGTCCCCGGACTCGAAACTGGAACACCTTTGCAATTTTTGCCTAGGGATATTGACATAGTAGGCCTGACTTACTCGAAAATCGAGCTCAGTTAACCGCACATTCGGGCGAAACCATACTAGCCTTCAATCAGGTTCGAGTCCCCGGACTCGAAGCTGGAACACTTTTGCAATTTTTGCCTAGGGATATTGACATAGTAGGTCTGACTCACTCGAAAATCGAGCTCAGTTAACCGCACATTTGGGCGAAACCACACTAGCCTTCAATCAGGTTCGAGTCCCCGGACTCGAAGCTGGAACATACTGGACAGACTCGACTCAGGCCGTTGTAGGTCTTACTGATTCGTTCTGCAGTTTAACTTTTGATACCTAACGCGTCCGTCAGGATTTTCATCATGTCTGTTGACACAAAAATTTCAAGGGAAAACACTGTTGGAGCGTCCCTCGGCCCATCTCGATTGCTCGGCGGGTCTTACCTTTGCATTTGCGTATGCAGCATCCGAAACATCTGCGATTGGCATAGTTCGGGAATTTATGAAGTTTGATTCTTTGTTTTGTGAAGTACTTAATGCTTTCAATCGAGCCTGTAATCGAGTGAATTTTCTTACCTTGTTTGGAAATCTATGGGAGCGCGACAGCGCTCCCATGGGAGTAGCCCCCGAGATTGTGGTTTATTGTCTTGCAAAGAGGACAATCTCAAATCATCCTTCTATAATGCTTTTTGTCAATCGAAATATTTTTCTTTGAAATCTACAGGAGCGCGTCAGCGCTCCCATGGGAGTAGCCCCCGAGATTATGCTTTATTTCGCTTGAAGTAGAGGATAATCTCAATAATTTTGCTCCTTTTTGATCAATCGCAAGAATTTTTGATACGCTCCCATGGGAGTACCTTTGCTAGTCGAATCCGTTCGTCGAATGCAATTTCAAATCCTTTAAACGAATGTGAATGCTAACTTTACACCTGACGTCAATCGTGACATCTTAGGCGCGCACTCGCCGCTTTGAAGACATGTCTGTGTGGGCCCAATGTTCAGATTTTTGACCGCAGAAGACGCCGTTTTTATTTTGGACCTGACTTATCATGGTATAACCAAGGTAGTCCTCGGGTAACACATCTGTGTTTTTGATTTGTGCCAGGTCCCGAGTTTTTCGAGTGGGTTTGTGTTTCCTGTTTGACTCAGCCCCCGAGCATGTTTTGGGTTTCTGTTTGACCCAGCCCCCGAGCATGTCGAGTGGGGTTTGGGTTTCTGTTTGACCCAGCCCCCGAGTATGTCGAGTGGGCTGTAAGTCTTTGTGTTCACTGATTTTTGAGCTAGAATTTTGATGCTTATGTTTTTATGATCGAGTCCCGATTGTTGAGTAGGTAAAAGCATATATGAGAAATATGGAGGAACATGTATCTTTATTCGAAATATGTGTTCGATCAGCAAGCCGCCTCATTAAAACCTTCCAGTCCCCTTAGGTACCCTGGTAAGGGAAAAGAGTGCGTCTGAAACTTGCTGATTCTTTGGCCTTATGTGCTATTACATATGAGGTTAAAAGATCTATGCATAGAACCGACGCAGGTGCGCCACGTTCCATGGGTTTGATGCTACTTCGCCCGTCTTTGCGTTCTTCAATCGATAGGCTCCTCCTTCGATGACTTCTGTGACAATGTAAGGTCCTTCCCAAGGTGATGCAAGTTTATGGACTTTCTTCTGTTTCTCCCCAGCACCAAGTCTCCCACCATGAAGGACCGTGTGCGTAATCGACGACTATGGTAGTTGCGGAGGTCTTGTTGATAAACGGCTGTTCGTGCCAAAGCCGTATTGCGTGCTTCTTCCAGCAAATCGGCTGCATCTTCGAGTGCCTTGTTCGCGTCGTTTTCTTCATATGCTTCCACTCGTGGTGCATTAAACTTGACGTCAGATGGTAATACTGCCTCCGCACCATAGACCATGAAGAACGGTGTATACTGTGTGGAGGCGTTTGGGGTGGTCCGTAAGCTCCATAATACTGATGGAAGTTCATCTACCCATGCACCCGCGGCCCTTTTGAGTGGTACTAAGAGTCTCTTTTTGATGCCACTGCATACGAGTCCATTGGCCTTTTCAACCTGCCCATTGGATTGTGGATGTGCCACAGAGCGTAGTTTAGTTTGATGTTTTGTTCCTTGCAAAAGGATTTGAACTCTTCCGCCGTGAAGTTTGTACCATTATCAGTGATGATGCTATCCATTACTCCAAATCGATACATGATCGATTGTATGAAACGAACTGCCGTAGAAGCTGTTGAGCTTGCGATGGGATAGCTTCGATCCATTTGGTGAATTTGTCGACTGCCACTAGCAAGTGAGTATGACCTCCTTTTGATGATTTCTTCAGTGGTCCCACCATGTCAAGTCCCCATTGGGCAAAAGGCCATGCTAATGGTATGGTTTTTAGCGCTGATGCGGGTGCATGTGGCTTGGAAGCGAACTTCTGGCAACCAATACATCTTTTGACTATGTCCTCTGCATCCCTTAGCGCTGTAGGCCAGTAAAACCCTGCTCGGAAGGCTTTGGCTACGAGTGATCGACTGCCCGCGTGGTGCCCGCAAGTACCGGCATGAATGTCCCGAAGGAGATCCTTGCCATCTTCGAGTGCAATGCATCTTTGGAACATACCTGAGGTGCTGCGTTTGTACAACTCACCGTTTATGATGGTGTATGCTTTTGCTCGTCGAGTGACACGTCTGGCCTCGTTTGTATCTTCTGGTAGTTCATTGCGAAGTATGTATGCGAGAAAAGGTTGAGTCCATATTGGCTCAATGAGAAGTACCTCAATCGGAGGATCCTCTGTGCTTGGCGCTTTGCTTTGTCTGTAGCTGCTGTCGTAGTCGATGGTCGTTTGTCGATTGACCTACGTTCTATTCGTTCAAAGAAAACACCCGGCGGGACTGGTGCTTTTGTGGAAGCAATGTTGGCTAATTTGTCAGCCTCTTCATTGCTTTCTCTCCCTATGTGTCGTAGTTCACAGCCATCGAAGCTGCCCTCCATTATGTTGTACAAATCCCGATAAGCGATCATGTTGTCTGCGATTGCATCACAGGCCTTCATTGTTTGCTGCACAACTAAGTTAGAGTCGCCATAAATCATTAGTCGAGTGCATCCCATGGCTTTTGCCATGCGCATGCCATGGATTAGACCTTCGTATTCGGCCTCGTTATTTGATGGGAACTCGAAACCCATTTGCAAGATATAGCGCAGTTTGTCGCCTTTTGGTGATATGAGTATGACGCCCGCTCCTGCTCCTTCATTCTTTTTGGACCCATCGAAATACATTGTCCAGGAATTTGATACGTCAGGTACCCCTGGCAATTGAGCTTCTACCCACTCGGTGTGAAAATCGGGTAGGACTTGTGATTTGATGGCTTTCGGGTGTTCGTACTTGATTCCTAGTGGTCCCAGCTCGATGAGCCATTTTGCTACGCGCCCCGTTGCGTTGGGGTTTGTGAGGACGTCTCCAATCGCTGATTTATTGACCACCGTTATCGGGTGTTCTGTGAAGTAGTGCGCCAGCTTTCTTGAGGTCATAAATACGGCGTACGCCAATTTCTGATATTGTGGGTACCGCTGTTTGGACGGGGAAAGAACTTCACTTACGTAATATACTGGCCTCTGTATGCTTTGACTATGTCCTTCTTCCATGCGGTCGACCACCAGCACGGTGCTGACCACTCGTTGGTGGCTGAGATGTATAGGTAGAGTGGCTCATTTTCCTTAGGTGCTACGAGGATTGGCGGGCTTGTGAGCATCTTTTTGAGTTCGAGAAAAGCGGCTTCAGCTTCATCCGTCCACTCGAACTTGTCTGCTTTCTTCATCAATTTGTAAAATGGAAGTGCTTTTTCGCCTAGTTTGCTGATGAATCGACTGAGTGCTGCTACTCGACCAGCTAGCTGCTGTACCTCATGGAGTTTGGTAGGTCTATTCATTGTGAGTATAGCTTGTATCTTTTCTGGGTCTGCTTCGATTCCACGTGCAGATATCAAATAACCCAAGAGTTGTCCAGCTGGGACACCGAAGGTGCATTTCTTTGGGTTAAGCTTGATGTTGTATCGATTGAGATTCTTGAATGTCTCCTGTAGATCACTGATTAATGTGTCCTCCTTTTCAGTCTTGATGACGATGTCGTCGACGTAGACCTGAACATTGCGTCCTATCTGTTCTTGTAGACAGTTTTGCATCATGCGCTGGTAAGTTGCGCCTGCGTTTTTGAGCCCGAAAGGCATGGTTGTGTAGCAGTAGACCCCGAGTGGGGTTATGAATGCTGTTTTGTCTTCGTCTTCATCCGAATTTGATGGTATCCTGAATATGCATCCAAAAATGATAACCGAGCGCATCCTGCTGTTGAGTCGATGATCTGATCGATTCGTGGTAATGGAAAGTGATCTTTTGGACAGCATTTGTTTAGGGCTGTAAAATCTACACACATCCGCAGGGTGTCTGAGTGCTTCTTTTCGACCAGTACAGGGTTAGCAACCCAGTCTGCCTTTTTGATTTCTCGAATGAACTTTGCAGCAAGTAACCTATCAACTTCTGCCTCGATTGCACCTCTTTTGGGATCGGAAACACGGCGCATAGTTTGCTTGACTGGTCTAGACCCTGGCTTGAGTTGTAGAGAATGCTCGGCGAACTCTCTGGGGACACCTGGCATATCAGCTGGGCACCATGCGAATATTTCCCAGTTTTTACGGAGAAATTCGACGAGCGATTTTCCTGTTCGCTGGTAAGACTCGATGATATGTTGACTGTTTTTGAGGGATCAGTTGGGTGCACTTGATGCTTTTTGTGTCGTTGGTTGCATTGAATTGTCTGTCGGATGCTAACCTCTTGTGTTCCGGCAGAAGTGTGCGGTCGTTAGAAACCTCGAGTTTGGCGAATGATTGCTCCATCCCATACATCTCTGAGATTTTGCTGAAGTCACGGTCACATGAATCTGACCTTTGAAAGTTCCCGTTGATCGTGATGACTCCTTTTGGTCCTGGCATTTTGAGCTTGAGGTAGGCGTAGTGTGGGACGGCCATGAATCGAGCGAAAGTGGGGCGCCCAAGTATTGCATGGTATTGTGACTTCCAATCGACCACTTCGAACTCAATCGACTCGGTTCTGAAGTGAGTAGGATCTCCAAACGTAACATCGAGTTGTATGGTGCCTTCTGGGAGCACTGCTTTGCCTGGAACGATACCGTGGAAGGTATTTGCGGACTTTGGCAGATTTTCGACTGATTTGTTCATTCTGCGTAGCGTATCTGCAAAGATTATGTTGAGGCCACTACCTCCGTCCATGAAGACCTTGGTCATGGCGTAGCCTCCGATTTGGGCGTCGAGTACCAAGGCTGCATGCCCTGGTCGATATACTGCGGGTGGTGGTCCTCTCGATTGAAGACAATCGGAGTTCTGATCCTTTCAAAAAATTGTGATGGCTGGGGGTGCCATGACCGCCATATTGACGTGTCGAGTGTGTAATTTTTGCTCTCTTTGGAGGGACGTCCTCGCTGGATCATGTTCATCTGCCCGCGAGTTACGGGATATTTTTGTTCATCTCCTTGCTGCATCTGGTGCACGGCTGCTGCCATTTGTGTTCCCGTAACGGGTTGTGCTGGCACCATGTATACTGGCGTCGGTTGCGCTGGTGTTGGTGCAGTATACACCTGAGTAGGCTGTGTTTGCGGTGGTATGGAATATAACTGTGCTTGTTGTACTTGTTGCGGTGCTGGATATGCCTGAACAGGCTGTGCTTGTGATGTAGTCGATGGAGTTGCGTCAGTTGAGGAGGTGCACGTCCATCTCTTTGCATCGTGATATATGTTCAATCGCGAGTTGATCGAATTCCCTGCAATTTCTCAGCGAGTGGCTAGAGCGAAGCTTACCATCATCCCCTCTGTAAAGATGGAATCTGCAATAATCGTCATCCTCTCTTCGACTGAGCGCTCAGGCTCTTTGTCTGCTCGCCTGCGCCATTCGGCCTCTGTAGCTATCGCGGTCGTCGCGTTGTCTCGGTCTCGACTGTCACGTCGATCGTCTGTGCGATGGTCTCGATTACCTCGGCGGTCGTCGTATGATGATCTCGATTATCACGATGATCGTCGGGTCGTCTGTCAGTTTGGTCGCGACTGTCCCTTGACTGGACAAAGCCTGCTGCGATGAAGTTTGGATGGTCATCGTCGTGATAACGATTCTTGCGTTTGCGCCTTCGATCATCTCTGTAGCTATCTCTGCGGTCTCGACTGCCCCCTCGTGATTTTCATGTGATGCTACGGGTCGAGTGCCTCGTACGGAGTCTTCTCCGTCTGCCCACTTTGTTGCGAGTACCATGAGTGCGCCATTGTCTTTGGGTCTTCTCGACCAAGTGTTTCTTTGAAGTCTTCCCTCCAGAGTCCGTTTTTGAAGGCGTCGATTGCCCTATCTTCTGATACGTTGCCTACTGAGTTACGGATGGTGGTCCACCGCCGTATGTACGATCTCAGAGATTCATCTGACTTTTGCTTGCAGGTCCGGAGCTCCTCGAAGGTTTTGGGGCGCTCACATAGAGGCTCGAAGTATTTGATGAAATCACCTTGAAGTGTTCCCACGAATCGTAGTATGATTCGGGTAGCGATTTGAGCCAATCGCGAGCCGTTCCTTCCATCATAAGTTGTATGTACTGCATAGCTGTAGTTGTGGTGCCGCGCTGACATCCGACTGCCAGCCTGTAATCTTCTAGCCAGCCTGATGGCTCTTGTTTGCAGTTGAACTTAGGCGTGGTAGCTAGCGAAAATTTCTTGGGCATACGAGCCTCCCGGATCCGTCGAGTGAAGCATAGCGCTCCACATGGCCCGATTTCTGCTTCCGAGTCTGAGCTGTTGCTGTATGACCTCCTCGAGTGGCTCCTACTGGAACGATGACGGCGTGAGCTTTTTCGACTGCTCCTTCCCCGAGGGCTTCGACTGCGACGGTCCCGATCTGTATCTCTCCTTGGAGTTGCTTGTGGATGCTGTATGGCTTGTGCTGCTATTGCCAGTTGTTTGTACAGTTGGAGGTGCTGATCCCTCTTTGGGTCTCCTGCAGGAGGTTCGATTGTTCTGAGGTAGGTGCCTAGCGTCATCAGCGCCCCGGCTGGCTCAGTAGGTATGGGAACTCCTTCCGCGTCGACTGCCATAAAGGCTGGGTTTAGGTTCGAGTGACCGCTGCACGATCTGCGTCTCCGAGGTTTATGAATCGTGACCTATTCGCGGGGTCGTTTCTGCCGTTGAACTCGTAGACAATGCTCTTCGCCGAGCACTCGATATGCTGGCTTGCTTTTTGCGTTCTTCGAGTACTGCTCGGTAGTTCTTCAACCGTATCGATTCTTGCCACTGGAAGTATTGTAAGGTCAATACCTCTTCCGGAGTTGCGTTTGCTGGTAGCATTGTGCAGCTTTCGATTACTTTGCTCACTTTTTCCGCCATCTCTGCGGTGATGGTCAGCGTGGTTGTTCCGTCTGGCATGGTGACTGTGCAAGGGTATTCTGTAGGTCGACGGCATGTTGCGGCTGCTGATGTTTCTGCTGTACTCGCGGTGTATACCTGATACGGTACCACCCGATCTTCTCCCATGTGTTGCTGATGCGCATTATGGATTCGGCGTCGTCATCCAGGCTCATGTTGGAGTTGCTTTGCTTGTTGGGGTTTCCGCAATCGAGTTGATCTTCGAGTGCTTTGTCCAGGCTATCTGCGTCGCAGGTGAATATCTCGTGGCTGGCACGGATTTCTGGGCCGTTGAGATCGGCGAGGTATATGTTGTCATCTATGTTCTCCTTGTTCCCCGCGACGTCGTTGCAGTCGACGACGTTGTCGAGTGACTCGATTGAGTTGTTTGGGCGGTACGCAGATTCGATCTCGCTTCTTCCAAATCTTTTGCCACCTCGTCACGGAACTCTTGCGAGGTCATGGACGTTGCAGAGTCGCTTGGCGATTGGATCGGGACGATCTGTGACGATGTCGCGCCCAAGATGGATGGTGTTGCAGTCGAAGCGTTGTCGATTGTCTCCATGTCGAGTGTCTCCACGTCGAGTGGATCTAACAGGTCCTGCACACCATCTTTATCGACAAAGAAGTTAAATTTTCCAACCGTAATATCCAAACCTGATTCGAGTCCGGCAAAGGCTTGTTGAGCTTCCATCGAGTGCGGCGTGAGCCTCCTTGGAGATTTTGGCGAGTGATCGCTTTTTGAATTGATGCTGGTAGATCTTGCCGGCGAGTTGCTGTTTGCAACGGTGGTCGGTGATTTGCTTTTTGATGATGTAGTAGGCGAGTTACCTTGTGCAGATGCGATCGTCGGGTGGCCGCTTGATGATGAAACCGGCGAAACCGTGAGCCCAATACTACCTGTTCCCACAGACGGCGCCAATTGTCGAGGTGTGCCCTCGGCAATTCCCATGGTTGCTATACCTAGGGTTGATTGTGTGGTAGAGAACGCGTAGTATCGGTGGAATCGACGGCTGACAAGCTGGATTTACCCAGGTTCAGGGCCCTCGAGTGAGGTAAAACCCCTACTTCCTGCTTGTCTGTGTTTATGGTATGAATATGAGGGTTACAAGGGTTCGGCGAGCTGCTGATCTCGTCGAGGTTTGGTGGCTATGGATTGCTTGCCTCGATCGATCACCCTCCCAGCCTTTATATAGGAGGCTGGGTCTCGGGAAACATAACCGACCAAGGTTACATATATGGAAAGCCTTAACCGACTATAACTTGATCTAACTTGGAAAACACTCTTCGTTTTAGGCCTTCCTTCATGGGCTTCGATTAATCTTTGGTCTTATTTGATCATCACGTGCACCAGGTACCATGGACGGATATGCAGAGGTTCATGGGTGTGCAGCTGCACACCCAAATTTTTCTGCATTTTTTTTCATATGTATAGTGTACATGAACATATGTATAGCTAGTGGTAACTCTAAGCACGTATACATACGTTTTCTTATCCACTGGGCCCAAAGTTTGAATTAGCAGAGAGGAAGGCCCAACCAGCCTCTAGCCCAATCGGCAAAGGATATGCCTTCCTGGTCGCACACGGACCAGCTCAAACAAGGCAGCGAGCCTGCGTCAAAGAAAAAACGCACGAATCTCCATCGCTTTTATGTTGAGATGTTTTTGTGTCTTCTTGATAGACAACTTCGAGAGATTGGAGATAGGTTTGATGAGGTAAACACCGGATTAATTCATTGCATGTGATCTTTCAGCCCCACTAAATCTTTTTGTGCTTATCAAAATCATTAGGCATCAAAATTCAAAGAAGGTTTGCCTTCAACCTTAACCATTGACGGAAGATTCATACCTATGAATATGCCCAACTAAATTAAGCTTGCACAAATTTATCCTATGGATTTCTCAGAGGACCTACTTCAGCTTCCATATCAAGTTACTCTTTTTATTGATGATATGCGTAGAGATGAGAGGTTTAAAAATATCCAAAATACCGTTCAGCTCTCTATTTTGCTTGTTGAAACAAACAAGAATATGACCTATAACCTTGTTTACAAGTTTCTCAAATTGGTGTTAACCCTACCCGTAGCAACTGCCAGTGTTTTCATCAATGACTTTTGTGAAGAAAAAGCTAAGAAACAAAATGGGGAACCAACTATTGAATGACTATTTGGTTACGTTCATTGAGAAGGATTTCTTCTTAAAAGTGAAACATGATGCTATCATATCTCGCTTCCAAGTTATGACGGACCGTATGGTCGTATTGTAATTTTCTTTATTATTTTGTAAGTTTTTTGTCCTTTTTAGATAATGTTGCTACAATCGATCTGTACATTTATTGGCGTATAAATAATGGACCATTTTCAGTTTTTCAGTGGACCATTTTCAGTTTTTCTCCTTCATGTTTTGTGTTGGTTGGAGTTTGAACGCCCAAAGCTAAATTTCTGGATCCGTCCCTGCCAGGTACCCTTAAGCTGGGGTACCCACAGAGCATAACCTCGTCAATGGTACAACGTAGATGCTCACAAACACGTACGTACAATCACTCCTTTAAATACAAGCATGCACGCACGAAGTCATTTGTGCTCCCGAGCTCTAGTGCTCCCTCGTTTTTAAAAAATCAAAAAATATTTAGAAGTTTTAAAATAAGTTGAAAATAATTCTGGATGTAGTCATGATGTATCCTACAAACGAGCAAAATCACATCGCGAAATTCTTGGTATTATGGGCTACACCAAAATGACAAAATTTGGAGATTTGAAACACTATACTCAGATCTGTACATTTGTCTTTTTTGTGTAGCTCAAAATACAAATTATTTCTAATTGAAATTTGGACGTTTTTAGAATACATCATTGAGAATATCCATGATTTTGTTCACATTTTTTTGAAACTTTAAAATATGATTTCTGAATTTTTTAAAACATAGAGAGCATTGGAACTCGGGACTAAGAAATCTTCGCTCCATGCACGCACACCTATTCATATGAGCACCACCTCCCACAGACCAAGCCAACGGAATCTTAAAGTTAACGAAATCACCATGAGAGTGATCTTAAGGTTAACGAAATCACCATGGGATTTTCACTGTTGACAGACATGTCATGTCACGTACCACTGAAAAGAATACCGATCATTATATCCTGGAATAAATTCAGGTATGCAAGCACCGTGTCAAGTCTAGGACTTTTAAACCCGGGTGAACTGGTTCCACCACAAGCAGGCTAACCAATTACTACTCCCTCCGTTTCAAATTAGATGACTTCCATTTGCCTACATGTGCATGTATCTAGACAAGTTACAAGTATAGATACATCAACTTTTACGCAAATGGAAGTCATCTAATTTGGAACGGAGGGAGTAGCATTTTGTGAGGTTCTTTCTTCTTTGCATTTAACTTGTACGTAGTACAAAAGGTTGTTTCGTTCATTTACACAACGTATATACTACGACGGGATCACGGGTAAGTGAACAGGTTAACAATCCCTCAAGAAAAAGACGGCGATGCAGTATAACTCAAGCAGCTCCGGCAAGCAAAAAGCCCGTGTGTCCGTAACACGCAACGGCTAGGCAGGCTACCAGCTCTCCGCCGGCTCCAGGTAGTGCTGCAGCGACGTCACCTTCTTCTTGCTCCTCAGCTTCCGGAACGCGGACATCTCGATCTGCCGGATCCTCTCCCTGCTCACCCCAATCAGCTGCCCGATGTTGTGCAGGGTCCTCGCCCTGCCGTCGTCCATCCCGAACCTGTACCTGATCACCTCCCTCTCGCGAGGGCTCAGGCTGTCCAGCGCCTTGTCCACGTCTTTCTTCATGAACCATCTGTGCAGCGTCTCTTCCGCCGTCTCCGTGCTCGTGTCCGCCATGATCTCCTGTACAGGGATTTAGGTTCAGTAGCCATACCAAGATTCAGGTCGTGAGGTGTATGGCATTGAGAAAACAGAGTAGACCTGGTATGTCACGTCCGTGCACCCCACTTTGCCCGTGAGTGATACGCTGTACCTTGGGAGGCTCATTGCTGCTTCGACCCGCCTGGTTGTCATGCCGGTGTCTGATGCGATTTCTTCATTTGTGGGTAGCCTATTCAGCTCTCGGCGGAGTCGTCGCCGACATTCCTTCACTCGGGAACTAGCTTCAGCCATGTGTGCCTAAAAAGTGAACAGCGTGACTAAATGTTTTAGGTATAAAAGCACAACCAGCCCAATTTGACATCAATACTAGGTTCATACGCCAGCACCCTCAAACTCGTCTTGGTTTACAAATAAAGATCTAATTATCGATTCTCACAGTTCTTGGTTTTGTTCACTTGATCCCCGTTACTAGTCCCATAATTTTTACCTAATAGGCTAATAGTATACATCATTAATGAGCAGAGGATATCAAGGCTATATTGGTTACGAGATTTCATGCTATTTGATCAACTAGGCTCTGTGTCATAACTTTGACTCACCTTACATCATACTAGTTCATATACTCTGAACTTCTGAATAATGAAATAGGTGGAAATCCACTTAACTATCACATGATGTTATATTGGTATGTACCATCATGACCACTGATTGCTAAATGTGTTTTCATCAACATAAGGGATTCAATGCAAATGGTGAAAGTATGAGGAGAAAGAGGACGCACTGGCAAGCGAATTATTTGGGTTTGTTCTAAGACCGACTTGCGTATTGCTTGCTTGATCCACCAGTGAGAATATGTAGAAAATCTAAAACCCTTTGAAGCATCAAATTTTTCAGCACCCCTTATTAGGCCCTGCATTCCTTCCTGTTTTGAAGAGAGAATGAAATGCAAATCATGAATATAACAAGAAACATTTCCTTCCAACAAAATGTAAGCATGATGAGTTTTTTCGAGAACATTAGGCATGCCGACGTTTTGTCAAAAAGTACAAGCAAATACCTGAATAAGATCAGAAAAATCTGTCCCAGGGCCTTCAAACTCTTTGGCAATCGAGATTACAAGCCGCACATTTGAATTGACCATCATGTTCTTGCAGTAAATTCCATAGCTGAGACGTTTCCGCAAAGTGTGCTCATCAGTGCCAGCTGCTGCTGCCCACTGACCAAAGGTTGGTTCACCACCGTTGTAGTGTGCAACCTCCTTTTGGACAGCCTCCAACTTCAGGAGATCCTGCGTCAGTTCATGGCAACCATGCGTGCTAAATTTAATCAGATACCAGCAACAGGGCAGCAGTATTCGGTATGGTCGTATAACATGACAAAATCACAGATGTCCTTCACAATGTGTTAGTCTTGTTTACCTGGATTCCTTCTGATAACTCAACTTCTTGCTTCGCCGTCAGAAGCTTCCGTCCGGACATCTTATAGAAGCAACCCAAAGGATTCCGGCAACCCTTGACCCTCTTCTTCCTCGAGGAGGCCGTCACGGGCCTCCGATCACTGAAAGATTTAGCAAGCTTCGTCGCCGCCCTCACTCTGCGAGCTCTTCTCTCCAACTGACGCGCCGACTTGACAGCCACGCCCTGGGTGCCGCCCTGCTCGTCGTCGTCGTCTGATTCCGATTCATCGCTGAAGATGCTGACAAAACCCGCATCGTCCAGCAAACTGGTGTCCGTATACCGCGACCGCACGTCGGTACGAAGGATCTCTCTTGTCAAGTAGTTTCCCTCCAGTACGTTATGGCTGTCGACGTCAGCTGGCCGGTGCTCGGTTTGCACCATCCGGGCAACTTCTCCGGCGACCTCGGCGGCTGCTCGGGCCAAAGCCACGGCCTCGGCGGCTGCGGCCGTGACCACGGCCTCTTGGTTGAGAATCGCCTGGACGAAATCTCCCTGGTTCCAGTATCCAATGCAAGAAAGACAGCCATATTTCAGCACAGCCCGACAGAAGGGAAAGAACAGAGTTCAGTTGGTGCGAGTCGCGAACAATCATGGCCGTCGCAGCATTAGCATCGAACTGAACACGTGAATATACATTACCGGGATGGTCGTGTTGTCAGAAGGGGAAGGAGTCCCGAGGGGTCCGTCGTAGACGAGGCGCCTCGCTCCGGCGGCTAGGGACTCCAGACGCTCGGCCTCAACGACGGCCGCCGAGGAAAGCGCACAGTGGACCCTCCCTGTACGGAAACTTCCCCCACCGGCGCAGCCGCCGCAGCCGGGCTCCCTGAGCACCGTCGCCCGGGTGGAAGGGGGCCACTTGAACTGCGGCGCGAGGCACGACGACATCCCTGAGTAAGACGCGAAATGAGCTTCGTGCTGCTCTTCTAGCTAGGTCTTGTTGCCGGTAGAGGTGAGTGTGGAACGCATGGCGGAGCAGTGGTGCGGCCGTACGGAGAGGAAGAAGCGGGAGGGCGGGCACTGCTGGGAGGAGGAAGGGGATAAGAGAGGGTGGGGACAGGATCGTGCGGGAGAGGCGGCGCCTACGCGTCGTGGGCCGGGACGAGCCGTCCGGTGAACGGGTGAAGACTGGGATATTTTTTGGGTCCGCAGTTTGGATGAGGCCCGTTGGAAAACTACCGCATCCTCAGTTGGATGACGCTTTGGGCGATATGGTGCGCGCTGAGGCGGAAAGCGACCACGAGCGGATTTACCAGGGCCCCAAATCACAAGTCTAGGACAATCGGCCAGACGTGAAGAGTACAAAATGTATCTCACTCTTTGTAGAGAGAGACTTTACCAGGGCCCCAAATTCTCAACAACAAAAAAACCTGGAATGAAGATACAAAATGTGGCCTATAAAAGACACCACATTGGTCATTTGTAAGCATCTCACTCTTATGAATGGAGATTTCACCTTAAGTGAGCTATTCCTCTACGTGAAAGTCTCTCTCACTTCACTTGTCAAGGCAAGTGAGAGGATCTCAACCAGAGGTCGTTTTCGGATCATTCCCTTTCAGTTAAAATATCACTCACACTTTTCAAAGATTTACCTTGAGCTCCTCGAAAATACGAGTTTTGGCAAAACCGAACCTATATAAAAATCTTTGTGTCTTCTCTCTTGAAAGTACGACGCCTCGTGAGGCCATGACATGGCCATCGTACACCCCCTCTCCTATGTTGTTTTTCAAACATTAGAAAAAAGAGGAAGACGTTGCATGTATATATTTTCTTGTTCCGTCCAATGTAGTAGTTTCCAGGTTAGGTGACAGGAAAATGGGTGAAACCCGTTGTAATTGCCACAACATTAGCCATGGAACATGTTTCACACGAGGCATTGGCCGACCTGGCTACCCATGTAGACCCCACACACACGCTGAGAAGATAAGAGTACATTAGTCGCGTATGACTACGAATTTCATCGTCATCACCCATCGCCTTTATTCCATCGACTCATCTTCACCTCAAACGAGGATCAAATGAGATATAACCAGGAATGGACGCTAGCTCTAGACCCACGTCAAATAGTGGGCCGCACATATCAGTGGAAGACGTCTCCGACTTTATTGATGAGCGCCAAGCTAGATTTCGGCAAACGGCCACCCTTGGTGCATCGTCATCACCGCAGAGACCGTTGCAGTTCCGACTCTGCAATCAACGAAGAAGCTGGATGGTCTGTCAAGATTTTTTTTAGGGCAAAAGATAGGCGATATGCTGATCGATTAGAGGGAAGCAAGGTTATTTACAGGGGGGCCTCCAAAAGGGTCAAAGAAAGAAGAAAAAACATACCCAAAACTCAGGAAAAACCCTAGAGACCCGTTCTATCTCCCGATATCGGTGAAGGCAAGAGCCATTTGCTTAATCCCCATCCCCATCCGGACCACACAACGTTGATCGCCCAACATTTGAGAAAATTCTCATGTTGCGCTCGTTCCACGCACCCCAGATGATTGATGATCCCGCTGGCTACCCTCTTCTTCTCCTTCGGTAGGGTGGCGATGTAGTGGAACCACCACGGGAAGAACGGGAAGAACTCCAGATTTTGGCATATTATAAACAGGTCCGATCCTGAGATTTTCGGGGCCCGGGGCGAAACTAAACTTTTGGGCCCTTATTATGACAACAAAATAATACTAACGAATATATACATGTAAAATACGCTTTCAATAACACTTAAAATGCATCCAAAAGCACTACAAATATCAATAATTTATACAAATTACTTTAAAATTTTCTTCTGACATTCGCGATGCAAATTCACTTATATATGATGGGGTCGATATCAATGCCGATCAATAATTTCTTCTCGATGCACAATGTTGCCAATTTAACTTGCCACTTTCTATCATAATGATCATATGAAAAATGTCTTGATGCATCGTCTAGAGGATACTCCATTTCCCCCTCTCTCGCATACGTCCTTTCTCAACTAAGATGTCTCTTGATTTATCATCAAGATTATCCCAATTTTTTGGATCATAAATATTAGACGTATGAACTCGTTGTTTGTTAACACTAGAAGACTGTGTTTGTGCATCCGATAAATTAGCTACATTCTCATAACCACTTAAGTACTAGACGGCACGATAACACTCATTGCTGCAAAAAAAAGAGTCAAAGACATATTCTCGCGATTGAGGGCCCCAGGATTTAAAATTGACAAGGGGATGATCTGACGGTCAACGTTAGAAAGAATTTAGGGGAGAATTTACGGGTCGCGCGTTACAAATAGAGAAAAAGTGAGTGCAAAAAATTACCGGACGAAGTGTGGCGGCGGCGCGGCCTGGGGATGGGATCGCCTCGACGCTGAATCGAACGATAGAAAGAACGAACAGCGGAATAGAAGAGGGCCGGGCTAATCGTCGCGATCGCCAGGTATGTGTGCCTTCTATCGTTCTGAGCTAGCTAGCGATGCGATCTGTTTACTGCTTGCATGGGCCATATTCCCTACAGCCGGCCCATTACCATTTTTTTCGCTGAACATGCGATACTTAGCGACGTACGTAGCCATACACAAGTATACTACAGCATACCATGGGATGGGGCCCCTGTATTTTGGGGGCCCGGGGCGGCCGCACCCCCTGATCCCCCCCAGGGCCGGCCCTAATTATAAAGGACACGTATAGTGCAGGCAAAGAACGGGAATAACTCTGGAAGTGGCTGGCGATAGTGTCGTTTAACGCACATGCGTTGCACCTCGCAAGCATTACATAGCGGAAGAAAACGAAATATGATTATATGAGCAACTTGATCAGTGTGCAGTACACTAGCACGAATTTTCAATTTTTAGGGAAGTACGGCGTGCAGAAGATTCCGTATGAAGTTCTTATTTTCCACCCGTTGTGGGAGAAGGGTCACATGGCATGATGGCAGTCGCATCGATGCTCGCTAAGTTTGTTTTTCCTTCCAAAAAAAAGTGTTTTTCCTTTGAAAAAAAGGTTAAAAGTTTGTTCATCGAGTACTGATCTTCTCGCAAAGAAAAGGAGTACTGATCTTCTCGACGACTCAAATCTTCGGCAGCAGCACCTATCCGAACGGCAGAAACCGTGGCAGCCGTTGCACCGCAGACCTTTCTTCGCCGGGAATCGGCAGCAGTTGCGGTTAAAAGTAACGAACCAACCAACGTTAACGTGACCACGAATCCCTCCCCGCCGTCCACGCAGGCGCCTCCTCCAAACCCGGCCGGCCCCTCGTCACGCGCCGCCCTTTTATAACCCTCCACGCGCACCGCATGCGCGCATCACGGGAGAGAGACCAGCGCGATCGCGGTCACCCAAGTCCACCACCTACGTATCCATCCATGGAGATGAAGCTGTCGCCCGGCGCCGCCGGAGAGGTGCACGGCGGCGCCGGCTGCAAGAAGCACCCGCCGAGCCGGCTCCAGAAGAAGGCGCCCGCGTCGCTGCAGGTCGAGCCGGCCGCTCCGGGCGCCGCAGCCCAGGCGTCCCCCGCCGCCTGGGCCGACGGAAGGACGCCCATCCCGCTCCTGTCGCCGCTCGTCACGTCGCCGGCGCCGTTGTGGGAGGGCGCGCAGGGAGGAGGGGCCCAGGCCGAGGCCAGGAGTGGCGGGGAAGCTGGCTTCAGCCTGAGCCCGGCCAGGCACGGCGGAGCCATCAGCGGTGAGCGCCAGGTGGACGACAAGGCCAAGACGCCGGCACCGGCGCCCGCGCATAGCGGCGGGTGGCGGCACCCGGCCATGCCCACACACACGCCCGCGCCCGCGCCCAGTGGGGCCGGCGGGTGGCGGCACCCTGCGATGCCGGCGCCGGTGGCGGAGCCAGCGTCCCTGGCGCCGCTCTTCAAATCGCAGTGCACGGTTGAGGTGCGCAACGCCCAGCAGTGAGGATCGAGCAACCACTCGACCGGCTGTTCGACGAGCGGAAGGCTCAGTGGCCATCCGGTGACCACCGAAGCCACCGGCGTCCCGAGCTCAAGACCACGCTTGGCGAGTCCGTGCGTGCGTGCTCTCGTATCTGGCTCGTGTCCTCGTGATCTTGCTTGCACAACTAGTTTTACTCCATCCTAGCTTGGTGCCTTGGTCATGTATAAATGTGGCTGCGGTTCCGTGTCCTAAAAAAAAGTTAACTGGCCATTCTCGATTGTTGAACATGATCCAATAAAGCAATGGCAATATCCCAATGTGGTGATGGCCCTGGATGGCTCGATGTATGCTTTTGATGAAACAGTTGGTGCAGAACGAATTTGCATTGGGTAGACAAAAAAAAGACCAAGTTTTTCGTTCTAAGAACCAAGATGTCAAGAAGCATGAGTATTGTGCATCTAAGAAAAATGCTCCTCTAAATCCTTCATTTCATTTCTCAAGCAGATTAACACCATAACGGATCACTTCTCCCATCAGAATTCGAAGTACTCAAGCAGAATGGGAGCAACATCTGCTGCAACACCCTTTCATTTCATTTCTCCTGCTAGCGAACGATAGAGAGTGTCTACAAAAGAGGAACATTGTAATTTTGAACAGAATACAAACTGGTCATCACATATCCAGAAGCACAATCTGGCAGTAGGATCCCCAGATATATGTAATACAGGCTACTCTTCGACGACTACGGATTACTTCTAACAGCTCGAATCGACCCACGCTAAGAAAACTCTGAAATCTTAGGGCACTATCACTGTAGCTGCCTTGACAGTGTACTGCGCCATGACAGAACACTATTGGCTTCTCTCAAACTCCTCGCCCTTCTGTACTCGATTTCTGCATCTGAGCATGCCTGGCCAGGCGGAGATTTCTTCCTCACCTCTATGGGTTTTAGAGATATTTCGTCCCTCGCCTTACTGAAAGGATGACAGTCTTTGGTGCTCGCGTCATCGTCTGACAGATGGCCTCCTTTTGTTCCTAAGACAAGAGGAAATGAGCACAATAAGATTGCAGAAACATGAACAACATCTCTAAGGTATTGCAAATCAAAATCTGGGTATAGTCGTATGTTCATCAAAGACAATTTAGTTCAGGTTACGGGATGCTAGTATGTTCGAGTTACTGAATAACTATTTTACGCAGCAGTTTGCCAAGAAAACCAAAATCTTGATTATATTCTAGTGATACCAAGGTATAACTGACAGGTTGGGTTGAAAAGTCAGGACATTACCTTTGAATATATCCAGGTGCAGTACATTGTGTGTTGTGCCACTGGAAAGCTGGTCAGCTGACTTCTTTGGGCTTGTGATCTGTTTTACATTGAACACTGACTTATCCATCTTATCCATGTCGTTAAATGGGCACACCTCAGTAGCAGGGGCACTGTTTCCGAATGGGGATATGCTAAATCCATCATCAACGGCATCTGGTATCTCTACATAATGCTGACTTGTAACGATCTCGTCTGCACTGAATCCAAAAGATGCTCGGTAGGCTTCAACCTCATCAGCATCCTGTTTGTCCCTTGAAACACTAAGCCTCCCACCATTATAAGGAAATGACTGCTGAGCCTGATCCAGGTAGAACTGAGCAGATGCAGCTGGACGGAAAAAATTGCTATCTAGCAGATAGTTTCTAGAGGCAGCTGAATCAAGCCCAAAAATGTTGGATGGTGATGTCCTGGAGTACGGAGTATCACAAGCAGATCTGGAAGTCTTCCACTGTGCTGTAGGGACCTCTTGCTCAGGAATGGGAGAAGCAATCGAATATGGCGTGTCACAGGCGGACCTAGATGTCTTCCAATGTGCAGTGGGAACATCTTGCTCAGGGATAGGTGAGGAAAGACCGGTCCTTGGAGTTACCGAGGCAGGTGATATAAGACTGCTTGAAGGGCTCCCTGGGTAAAGTGGATAAGATCCCTGGAATCCTGAACCACCAGAGTATGAGTAATGCATGTTTTGCTCCTTGCCAGCAGCTTTAAGACCCATAGATGATGAAAGAAACCTAGCATATGGAACATCTGGAGAAGATGGAGTGGTTGCATGAGCTAATTCAGGGGGAGGGGTCAGTGGTGCTGTGGAGGGCTCAGTTGTGTAAGTTGAAAATGCTGTTGGAGGTGAGACAAGCTGAGGTTCATTGGCATATGGTCCAACAGCGAACATATTAGATGTTGGGCCAGGAGAGTTTGCAGATAGTGACAGGAAGCAGTTAGGTGACTGAGCAGTCGAAGGAAGTGCAGAGTTTGAGAAGGATGCTGGTGATGATGGTGGAGCAAGAAGAGATAAATTCATAGCCCCATTTTGGTTGGAATTGCCACCAGATTGGCGAACATTTCCACGGTTGGTTGTCCCATCAGACATACGGGCTGCAGGGACTATACGTCTTCCACCTTTCTGCGATCCGAAACAAGACAGGCCAGAAAAACAGCCAGCCCATCTGCCCTGCTGTTAAGAACAGAGAAACATGCATTTATTAGTGCAAGCGCAAGAGTTCGGTTGTTCTTAAATTGGAAATAAAAACAATCCTCCTCATTAGTGGTAAGGAGATACACAAAATTGGCTGCATAGATGAACGACGAACTAGTTTATATTTGAAAAGACAGTGTAATAGTTCGGTCAATGATGAAACTGCACATGACTATTGAAATCTGTTACAGAAAGAAAACACCAGTTCTTCATTATTAACCATGCAACCGAACTTCATAAGCATAAAATATTAAAATGCCATCGCAGATAGAACATATAATGATATACATTTTGGTATCAGGCATGAGTCATCAAAGCGCGTATCTCACAGGAATCTGAAAGATCTTCAGGTGAAAAAAGATCCTATCATGGAAAGCACCACAGGGTGTCTGCTTCTATCATACAGTAAGGCCTTACCAAATTCGAAGCCACTTTGCCCCTTACTCTAAACTCTAGAGAAAAAGGGAATACAAGGACAAATCCAGCAGTTGTATACTTTTCGTATCTAGAAAATAGGGGCACACAAGCACGGAGCAAATATGTTCAGCATAAACACTAGATAGCTCGCGGGAGAGAGCAGAACATTCTTCCAGTCTAAAGGAAAGCGCATTACATGTTTTTTGGAGTATGGTACAGGTTATAAACGTCAAATAGATAGCCAACAGAAGCAGAAGCTCATCAGTTATGCAGTTATATATCTACACCATCTGTGAAAGCAATGAGAGAGCAGCATACTACAGGTGATGGTTTACATCTTTGCAGAATTACTGAAGTAATGCAAAATGCATGCGATTCAACATGGACCAACAATCGCAGGAAAAGTCAATCCATCTTATTATGCATAGCAGGGAGCAAGCAGTTAGTACTAAGCCTAATTGTTGGGGGTAAAGATGTCCCAGTTGCAAGTTGCAGCAACTAGTGGCCAGTACAGTTCGTACTAGTACGCACTGGCTGTGCTCATCTAGATCGCGAAGCCTAGCAATTCAGGTACTGGACTACTGGTACATACATCTAAAGTAAGCAGCACAAAAAGTACCTAAAAGCTTAAGTGATTGCGTGCACAAGAACATGTAAGCGTATATACCCTATCCTGCTGCTGTTGGGAGTGGAATCTGGCGTCGGCCGAACCGACCGCGGCCGCGGCAGCATTGATGGCAGCTGCGCCATTCGCCGGCCTGGGCCTGGCGCCACCGCCTGTACTGCTCCCTGGTATAGCCATTTCTGACTGAGCCCGCGGTTGCTTCCGATCACATTCACCGTAGCCCCGGCGAGGTTCCTCTTACGGATCCAGAGATCCTAACTGCCTGAGAGGAAATTAGAAGCAATCAGGATCCAAATCGGGGGCGGTAGTATGCCGAGGGTGTGCCAAAATCTGGTGAGGTTAGTCTGAGCTTAAGCTATCACTGGACGATTAGAAGCTCATACCTCGAAATCCAGTGTCCGAGATTGCGGACAGGGTGGAGACTGCGGGGACGCGGTGACGTAGAACGGAGGCGGCGACGCGCGTGAGTGTTTGGGGTGCGACGCGTCGGCGGTGGTGCTGAGACACGGCACGGCGGCAGCTCGACTACAGAACAGATTTCATGGCCGCATTGGGTCAGATTGGAGCTCGACTAGAGAGAGGGTGAGGGGAAAAGGAAAGGTACGGGATGGTTGAGACAAGTCGCTGTGGAAGAGATGGGCTCTGAGTGAGGAGTGAGGAACTGAGGATGGAGTGTAGGTTTGATTATATAAAAAGAAAAAGGAAATTGCTTTGAGTCCACGGGTGACGACTGATCTATCTCTTTCCTCCAAGACTAAGATTTATATGAGTGGAGGCATTTCAGACAATTTTGGAGGATTCTTATGCGTAGAAACTTTTCCTATAGAAGTCGCTTGGATGATATGATTGATGTCACCATTTTTTTATGAAATTTATTTATATGCCTCCATTCTCTAGGAATCTCAATATGATTTTAAACCTCATTTTATTTTTCCTTTGAGAAGTCAGTACACGTATACTCTAAAATTGGCTATATATACCCTTTGGTATTTTTTTGTGGGCGAGGAGGCACGATACCAAGAAGAATAGAGAACTATCAAGATAAAATGCATCATCAGAGTAAAATTGGCGGGGGGAAACGCAACTTGAATCGTGTCACATATCCATCAAGTCCTCTGATGTCTCCATGATGAATATGGAGTAGTTCACCCTGTGTTTGTGGCAGTAGCTTGATCGAATCTATCTATTTGGTTTCATTGATTTAGACCTGTATGAGTTGCTCGACATGATTACTAACAATAGATCCTTGTTTAAGAGATGATTTTGCAGTGTAATACCTTTGCCATGCTTGTCCTTGATATATTTATATATACATATTGTTAGGCCGTTCTTGATGCGATATGATCATTCTAAATGATAGGGAAATAGTTGGGATGGTGTGATTTAGCTGGAATAAATCGTGTGGTGTGACTAGCTTAGTGACGGAAATACTAAAAAACTTGTGCTCACATGCGGTTGATGGGAAATTTCCCTCTCGCCAACATGGCAACATACTAGGAATATAGATTGCATTTATACTTCCCTCATTTGTTCTCTGTGTTTGTATTTTATGGTCAAGGGCGTTTAGATGTATGAATAGAGGCTATGTTAGAGTAGGTATTTTGCACTTAATCTTTTATTCTTGCGGGTTTTTTGTTTGAGACGAGGTGTTTTAGTGGATTTGCTGGAGTTACCCTGATACGGTGAATGTAGCACCCAACATAGCTTGGCGAGATGGCGACCAATGAGCTCCTCTTAGTGTCATCACCAAGCGAACCAAATACTCACTTTGTTCCAAAAAACAATTAAAGTACTAACTTTCTTGGAGTCAAACTTATTTAAATTTGAGCAAGTATATAAAAATGTATCAACACCGTACTAGTTTCGTTAGATTCACCATAGAATCTACTGTTGTACTATGTAAATATTTTGTAGCATACTTCTTTGTAGACTTGATCGTAAGGATGTTTGATATAGCATAAAGTTAGAAGCTCAATTAATCTGGAATGGAGATAGTATGCCTTTTATAAAATAGTGAGATTGTTAATTTTATTTCTCTCGATTTTTTGACCCACTGTTTGCCTACGAGGGTGAAGGAGCTGATGTGACATGTTCGGCTTGGCTCTGGTCTGCTGCGCTATTGAGGTGACGAGAAAAAAGCCCTCCTCATTAGCGTCGACGGGGAGCTTCTCTTGCAATAAATCATTAACAGTTTTATGTCGTGAGAATCAACAAGCATTGGAGCACACTTTAAGAAAAACATTCAAGCTTTGGCAGATTATAGTGTACGATGAAATGCTTGATTAGAGTGACGGATAATTAGAGCTGCATTAGAGACAATCATCACATGATGATACAGAACGAGCTTTAATGGTCCTCGCCCCTATCAACGAGAACAATGATGCAAGCGACAGAATTATGAATTTAAGTAGGCCACAACAGCCAGACGTAGACACCATCAACGTTCTCTATTGGATCAGCCGTATAATTATGCACAACAACAAGAGTATGCTAGTACTAGTATCAGTTAGTGGTCCTCACAATTCACAACTGTTGATTGTACCAGTGCTTACATATGAGAAGACAATATTTTAGGGAACCTGAGAAGCCAAGTTGGCTTCTTGTTTAGAACCACGGCCGATGTGGGAGAAATCCTAGCCGTTAGGATGACTCCAACGGCGCGCCGCATTCAGTCCGCGCGCGTCCGTTTGAGTCGTGTTGGACCAAAACCAGTGTTCAACGGGGCGACACAAATTAGCACCGCGGCCGATTTCAGTCCGTCGTGCGTCCACCTCGACGCTTTTCTAACCAAAGTAAGCGGTGGACTGACCGCGGGTCCGCGTGGTCACACGTGGTGTCCTCCCCAGTCCCACCAGGCAGTGACACGGCGCCGGTCAGACTCGCCTGGCCCAGTCCTTTTTAATGCAGGGGATAGGGACGGCCAGCCCCCACCTACCACCCCACTCCACTCCCGCTCCCTCTCCGGCGACCAAACCCTAGCCACTATGCCGCTCCGATGGCCAGGGTTCGGCAAGGCCAAGAACGACGGCGAGACGGGCTCGTCCCACCACCGCCGCCGCACTCCTTCCCCTTCCCCTACGCCGTCCCCTTCCCCTTCCCCACCATCATCCCCGCCGCGCTCCCCGCGCTATTCTCCATCGCGCGCCGGGCGTGGAGATAGCGCGGCGCAACCGCGTGTACGTGCGTGTGGAAGATTGTTGGTGGTACTGGAACCACGCGGTCCCGGTGCCGTGGTTGAATGTGAAGCTTCCTGACCACTGGCACCTGAACCCGCAGCGGATCCCGGTGCCGCCAATCCCGACGAGCCGCCACGCACGGGAGCTGGAAATCGAGCGCCGCCGCGTGCGCCTTTGTAATACCCCAAGGTTTAGAGAGTCGAAAGGGTAGAAATAGAATATGTGCATTTTCATAGCATGCATCTGAAAATGCGGGTAATTTTGGCGCGTTTAAGAAAAGAGACAAAGGGATCGATGTTTCTCTCGACTCGATGAATTAGGAGCTAGATCATCCTGTTGAGTGCTATAAACTTCGACGTGATCTTTGAAACAACTAATTAGAAACTAGGATCATCTGTCGAGGCATTCCAGAAATTGAACATGACCTTTCCTATTCATCGACACTTCTGATCACAGTTTCAAACATGACAAGGTATAATTCAATTCAACAAAATACACAAGCATAATTTCATCTATATGATCATCTCAATTCACACATACATGATCATATAATAATAATCCAAATACAACATGTCCTAGTTTCAATTTTATCTCATCTCATCATTTCAACACATCTCAAATACAAATTCCAGAGTTTGAATGTCCAAGTCGAATTAATTACAACAATTGGAATTGGGCATTCCACAACTTTACCAAATGAACATAAATGAATATTACAACATAATTGAATAATTACATATCTCATCCAAAGAGAAAGGAAAATTACACAAGAATAAAAGAAATTCCTAAACTGAATACTCCCTCCGTCTCAAAATATAAGGCGCACTTTAATTCCGCTGGTCAACGCCGTGTAACTTTGACCAAGATTTGTACTTATAATATGTATCCAAAAATATTATAAAAATATATGAAAGAAAGAATTTTGCAAGATGAATCCAACGGTACCATGTACACATTCTCATTCTATATATTTTGTTATATATTGTTGGTCAAAGTTGAGCGTCGAAGACCACCTTAAAAATAGCGTGCCTTGTATTTTGAGATGGAGGGAGTATTAAACTTGATCTTCACTCCATTTTTTATCTTCTCAACTTATCTTGATCTTCTTATCTCCCAAGTCTTATTCTTGATTCCTGCATTTAAGAAGGACAGAAATAAAGGAATTAAGCAAGTATCTGTTCTTCTCAACTTCTCTAGAAATTGTGAAATTCAAAAGTTTTGTGCTATGTAAAAGTATTTGGTAACAAGCCTTGCAACCTTATTATCTTATTCCTTTTGTATGCATAAAGCAATGGAGTATCACCTAAATAAATAAAAACCAAAACAAAAGAAAGGTTTCTTCTATTTAAAATGTTTGCCTTCACCTCAAGGGTGAGGCAACTTTGTGTTGGAATTCGACTACTGGATACTAGGAACTTGTCCTAATACCCAAGTGGTGATTAGAGGGAATTATATCTAAGGCAGCAATGGATCATGGATCAACTTTGGATCATTTGGATCATCTAGAAGCAAATAGGCAGCAAGGAAAAGAAGGCAACATTGATCCATTTGAGCAAGTAACAAAAGCAACAGGGGCAAAGGCAAATATAATTGATTCAATTATCTTAGTCTACAAGGCAACATTTTTGTTTCCCTCTAATCTAGTCAAATTCCTATTAAAGAAAAGCTCACAATTAAATTATTCTCTATTGGTATTAAGAACCAATAAGAACAAAGCCACATGGAATTTAAATTGTTTCTCCAATGGTATTAATTACCAAGGAAGAAAATAAGCCAATTGAGAACCCACAGATCTGAAATTGTAAAGCCCACATGATCACCACCCATAACTTGTAAATCCACTAATATTTCACAAGCCCACAATGGTTTCTTTGTTTCAGGTGAAATTACGACATAGAAACGAGCATTCTTCGTAAATCGCCGCCGCCGCCGCTCCCAGAGAGTTTCCACCATCTTGCATGATCTGCACTACATCCAGGCTATCCGATTCAACAATTAACCGATTGCAGCCAATCTCGCCAGCAAGCAAAAGACCATTGCGCAACGCATGGGCTTCTGCCGTGGAGACATCCTCGACATGACGGAGACTCCATCTATCACCTGAAACAAAGAAACCTGAGTGGTCACGCATAATAGCTCCTGTACCTCCCTTACCAGAGTCACCTTCAAAAGCTGCATCAACATTTAATTTGATTAATCCCTCAGGTGGTTTGATCCATCCTTGCCGGACCATAGGAAGCAGCCTGTTCTTCTTAATCCTCGAGAAATTCAAGGACAATGCGGCAATTGATTGAGCTGATCTCATTTGATCTTGTGTAGCTTCTCCATGAGTAACCTTGCGCCTCTCCCACCACATGTACCAAACGGCCACATGTAATACTCTGAGGGATGTAATATTTGCGGAGAGGTCCTTCCGTGCGTGTTACATCAACGACTTGTACACTACAACATGCAGTGGTGTGCTGGGTCACCGCAGCCTTCCGGCAAAGGTTCGGAACGACCTGGCGTTCGCGGCCACGTCGCGCAACTGGCGCACGTGGTTTCGCGACAAGCATAGCCTGCGGCGGCAGGCGCTCTACACGCGGGCTCCCACGCCGCCAAGCGGCCGTTGGTCACCGCCGCCGCACACGCTGCGTCGTGGCGCACCACCGCCGCCGCCACCACCTGTTGTGAAGACGGAGGTGCCCGCCGGCGAGGACGAGGACGCCCAGCTGGAGGCCGCGCTCGAGGCCTCCAAGAAGTCCATGGCCGAGGACGAGGCCAAGCGCTGGGAGATGGTCCTGTAGGACGTCGCCCACGAGTAGGAGGAGGCACACCAGGCCGCGGCCATCGAGCCACGACAATGGTGGAGGCCATGGAGGTGGACCTGCCTCCGGCGCCGCCCCTACCCGAAGGCCTGCTCAGGCAGAGCTGGATCTGGAATGACGGCAGCTGGGAGGTCCAGCGGGCGCCACCTCTCCCGGAGGAGGAGCAGGAGTAGCCGCCCACGCCTCCGGCCATCGTTCCACCGACGCACCTCTGGAAGGCGCCGGAGTACATCGTCCTCTCCGAGGAGGATAAGTAGAAGCCCACGAGGGTTAAATATTAGTTGTTTTTAGAATATGAATGTAAAGACCGGTCCGTTTGCGATGCGTCAGGCCGATGGTTGCACTGGCTCGAAGGGCGGACACGCACGGACAAAGCCTATCCGTTTGCCGACCCAAACGGACAAAACACGGACAAAAGGCCAGTCCTGTCGTGGGTTTGTCACGTCAGATGTCATGGATGACTTCGTAGGTGTGGGATTGCGCGAGTCAATCGTCTCCGAGCTTGGGATCGTGGGAACAATGATCAACACAGATTTACCCAGGTTCGGCCCCTCAATGTGAGGTAAAGACCTACTTCCTGCCTACCCTAGATTGGTATTAATATGATATATGAGGTGTTACAATGGAGGTGATCCGATCTTGGTACTAGCCATATGAACTAGGTTTTGAGGACTTGACAGCATTTGAGCTTCGCGTTCTAGGTACTTGGAGTCCACATTATAAAGACGATGGCTCTCAAGGTTACAAGGAAACTTCTATCCAAAGAAAAGTATGAGCCGAAGTCCTACTTGGAGACTAATCTTCGTGTCCCCCAAGTAATATCTTCTCCGGTCTTCTAGATCATTCCTCTTAATACGCCATGACCTTGAGTCGGCCCATCTTCGTGTAAGCCCATGAGTGGTGCGGTCTTGAACATAGGTTGAGCCGCACCTTGTTTGAATCAGTCGCGTTGGTCTTGTGAGCTGCGGGTTAACCCATTTATTATTCCCCCGACAAGTCCATTTGCGTCGGCCCGTCGGAGTCATCCTTACACACCTCTTCCCTCCCCTCGCCCCCTCGCCGCAGTCGAAGGGCGCATCAGGGTGGAACTCACGCGGCATTGGTGTCGCTCTTCCATTCCTCGTGAGGAGAGACGGCGCAGGCTGACGAACCCTCGATGAGGAGATCACAACATTGGCGGTCCTTGTCCAGGTCGGTGCGTGAGCTGGGTCTTATTTGTTGCGGCGGCTACGCTGTATCGCAATATGAGCAACATTCACCGCAACAGTTTGGGGATAGGGCGAAGACCGTGATTTTTCAACGATCGAGGCCACCATGGTCGTGTGACGTGTCGGTGGGATCTTGATATGGCGATGACCTTCAGCTCGAGGCCGTCGAGGGCGATTGTGGTATGAGACGCCATTTTTTTTGGACCACGAAGCTTCCAAGGCCTACGACGGTATGAGACGCCTCCGCCTCTAGCTAGATGGGGTTTGACCCGGTTTGACATGTGCTACGCACGACATCTCCTGCGAATGCATTAAGTCATGTCTGCCGGCAGGTGCTATGCATGCCGTCTTATGCGTAGACGTCAAGTCATGCATGTTACTACTGAACCGAATGTTGCGCGACACTTACTGGAATCTGGGCGATATGAGACGTCCTGACTTCCAGGAACTCCTCTAGTGGTATCCGACCAACGGGTGGCGTTAGCCGGTCAATTCTTGATGGTAGAGCTGTTTTCAGCGACGAGTACGCGCACTTCGTTTAAAACACATGATCCTTGATCATGCAAGGCTGACGTGCGCCTGCATCGTGCCCTTCTTGAAGTGGTGGATCGAAACTCGCTTTTGCGGATGAAAGTCCCGAGATCAACCTAAAGTTAGACTAGTCATCGCGTCGTCGCACTCGTGACAATCCCTTCTTGACGGCTTAAGCTAAGAGTTGTATGTTTTTCGTTTGGTTCGGTCTTTTACCATATGGTTAGTGGTAGTCTGGTGGGGCTACCGCCGAGAGGCATATGACTTCATTTTTTTCTCCGACTATCCGGCTCCGATGTACTACCGTATGGTTGACTCTTGTAATAGATGGATGTCTTATAAATTACTACCGTATGGTTAGTATGGAGTATATCTTTGCCCGACTTTTGTAATAGATGGATGTCTTATAAATCGATGTGGAGGTGGAAGTTTACCCCCTTTTGGAAAAGACGAGAATCTAACTCTTGCTTTAGTTAAGAACACGAGAATGCCGTGGCCATCGTGGCTTAACACTCCATTTGAGCCGTAAGTAAGAGTAAAAAGAAACTCCTTTTGGCCCACGAATCAACCAGGCATGTGCAATCATCCTGATAACCTTTGGTATTGCAGAGACGCTTGCAGAAAAAGAAAAGTAAGTCCGCATGCCTTTAGGGACCGTTTCTTTTCTGTATGTTGGGCCCCACCCATGCACTGGTCGTGTCGACTCGTAATAACGAAGAAAATAAGCCAAACATGTCCTGACGCCATCGCAACAGTCCCCAAGCGCTGAAGCGCAGCGTGGTAGACCGAAGGAAACATCGTATCGGCCTGCACTGCAAGTGCACACGACCATCATTGCCCCGCCGTGGCAACAGGGACGGCCGGACAGACGAGGCACGTACGATGCGTTTGCGTAGTGCTGTGGTCAAAAAGTTGCAGCTCGTCTCCCTTTCTGGATGCACGGGATCGAGTAGTTTCCATGTGACAGCTGCTTTAAATTGTGGTTTCGTTCGTCCATCAACAATGACGCATGCAGCTTTGGAAGCGGTGGTGTGAGTGTGGCTTGGGCTCGCGCTCGCCCTATGTTCCGGGAGAGAGCTACTGCATGACACTCACTGCGTCAAATAGCGTCCTGACGCTCACGCACGAGAGTATGTTGGCCAGCCCGAGCAAAGCTCTGTTCGTTTTATTCTTTATTTTTTTTCTGTTTTCTTTTTCTTATTTTAATTCTTCTGTTTCTCTTTAATTAATACTACTAAATAAACTACTACCTTCGATCCCAAAAAAGTCTCTACGTAGACAGTTTCTTTCTGGCGACACTTAAATCGGACTCGAGGGAGTATTTTTCTTTCTGGCACATGCATATTTTTATTTTGAACCCCGTGGTTTTTTTGAACCGTGTGAACTCATTAACATTTCATTGAACTATGTACACAATTTTTTGAATTACGTGAACATTTTATAAACCCGTGAATAATTATTTCGAACCCGTGAACAAAATTTTGAACATGTATAAATATTTTTTATCAACATTTTATATATTTAGTTAAAAACATTTGTCTAAAACTCCCCGGATGTTTTTCTAAATACATCTGATTTAGCGACAACTAATATGGATCGGAGGGAGTAATATTACACGTGGACATGTTCCGTGTAAGAGGAGAGGTCCACAGTAGTGATAAAATTTCAGCCATGGAGTCAATGACGATCAGTACTGGATGAAAGAACTGTTAAAGCAAAGGTTCGTCCTACTTGTTTTTTCTTTTGCTTGGGCAATTCAGCAATTGGATTAGTATTTGCTGCAGTCTGCAATATTACGCAGGTAAGAGAAGGTGGTTATTATCAAAAGCGTACCCTCATGGTAACTCAAAAGAGTATGTGGATAATGGGTACTTACCGTGGCAGCATTCTTGGTCGCAGGCGAGGGTTGAGAATGGTGGTCTAGCTAGCATGGAGTAGCTCATAGCAGCGAAAGTGCGATTGACAGGGAAAAAGACGTGCACTATTAATCTGTCTCGCAATGACAGACGAGGCGACATGTAGGCGTATAGCGGACGCGCGCCTTCCCGTCGCCAGACAGAAGCGGTGTGATCGAGTGTGATGCATATTCAAAGCCAAGCGGGAAGAGGAAAGTTAAGATATGATCGAGATGCATCGCCGTCGAAGACTCGCGGTGAAGTCTCCGGCCGGTCCATCAGGACTACAGCTCTTCCACCGGCAATCGATTGCGTGGCTCTTCGTTGTTAAACGCGGCATCCCCATCCCCATGAGCTAATCCTGTCCGAGTCATTGTACGCATGAGTGATCTTGCCCGGCTTGGTTCGAAGGTTCCTATAACGACTTGATCTCTCTTCCTATAACTACCTGCAGCTCCGACCTGCCGCCACCGCAGTCAACAGCGTACATACCTAGAGCCAGAGCTGCTACTTTCCCTGGTATTCGATCGACCGCGTACGTTCTGGTCATGCGCAGGTCATGGCTCGCCGGCCTGCGGTCTCGGCTCGGCGGTAGCGCCAGCCACAGAGAGGACGGGCTCGGCATCCTCACCTTCGAGGCGGCGGCGGCCATGTCACGGCTGGTGTCGCTCCACCGCTCGCTTTCCGACGAGGAGGTCACAAGGCTCCGCGCGGACGTCCTGCGCGGCGAAGGCGTCGCGCGCCTCACGTCCACGGACCAGGCCCTCCTTCTCCGCCTCGCGTGCGGCGAGCTCCTCGCGGACCTCGACCGCGCCGCCGACACCGCCGCGCGCCTCGGCGCGCGATGCTGCACGCCCTTCCTCCGCGACTTCGACCGCGTCTACGCCGACGCGAAACGGGGAGCTACCAGCCTCGCGCGGCTGGACGCCGCGGTCGGGTTCTCACGGGGCTCGGGTAAGCGGTTCAGGAAGATGGAGCGGCACGTGGCCGCGACGGCGAAGCTGTACGCGGAGATGGACGCGCTCACGGAGCTGGAAGCGTCGCAGCGGCGGATGGAGCAGTGGATGCAGCATAGCGGGCCCATCCCCGCGCAGTCGTCCAAGAAGAGGCAGCAGGCCGACGAGCCGAGCGAGAAGCTGATGCGCGAGCTCAGGTTGCAGCGGCACAAGGTGCGGCGGCTAAGGGAGGGCTCGCTGTGGAGCGTGCCTGTCCATAAGGTGACCAAGCTCATGGTCAAGTCGGTGCTCGCCGTGCTCGCGCGCGTCTCCCTTGCCTTCGCCGCGTTCGTGCCAGGCTTGCCGCCTCCGTTAGCAGTAGGCCGGACATGGGGGCGCTCGGCCACTCGTCCGGGCCCTTGCACCAGTCGTCGACGATGGCGCCCGACGCGCGATCCGGCACTCGGCTCCTATCTTCCGGCAGAACGTCACCGCCTCGATCAAGCCGCCTGCGACCACGGTCGGGGGATCGGGAATGGAGTGCGTTACGCGAACATTATCTTGTCGGCCGAGACGCTGCTCACGGCACTGAGACCGGCGATCCGCAACGAGAGGTGCAGCACGGGTTGATGGAGCTGTCGATGAGAGACGAGCTGTACAAGATGCTGCCCGTGACCATCCGCGCGGGCGTGAAGACCAAGCTGAGGGAGAGGCTGAGAGGGCAACAGTGGACGAGGAGGCTGCCACTGCCGCGGTGGACGCGGTGGAGAGGGTGCTGCGGTGGTTGGGTCCAATGGCGCGTGCACGCTGCGGTGGCACGACGAGAGGGGCATGGAGCGGAGCAGCGGTTCAGCATGCGCCCGCGCGCGCGATGGTGCAGACGCTGCATTTCGCGGACCGTCGGAAGGCGGAGGCTGCTATCTCGGAGGTGCTCGTGGGGCTCAGCTGCGTCTGCTGGTACGACGATCAACGGCGCCGGCCGGCTGACTGGGACGAGTAGCTGGCTGGCGCTCCGTGGATAATGTCATGTGTGTAAATATTACGACAAACATGTACGGAGTACATAGGAAAAACATCGGAGGGAGTACTAACTACGTAAATCATTCATATGAATACGCACTGACAGACCTCGGGGTATTTCTTTCGAGATTACGGTGGAACACACGCGAAAAGTAGTCACGAAAAAAGATACATCATGTAGCGTAGATATATACTCACTCCGTTTTAAAATATAGACTTTAATTTTTTTTTTATCTTTGTCCTGATTCGTACATATGTAGACATGTTTAATGTGTTGATTTCACTTATTTTAGAACGAATCATGACAAAGTCAGAAATGTTAGAAAGCCATATGTTTTGGAACGGAGTATCTTTTTATTTAGATCTCCCAAGAGAATAGATGTGCACAATGTAATGCACTTGCCCCTGATTATATAATAGGTATGTAGAACAGAAAGCGTAACTCCACATGTAAGTTAGTCAGCCAACACCATCTCTCCCTTCAATTTGTTGGAGATTCGTACAAACAATAATACAAAAAAGGCCTCCCATCTCAGTCCAGTCTCACTTTTAAGTCCATTTTTTGCACAACCCCTTTATCTTTTCAAATTTTCTCATGTTTCAAAATTGGTCCACGTTTTTTTCGGGATGGAACCAACATTGTATTCACACTCCCGTACGAAATTGTCAAGATCTTGTTAGATTCAACAAAGTTTCACAATTATTTCACATAAGATTTCGAGTGGAATGTTAGATCATCATAGAACTAGGAAGCATGATTGTTCACTTTGTTCAGTTTCTTCGATGATTAGTTGCCACCAAGGTTATGTTTCCCTTTTTGTTCCCTCTGAGTTCACATTTTCCCTACAAGTGATTCATTCTCATAAAATCCATACAAGTCTTATTCATGAAAACATGATTAGTGCAGTTTTTACAAAATCCACACCGATTCAAGAAAGGTCCATACAAGATCCACAAAGTTTTGAAGCAAGTCCCATACAGATTCATACAAGAAACACGTGCTCATACAAGGAACTTCATTCAGACAAATTTAATGCGAAATCATCACATATCCAAGCATGTTTCATTATGGACCCACCAAGTTTCAAGCATGTCATGTATACAAAACAAAACAAAATTCAAGCCAGTTTCATACAAAGTTAATGTTCATGACAAATGCGCACTAGGAGCACCACAACAACAAAAAAGGCATCTTGGTAAGAAAAGAATGAATGAAAAAATCGAAAAGGAGGAAGAGGTCTCAGATCCAGAAACTGCCAGGCCATATATCGATGGCGTGTATCAAACGTCGCTGGGAACCCCAAGAGGAAGGTATGATGTAGCGTAGCAGCAATTTTTCCTTAATTTCAAAACCAAGGTTATCAATCAGTAGGACTTGGAGAAGGCTTCGGAAAGTGGTCAACGGCGCCCTTTACGATTATTGACATGGACCTGCGCACAGTCACAAACAAATTACTTTGCCCCAACGAAACAGAGAGGTTGTCAATCTCTCCGGCTTGCTGAACACAAAGAGTTAAATGTATGTGTGCAAAATAATATGAGAGCAAATATGACCAGCGAGCAAATGACTAGGAAAAGCTATGAAAACAGTTGTAAGCAATATAGGAAAATAGGATCGGGGTCCACAATTCACTAGTGGTGTCTCTCGAAAGATAAACATGTTGGGTAAACAAATTACAATAGGCAATTCAAACATGGGTGCATAACAATACTATCAAGACACTAAGTTCATCGTTTCATTTAATATGTGCATTACGTCAAAAATACATAGACCGTTATCCAACTGCATCTATGACTAAAAAATCCATCCCGGGATCGCTATCCAGCATGTCACCCGAATGTATTAAGTTGCAAGCAACAGATAATTGCAATAAGCATGGTGAGTAATGTAAGCAATGGTTACAACATATAGCAATAAACACTGTGTTTTATCCCTAGTAGCAACAGCACATCTCAAGCCTTAATCGTTTCTGTCAACTCGAGCTCAGACAAGAGAGGCATGAACCCACTATCTATCATAAATACTCCCTCTAAAGATACTAGTAATTACTTCGGCCAAAGCATACACAAGCATCGGAGAGCATGCAAGATTATAAATAAAACATATCATAGATAAACTGAACCATAATGTCACGACTCCATAATTCATCAGATCCCAGCAAACACAACATATAACATTACAAATAGATGATCTTGATAATGTTAGGCAGCTCACAAGATCTAAACAATGGAGTACAAGGAGGAGAGACAACCATCTAGCTACTGCCATGGAGCCGTAGTCCCGTGGTGGACTACTTACGTATCACTCCGGAGGCAGGCATGGTGGTGTAGATGCCTCCGGTGACGATCTCCCCCTCCGGCAGGGTGCCGGGAAGAGCTTCAAAACCCTCACGATATAGGGTTGGCGACGGCGGCGGCCTCGGACGTATTTCTAGATTTCTAATCGGGTACCGAGGGTTTTCGGGAGGAAGGCAATTTGTAGGCGAAAGGGCAACTCGAGAAGGTTCCGGAGTCAGCCAGGTGGGGCCCAGGCGCGGTCCAATGACCGCGCCTGGGTGGCTCTGGGCCTGTGGGCCCCCTGCAGGCGCCCTCCTGGCTCCGTCTTTGTTTCTTCGTAAAAATAAATCACGTAAATTTGCAGCTGATTCCGAGAAAGTTCCCCGACTAGCTTTTTTGAAACAAAAAGACAACAAAAAACAGTAACTGGCACTGGGCATCTTGTTAATAGGTTAGTTCCATAAAATGTGCCAAAATGATATAAAAACATTATTAAAACATGTGACAATGATATATAACAAGTATGGAACAACAAAAAATATAGATTGTTTAGACGTATCAGATATGAGGTGAGCTCCTGCAGCGGACCCCATCTTTGGTGTCGATGGCGCCGGCACCAGGCGTCCCACACACGCGGACATGAGTTCCAGCCCACGCCCTGCTCCTCTCCCGCGCGACACCACCCCAAGTCCTCCCATGTTCCTATAATTATACCCATGTTTCCTTTACTGCAAGATCGAGTGACCATTGTGAAAGGACAAGGATGTCGCCTAGAGGGGGGGGGGGGGAGGTGAATAGACGATTAAAACTTTTCCGTTTAGACTTGATAAATGCGGAATAAAACTAGTTGTTTTAATTTAACACGCACACAACCTAAATAAACTAGACTCACCTATGTGCACCAACAACTTATGCTAAGCAAGACAAGAAACAAGGTGATAGCAAGATATAAGACTTCAGGCACGAAGGCTATCACAATGTAAAGTGCATAAGTAAAGAGCTCGGGTATAGAAATAACCGAGGCACATGGAGATGATGATGTATTCCCGAGTTTCTCCTTTTTAGGGGAGTATGTCTCATTGGAGGGGTGTGAATTTCAAACTCAAACGCCACAAATGGCCTCACCCTATTCTCCGACGAACCTTTCCCAAAAGCTCGGTTCACCTTCCACTATCGGAATCCTTCAAGGCGAAATCCGGAGCCTTTAAAAAATCTTGAGGCACAACCCACAAAAGGATTGGAGCTCCCAAGTGACCACAAAAGGTCTCAAACACCACAATGGCATCTAGGGTCCAATGACCTAAGAGTAACAAGCTCACAAACTTTCACTTCCATGAAACCTCGTGGAGAGAGCAAACCGATGCATAAAATGCAATGGCAAGAACCCAAGAAGTGCTCAAGTCCTTCACTCTCAAATTCCATTACATCAACAAATGCTAATGGGGGAATAAGAGAGGAAGAACAAAGATGGAGAAACACCAAGAACTCCAAGATCAAGATCTACTAAGTTTCCCTCACTTAGAGGAGAGATGGATTGGTGGAATTGTAGATCTATATCTCCTCTCTCATTTCCCTCAAAGATATGCAAAATATGAGAGGAATTGAGAGAGAGCCAAGCTTTCCAAGATCAACAATGGAGGTGAGAGAGGGGGAAATTTCGTGCTTGGAAGAGCTAGTCTCAATGGGAAAGAAGGGGGCTTTTTATAGGTCCCCAAAAAAAGAGCCGTTGCACCCAGAGAAAAGAGGATAATCCTGTTCAATTTGGGATAGGATAATCCGTTCATGGGATATTCCGGTCCTTTTAGAAATATCCGGTTACCTCCAGGAGGCTGTGCGTCCTGTTCCTTAGCAGTTTTCAGCTCAAGCAAACTTGGGGGCCGGATATTCCGGTCCAAAACAACCCGGAATATCCGGTTTTATGAAAACTGACAGAAACAACAAAACGAAAACTGCAATAACTTTTCATCCAGACTCCGATTTCGATGATCTTGGGCTCGTTGGAATCGCAACGAAAAGCCTTCAAGATCATGCAGAGAAACATCATAGTCCAACATGTGAGGAGGAAGCCACAAGGAGAGAGCTTGACCTCTCTTAGAAAAGACAAACCGGTAAAACCTCCAACATAAAAAACGCAACAAGATATGCATGTGAAATCCGTTTTTGATAAACTAGAGCTTGGTATGGAGATGAACACAAGCTCTAAATTCTCACATGGGTAAAAGCCAAATAACAATCAAGAAAGATGATATGCCAAGTATGCAAAGGTTTGAGCTCTCCACAAAGATGCGATCAAGTTACTCACTTGAGAGCCCTCTTGATAGTACGCCGTCTATTCTATAACCCGGTCTCCCACTAACACCATTTGATTGGCTTGCTAGCGCATGCTTGATGAAGACTTCTCCAAATACTCCCCCATACTCCATTATGGGAGAGCCTCGCTAAGCTCTGTCTTCATGTATCCATTGCAAGATTCAATCAAATGATATCTTCCATGATGTATCATATTGAACTTGCACTTCCTAATCTTCTCTCTTTTCACAAAGATAAAATGTCTTGAATCCTTCAAGACATACTTGCAATATGCTCAACTCTACTCATGACCATTTTTCATATAAAACCTTGAATAGAACCTTGATCATCATATGAGCTTTTAGAGTCCAACACATGAACTCCAATCTTTTCCCATGGACAAGATCTATATAAGGATATCTCAATGCAAACATTAGTCCATAAGGATTGTCATTAATTATCAAAACCACACATGGGCAACACATGCTCTTTCACATTGCCATGATTAGTGGGTACGCATGCTTTAATTTCACATCTCTCTAACACATCCTAGGTCTATGAGATTATTACAGATGTTCTCCCAGAGAATGCTAGAACTTGTAGATCGAGATGTATTCCGTCTCCATCTTCCTTTCAATCTATCTGGCAATAATGATATGGTAGCCGGTGTTTGTTAGGACAATTCTATTTTTTGTCGTAAGAGTGTGTCTTAGCTCCAGATGATAATTTTTTGGGTTTTAAAATAATTTTTTGATGTTACCCACTCAATAAACATCTCTAGAACTTTCATTTTTTTTAATGTTATGGCAGTAACTTGGGAATATTATGAATGGCACTAATGTCTCTCCGCAAAAAAGAATGAGAACATTTCTTGGTGATGCAGTTTTTCACATAGAATGAAGTGATAATAAATTGAGAATAATTCAAGCATAGGTGAATACTTAAGCTTGGTGATTTCCTTGGCATCCCCCTCTACAACAACAATATATTGGTTTGCGACCTCTCTGCCATTATTTTTGAGCATGATTGTTTTTTCATTAATTTGGAGCGTATGCATCTTATTTTATATGTTAAAGTTGCATCTCTACATTTATGTTAATATCACCATTATGAATGAGATGAAATTCATAACTATACAATAATGATTAAGCTACTAAAATAAAAAATATAATAATATGTGATGCACTAAAAGTAAAGGAAAATCTAAAGATTACATCCTTGGGCAGGCCAGCCCTCTCCTCAGAGCTTAGCCGTTCTGGGCCGTTCTATAGACCGCTGAGTGAAGTATGCTCACTTTTCTTTTCATGTGTAAAGTATGATCACTTTTGCCTTTTGTGTTACGATTTTTGCCGTGGAATAGATAGCATCAAGAAAGTGTCAATATTCAGCATTAATTTTCATTTTCCTCGTGAATTTAGAAATATTACTTAGAGTTAGAGAGCAAAGTTTTTTTTTGAGGAAAGATAGAGAGCATAGATTTTTTTTAGGGCAGATAGAGAGCAAAAATGAATCGTGATGCACACGCACTCGGATTGAACAAACTTGAAAGCCCACAAACTTGTGGGCTCAGCCCACGTACGTGACTGTTGGATCGGGCTATTGTCTATAGCTCTTCCTGCATCTTCTTCTCCCCTGCACCCCTAACTCGTCGTCGTCTCCCCACGCACGCCTCCAACCCTAGCCACCGTTCATTGGCATCTTCCTCACAAGCGGCGGCCGCGGCCGCACCGTCTGTGAAGATGTCGGGAGGCTTCTTCAGGGTAAGCGGTTACCAATCGACGTATCGATCTAGTTCGCCAAGCTCGCTTCGTATTTCTGGTTCGTCGGATCTGTGCGAGGCGCGCTGATTCGCCGTGGTTTTGCAGGGGACGTCGGCCGACCAGGATACCCGTTTCTCCAACAAGCATGCCAAGCTGCTCAAGACGCAGAAGTTTGCGTCCGAGCTTGACCACCAGGTTAGTTTGTTCGTTGGTGCCCTATGCCTCCGTTGGGTTCTAGTTGACGAGCGTCGAGAGGGAAAATATCTGCTATTGAATCAACGGAAACTCTAACTGCTTTCTTGTTGGATATAGGTGGACATGTCAAAGGTGAAGATGGACGTGATGAAGCCGTGGATTGCGACAAGGGTCACTGAGCTTCTTGGGTTCGAGGATGAAGTGCTTATTAACTTCATCTACGGCCTGCTCGACGTGAAGGTGAATTTTTTTTAGAGATATTTCTTATGACCTCATTGAATATGTGCTAATGGTACAAAGGCAGACGAATTGTTGATGGGATAGGCCTAGTCAATTCAAATTGTGTACTCAGTTAATGTAAATCATCTCAGGTAATATTAGATTTGGCCAAATCAGCTTTAAGATTGTAACGTAACCTACAAACCAAACTATCCCATGATGTAGCTCAGGCATGAAAACCGAAAATCACACATGTTCAAGGAATTTAAACTGATATCAGACATGTGTAACTCAGGAATCAAGTTCAGAATCTTGCATGGGTTTCATTGGATAGCGTAAGACAGGTACTCAGTACTCACGGCCATCTTGTGGAGCTAAACCGCATCAGTTCCTAATATGCAAAATTCTAACCAGATTATCTCATCTATTTGTCGTGATTTTGCGAAGCAAGGTCTGGGTTGTCCTATAACAGTTAATTAATCTTAGGTTAGATTTGTTTCTGGCCATGTCATAGAATTATTTGTTACTTGGATATAATCCTCTTGGGTTAGTTAGCCCGAACTAAGTCCTATTGTTTTTTCTGACTGTGTAGTGATACATTTAGTTGTATCGTGGCCTGATAATAATAGGAGCCCGTCAGGTTCATATGGGTTTGATTGCTTTTTTGTTTGTTTTACAGGAGGTGGATGGGAAGCACATACAGATCCAGCTGACAGGGTTCATGGAGAAGAATACAATTAAGTTCATGAAGGAGCTGTGGAGCCTCCTCATCAGTGCTCAGCAGAATGCCAGTGGTGTGCCCCAGCAATTTTTGGATGCCAAGGAGGCTGAGATTCAGCAGAGAAAGGTTTGCATTTAATACATCAGTGTATTATTACTATATTTGCATGGCATACTTCGGGCATGTTGTTTTCAGTTATGTCGTAAGCTACAATTCACACATAAGAAATCCAACTAGTTGATTGCCTGGCCGTACTGTGCTTCCATCAGGAAACATCAACTAGTTGTATGACTAGCCTACTAGTCAATAAGTCGGTACCCCAAGGACTCGAATCGTCCTTTTGACTCTAATAGAATCGACTACTATATTAATTGATATCTGTGTCGACTGATAGAAAGCAAGATTTCATTACAATCAATTTTCTTTTTTGTGAGTCACCTCCTTTATTTTATTATAACTATCTCTGAATCTCTCTGACATATTTTAGATATGTTATCATTAAACTCTCTTTATAAATATAAAGCCTATAATGTTATGAACCTTGGTTCACAATGGGATGAGTTTAGTAGGCTGAGATAAGGCACTCACCTTCAACTGACTGGATCCACAAGTTGGGCTTGAGTCGGAATTCCAACATTGACAAACTAAAACATTTCTTTTCTATCTGGATTAAGCTCTCCTAAACTGAAAATGACTTAAGTAGAAATAACTCAATTTTGTAATGTGCCCATTGTTTTTGTGGGGGCTAAAGTCTAAACTCAATTCCTGCCTTCTTTTGGACACTACCCGATTCCTGCCTTCTTTTGGACACTACCCGATTCCTGCCTTGACATGCATGTGTGCTTCCTTGCTTCCTTATACGTGCCAAGTCTTGATTCCTCCTATGTATATCAGTATATGTACATTTTGAGTCCTCAGTACATCCGGCGTGCTGGATAATTCTCCATGTTCAAGGATTGCTTGTACTCGCATTACAAATGCGATGCTCTAACCTCTGAGCTAAGTGGGCTTACATAGCAGAAATAGTGTAACAAATAGAAATAGGTATAGTATAGGAAATCCGTAAAATCTGTCTAACAATATAAGGCTTGCATACAAATTTGACATCATTTCTCTTTGGTATATCCCCAACACTCTCCACAATTATGAATAAACAGTCACACTAATTTATCACTCTCTTATTCCCAAGACATTGATGCCATGGATATCATTGTCATTTCCCTATATTGTCTTGGTTTTAAGACTTGCTGATCATCCAATGAACCAAATTGCATTATATTTTGTAACGGAGGGAGTAATTAGTAAGTTAGAATACACACGTCAGACATATTCAGCTAGGTACCTACATTAGAGTACTGTACTTTTTGTTACCGTGTCTCAACTGAAGAAAGCAATCTATCATTATAGTTGAAGCTGCGGACGACCTTAGTTTTTTTGCCGACATTGCACATAGAACAATAAAACATTGAATATGTCAATATTGGGGCCAGGACGTATTGTCAATGGTAAAATATTTTACAGTGGAAATTTCGTGGTGGACTATATTACATTTCTCTGAGATGGGATTTCTGGAAAACGAACTTTATTATGGCATTCGGTATTTCTGTCTTGTTCAGTGAACTTGGTATTTTGCAACTCATGGAGTTGCATGTTGGGCTTAAACTACAGAAAAGGGAGAATTTTCTTACCAATCCATCTATCTTCTGTTCAGGCGGAAGAGGCTAGAATTGCCCAGGAAATCCAGAAGAAACGAGAGAAAGATGGAAGGGACACAGAACTGGATAAACGCAAAATGATGGTGAGTTAATTCCTTCTGATCAGTTTCTTTCTATAACTTATTTTATGGTTATCTTGTGACCTCTTGTGTTTCTGATGACACTCAGATAGCTTCCCCGATATTTCGGTTCATATCGTTCTTTACCTCAACTACTGTAGGACGGGGATACCGGTAATTCAAGATTTCATGGTGATTCACTTGGCTCTGCTTTAAATAATCCCGATGTCAATGCTGAGAAAGAAAAGGAACTGGACTCGAAGCATAGCTCAAGAACAAAGAGCTGGTTAGTTGTTAACTCCTTTTATTAACTTCGACTACTCTTTTCTTACCAGGAAAACTTTGATGTAATTCATGCTCTTGAGATGGAATTAATTATTTTCTTAGACTGCATAAATCATGTTCTATTTTTCTTGCCCAAGAACAGCCCATCTGTTTTTTTCTTTGTTTTTGTTCACTTTGTACAGTATTTCTTTTTTGCTCAAATTAATCATTATTATGTCTGGTGATGACCTTAAAGCTGTCTAGGAGAAAAATATTTTCACAAATGGGCATTGCCAAATTCAATGCAGTTCCTTAATATACTTAGCTATTTGTTTGGACTATTTAATAAAGTTATTATTTTCTGCATATGAACAATGCCAGTAATACTTTGGGGAGTAATTGCAGTCTTCATCTGTGCCTTACACAAGCATAGCTGTAAAGATGAATTTGCAGCATCTATTTGATACGATATTGAACTTCCACAGTAGGTGCTTCTGTATGCTGTTCTACTCTCTTTTTAAACTTTGTCTCGATTGTTATTTGTTATGCTGGTCAGTGGTCACCCTTAGTTGTGTTTTAGCATGCCATTCCCCGATCACACATTTTTTTAGTCATTGCTATTATTTCTTTTCATTGACAATTTCAGCAAACTCGTTAAAAATGGGTATATCTGAAATCCTTATAGGTTTGTCATGTTCGTGTTGATAAACTATTTTTAGTCTGAAATGTGCATCATTTTTAAAAGAATACTGGGATTCAAGTCCACGAGGTCTGAACCCAGGTGGTGGGATTGTACATCCAGTCCCAACCCAAGTGAGATTACTTCCCAATGTGATTAATTTTTGAACTGTTTTATGCATAATTCTTTCACATTTCTGTCTTCTTTTGAGTATCCTTATGTTGGTCCCATGTTAGCCTCTTAAGTTACCCAAAAGGATCGTTCTTTGTAGGTATCTGCATTTGACTGACATATTTTCAAAGAATTAAACATAAGGCCCTGGGATGCCCCAAACCCTTGATAAAGAGAGTCTGCACTGGTGTGACATTCGTACTTTCTGATAAGCAGTGCGACCTAATTAGTGACGAATAAATATGACGTCTTGTGTGACCTGATCTGTAGCGGTTTAATAGCGAGTTCTTTTACCTTGTCATGGTGATGTATTGTCAGCTGTCCTATGTATTACTAGTTATACTAGTTACATGGCAAGTAGCAGGTTCTGTCAGTCTCAATAGTAAGAATTGCTCATGTGCAGTACCATTTGACTTTTCATTTCAGGGAACATCGCAGACCTAGGAGCACATCTTTGTCACCCCGTGGTAGGCAACGATCTCCGAGGAGGCGTTCTCCATCCCCTTCCAGGCAAAGATCATCACGACGTTCAGTTTCACCTAGACGTTCTATTTCTCCCCGAAGGCATTCTCCAAGAATTGCTCCTTTAGTATCTAGGCGGAGGTCACCGTATTCCAGGAGATCACCTTCAGTACCGAGATCCCCATCACCTCGACAAAAATTTCATATTAGGAGAAGATCTCCACCTTCAGGGCGACGTAGATCACCATCTCCCTATCGCCGTCGGTCCCCAGCTCGTCCACCTAGGAGATCACCATCTCCTGCACGCCGCAGATCACCTGCTCGACGCAGATTACCAGCCGACAGACACTGGTCTCCATCACCTGGAAGACGCAGGCCACGGTCTCCATCACCTGGAAGACGCAGGCCACGGTCCCCATCTCCTAGAAGAAATAGGCCACTGTCTCCAGGAAGAGGGCAGGCACCGTCGCCTCATCGCTCACCCCAATTGAGGTCACCAAAACTCCTGAGAAAGTCCCCAATTTCGAGTAAAACACTTTCCGCAAATCGTCGAGTCTCTCCCCAGCAGAGAAGGTATGCTGCTCTCTGATTTCTTTGCACCTGATGCTGTCTTGCTGCATGAAATACTCTTTGGTTTTAATACATTTCGTCGATGCTTACAGGAGTATAAGTCCATACAGCAGGAGTCCAAATCGCTCCCGTAGGAGTCCGAGTAGAGACACCGAAAATGGAACCAATGGTATTCTCCCCACTAAAGATAGGGATGTGGCTCAAAGGTAGTACCGTAATGCAGGCATATTTTGTGATAGTTATACTGGGAAGTCATTGTCTTACTTCCAGTATTGCTGCAGGAACCAAGGAAGGAAATCATATGTCGATGAAAGAGTCTCCAAACGTGACAGGTGTGTGCTTGTCTATATTGGTTTGCATTCTAGTTTCACATAACAGTGTCCAAACTGGGATGTCAACTTCCTCACCATATTTTGACAGTCCTCTGAAGAACACGGGGAAACATTTACCCAGTCAGGACAGGACAGATAACAGTGGAGATGAGGAAGAAGGGAGTCGAGCAAGGTTGGGCTCCATTCTTTCATGAACTGCGTATTTTCAAAAATATCTGCCTCGCTGTCGATGTCTATACATTAGTTGTCTTTTACACTCAGGGAGAATGCACGGAAGGCCAATTCATCACGCATGAAATCCAAGGATTTTTCAGCTGATCTACAACTAAATGAAGTAGGTGTTGATAAGTCAAGCCCTGGAGAAAAATCCCCATCTACTAGATTACAAAAGGAGTAAGTTTTTCTACCTATTCACTGTTTGAAGATCTGTTATAGTTTCCATAAATTTTGTTCTCGAGGCTCAGGTCACAATCTCCCATGATGCTTGATTGGACATCTCTGTATACTCTGTTGCGTAGTTTTTGGTGCATTAAGAAAACACTGCTGTTCTTTTGACATGCTATGGTTCAATGTTTTTTTTTACTTTTCTTATTCTAAGTTTCTAACATGAGTATTAGGGCGCAAATGTGCCACCACTGCCGCAAAAAAGTGTCACCACTGCCACTACCTCATAAACTAGTGTGTACTGTGGTATATTATACAGGATAGACTTCTTAATGAAAGTTTTTCCTGCATGCTATTTTTCAGATTCTGACAAAGCATTCATCAAAGTCTTAAAATTTTCTAGTAATAAATATGATGTAAATCAGTGTTAACAATAGTTATCAGAAGCACCTCCTCAGCACAACATACGCATTTTATTTTGATAATAGTCTAACAGTTTTTTTATCTATTCTAGTGGCGACAAGGATATGCCCAAGAAATATGACAACGTACTATCAGATTCATCCGACGATGCACGTGATGGTAGAGGAATAAAATACCAATCTGATTCTGCTGATGGCTCTCGTGTGAAGCGGCAGTCATCTGCAATGGATGAGATTAACCTTGCCAAGACAGGTTTGCATGATGCTAATGTAGCAAAGAAATATTCTGGTAAAGTTGGTGAAGCTTCCCAAATGGATGTTGGAAGTCCTCTGAAAAAAGCTATAAAGGGAACATATGACAGTAATCACAGTTCAGGCTCAGAAGAATCTGAGAAACACAGATCCCATTCTGAGAAGCAAAGGCATAAGAAGGGTCATAAGCATAAAAGGCATTATAATGATAGTTCTGAGTCTGATTCCGACTCAGATGAGAAGGAGTCTAAGAGGAGGAGGCGAGAAGAGAAAAAGCTGCGAAAAGAGGAAAGGCGCCTTCGGCGTGAAGAAAGACACCGCAGAAGGGCAGACCGTCATGCCATTAAACAAAAATTGAAGTATGTTGGTACTCCACCTTCAGATCTTGAGAAGGATCGTCAATCTGGCTCAGATGCTGATGTTAAGAAGAACGGTTCATACACTCACAGAGAAGAACCTGATCCGACCAAACTTGAAGTTGAGCTTCGACAGAGGGCCCTTGAATCTTTTAGTGCAAAGAAATCAAAGCAGGTTGTTACTCCGTCTTCGGATGTTGAGAGGGATAGTGAATCAAACTCGGATGCTGATGTTAGGAAACAAAAATCATAGGCTGTCTGGGAAGAATCTGATCAAAACCAACTTGAAGATGAGCTCCGGAAGAAAGCTCTTGAATCTATTTGGATAGAAGAAGGCGTCAATCACTAGGCTGAGGAATTTGTCACAATGCTTTTGCATGTTTCTACTTTTTAAAGTGCGTACCTTATGTTATAGAAGTGTGCTTATATGATACCTGTTTAATGTTCTGTATGTTTATGTGGCAGTTGCTCTGAGTAATTGACGATTCCTGAGCTGTTTCCTTGTTGCAGCTGCTTTCAGGCTTAGCTGCTTTTATCTGGTAATGTTTGCTTTTACATGTTTTGTACGAACCATAACCTTTGGGAAGGAAATATTTATATTTTGAGATATTGTGCTCCCTTTGGTTGTTCCAATTGGGTTTCAAGTGAATAATTTACTATTAGTCATCTTTTTCAGGTAGACAATTTCTTGAATAAATGTTAATCAGATGTTCATGCAATATATATTTTACCAGATGTAACGTGTCGGCTAAATTGTGTTGCTTGATAGATGATAATCGTATCAAATACCTGCTATCAGATATGTTCCAACTATATATCAACAAAAAGCTGTCGATAAGTGTTCATATTTCTTGCAACGGGAATTGATCGACTGTTTGCATGAACATGCTTCGTTATGGTACCATGCTTATTTAGCAGGTCACCACTCACCAAACACTTCATTCATGTAAACTGTGTCATTTTGTTGATTTAAATTTAGATTGTTGGCAGATGAGCACCATGTGAACAAGCTTTTTTTTGTGTACCAGAGATATAACCCACACCTCAGCAACAACCAAGTTGGTAACTCCTTTGATGATTGTGAAACTTTCCCAAAGTGCTACTATTTCGTTTGGTTGCTGCTGCTTAGAATGAGGTTTGCACAATACTTGCTTTTAATGGATAGGTTCTGGTTGAGTAGAAGGAAATTGTTGTAAGTATTTGAAGCTTGTTTGGTGGTGCTATTCTGCTAACATCACACTGAATGCTCAGAAGCTATCTTCTACTGTTTAGCAAACATGTGTTGTTATATTGGAGTTAAAAAGTTGATCGGCACGTCACGTTTTATCTGTGAAAAAGATAATGCACGGTGCTAGCCTGAGGGCAATTGATAGCATTCAGGTGCAACCTTGTAGTCTGCAATGACAGCATGTGAGCTTCCATTCCTAGCCCCGTTGCGCTTTACATGATGCTGAATTTGCTTTCTTTACAGCATATTTCTTTTCCTTCGATAGGAATTATATCCTGTTATGTAATGTGCCTTGTTTTCTTTGAAAAATATTTTTATTTGTTTGACTGTTCTTTTTATAATGTCTTCTATACACGGCTGGTTTATGGGTAATATCATGTGTTCTCATGCTTTTTAGTCCTTGTTTTAATGGGTATTATTGTGTGTTGTCATTTGACCATATTGCCTGTTTTCGGTGATAGTTCTCCATGCATTTTGTATCATCACCATGTGTAATGTCCCATCAATTTTGGCTAGAAAACTAGTTTATACTTTCTAGTGTGGCCTGTGAGTTTGGATCGCTAAATAACGTCTCATTGTTGGCATCCTATTCCAGGATTGATTCAGTTTTTGCAATGCGCACTTGAATGTAGCCTTTACCTGTGATCATCCATGTTTAAATGTTTCTCGCTCGTTTTAGTTTGAGGTACCCTTTAAACTCTCTATTTTAACGGCGTACCACTAATTTTTTTTTCATACTTGTATTCATACTGGACAAACAACCATACAAGTACACATACAAGTATAAAACTGGACGAATACGGAGGCAGACGCAGCTGCAACAAACTTACAGAAAGGACCTTGTAAAGAACAAGAAAAGCACAAAGAACCCCAAGGTTCTTCTTCCTGGTCCTTCTTCCTCCACACAACCAAGGAACTCCAAATTCTTGAAACGTAGCCGTCGACGGAGACAACTCCGTCGCTTCCAAGGTCGCTCCACGGCGCAGGAAAAACTTCTCGCCACAGGCGTTGATGAGCCGCAATACAAACTAGCTCGCCGGAGCCAGAGAAGAAGACGATGAAGGAGCATCGGCCAGGGACGCACCCCAAGCATTCCCTGCACCGAACCTGGGCCCAGCGGCGCCTCACCTCGACAGAGGTGGGGTCCCTCTCCAGTAGCACCCACCTCCCAGCAGCCGAAACCACGCACCAGCAGAAGCTACCACATCCACCTCTCCCCTCGCCACCATGGCGGCCAGAGAGAAGAACACCGCAAGCCACCACTGCCGCACTCTTCCAACCCATATGCTCATGTATAGGCAACCAGAACCTCCGGCGACGAACGCCGGTGTCCAGCTACCCCACCCCAGATCTTTCACAGCAAAACCAGAGCACATCTTACCGTAGCGAAGAGAACAGCAGGGGACAAAAGATCCAAACACCGGCCACCGTCTTCGCTGCAGCAACCGGCCAGAGAACACCAAAACTCACCAGATCGACAGATCCATGAGCACGCACCCGCCGCAGCTCGCCGACGCCGTCTCCAACCGCGCCAGGAGGGAGATCGAACTCTGGCACCATTATTCCCCACCAGCAGCACCTCCCTCCCCCTCACGGCGGCAACACCAGGGACTTCTACCCTACTATATACACGCCGGAGACACAGAGACGAGGTTCCGCCCCCCTCCCGCCGCCGAAACGGCGAGTGGAGAGGAGAGGAACCACCGCCCTGGCCGGCGACGGGAACGAAAACGAAGAACGCCTCCCTTTCGCCTCCTTAGGACTGTAGCAAAGGGATAAGGGAGGAGAGCCAGCGCTCAGCAATCTCGTTTGTTTAACCGTACCACTAATTAGTGCAGCCTAGTATACTCCTCCAAGTTCCACTGGTCCGTTAGCTTGTGCCCGCCATTTTCAGTTGATGGCATTCAGTTGCAACCTTGTAGTTGTAGTCTGCAATGACAGCATGTGAGCTTCCATTCTTAGCCCCGTTGCGCTTTACATGATGCTGAATTTGCTTTCTTTGAAAAATGTTTTTTTTGTTTGACTGTTGTTTTTAGAATGTCTTCTATACACGGCTGGTTTATGGGTAATATCATGTGTTCTCATGCTTTTTAGTCCTTGTTTTAATGGGTATTATTGTGTGTTGTGATTTGACCATATTGCCAGTTTTCCGTGATAGCTCTCCATAAATTTTGTATCATCACGATGTGTAATGTCCCATCAATTTTGGCTAGAAAACTAGTTTATACTTTCTAGTGTGGCCTGTGAGTTTGGATCGCTAAATAACGTCTCATTGTTGACATCCTATTCCAGGATTGATTCAGCTTTTGCAATACGCACTTGAATGCAGCCTTTACCTGTGATCATCCATGTTTAAATGTTTGTCGCTCGTTTTAGTTTGAGGTACCCTTTAAACTCTCTATTTTAACGGCGTACCACTAATTAGTGCAGCCTAGTACGTATCTTACTATATATCAAAGCAGACCGAGTTAGCTCTCCCCTGCCGCGTCCACGTCACGGTCACTGTAGAAGTGATACAGTACCCGCACTTCTACAGTGCGCCGTGTACTGTAGCGTTTTTTTTTTCTCGCTAGAGTTGCATCCCTCTCTCGATGTGCCCACGTCACGGGCACGGTTACCCTTACAGCGCATCGTGTACTGTAGCATTTTTTTTTGCCTTATAACTATAATATGCACATGAAAAATATGCGCGCCGACGGGCAGGTTCCATTCCCGTAATCGGTTTCGAGTTTAGTCGACTCTAACTCCTTAATTTTGGATCCAAACTCGCAAAAACATCTGACGAATTTTGTCAAATTCATCGCGCCCAGTCATCCGTTTGGATTTTCCTCTCACAAGTAGATGGATATTACCCTTCCAAACAACTTTCATGTTTCAACCTTTTTATTTTGACGGACGTATACATATTTCTCTCTAATCTTAAAATTCATTGTACTTTAGGCTGTGAAAAAAAAGACAAATTCTGACAGATTCAAAATTTCAAAATCTCGCTTTTTTGCAGAAAAGTCCCCGTTGTGCACGTTTTTTCCATAAAAGTCCTCGCGTTTCCCACAAATTGCGAACCGGTCGCCCAGAATAAACCGTTTTTGAAGCAACATCCCCGTGTTCCGCAAAAAAAAAAGTGAAACGGTCCTGCGGTACAAAACACATGGAAAAGTCCACGCACCCGCTTTTTTCACCCAAAAGTCCTCACGTTTTCCAATTTTTTTGAATCATTCACCCACAATAGCTTTCGACATATTTTTTCTACCTAAAATTTTCCAAACGCATTTACATAGCTCTATTCCCCAAATAAGTTTAGACTTTCTAACGGTATTTTTCTTTAGCCATTTTAGAGTTCTTAATACTTTTTAGATTTTCTGACAATAAGTTTTGCCGTATTTTTTCCCACAATTTCGCAACCGTACTAACACACTTTCCAAATTTTCAAACAAGTTTAGATTTTCCAACTGTATTTTTGGTCGTATTTTTTGGCTGAAATTTCTCCACCACATTTATATACATCTACCACCCATAAAAAAAAAACGCCTATTTCTCCACCACATTTATATACATCTACCTCCCATACAAAAAAAAGCCTAATCGATTTTCTCTCTTATTCCCGTTTCTTCTTTTCAATCTATTGAATGATAAATTTTTACACAACTTTTCGTGCGGCATTCATCCACTGTACATCTCGCTATTCTTAACTAACCGCACCGCAACGAGTCCACGTAAAAACAACAACATTTTGTGCGACATTCATTCACTGTACATCTCGCTATTCTTAACTAAACGCACCGCAACGAGTCCACGCCGAAACAACAGTGCTACCGACGAGTGCCAACAACCAGTACACATAGAAAATACCGAGAAATAGTAGTACTTTACAAACAATAACATGGAAAATTTTCCCCTCCTTAGTTCCTCATCTTAGCCTTCTAAACAAAAAAATTGACGCGCATTTTTTGTTTACAATTTTCCTATTGCCGTTAACTATACCTACCTCCAAAAAAAACACCTACATGGTATTTTTGCCTAGCCTCTTCAACGATTTTTTTTGCCGCACCTTTCCTGATTTTAGCCTCTTCGACGATAACTTTTGGCACAACATTTTTGCTAAGATTTTTCTGCCATAATTACCTAAATCTACCTATCAAAAAGAATTTGCCTTGAGTTTTTTCTGCCGTTATTTTCAAACCTACCCGGCAATAGATTTTAGACACATCTTAATTTTCTGAAGTTAGTTCTCCTACATTATGACAATATTTTTCAATACACCACCAATTTTCAAATACGGCTGTGCAAAAAAGACAAATTCTGTCAGATTTCAAAATTTTAAATAAATTTCTTGGTGTACTGCATCAATTCAACCTTCTCCAATTTATTTATATTCTGTCACCACACGGGCGCGGCGTGTCGCCAAATATTTCAAAATTTTGAATGCCTTTCAAGTCTGATCTTTTTACTACCGTAAAAAGAAATCAAATCTGGAAAACTTCCCAATTTGAACATTTTCCGAAAACTGGACAATTTTTGAACAATTTTTGAACGTAACCACTATTTGCAATTCAATAATTTCAAATTTCCACACTTTTTAAATAAGGACATTTCCAAATTTAAATTTTACCACACGGGCGCGGCGGTGTCGCCACGCGAAATTTTCCTAGTATCCTTCCAAGTTCCACTGGTCCGTTGGCTTGTGCCCGCCGTTTTCAGCACTAGTCACCAGTTGCTTGCAGGTCCTGAACTCTTTGATCGAATTCAGCGTGCAAAGCTCAGCTTGGTCGTGGCGCACTGTTATGACTGCTACCCAAACAAATTAGACCGAACAGGGGACGCCACCGGGCGTTGTTAATTGGAAAGCTGGGAACTAGTCCTAGATCGTCGGTTTGTGGGAAAGAAGTCTGGAAAAAGCTCAAAACCCACTTGTACGGTGAGACCGCCCCCCCGTCATGGTTCCTGTCGTGCACCCCCGTAAGTCGTGCCACTTGCTGCCGCTCCGGTAGCTCACGTAACCTCAACCTCGAGCGTCATCCGCCGTCGCTGTCCTTGTTTTCCTCATTACAGCAGCAAGTTAGGGCAAGTTGGTTAATCAGATCGACCGTCGACGGCCTAGAGCAGTGCCTTGAGTTGCTTGTTTTACAAGTTGTTAGAGCAGGTTAGACTTTTGTATCAGGACAAAGACAAAACACAGGCCGGGGTGGATGAAAATTTCCTGGCCACCACACATTCCTAGCCGTTTGCGTGTGCAGCGCATGGAATGGCTTGGAGGATATGTTTGGTTCCTAGCCCAGACTCATTCGTTCCGTGTTAAGCAGAACAATTCATCTCTGTCTGTCACAGATAATGGATTTTTTTTACAAATATAGCCCCTTGCCCAATGCAATTGTTAAAAAGCCTCTGAAATTTTTTGTAAAAATGGCCCTAGCGGGAAGATAGGGAAGCGACACGTGTCCTCCAGCCATCTGGAATGGCGGGAAGTCTCCTACGGCGACACGTGACACATTCCGCCGGATGGAGTGGCGGGAGGTGGTGGGGTCAGAATGACGAGACGCGGATTGGTGCTCAGTGTCAAGGGACTTTCCGCCACTTGGTACGGCGGGAAGAGACTTCCCTCCAATTAGAATGGCGGGATGACACGTGTCGCTTTGTTGTCTTCTCGCCAGAGCTACTTTTGACAATAAAATTCGGAGGGGTCAATTTTAACAATTGCGTTGGACAAGGGGTATATTTGTAAAAAAATCGAGATAATGGGTCGCCGGTCGGTCGAAAAGCTTGGACCCGGTCAAAAAACTCGCCGCTTCTCTGCAGCATTAAAGGGAGCGTGTACATGCATGCACGGCGCGTGAATGGGCCCCGTGCTACATCTCGCCCACTCTTCATCTATCCTGGCGCTCGCGACTGCTTCCACGTGGGATGGTTGGGCTGTGCACGGTCATATCCACGTGCGCCGTCGGCCCGCCACACGGCCCCATAGCCATCACCCATGCCCGACAGACGGGCAATGGTTGCTCTCCATCGACTCGCCCGGCCGGCCACCAGCTTGCAATCATCAACACGGGCGGCGAGCGGCATCGTCGGAAAGGAATCCCACCTCTCGTACGTAGCTGTGGGGGAAGGAAGGAGTAGTGTAAAGTTAGTGAGGTCAAATCGGTGGAACCTAATCCCCCGACCGGTGCGAGGTGAAGGCCCATGCTCAGCTGATTCATTGCTTCCCTCCCTTAACGGGCAGGGCAGATTAAGCCAGCACGATGCACGTTGCCGAGCAGAACAACGTCAACTCCGATAGATGTGAACCCACTCCAAAGCGCTGCCTGCTGCTCACCCACCGCTTGCATTCCATGCTGCTGCTGCTTCTCAGCGACACAGGGCACCTCGGATCAGCACAAATTCACAACCCATCTCTAGGAAGAAGGATAGGAGCAGGAAATTACGGCGATCGAATACGTTTTGACACCAAGGTTCGCAATTCCACAGCGTCCCGAAGTGGGTGAAAGGACGGCCCGAGGGAGGCATCCAAAGATGGCTAGTGAGCAAGCAAGCTAGAAAGATCCCCTTCCGTTTTCACGATGTACACGCACATATCAGAGCATTTCTAACAAATACTGGATAACCCCGTTCGGAAAATTTCGATCGTTATGTGGTTTTGAACCTATTACGGCCCGAACAACCACTGCATATCGGTTGGCCCGAATAAAATATGAACCCTCCGCGACTATATCAAGGTACCGGGGGGATTTAGGGTTAGCCCCCTCCCCCACCGAGATCCAATCCTCCGCGTATCGCTCCACATTGTTGCGAAACAGATGATGTGTCGCGAAATGGAGGGCGGCCTCGGCGGTGTGCCTCCTCTAGCCAGCCACGATGCAGACACGGAGAAGGCGCTGCCGGTCTTGGACTGCTCAGCCTTCTTCGAGTGAGGACGACTCCTACTCCATCGATGACGATACCGAGAAGCTCGTCGCCATCACAGACAATGAGGAGCTGATGGCGCGCATCCGGGTCAAGTTAGTGCGCTCCGAGCGGCGCCGTTAGGCCGCCCAGCTGTTCGACACGGTGCACACGGAAGAGCTCGCGCATGGCGGTGGGAGATGGAGGAGCGCCGCCAACGCCTCGTCCTGCGCGAACTACGACGACATCTCCAAGTAGTGCGGCGGCGCGACGGAGCCAAAAGACGTTTGGTTAGTTTAGGCCTAGACGCCTAGTTTTATGATTTGTTTTGGCAGAATCTAGGTCTATATTAAGCTTAAATGTTTGGATGTTATATGAACTATGTTTGCTCAACAAAATCCAACGCAAGTCTGCTTTTAAATTATTCAGTACCCATGTAGTGTGTCTGCTATGCCCGGCTCATATCCAAACCGCAAAAAAGTTTTCCGGGATATCCGGTAACAGTTTTACGGTTTGAGTCTGTCCGGTATGCACTAGAGATGCTCTCACTCCCTTTTCCTTTCTTTGGGCTCACCCAACACCCAACCCCAGCGCTAGCAGTAGGGCCGTTCACAGTCGCACACCGGCCATGTCGATCGCCGTCTCCATGCTACTTTAAATCTGCACTGACAAGCTTCACCTAGCCTGCAGTGCCTAGCCCTGTGGCACTGTAGGCGTTCTTTTCCTGTCCAACCTCAGCTGATTTGGGAAAAGGAAATGGAAAAAGACGAGTGAGCATTTCTGGTAGTGGGGGTTTGTTCCTTTTTTTTATGGGTGTTTGTTCTTGATGGAGCAGAAATGTTTGGGAGGCAGACATGGATGCAAAGTTTGATTCCGGACGACCGGAATATTGTTGACCCCTCGATGCTTGTTGCTCCCGTTTTAGTGCTAGTACCTGTCATGCTCCCGTTTTGGCCCTCCTGTCATGCACTATATTTATTTATGCCACCTGCAGAATGTAACTGCTTCTAGAAAATACCAAAAATGGCAAATGGACTTGTACTTCTGGTCAATTGTTCATCATAGTACTGCACCGTTTATGGCTCAGGTCCAGTGGTCCTCTGTCGAGGCTTTTATGTACTGGTGGCAGTGTGCGTGTGTGTGCATGAGATACATTAGCTAGCTAGTCTTTTTTTTTTTTTTTGTCTGATACTCTTTGATAGCCCTGCAATCTATACTCAACCTAACCAACTATGTAAAACAAAAAAACCTAACCAACGATGTTTCGAGGAATAAAAATGAGGGATGCAATATGAGTTTTGTAAAAATGAGTTTAATGAAATGCTAGTTGGGACGATAATATATGGAATGGAAAAAGGGAAGTTTGAAATATGCACTTTTCTAGCTACCAAATTGACTGAAATTGTGTCAAAGCATAATAAGAATTTTTTTTGTCCGTAAAACATTGGTCTACAATTTGTAAAATGTATTTCAGAACATTATGAACGAAATTAAGTAAACCGAGGGAATGAATTAAGGTATCTAAACGAGTAATCAGGAACATGGAACATTGCGCGTCCATGTAATGGTTTCCCCTTTGCCACGGATTTCCGTTTCACTTCGGTTTTATGTACGGTAACTAGTGCTCCCTCCATCCCAAAATAAGTGTCTCAAGTTTGCCCAAGAGTGGATGTATCTAGACATATTTCATGTATAGATACATCCATTTTTTGGCAAACTTGAGACACTTATTTTTGGACGGAGGGAGTACTACATCCGTTCCGAAATATGGATGTTTTGCTTTTTCTTATTCAGATGTATCTTAAAGCGTTTTAGTGTGTAGATTCATTGGTTTCATTTCGTATGTATTTGATCCATATTAAAATATAAAAATATCTTATATTTTGGAAAGGATTAAGATTGGAAAGCAAATATAAGGCCAAAAAAACGAGAAGATAAAGAAAAGAACGAAGTTTCGGCTCTTCAACAGTGCAGTCCGACTATACAAAGACAATCCATATGAAGTTTGGAACATCGTGTGTTCATGCAACGATTCCACGACGACCATCTCGACCCCTACCCTCCAAATGAAGCGTTGAAAGGGATAGTTATCTTGTACCCAAGGCCATCACATGAGGTAGTCGCTTAGTTGTCTACTATTTTTTCCTAAATGTTGTGGAACTCGATTTCTCTCTATCTATATAAACGCAGAGCACCTGACTTCTCTTAAAACAATATAATCAAGAACTTCCATATCCCAAACCGTAGTCGTATATAACTAAAGAAGGATCGATGTGTGTATCATTTCGATGCAAAGGTCAGGGTTTTAACCTCCATTTAAAAAAAAAAACCTCAAGAAGGATCATTGTTTTGATGTGTGTATCATTTCGATGCAAAGGTCAGGGTTTTAACCTCCATTTAAAATCTCAAGAAGGATCATTGTTTCGATGTGTTTATCATTTCGATGCAGAGGTCGGAGTTTCGACCTGGAAAAAAAAACCTCAAGACGGATCATTGTTTTGTATGAAACTGGATTGGACATACTACCTAGGTAAATCCAGTATACGAACATTGATTATTGGAAATTATAAGAAGGTAATTGACGAGCAACCATTGTTCGTTGGGTTCTTAGTACCTGTAGGAATTGTACATTCCAAATCCCCCAAAGCAAAAGAGGAATAAAAACGAAAATATCATACAAGTAGTCATGCATGACATAGCACATTAATTAACAAGATAATCAAGACTAGGCAAACAACTAGGGAAGAAGCAGAAAGCTAAACTAGCTAGGTAGAGGAATCACGCGCACGATTCGCCGGTGCAGTCCTAGAACGACGTCGGCGGTGGCGGCCGCGCCACAGCCGCCTGCCCCCACTGCCCAAACATGTCGTGCGGCGGCGTCTGCGGCACGGGGTACATCGGCGGGGGCACGGCGGTGCCTCCGCTGCCCTGCTGCTCCAGCTGCTGTGCGGCACCCTCAGACCCGGACAGCACGGCGCCCTCCTCGGCGTCCTGGTCCAGCGGCAGCCTCTCGTACGTGGCGTTCCCGAACGTGGCGGCGATCACCATGACGGGGCCGGACGCGATCAGCTCCCCCATGACGCTCCCACCCACCACCTGCCCCTGCCCGCCGGCGAGGTACACGGCTAGCCCCGTAGCCCCCGGCGGCGCCGGCGCAGGCAGGAAGGCCCCGGACAGGGATAGTATCTCGAACCGTCCCCTTAGGGCGACGGCGGCCGCCCCGGTGCCCGCGGGCTGCCGCAGCGTGACGTTGGTGACGGCGCCGCTCCCGCTGAGGACGGAGACGCCGCGCTGCCTGCGGCGAGAGAAAGCCGCGATGGCCTCGACGATGTCGGCCCCGCTGGCGATCTCCAGCACGTGGGAGCGCATCGCGTTGGGGCTCTCCCGAGTCACCACGACGGGCGGCTTCGGCTTGTTCTTGGACCCCGGCGGCCTGCCGCGCGGCCGGCGCCCCGATCCAGACGATCCGCCCCCGCCGGCCGAGGGCGGCGGCGACGCGTCGTCCTCGTCGTTGTTGCTCCCGGCGGGACCCGCGCCGACGTGGGCGTAGCCGCCCTGCGAGTGCTCGTCCATGCTCCCCATCGCTCCGGCCGCCGCGCCGGCCGGCCACCAGTCTGCCAGCCCTACTATTTTCGCCGCCGTAATCAAGACACCGCGCGCAGAAGCTTATCGCGCGAGGCGAAGAGGAGGCCCAGTGCAAGCAGGGAGCAGAAGTCAGTCGCTTTGTTGCTAGCGAGAGCTAGTGGATGGATGGTATGGAAGAGTATGGAACGGAACTATGGGCGTTGCTATTTATGATGCATCTTTCTAGAATTCGCTTTGCTTGGTTGCTTGGCGTGCAACAGCGTACTAAACCATTTTTCGCAATCAAAACCTACGAGACGGACTAAATAAGGCTCGGGCTCATGCATATGCCCACAATTTTCTTTTCGAATTAAGCACCTTTATTTACTCGGTTTTGCTTATTCTCAGTCAATCGAGAATAAAGCTAATTATTAGTCAGAATCCCAAATTGTTTGTTTGTATCGTGATTCGTACTAAATCATGAGTTGAAACTGTGATTTTTCAGATATACATGGGTTGCAATTGAGAAAAATGCTCCGAACCGTTGAATTGCTTTGTGTTTCGTGCTAATCATGAGTTACAACAGCGGGTTGCAAGTGAGAGAAAAATCGTGAACGGTCGAATTGCTTTGTGCTAGTCATGAGTTACAACAACAGGGTTGCAACTGAGATTCGATGACACAATCTGACTAAATTAAGTTAATTCTCAATTAGTCACTTGTTATTGAGTACGATCATTCAACATTCTTTTTTGTAAAAATGATGAGTTATTTTAATCAACAGTCTTGGGTAGCACATTCATGGGCTGCACAGTTTGCTTCGTGCTCTTTAAAAGCAATGAAAAATCTAGTAAAAACTCCTCTAAACTCTCTAATTTCCTGACAAATTGCAGCAATTTTAAATCGGCCGTGATCTTCCCTTTGCACATACGGAGTAGTAATCACCTCTTTCCAATAACTTTCAGCGATAATAATATGTGCCCACTGGCCACTGGCAGCCAAGCTAGCTAGCAGCTACGGACTAAGGCCCTGTCGCGGTTAATTAGCAGTGGGCAGTGGCCACATGTGTACGCACGTTAAGCAGTGTTAGGAGAAGCATGGCCTTCAGATCGGGTCAGGTGGGCTTTGAAAAAATGTCGTGCAAATGGACGAAGCGGAACAGCTACGCACCGAAAGGATGCACGGAGCTGTTCAAACACGTGCGTGTAATGGCATTACGGAATCCATGATGAGCTTGTCGCCCTCCCAATCCACGGTGCTTTAATTCGGACGTGTTCAACTTCAACATATACGACTGCTTATCTGTCATCAGAAACAACAGGTTGAAAACCATCTCTGGTTAGGGTGCCCAAGTCGGGTTTCAGAGACACGTGGTTGTGCTTGCTGCCCAAAAATGTATCACTTCGTCCCAAAATAAGTGTCTCAGATTTGCTCAAAAGTGGATGTATCTAGACATGAAACAAGTTTAGATGCATCTACTTTTTGCAAATCTGAGACTTATTTTGGGACGGAGGGAGTACATGTCTTCAATTATTCTCGCAATGCATATCTGTAACTTTTAGCGCATTTTTCATAACTTAGATTCTCTTTTCTTGCAGATCTCCACATTTACATGGTCTTTTCTTTGAAGGAGACATAATATTTCTTTTTATATGAGATAGAAGGTTAAGACATAGAAATGGCCAAGCGAATGAAAACGGGTCAAGTTAAGGCACCGTTATTTGGAACTCATAATGAATCCACTAATTGTTGTTGCTTCTGTTATTGCTGCTGGATTGGCCGTAGGGCTTGCTTCTATTGGACCTGGAGTTGGTCAAGGTACTGCTACAGGAAAAGTTGTAGATATCTACTTTTTTTTCCTATTTTCATAATTTTATTTCAGGATAGATTGTCCAACTTTCAGATGTTTTCTCTTTTCTTGGAAGGAGACAAAAATCTTTGCTTTGATATATAATGTTCAAACACAGCCTACGGATGGAAATGGGTAGAATGTAAATGGATGAAATTTTCATTACCATATTATACTCCGTATGATCTCGGAGTACTATGTACGAGCACGACATTTTCGCTGCATGCATGCACAGGTAGCAGCGAGGCTGTGCAGGCGGCCAGCGACCGCTGTGACCCTACCGCAGCTAGGGTTGGTGATGATCAGTCGACGATGGTAATAGGCAGCTAGGCTTTCGTGTTGGTGTCGCACGTACTACTATGGCATGGCCAAACTCGATCGTTGGTTGGAGCGCTGCGATCATCGGCGAAAGCGACGGCAGAGGGGAGCCACAGGCGCCGTGGCCGCAGTCGGAAGCAATGGCCCCGCACACGCCCAAGTTCATTGCATTGCATGCAAAACCCCCATATCCTTCGGTGTTCTTCTTCCCTTTAGAAATTGGCACACATCGACGTGACATGTCGACAATATTGACTCGGTTCTCCCTTATTAAGGGTTTGATTTTGGATGGTAAGAATCGCACCCATCGACGTGACCTGAGTACGCAACGTCGGCAAGCACGAGGACAACTGCCCAGAGGCGCCCCGCCGGCCGCCGCAAAGCACAGAGATAGCTTTGAGCCTTTGAGCTGTAGCCTTGCCTTAATTAATTTTGTCTACCGCCGTATGAACGTGTCGTTTTCAACTTATCCGCAAACAAAACCAATTTGTTCCTTGTGCAGAACAAGACGAATGACTGTATCTCAAATTTCTTTCACCACCCACACAAGCTGAACGCGACCACTGCAACTGGCGGCAGGCTCGCAACCTATCAACTTGCACAAGGAACTCACATCGGCACGAAAATATCATGTCAAATAGGTGTTCCTGTCTGGCTGTCCGTCCAGATGAATTCCAGGTTGCATTTGCATGGACCATTTCATTAGACAAGTTTTGACCAGATTTTCGTAAGGGACAACGTGGAGCGATTCTGACTTCGAGTAGCCATGCAAATGCAACGTGGTATCTGACCACGGTAGAAACTAGCACTCCAGTTGCAGTCCAAGTTTCAGATATAGTTTTTTTTTTTTTAGAAACTGTGGGGCAATAGATTTGCCCCTTATATTAATTAAGAGAGAGTTGGAACAACAACATTAAGATACAACGGGATTACTCTCCCGGTAAAATTTCTCGTAGACGTTTCGCCCCCGCAAGGGCCCAAATCTTAGCCTCATTCTTGATCTTTGAAAAAATGGCTTGCGAGGATGTATATTTGTTGCGGAACACCCTAGCATTTCTCTCGTTCCAAATCTCCCACGACGTCAAGAGGACAAGGGAGGCCAAGGCTTTGCGGTTGTGAGCGCCACCTCCGGTCATGTGATGCCACCACTCCTTGAGTGAGAGAGTCGGCCATAAAGCTTGGTCGAAAGTGAGGCCAAGCCAAGTCTTCAAAAGAGCCCAAGTCCTAGTGGTGAAGCGGCAATGGAGGAGGAGGTGGTCGACCGTCTCGGGTGTAGATTTGCAAAGAGGACAAAGGCCACAATTTTGCAAACCTCTACGGGCAAGGCGGTCCGCCGTCCATAGCCGGTTTTGAAGAGCAAGCCACGCAAAGTACTTGGTCTTCGGAGGAGCCCAAACCTTCCACACCAAGCGCTTCATGTCGGAGAATGTAGAGCCATAGAATTGCGCTTGGTAGGCCGACTTGGCGGAGTACTCCCCATTCGCCGTGAGGTTCCACACAATGGAGTCCTCGGTAGAGGCATCCAAGTTGAAGTTTTGCAACATAGTCCATAGGTCAACGAATTGGAGCAAGTGTTGCATGGTGAAGGCTTCATCCAATTTTATCTTGTGGATCCAAGCATCATTGGCCAAGGCTTGATTGATGGACCAATTTTTCCTAGAGGAGGCCTCATAAACAAGCGGCGCAACCTCCTTAGGCTTTGTCCCATCAAGCCACGGCGCCTCCCAAAAGTGGGTCTTCGCCCCATCCCCAACGGTAATTGTTGTAGAGGCATAGAAGAGGTCCATGTCCTCCGAAGTGCAAGGGTACCGAAGCGCGCCCAAATTTTGTTTGGGTCTTTCCAAAGAAGCCATGGCCACCTTAATCGCAATGCCCTCGCAAACTTGTCGGTGTGAAGGATCCCTAGGCCCCCAAAATCGGTGGGGCGGCAAACGGCTTCCCAATTAACCTTGCATTTCCCACCGGAGGCTTTGTCGGTGCCCGCCCAAAAGAAAGGACGATAGATCTTGTTGAGCTTGACAATGAGGGCGGAGGGACAAGCAAGGGTGTCAAGTGGTAGATAGCTTGGGAGGCTAGAACCGACTTGACAAGAGCGCCCCGGCCGGCCATGGTGAAGAACCTCCCATACCAAGCGGGAACCTTCCCCGCACACTTGTCCACGAGAGGTTGGAAATCGACCAACCGCAATTGCCAAATAGAGAGAGGCAAGCCAAGGTATCTCATGGGGAAGGTAGCCCGCAACACCGGAAGACCATCAAGAATAGCATCAAGGTTGACACCACCGCACCGTATAGGGACAACGGAGCTTTTTTGGAAATTTGTGCAAAGGCCCGTGACGACACCGAAGCCGCGAAGAATCCCGGAGAGATTTTGAATATCTTCCTTGAAAGGCGCCACAAAGATGGCCGCATCGTCCGCATAGAGCGAGGTTCGCAAGACGGTTCCTCTACCCCGAATTTTATGTAGCAACCCAAGAGTGGTGGCCTTCTCAAGAAGTTGTTGGAGCGGGTCAATGGCGAGGACGAAGAGGAGCGGCGAGAGGGGGTCCCCTTGTCTAAGTCCCCGGCCATGGTGGATGGGTAGCCCGGCCACACCATTTAGAAGGATGCGCGAGGTGGAGGTGTACAAGAGAGCGGCCACCCAATCACGGAAACGACTCGGGAAACCCCTCCGTTGTAGGAGATCAAGAATAAAATCCCATCTAACCGAATCAAATGCTTTCCGGATGTCCAACTTGAAGAGAAGCGACGGTGTTTTGTTCTTGTGAAGCCTTCTAGCCAAATTCTTGACGTATAGGAAGTTGTCGTGGATGCTCCGTTTCTTTATGAAGGCGCTTTGGGCGTTGGAAACAAGCTCGTTCATGAGAGGCCCAAGGCGAAGCGCAAGGACCTTGGCAATGATTTTCGCAATGGCATGAATGAGGCTTATAGGCCTATAGTCGGTGATCTCCTCGGCACCTTCTTTCTTGGGAAGTAACACCACATTAGCGGAGTTGAGCCAATGCAAGTTGTTTGTGTGAAGGTTGCCAAAGCATCCAACAACCCGCATTACATCAACCTTGATAATCTCCCAACACCTCTTGAAGAAAGCCCCGGTAAAACCATCCGGGCCGGAGCCTTGCCACTAGGCATAGCATGGATAGCACTCTTGACCTCCTCCTCCGAAATGGGTGCGGCAAGGTCCCCAAGATCCGGGCTCTCGAAGTGAAGCTCATCCCACTTGAAATCATGTGTTCTCGTTTCCCCCTTCCCAAGGGCCGAAGTGAAATGGTCATGTATAATCTCCTCCTTGTGCTCATGCTCCGTCACCCAACCATTGTTGTGCTTGAGACGGTGCATGAAATTTTTCCGGCGCCTCCAATTCACTTTAAGGTGGAAGAACTTAGTGTTGGCATCCCCCTCTTTGACATTCCGGACGCGAGAGCATTGCTTTTTCCGGGACCTCTCAATGATGGATAGGCTTAGAACCTTGCGCTTGAGGCGAGCGTGAAGCTCGTGCTCCTCAAGAGAGAGTTGCCGGTGCTCTTGAGCCTTATCAAATTGGAGAATCACAAAGAGTACCGCATGAAGGAGGATCTTAGGCTTGGGGAACAAGGACCGGCTCCACTTGGAGAGGCACCCTCCGAGCCTCTTTAGCTTGTTGAACAAAATGTGATAAGGCTCGGTGTGGGAGATTAGAGCATCCCAAGAAGCTTTCACAATATCGTCGAAGCCCGGTATCCGGAGCCAAAAGTCTTCAAACCGGAAGGTCCTCGGCTTGAACGGACCACTATCATCGGCGAGGAGGAGAGGGCAATGGTCGGAGAGAGACGAAGAGAGTGCATGGAGCACATGAGTTCCAAAGCGAATATCCCACTCGGCGTTGCAAAAGACGGCATCAAGCTTGCAAAGGGTCGGATTAAGCCTCCCATTGCTCCAAGTAAACCGGCGGTTTTGAAGGTGGATTTCATTGAGCTCACAAGAGTGTAAGGCGGTGCGGAAACGAGTGATGCGACTCCGGTTGACGTTAGTCTTGTTCTTATCTCTAGCACGGTGAATTTGGTTGAAGTCGCCAAGAACCAACCAACGGATCCCTAGCGGAGGTTTGTGGGAGATGAGCTCGGCGAAGAAGTCGTCTTTTTTGTTGGCGGCCGTCGGCCCGTAGACGGTGGTAATCTTGAAGTCACAGTCGCCGTATATGACGTGAATGGGCCGACAAACAAAACTCGGTAGCCACAATATCTGTGACCTGAATGATTGAGTCATCCCAGAGCAACAGAATGCCCCCTCTGGTTCCTAAGGCCGGCCTCTCAGCAAACCCACGCAACCGATTCCCACCAATGAAAAAAGCATCAGACGAGACACAGCTTGTAATTTGGTTTCTTGCAAACAGACTAGCTGACAAGACGACGAGGCAAGAGTCTCGTTCACAGCAGCTTTACGATCATCATCGTTTAACCCTCTAACATTCCAGCATAGCAAGTTGATAAGGAAATCTAACATTGGAAACTAAACGAACCCAGTACACCAACAGACAAGCAAAGCTAAGTCAGACATCTGAAACAGCAGCAGCATCCATCTCTGCTTCAACGTCCAGCCCATGGGCGCCTCCATGACCGATCAGAGCGGACTGAGATCCAGTGACTTCATGTACAGAAGTCACGCTGCGACTTTAGGCATCTCTTTGCCCTCCGATTCTGATCCAATGGACATGATTCATCAAAAATTTGAACACGAAATTTAAACTTCTCAGAAAAAATTGAAAAAATTCCAGCAAGTATTACATGGCCCGTTGTGTATTCTGTGATTTTATTTATTTATTTGGATAAGTAGTTTGTCAATAAATAGCTTTTCAAATTTTGAGTTTTAAAAGCCATTATATCAGAAACGATGCGTCCAAATAAAACACAAAATTGACAGAATACACAACGGACTACATACAACCTGCTGGAATTTTTTAAATTTTTTCTGAAAAGTTTGAATTTTGAGTTCAAATTTTAGGTGAATCTTGTCCGTTGGATGAGGATCGGATGGCAAAGAGGTGCCTAAAGTCGCAGCGTGACTTCTGTACATGAAGTCACTGGATCTCTGTCCGATCAGAGCATCATCGATGGCTTCATCAGCACGCGTGTCCATCTTGAAGAGCTTCCTGATGGCTTGCATGACCCCTGTCTCAACCTTGTCCTTGAAGAGATCGTGGAACTCCTCCAGCGCAGCGGCGGTAATCACCTGGCCGTCGGAGATGATCCCCAGGCCACGGCACACCATCGCCTCGGCCGCCCCGGCAATCGGGGCCACCTTGCCCTTGGCCTTCTTCTGGTCGGTGATGCGGCGCAGCGAGAAAGCTCCTGTGCGCGTCATGGCCACGCCCGCCAAGGTCTTCCTCCTGTTGGTGGGGCGAATCGGCGGAGGCGAGGCCGGCGACAGGAGGAGAGGGCGGGAGCATGGAACAAACAGCGGGTCCGCAGCAGACGGCGATGCCACCGCCACGCGAGAGGGCTCTGGGGTGCGGCGAGGCGACGAGGCGGAGATGAACGGTGGCGTGGAGGTGAGCACTGGAGAGTTGTCATAGCCGGGCGGACGCGAGAGCGATGAAGATGAAGACAGGGCTGGCAGTGGCTGCTGGAGGTGGTCCGGCGCGCAGAGCCTCAGGGCCGACATGGCCGGCGAGCTGGGGGCGAGGTAGCGGGTTGCCGGTGCCTTCGAAGAGCTTGACGATGAAGGCAGCACATAAGTTGGCGTCGTGGTGGCGTGAGAGAACCTCTGGAGGCCCGCCTGTCCGAGCGCGGTGAAGCGTGGCGACCCGTGGTGCGGCTGTGGCGCGCAATGGCCAGCTCCTCCTCATCAGAGGACTCGACGTCGGTGAAGGCTCCGTCCGTCGGCGGGAACGCGTGCTGCAGCAGAGGCCTGGCGTCGGCCGCCAGAGCGACCACCAGGGGAGGGTCAGCAATGACCGGCTCGCCGGCCTGCCCGTGCTCACCTTCTCTGCTCCTGTACCTGTTCCCCGAGCGGTCCCTGTCGCGCTGCTGCTCCTCCCTCCTGTCCTCAGCTCCGCCACGGTTGCGAGATGAGCGGGAGAGGCTACGACGGATGGTGTCGCGCCACCCCCGCGAAGAGTCACGCCCCCGCTTGTCCCGGCCATCGTCGCCGTCCCTGTCATGCTCTCTGTCCCGCCGCCCTTGGCGGTCATCCTGGGCGCGCTCCACCCTGCCGCGCGGAACACGGTCACCATCCACCAGCCCGTATTGCCATGAGTACCTTAAAGGCGGCGGCTGTGGACCGTCCATGGGGCCGGTCTGGTCCTCGGCGATGTCGAGGTGGACGATGCAGTGCCGCTTCAGTCCCCGGCGGCCACGCTCACGGACGCCAGGAGCAGCACAGGGGCCAGGCAGCGTGACTCGGCGCTCCCGCAACACCAAGCTGGGGTGCTCGACCCACGCCCAAAGGCAGAGCGCCTTGGTGTACTCCTTGGTCTTGCAGCGCGGCTCGATGTAGTCGATGGAGCAGGCGCTCCCGATGGCCTGCTGCGCCGCCACGTCGTTCCAGGCGTAGAGTGGCACCTTCTCGATGCAAAGACGAACATGATACTGCATGTTCACCTGCTCAGCATGGTCCTCGAGCCGCCAAGGACGGACCAGCACGCGGAGCGTGCCGAACGGGAAGTTGTGGCGCGCCACAACGGCGTCCCGGTGGTGAGGATGCATGAAGCGCACCAAGTAGGGCTCGGGGAAGTGCTCGGTGACGCTGAAGTCGTCCGTGTCCGCGGACGCGACGGAAGCTATCGCGCGCACCATGGCGCCCATGGCGTCCCTCGCCGGCGGCCGGTCGAACCACATGTAGGCAGCACAGGTGAGGAGCGTGGTGGCTTCCGCGTTCATCGCGGGCGTGGTGGGGATGACGACGCAGTCCCCGTCCGACCTTGCTTCTGCTCCGCTGCGAGCCATGACGGGCAGCGGTGCGGGCCGAGGTGGAAGGAGTGGAGCCGCAGCAGGCCTGACGAGCTGCCGATAAGCGCGGGGGGGCGGCGAAGCAGTGCTTGGACTTGGGGGCGGCTCTGGAGGGTGGGTGCAGGTGCGGGCTCGATGACCATAGCGGAAGCAGCGCCGACACTTCACCGGGTCTCTGCACTCGCTTGCTCGGTGTGCAAAACGCCCTCTCCCCTTGTATAGGCAGTGGAAGCATCGGCCAGCCAGCCAGGCAGGCGGAGGAGGACGAGGGGCATTGAGGGCGGCCTGCCGCAAAGCCGCGTGAGGCGGAGGATGGGACGGCGGCGCATCCCGTCGGCCACGCCCTGCAGCCTCGAGCCTCTCCCTCTGCAGAATTGAAGGCGGAGGCATGGGGGGAGCGGGCCGCTCCGCATTGAAGGCTTCACGCCAGCCCACCCAACCCCCACTCGCATTGAAGGTGCACGCAGCACGCCCAGGTGGCGTCTGCTGCCATGCGGGGCGGAGGAGCTCGGGCGGCGTCTCCGGGACGACCTCACTGCCCACCGGCGGCACTTGCGGAGGAGGGGACGGCAGATCCAGATCCACCGCAGGGATTACCTTGGGCACGAATCCCTCCGGGATTCTGGATGGAGGAGGGGGCAGCGGCCAGGACGGGGCCGCATCACTGGCAGCGGCCAGGACGGCGTGGCCGCGGCGGCCGGCGGCGGGGCGCGGAAGTGGGCCGGCGCGGGCGTGCGGACGCTCCAGTCCTGCAAAAAAATAAATCCGAAGAACTAAATTTAGAGCACAGCCTCATCACGTCTCCGTACTTAAGAAGGCGTTGAATTCGGACCGTCTACTACAGTCCACCTGCCTGGATATATATGGATAGATTACTCTGGCGTCGCCCAACAGCTTGTGGCTAGGATTTTGCTATGCCTTGGTTGACTTTCTTTAAATAGACACCGGCAAAGGGCAAATTGTCCATGTCAGCAGCTCCAACGGACAACCAACTCGTGGGATAATTCTAGGAGCAATGTGAGCCAAGCGATGGATACAAGTTGGTGTCTTTGACCTTCTTCTCCGCTGCTCCCCACTTGCAGTTGGATGACAGGGATTGAGACGTTGAAATGCGTTTGTTGTTCCTTCCTGCACCTGTCAATGGTGGAGTGGAGGTGCCTTTGCCCTTCCGGAGTTCAGGATTTGTTTCAGGGACAAAGAGACGTGGCTACTGGCTAGCTATGCGGTCAGAAGCGTTTTGCATTCTCCACTGTAAAAATGGAAGCACAGGGATGCGCTCTACTGTCCAACGCGGAAATTTTACCGGTACCGCTACCTACCGGTGCACTTTTTGCCGTCGATGACTGCTTTTAGATCCGCGCCGAACTTCCGCATTTCTAGCTCTTCGACCGTGGAAACTCATTGTATCTCCGGGATATTTCCTGCACAGCCTATACGAAAGGTAGATACGGCGCATCTTTCACCCACCCCTCTCTCTCTTCGATCTCTCTTCCGTATTTATTCAAGAAAAGCAACGTGGAAATTTTACCGGTACCGCTACCTACCGGTGCACTTTTTGCCGTCGATGACTGCTTTTAGATCCGCGCCGAACTTCCGCATTTCTAGCTCTTCGACCGTGGAAACTCATTGTATCTCGGGATATTTCCTGCACAGCCTATACGAAAGGTAGATACGGCGCATCTTTCACCCACCCCTCTCTCTTCGATCTCTCTTCCGTATTCCTCTCTCTCTTCAGATTTCTGCGCCGCCCCTCTCTAGACCCGACGAACTCCGGCCTCTCCGGCCGCTTCGGCCACCGGATCCTAAGGCATGGGCTGGTGGTGGTCAGGATTCCGGCGGAGCCAGGACGTACTGCCGGTACCTAGCCCCCACCCTCTCTCTCCTCAATCCAGATCCTAAGGAGGGCAGGGACCACGGCGCTGTATCGAGATTGGAGCAGGGGCGGCGCTGGAGCGGAGATGGGTGGTGCCGCTGTTCAGGAGCAGAGCAGGCGGCCGACATCGGAGCGCGGGATTGCGGGTGAGGTTCACAGGCGGTGCGGTATAAATTCAGAGGAGGGAGAAGCTAAGTTCAGACGAGGGATAAGGGAATCGGCTGCGCCGGTCGAGATCGAGCACGAGAGGAAGAATTTGGAACCGGCGCTCCACATGGCCATAGGAGGCGCTGAAGGAGAATGGGGGCAGGAGGAGGAGGAGGAGCCGAGCATGCGCAGGGGAGGCCGTGGTGGCACATGATTTGCGTCGGATCAGAGCGCTCCTCTCCGGCGACGGGGGCGCTCCTACAAAAGAGCTCAGGCCGCGGCCTCGACTGGCCGTGTGTGCAGCCGCAGCACCACTCAGTTGGATTCTTTGTCAGGTAACTTGCCATTGATTTCTATGTTCTCTACTACCATAAGAACTTATTTTCAGAAAATAATGCTCTCCTTCTTACTTAGAACTTCAATGCAGAAAGATGCAGAATAGTTCGTGGTGTTGCTCTAGTTTTATTTCCTAGAGATAAGTTGTTGGATAAACTGAAAGTTAGGCTATTCTTGGCATTCGTTCCCAAACATGTAAGTCGGTTTATTTTTTCTCGGGATAAATTCATTGTATTGTGCTGGGTTTGAATTGCATATTAATTCATGGAACATAACAGTTAAACCTGAAAACGATACATACTGATTCCTACAAATAATCGAAGCATCTACTTAGTGGTAGCGAATGGTTTTCATCAAGCATTTCGGGCTCTGAACCAAGCTGTGTGTATGGTACTTTAATATTGCTGTTGATTTACCCTCAGTGAATTTGTTGTGATTGAGATGTTCAATATCTTTCCAAGTCGAATAATTCGGCATAAATGTGACTATGAAACATGATTTTGATCGGTATGTTATTCATTATCAAGCGTTCATGCCCATGGCCAGAAACTGTATATTTGAAGTTATCCTATTTCATTTAATTAATTCTATTGGTGGTTTCAATGTGTTATCTTCAGTCAGAATTCTTTTGCATCGTGATGTTATTTGTGCAGATGAGTGATATCAACAGGTGATAGATCTTTTGCATGTTTCGAGATGCCTTAAAACTCGATTAAGCATTATGGTAGCTTACAGGAGACAATGGACAATTTGGAGAGCCTTTTCCGGGATGTGGAGATATTGATATTGTCTGATTTTCTGGATGTATGTATGGAGTGTTTTAAAATTGATGATACACTCTACAGGGATGAATACCACTCAAGCCCTAGACAAAGCATATTTGGTCACTGAAGACTGTGAACTGTTTTGGATTATTTTATCATGGGTGGTATATTGGATATTCAATTCAACATCGGGAAGTTTTACATGACTTTGTACAATATTCTGTACTTAGCTGAATGAAATCGGCGCCTCTGGCACCTTTCCTTGTTAAAATATTCACACTGGATGTTGTTTGAGGTTTCCATTGGTTTCATGTATTACTAAATTTTCACTCACACTTGAAAAAAATATTTTTTGTTGAAGGAGAAGTCCAGAAATAGACTCATTGTTTTTACTCACATAAAAAAGTGCTAGACTTTTTTCTCACCCGATGCCTACATGCTTGGGCGGAGGAGTCGAAGACACTGTCATATGCACACACATTGTCAAATTAAAAATATTGGTGGTTTAGGCAATTGACGTGAATCAATATTTTGGCCTCAACAGGTTCCATCTAGAAATTATATGTTCAACCTATGAACATAATTGGTAATACTGCCCATTTCCATTACCACGTTTATTTGATGAGACCAATTAATATTGGAGTGCTCCATGATTCATAATTCAATATTTGTCCTTGAGTAATTCGAAGATTTGTCAAAACTCTAGTGGCTTAAAGAATGTCAGCATATACAATTAATTATAACAAGATAGATAACTATTTCAAGGGTGGTATAATCAGAGCAGATACAAAGAGTTGCAAACCACAGAGGAATAGGTGCTACAATTCATAACCGTTACATAAACAATGTTTCCATATGGAAAAAATCAGAGGAATAAGCAACAGTAATGCACTTATCCACCTCAGATCGAGAAGAGCTACAAACAATTTCGTGTACTGAAAAAAACTACTACGGCTCCACTGAACGACAATATCACATAGAATAAATCCCCAAATACACATAACTTATCGGTGGAAAACTAATTAAATTGGAGTACGTGCTCCCCCACAGCCGGGATGTACTTGTTGTTGTTCGGAGTAGATCGCGCCAAATTGAGTGAAACATCCGTCAAAAGCATATGAAAATTGAGTGAAACATCCGTGAAACACATATGAAAATTCGGAAACATATTATAAGACAGAAATAACAATCAATCACCAACAAAAATCATGTAAAAAACCGAATCATCGCCAATAAATTACCTAGATAGTACCATCGAAATCATGGAAAATTTGATTCCATGTAAAAAAGAACAACAATCATAATTTGGATGGATGTACCAAGCTAGAAATTAGTCGAGTCATTTGTCCATGTGCTATTTTTGGTGTGTATAGAACATTGCGGCTCCTATGTGATACCCTAGGGAAAGCAACAATTGACTTTAATGTAAGAAATAATGAACCCCATGTGACTCGGCTATAACCTCAGTTGAAACTCTAGAGAAACATAAAACAATGTGTAAGGTCTTGTTCGGAGTAGATCGCGTCAAGTTGAGTGAAACATCCGTCAAAAGCATATGAAAATTGAGTGAAACATCCGTGAAACACATATGAAAATTCGGAAACATATTATAAGACAAAAATAACAATCAATCACCAACAAAAATCATGTAAAAAACCCAATCATCGCCAATAAATTACCTAGATAGTACCAACGAAATCATGGAAAATTTGATTCCATGTAAAAAAGAACAACAATCATAATTTGGCTGGATGTACCAAAATTAGTCGAGTCGTTTGTCCATGTGCTATTTTTGACGTGTATAGAACATTGCGGCTCCTATGTGATACCCTAGGGAAAGCAACAATTGACTTTAGTGTAAGAAATAATGAACCCCATGTGACTCGGCTATAACCTCAGTTGAAACTCTAGAGAAACATAAAACAATGTGAAAGGTCTTGTTCGGAGTAGATCGCTCCAAATTGAGTGAAACATCCGTCAAAAGCATATGAAAATTGAGTGAAACATCCGTGAAACACATATGAAAATTCGGAAACATATTATAAGACAAAAATAACAATCAATCACCAACAAAAATCATGTAAAAAACCCAATCATCGCCAATAAATTACCTAGATAGTACCATCGAAATATTGGAAAATTTGATTCCATGTAAAAAAGAACAACAATCATAATTTGGCTGGATGTACCAAGCTAGAAATTAGTCGAGTCGTTTGTCCATGTGCTATTTTTGGCGTGTATAGAACATAGCGGCTCCTATGTGATACGCTAGGGAAAGCAACAATTAACTTTAGTGTAAGAAATAATGAACCCCATGTGACTCAGCTATAACCTCAGTTGAAACTGTAGAGAAACATAAAACAATGTGAAAGGTCCTAACAACAATCGACACAAATATATTGTGTTCACTTTTGTTAAACTGACATTGTTTTCCCGGAGATGTTTGACAAGTGACCTAGTCTCAGGATCTATGTGCTTGTGTGAAAACAAATGCTTCTTCTCGGCACAACTCTCAACCAAGTCATGATTGTGGGCCTCAAAAAAGGTCCTCACAAACCATTCTCCACCCGGAGAAACAGCAATTCTCAACATTGCTTTACAGCCACATCTTGTTGTGGATTTCTTTGCGTTCTTCGTTATTCCCTGCCCAAATATAAATTTTATTGTCTCAAATAAAAATCTTCTCCAGTGAAACATAACATATTTCAAATTGACAGAGAGTTTACCGCGCGCTGGCAGCAAAATTCTTGCATCGTTCTCTCCCCACCCTTTTTTTGGTAAGCATCGCCATTCCTGATGCTAAATCCTAGAACCCATGAATAAAGATTATAGAATTGATATCCTTCCGCTGCTGAACTGAAAGTCATTCCTAACTCAGGTTTGAACATAGGGACTGCTCTGTTTGAACAGAATGATCTCATTGCAGTTTCAATAGGATTAGAGACCTCCTTTGCTGAAACACTCATGGAAAATGCTTCTGGTCTTTGCTTCCTTTAGTACACAAACAAGATTAAAAATATATTCTTAAAAAATATTTGTTAATATTGGCAATTGAGAAATGAACATTCTAAAGTATGATAAACTAGACATACCGATAACAATAATGATTTCTAGTCCCTGAATCATAATCCGAAGAATCTGCATAGTATCCATCCCCAGGTGCAACTTCTTTTGTCAATATAGCTTCATCATCAGATGCAAAATCATCCGCTTGTGAATCTTGTTCATATTCCCTACATTAACACCAAAACATCATATCAACGCCTCCAATTAGGAATTTCTATGTTTTTTTAGGAATCAATTTGGGTACATTACTTGTCAGAGAAGAATAGAGGATGCATGTCGTCATCAATTTGTTCTTCACATTGATTGATGACCTCCTTTGTAGAAGGGAGATTGGGAGAATCGAATGCAAATTCCGGAAAGCTGGAAATTGGCCGTAAAATCAAAAGCAATTGACATAAATAACCTATATTATTGAACATTTAAAGTTCCACGGTCCTTACCTGTCTTGTGAACTAAGCCATCTATTTGGATTTTCAACCGAAGATATTAAATCTAAGAATGATTCCGGCAAAGATGCATTTTCCATCCCAAGAAAAAAGGCCTACCAAATGCAATAAATTAATAATTAAAATTTGTATGATAAATGTAGGTTCATAGCTCGTTCAGCGAAAATATCTGATTTCAAGTTCATATACTTATATGAAAACTAACAGCAAATGAAAGTTAATTCTTTGAATATTCAGATCTGACACACTATTGTACATCACAATTTCACCAATGAAAATATTTTTGCATCTCAAAAAGAACAAATTCAATAAATATACTGAGCAAATTCAGCACTCGTTCTTTAAAAGGAGTAATATGAATTTGAATCCCCAACTTCAAAGAACATATCACTGATAAAAAAAAGAAAATAGTTTGCGTCCCGCAGCAGCATTGATATACTTGCCTTTGCCCAGAGTAGATCGCCGCAGCGAGGAAGAAGGGGGCTTGCAGAAGATGCCTTGTGTGCGGTGAAGAAGGACGAGAGTGCAGCGGCGACGCCTGTTGTGAAATCGCCGCGCTGCTCTGTCTGCCGCTCGGTGGCGAGGTCGAGCGCACGGAGAAAATGCAACCGCCGGCCGCACTTGCCTGGTCGGCGGAGGGAGGAACACCTAGAAAATGGCGAAGGCGCGGCAGATCCACCGGGGGGATCGAGCGGCGACACGAATCAGCTCGCTTGGCGGCGGGCTTGAAGGGCAGAGGAGCTCCGCGAACTGCTCGCCTGGATATTTCTCGCTGGGTGGGGATGGGAAGAGATAGAATAATATTTGATGGTGGGACCCATCTCCGAGGCCTATTGCATATACGAGAGTAATACCCGAACCTTGTACGCGCGAACTGGAGCAGGTGGCGGCTCCTAACAGGCTAACGGGACTCCGGTAGGTACCGGCTCCTGTAAATATGCATTCAAGAAAAGTTTCTAGTAGGATGCTTTGCTTTCTGGGAAATGAACTCCGGCTTGCGCAAAGAATCATTGTTGTAATTCTTGATGTTTCGGAGTAATGTACAAGTCACTTTCACAACAAAAAAAAGTACCCGCTAGGAATATCACCATCTAATACATCTATCTGGCGTGTTCTCCTCGTAGTTATTTTTGGTGAGTTTCTGCTCCTCAGATTTCCTGTTTTATTGTTTTTTCGTTCTGTTTTGAGAATTGCCTGGTCTTTTTTGAAGCAAGAGGAATTGTCAGTTTAATTCATAGAGGCCCCGAACCCCTTAGTTTCGGCCTTTTCTTAGTCAGCTAGCTCGGGCCTTATCCGCATATTCATGGCCCGCTGAATATTTGACCGCTTTAATGCGTGATTGCATATTAGGTATTAGCCCAATAGTTCTACATGCAACCCCTCCGGTTTCATTTCCATATATGCTGCAATTCCTCGAGTGGAGATTCATGCTTCCGACACTATTTTCGAAAACTCAAAAATTATATTTAAAAGTTTTTAAAAATTCTGAAAAAGCATACATGTTCTCAATGATATATATACCTACAATCACACAATCATGCAAAATCTTAATGCAAAATACTTTGCGTTTTGACCTACACAAAAAATGACAAATGTACATATCTAGTTATAGTGAACAATGTATAGTTTTAAATCTCTAACTTTTATCCTTTTTGTGTAGCCCATAATACAAAAAACTTCGCAGTGTGATTTTGCACGTTCATAGTATACATCATTGACAACATGCAGATTTTTTTTCAGATTCTTTTAAATTTATAAAATCGTGGAATCACTGGAACTCGGGATCCATAATGACTTTCCGCAATTCCTCTCGCTAGTTCAATTTCTAGCCGGTAATCACTAGAGTTTGTATACTTGCCCTCTATACTTCGGCTTTTACTATACATATACTCTCTAGTATTTCAGTTCTTAGTCTACTTGCACTTTGTGTACTTCATGATACTTAAGTTTTTATGATATAATTATACTTCAAATATTATAAAGCAAAAAAAAGGAAAAGGTATCTTTGAGAAGGCCTGTCTCCCGCTAGAAAATTCATGAAGCAATTCATGGAGGCTCGAGAGGCGTTGGTTTACCATCTGGGGGATGTCAGTGGTTCGAGTCCGCTTATCTCCAGCTTGTGAATTTTTCGGAAACGACGATAGCAACGAAATTTGCCAATTCGGCAGTTCGATGCCCGCTAACTATATTTGATTTTGTCACTAATCTAGCATAGGAATTAAAGATCATTCGTAAGACATAAAAGCGCTTAGGACATCGGTGGTCCAGCCTGCAAGATGGATACTGTCTCCTGAAGGATATATAAAGCTCAGTGTTGATGTTGGAATCACGAAGGAAGAAAGCACTTAGCCACTTAGGACATGAGTGATCTAGCCTCCAAGATGGATACCGTCTCTTGAAGGATATATGAATCTCAATGCTGAGGGTGGAATCGCGAAGAGCACGAGGGCTGCTTCACATGGTGGGTTCGAGAAAATGTTGTCCGGTTGTTTCACAAGGAGGTGTTGTTACCCTTCTAGTTAGTAGTCTTGGGTGTTTTTTGGAGGGTGTAGCTGCTACTATATTTTAGTTTATCTTTGATCCTTTTTGTAAGAGGGTCCCTGATTACTTTGTATTGGTTTGGCTGTGTGGTTTTATTTATAAATCGGGGCGAACAAGCCTGCTGCTAGGGTTATTGGCACGTGTCTTTAAAGAAGCATTGGCTTGTTGTGAAGGTTTGGCATTGGCAAAAGACCTCGATATTCCGAAATTGTATGTAGCCTCAGATGCATTGGCACTAGTAAAAGGAGTGAATGGGGGCAGCAGCTGCGCTCATAGCCTCATAGGTTGTGTTTATTTGGTGCTTTGTCATTAGATTGTGGTCGCTTTGTTCGTTGAGACTTGGGATACTTTCTGTTGTATCACCCAATATTATTTGAATAAATACAATGTTGATGCTAAGAAAAGGCAAAGTGAAGCAACATAGGAGAGGAAGATCCCTCGTTCTGCTATTTTCCAATCCGTTTTTATATTCTTGTCCATGATATATTTTTCTATGGTTGAATCACATAACCTACCAGGAAAGAGGCATCCCCTGGAGAACAGCCGGATCCTATACATTGCTACCACCTACATTCCTTTACATGTCAAAGTCGACCACTCAGCTCCATCTAATCAGAATAACTGGTTCTTCTGTACAAAAAAAAATTACTACATGAGTCCATGTGTCCGAACCAATGATTGCGGACCTCTGTTTTCCATGTATGTGTCCTTTTGTCCCATAAGTCATATAGCCATCGCACCGTAAACGATCTTGTACAGTCGATCATAAGCACTGCTGGTCCCGGAAGAGAAACTAGTAGAGAGGATTATTCACTTTTGCCATCCCATTATTATCAGTCAAGAGTCAAGACTCAAGAGCCTCCTATCCTCCGTATCATGTGGCGAAGACGACAGAGCTTACGGCGTGGTGAGCTCTCCTCGGCCGCAATACCGTATCCTCATCTCCAGCACCGAGCCAAACCTGGTCCTCTTCGTTTTGCAGCAATGCCGCCGCGGTGCCTGAAGCATATATATTCAAACGACATGTAAATCATCACGGCCATATATGTACGTTGTGAAGAGCTTAAAAAAATGGCAGACTGTCCTTAGTTAGTACTTACCCGCTTCCACGCGTTCTCGCTCATCCTGGGAGCAAACACCTTGACGGTATGCACCGTGGACGCGGCACGGAAGCTGGCCTGATCACACTCCTTCTCCGCCTTCCCGGCGTGCCTCGCGTACTCGCTCACGGTGCCGCCACCGCCGCCGGTCCCGTTCCGGACGCGGCTAAGGAAGAACAATGCCGGCCGATAGCACGGGTTGCCCAGCAACGGCCGGGTGTTGAAGACGAAGGGGCCGTTCGCCCAGGTGCGCCATGTCTTGAACGTCTGCAGCGGCACCTCCAGCTCGTGCGGGGCGACAGCCCACGGGTAGAGCTGCACCGTGTAGCCCCAGGCGACGGACACGGACCAGGTGTAGCCCGGCCCGTGCTGGTAGCAGAAGGCCTGCTGGAGGAGGCGGGCCGGGTCGAACCGCGACGCGCGCAGCAGCGGCTGGACCGCGTCGAGCGGGGTGTGGCCGGATGGGCTGATGGGCTCGATGTGGTCGAGGTGGTGGAGCGAGACGAGAGGTGTCACTGGATGGGCCGCCAGCATCCCGTACGCGTCGCCCCGAATGTCCACCTGCACCCATCACAAATCACAAGAGCGCCGTGTTAGTTAGTTTTAAAAAGTTACTCCAATTCTAAATGCGTTCTGTTAAGATAATACACAACCCTAGTGATAAGCTTTGTTTGTTTATTTATCTGTTTGGTGAAACGAGAGAGAGCCGATAGATTCTTGTTGCCAGGTGGTGCTATTTCCATGGAGAGCACGTGGAAAAGGTGGTAGTAGGAGACAAAAGGCAAACCATGGTGCGACACGCCAGAAAAGCAGCAACCGCACAGGGTTCGGGAAAAGGTGGTCGTTTGCCGCGGAAGGAAAGTTGATCCTGCGACCTGCTGACGCGTGGCACGTCAAAGCTCCGCCACATTTTTCCTTCGGACCAGGACCACACCACACCATCACGGAAGTCTGGCAACGAGAAGTAAACTAGGTAAACCCGCACGCGCGTCGCAGTAAAAAATCGCGTTGGGGCTTGTCAAAAAAAAAAAAATCACGTTGGGGGAAGGCGACAGCCTTGGACCAACCCCTGCGGCACGGTGGCTTTCACAGCATCAACGACTTGGGGTCACAGTCTCACACAAGTGGTGTGGTGGTGCGATCAGCTTTCACTCGCGCCATCAATCGTGCGCACGCACACATCGGCACTTGAACTACGCCCTACGCCGGAGATAACCACAACGATAGGCCCGCGTAATGCGCAGCGACCGCTACATGCAAACCCGCGACACCTTGAGATCTCCAGGTCCCCCTCCGGCCTCCCATTTTTTGGCAAGGCATCCACATTATACGGGACAATGCGCCGATACACGGGTAGCCAAACACGTACCGCCCCAGCTTCAGCAAAGGACAGTAGTCGGTAGAGTTAGGACATGATATGATGTTTTGGCTCACGGTGTAGATGAACCCGTTGTGTAAAATGCATTTTTAACACATTTCAAAATGTTAAAAAAATTCAAACAAAAATTTCGGGTGTTCATATTTTTTTTTGGTGAAACATTTCGGGTGTTCATATGAAAAATGTCTATCTGCACAAAAAAGTTTCGCATCGAAAAGACATTTTGTGTGACCGGTATAAAAAAGAGAAAAAAATGTTACGTGCAAAGGCATTTTTGAACGTCGGGATTTGTCTTTTTTACACCGGCCACACATCGAAAAAAATGTCTTTTCATCCGATTTTTTTTGTACAAACATAAAATGTTCATATGTACATCTGAAATTTTTGTTTGAAATTTTTTAACATTTTAAAATTCGTTTTTGAGTAGTGGGTGTAGATGCACCTATGAGCCCGAGTGGATTTCCCGTAGAGTTATCTCTATACTCAGGACAACTCCAACGCCGTCGATTCGTTTGGTCCATCTCTACCTGATTTTATCGGTTTGGGGGAAAACAATGGTCCAACGCACCGACGTTAGCGGACTGATGTCCATTTTTCTGTCCGCGCGGAAGCATTTCACACCCAAATTTGAGTCGGGTTTACGTTCGCTACGTACACGCGCGGACGACCACGGTGTTCTCCCTTTGTCCTCGCCTGGCCCGCCACTCCGCCAGCTAGTGACACAAATCGCCACTCCAACCATGCCGCCTACCCTCGCGAAAAAACCCCATGGCCACGCAGTCGCCGCTGCCGCCGACGAAACCACGCTCGGCCCAGCCGCCCCCGTCTTGGTGAAGCCGAAAAATGAGCTCACCCTGAAACAGAGGGCAATAGAGACATTGAAGCGGAAAAACCGCATGAATAAAGTGAATAGCAAATCCGAAGAGGTGGCCGCCGCCATAGACACGAAGGGCATCATCATCAAGGCCACCACGGCCGCCTTCCTCATGCTAGTGTTTACCCAGGAGCCAGCGGTGGTTCGGGTAGCTGCTACGGCCAGCTCGTTTTTTTGGCAGAACCGCCCAGGAACCCATCATCGGCCACGTCAACATTGTCGTCGCCACCATACGGCTACCTGCCTGGCCAGGGCTCTGCCCCAGTAGGAGGGTCCCGCTTCTCCATGTCGCAGAAAATGGGCGATTTTGCGCCGAACGTCTCGGCTGTGCCACCACTCGACATCAATTATGTCCCTCTTGCCGGCGACTCGCCGGTGCCGCCAAGAAAGTATCCACAGGTCATCCCTATGGCCAACCTCACCGGAGTGCGCAACCTTATCGACGAAATAACAGGGCCAACACCGGACGCCCCGAGGTACTACGAGGAACATGGTGGGCCAACCTCACCGGAGTGTGCAACCTTATCGACGAAATAACAGGGCCAACACCGGACGCCCCGAGGTACTACGAGGAACATGGTGGGGATGATGACGAGGGATTCATTTCAGACATGATCAATGAGAGTGGCCTAGGGACTGAGCATGGAGACGACCAAGAGACCCAACCTCAAGTGGGCGTCCACATCGACGAGGAGTCATTGTTCATAGCCGAGCTAACTCAACAAGCCGCCACACAAAAGCGACGGCAAAGCATGACGACACAAGCAAAGCCGGTCACAGAGGACAAGATTTTGCCAAGCATGAATGGAAATTGGACAAGATTCAGTATTGGGAGCCGAGCAAAAAGGAACTCAAATTTGGAGGAGGTGCCATGACTACTTCCATGATCATAGGCAATTCGAGCCCGATAAATTTGAGAGTGGCTGCAACGAATTGCCACTTCAAAAGAGATGGGGGTTTATCTAATCGGAGTGTAGCATGTTCGTTCACTCCTACGAGCATGTTGTTGGTCGGCCCGTGAGTGGATTGGGGTAAGGACTTTTTATGTTTTTCTTTCACTTCTCCATCCATTCGAGTCCTACGTACTACCCTATATATGAATATGTCTTGTTCTTATTCGTTTTATCACTCAATAAGCATTTCAAGCTTGAACCAACATGGGGGCAAGTCATTTACCTTGACCCATTGTTGGAATGAAACTAAAGATTAACCAAAGTGGAAAAAACTCATGGCGTCATCCCAAAAAGGTGGGGCGAACCGGTCGTCGAGAAAGAAGCCTCAAGTGAGAAGAGGCCTAGGGGGAGGACCAATACCAAGAAAAAAGCCAAGAGTGATGCTTAGACAGTTGCCTTGTAAGAAACTTTGAAGAGGTTCATCTCTTAAAAGGATAAGCTAAGTGAGAAAAAGGAAGAGAGGATGAGAGGAAGCGTCGGGACAGAGAGGAGCACTCGAAAAAACTTTTTCGAAATATGGCATGATATTATTTTGAGTAATAGGTAAAATTGTAACTCATGTTGCCAAGACATATTTGCTAGCCTGTTTTTGTCCAATATGGACAGTTATAAAAAAAAGGGAGAAAAAACGACGGACTACTTGGGTCACCGTGTTACGTGCAGTGGCCAGAAAATGCCGGACGGGACAAAATCTAGAGGCAAAATGTATCCGTTTGGATCGACGCGTTGTAGTTACCTCATCGCTTCCTTTGCCTTCTACTCACCGCCGTGTCGACAAAGGAGGATGGAAACTCTGGTCGGCTCTCAGTTTCCTCTCCTCTCCTCTCCCTCGCTGCTCTTGAGAGTCCACCGACAGCGTCACCCTGTTCTGGCCGCTTTCGCCGTCGGCGCTCGCGCCGGCTGGTGTAGAGATGAACTAGGGTGCCGACCCGCCTTGTATATATGTAGCTTTAGGGTTTGTTTTACCCGTCGTGGTGTCTGGCGTATGCCGTCTTTCTCCTCCTTGCGCTCTCCTCTGCTAGTGCTCCTGCCAAGCACTAGATGGTCGTTTCTGCTTCTCTCCGGCGAGCCTCCGTGGTAGAAGCTTGGTGGTGTGGCGGAATCGGCGAGAGCTTCTCAAATAAGGGCAGATCTGGGCATCTTCGCGTCTTGAGGCGTGGTGATGCGGATTTCCCTCCGGTCGGCCGTGGAGGCGAGGAGAGGGATTGGTGTTGTCGCTTCATCGTCAGATTCGGAGGTGGTGTTGAGGGGTTCGTGATGCAGGAGTTCCGGAGCCTCTCCTGCTGCACGGCGGAGGAGATGAAGCAGTCTGCTAAGCTCCAGAGGATGGAGGAGACGGTCTGCTTCGTCATCTCGGCGACCTCTTCAATAATAAGGTTCGTTAATCGCGAACTCAGTGGTGGCGGCGTGGATTTGGGAGGATGGAAAAAGTGGTGTTGTGCTGTAGTGTGGAAAAAAGCAATGTGGTGTCGTTTTGGGTGAGGTGGTGGTTCGCTAGGTCAAGTCGTCCTCTGTCCTGCACTTGTCCCGCTAGATACCCGCACCACATGGAGTGCGCCAGGCTCCAAGGACCCTGCCCTGGACCCGTGCTTCCACCCTGTCTTGTACCTTCGTACTGTCCCTGTCTCTGCAACCCGGATTTTCTACCGGTATCTACCCTTCATTGATCCACCATTGGTTGGTGTTTGAAGATTCGCGCGGCATTTTGTATTTTCATGTTTCAAATCCCTGTCTCTGCTACTGCCAAGTAAAACGGAAAGATTCTGAAAGCTAGAGGATCCTCGTCTGCCAAGTTCGGTTTTGGCAGTACGATGGCGAGTCCTAGGGGAAGGGACAGTGAAAAGCGAGATCCCGTGAAAAGTTTGGTCGAAAAGCTGTGATTCAGGCTCATGCAGAGAAACCTATTGAGAAAGGAAGATGCCCCTATGGCTATGGGCAGGGCAGGAGTAGCCCAGCTAAATTTCGCATCGGCAAACCTATGGGGAAGTTCAGAATTACTAGCGTCTTTTGGTCACAAGCTGTTTTCAGTTCAGTGGATTGCTTAGGAATAAAAAACAGGTTCTTGGAGACGTCTTCTTAATATGTAATTTAAGAAAATGTTTTGATCCCGTGAAAAGTTTGGTCTAAAAGTTTTGCTGTGAAACCCATTGGAAAAGATACGCTCCTATGGCTGTGAGCAGGAGTAGGCCAGCAGCTAAATTTCGCATTGGAACACAAGTTCAGAATTGCTAGGTCTTTTGCCCCCAAGCTGTTTTCAGAAACATTTGTGGATTGCGTAGGAAGAATAAAAAAACAGGTTTTTTTTGGAGACGTTTTCCCTAATATGTAATTTAAGACAGGGTTTTGATTCAATTAATGATGTACCAAGCATTAAAAAAGGTATTAACGGAATTGAGTTACTGCATAATTAAGGATGTTTGTTCACCTGGTGGAACCCGGGCTCGCGGGTGAGCGGAATGCCGAGCTCGCTGAGGCAGGCCTGCACGCGCTGGTCGCTGCCGTAGAACAGCGAGTACCTGTCGAGGCAGCCGTCCATGGCCCTGGCCAGCTCCGCGGCGGCCGGGTAGCTGACCGCGAAGCCGCCGCCGCCGAAGGCCATGCCGTACGAGTGCATCACGTTCTGCTCCACGCTCTCCGACGGCGCCCCGACGTAGTACATCTCCTCGTGGTCGTACTTGCGCAGCACCGCCACCAGGTTGTCCGGGAAGAACACCGTGTCGTCGTCGCCCATCACGAACCACCGCACCTCGTCCGCCTGGGTGGAGGCGGCGGTGGTGTTGTTTGCCAGCTCCGTGGAGATGGCCAGGAACGAGTCCGCCGCGATCCTGGCCATCCGTGACGCTGAGGCGCGGTTCCCGAACCGGGACGCGTTCGCCGAGACGCGGTACGGCGGGCATGTCGCCGCCGGCCAGGGCTGACGGGCGGCTCGTCGAGCCAGACGTGGCCGCGCATCGCGTCGGGCCGCCACCAGAGCTCCGCGTACCCGCGGCGCTGGTCCCACGTCGCCGCCGAGGCGCCGATGCCGAACACGATGTGCGACAGCATCGTCGGCGGCGCGTGGCGACGGGCGCCGCCACCGGCGGTGGGCCCGTCGGCCACCGTTGCATCGTCGGGCGGGAACTCGCCCAGCGCGCCGCCGCCGCAGTCCGGGCAGCTCCACCAGCGGTAGACCCCGCCGGCGCCGTCGTCCGGGAAGAAGGCGACGTAGGCGAGGAACGCCAGGGTGGCCGCGATCAGCATGGACAGCGAGGCCGCCACGCACCGCCGGCGCTGGTCGCCGCCGCCGCCCTCCACGGCCTTCCATTTGGGCGGCTGCATCGACCGACCGATCTTGGCGCCGAGACCACCTTTCCCCCTAGGACGGGACGGTTTCGATCGCGGGGATCTGGCGGCGCGGCGCGGAACGTACGGCGAGGTGCCGTCGGGGAGCAATTATGATGAGAGATGGCGCGTGGCGAATGCGCCAGGAAGGCGCACCTTTTGGGCGGGCCTCTGCCTCCTCGGAGGGACGGAGGAATGATTTTCTCGGAGATGGGAGGAAGAGGAATTTGTGCGCCTATGCCTATACGCTGTTGCTGCTGCTATAGCTTGTAGTAGTATCATGGGCGTATTATTTGTGTTCCCTGTCGGCCTCCTCCGGCCGGGCGCTCTGAAAACGAAGAGGAAGTGGATTCCGACGTCGTACGAGGCGCCGCGCGGTGGCCCGTCGGTATTAGGCTGGGACGTGGCGTGGGAGTTGGGACAGCTATTCTTCTCCGGCGTGTTCGGTGACTCTCTCGCTTCCCAAATCTGCAAATCCCCTCACGGAGCCGTGCCGAACGTTTGCGCTCCGCGGAGCGAGATTCGTGGATCTGAGGCCGACCCACGAACAAAACGAGAAGCTGGCCTTTTGGTACTTCGCGAATCGGTAAAACGTGGAGCTAGAGAAAATTACAACAGATTGCCACCCCGAAGTGAAAACGGTTCGCACAAATCCCCTCCCGAAACAAAAATCAGTGTCGGACTCCCATTCCTCACATCGAGCGCTCTCCATGGAACCCTAGCAAGTCCGCCGCCACCGGTCTAGCCCGTCGCCAGCGTCTCCTCCGGCCCGACGCTAGCTTCTCGTCTCGCCCCCGAGAGCGCCTCGTCCTGGTCGCCGCCAACGCCTCCTCCGTCCGCCACGACTGTCTCCTCCCGGCCACGACCACCTCCTCCCCGTCGTGGAGCTGCTCTGCCCCGAGCGCCTCATGCGTATACATGAAGCTGAATTGTAGTATGTAATCCGGCTGGGCTCATTCCGTCCTAGCCGGCCTTCTAACCCATCCGATCTCATAGGCTGAAATGTGGGAGGGAGTAACCAGGCCTAACTGGCATTTGACTGGGCTATCTGCGATAAATGGGCTGCCAGCCCAACAGAATCGGTGGAGTCCTACCGAACGTTTCCGCTCCCGTACGAACGCTGGAGTTGGGATCGGGACGCTGGATTTTGAGAATTTGAGACGCTGGAGAGTTACCGAACACACCCTCAATATCTTCTTTACCAGATCCTGCGATAAAAACTCGGCCACGCGCACACTACGGACGAGCTTCTGTTCATCCCTCGACAGCATCAAAATCTGACAGAGCACTTCGGCGCCGGAGGATGCGGCTTTGCTTCGCCGCCCGCCGGGCAATCATGTGCCCAGGACGCGTGGAGGAGCCGTCGGAAAGTTTATGGGCTTTCTTTTGCCGTGGTTTTTTTTTCGAGCTGCTCATCCGAGGAGTAGTGACATCCGCATCACTCCACTACTCGACTGCTCCTCTGCTGCTAAAATTGTGAGGTATCTCGCAAGTCAAAACTGATTACCACGCTCTGTTTGAAACAAGTGAACAACGACAAGGGAGGATTGCGTGGTTCTGTAGAACAAACTCAGATTTTTCATGCACGTTAGAGAACAAATTCCGTTGGGTATCATGCTGCAGCCGAAACACGTGGACGACAGCACTACGACGCTGGATCCACGCGGACGGGCAAGCACATGAGCTCACAGAATGCCTCGCGCCGGTGGACGTTCTTGTTCTTGGCGCAGGGCCTCGGCCATCCTAGCTCCATCTCTTCATCGTGTTGGCGGCGGAACTACGCCTCATAGCACTCAACATTGCCGGGTCCCACTCGAGGTCGTCACGCTGCTTCGGCATGAGCTCCCTCCGATAGTGGGTGATGGCGGCGGCGTGTAAGTCACGGCTCGTCCGCATAAGCGCGTGCGGCATCGGGATGCCACCGACGAACAGTGCCCACTTGTTGGGAGGGCACATATCGGGCGGCGCCGGGTAGCCGTTCTCGCGCAGCGCCATCGCCTTGTCGATGAGGAGCGTGCGCGGGCCGAAGTCATTGGCCGCGGCTCTGGCCGAGCGCCACCAACTGCCCGTCATTGCCGGTGGTGTGGCTTGGGTTTCGCGGCGGGAGAGGTGTAGGGTGTGAGAGGAAAGGACGCGGGGGAGTGTGAGGAGAGCGACGCGGCTGCAGGTAAGAAAGACGCAGATCTGGATTCCAGTGATGGATCTAGCATAAAGTACTGATACCGTCGAGGGTTCCAGCTAACCGACGGAGAGCCACAACATGGTAGGCGTGAAATCATCCGTGCAGGCTGGCCGTCGCTTGCTGCAAGCCCTCAACCCCATAGGGCCACCTACTGTTAGGAATCTGAAAGTCCATGTCCTACGATAATGGATGTATATGAGACATGCGCGCCGCCAGAAATTGAGGCTAACATCGGTGTCCCGTGTGTCGTGAGGTAGGAGGCTAGGTTTATGTGTTTTTTCTTTTGTGTTTTACGATTACCGAAGGAGGAGTCCGCCTCACGTGGAAGGAGGAGGCGGAGAATATATTATCTGACGGTTCTCGATAGTTTATCGGTCCATCCTATGGACAAAATTTTCTAATCTATCAAGATTAACATGGGAGTTCCTACGGTGCATCGATGGTTTATCGGTCGATCCTATGAACAAAATTTTCTAACCTACAAGGATTAACATGGGAGTTTCTATGGTGCCTCCAATTAATAAATATAAGATATAAGATGATGGAATCACATAACTGGCAGTAAAGGGGCATCCCCTGGAGAACAGCCGGGTCCTATACATTGCTAACTGCCTACAGTCCTTTACATTTCAAAGTCGACCACTCAGCTCCATTTAATCAGAATAACTTGTTCTGTACCAAAAACAATACATGAGTCCATGCATCCGGTCGAACCAAAGATTGCGGACCTCTATTTTGCATGTATACGTGTCCTTTTGTCCCACATATCCGTCGCACTGTAGACAGTCAATGATAAGCACTGCTGGTCCGGGAAGAGAAACTAGTTTCTGTGTCACCTTTTGCCATCCCATTATTATGAATAGCTTACGGCGTGGTGAGCTCTCCTCGGCTGCAATACCGTATCCTCACCTCCAGCACCATGCCCCACCTGGTCCTCTTTGTTTTGCAGCAATGCCGCCGTGGTGCCTGAAGCAGCATATTTCAAATGGCATGTAAATTATCATCACGGCCGTGTACCTTGAAGAGCTAATCAAAATGCAGACTGCCCTTAGTTAGTGTACTTACCCGTTTCCACGCATCTTGGCTCATCTTGGGAGCGAACACCTTGACGGTATGCACCGTGGACGCGGCACGGAAGCTGGCCTGGTCGCACTCCTTCTCCGCCTTCCCGGCGTGCCGCGCGTACTCGCTCACGGTGCCTCCCCCGCCGCCGGTTCCGTTCCGGACACGGCTGAGGAAGAACATGGCGGGGCGGGAGCAGGGGCTGTCCGTGCCCATCAACGGCCGGGTGTTGAAGACGAAGGGGCCGTTGGCCGAAGTCCGCCAGGTCTTGAACGTCTGCAGCGGCACCTCCAGCTCGTGCGGGGCCACCGCCCACGGGTAGAGCTGCACCGTGTAGCCCCAGGCGACGGACACGGACCAGGTGTAGCCCGGCTCGTGCTGGTAGCAGAAGGCCTGCTGGAGCAGCCGGGCCGAGTCGAACCACGACGCGCGCACCAGCGGCTGGACCGCTTCCAATGGGGTGTGGCCCGTGGGGCTGATGGGCTTGATGTGGTCCAGGTGGTGGAGCGACACCAGCGACGACACCGGGTGGGCCGCCAGCATCCCGTACGCGTCGCCCCGGATGTCCACCTGCACGCTTATAGGGTTAAAATAATAACAAGCCTCGCGATAAGATTTCTTTATTTACTATATAAATAGCCCGCACGTTTACGGATAGATATCTCTTTAAAAAAATATTGTGTAAATAAAGCCATATAAGACCTACCCATAAAAAAAGCCATATAATACCTATGAAATATGAAGTTGTTTATAAAAATATGGAAGATTCAATTGATCACAATTGTCGAAAGGCTAAATTTAATTGACGTGATTTTTTTTTGTATTTGATGATCAAAAATTGGTGACGTGAACAATTAGATGGATGAAAAGTATATGTACTGGATATGTTGCATGCAAGAAAATATTGGCTTTAATGAAGGTTAGTGGGATGACATGAACATTTGGTTGACTAAGAGAATGGATGATGTGGATAGCTTGCATGTTTAGATAGAAAAGTAATTAATGCATGTTAATGAGGGTTTGCTTTATAAAAGGTATATATCTGTTTGGTGAAACGGGAGGCGATAGATTCCCGTTGTCAGGTGGTGCTTCATGGAATGCTGTCAACAGCTGCACAAGGTTCGGAAGGTAAAACAGAAAGTGGTCACGCAACCCTTTGATTGCTTGGGACAAGGTGTGTAGGCCAAAAAACAAGGGAGGAATGGGGGTGTTAAATCTCAAGATACAGAATGAAGGGCTGCTGTTGAAATACCTTCACAAATTTTACAATAAAATGGGCACACCCTGGGTGACCCTGGTCTGGCAAGCTTATTATGTTGATAAGGTTCTCATGCAGTTGACAGATGTGGTTCTTTCTGGTGGATGGATGTGATCAAGCTGTCCTCGATTTTCAGAGGGATTTCGAAATGCTCTATTTCTGCTGGTGACACAATTTTATTTTGGAAAGATCCCTGGGGAGAAAACATAGCATCTGATGCATACCCACGAGCCTTCTCTTTTGCCGTGAACGAGGATGTTTCGGCTAGAGAGTTCCTGACGGCTGGCACATTAAGCACCAATTTTCATCTCCCCTTATCAACACAGGCAATTCAGGAACTACGACAGGCCCAACAAGCGACTGAACATTTTATCCTAAGCAATGAGACACCGGATCAGTGGACCTATTTATGGAGGTCTGAGAAATTCTCCTCGAGTCAATACTATAAATTTTGTTTCAAGGAGATTGTTCCACATGATTCGTTCAAATGGCTTTGGAAAGCAAAATGCATCCCTAAAATTAAGTTCTTCTGCTGGCTACTGTTATCGGATAGGCTTAACACCAGAAACATTGTTGCGGAGACGACACTTCCATGTTGGGAACACGTTTAACTGCACTGTGTGTAACGTTGGAGTGGAGGAAATGGTGGAGCACCTCTTTTTCCACTGTGGCTTCAGCAAATCCTACTGGAACCTCCTGCAATTTCCCCTTCTGACTGATCAATTGGTGGACAGATTATCCCTGTTGGTTTTCTCCAGAAATAATTCGTGCAAAGCCATGTTTATGGAGGTTTTTGCTATTGCGGCCTGGAGTATTTGGAAAGAGAGGAACAATCTTTATTTCAATGGGATAGCGCCTACTACTTCCTCTTGGCTAGCCAGATTCAAGGAAGACTTCTCCCTCCTGATTCATAGAACTAAGGAGGACAAACACAATTTCATTAAAAGTCTTGTGGACAGTCTTTAGATTTACTTTATGTTGCTGTAATTCTTTCTAACCCCCCCCCTCTCCCTTGCTAACACCATGTAAATATCCTGGGAACTGTTTACTGACTAGCTAATATAGAGGCAGTAGGAGCCTTTCCTACTGTCATAAACATTTAAAAAAAACAGAAAGTGGTCGTTGGCTGCGGAAGAAAAATTGATCTCGCAACGACCAGTAATAAACCTCGCAAGGCTGCAGAAGCGCAAAGACTACGGGTCACAAGTCACAACAAACAAATGGTGCAATCAGCTCTCTCTCGGCGCCGTCAATCATGCGGACCCACGCATCGACACTTGAGTGACGCCGGAGATAAATCACCTTCCAATCCCAAGCTCCTTCTCCCCTACTCCCTCTCGTCTACTCGGGCTGATTAAGGGGCTGACCCTGGTCGGCTGCCCGGCCTTGGTAGATCGGTTGGGAACTAGAGTTGGAAGTCGCACGTCCAGAGAGGTTTTTGATCGCCATGGCAGAAAGCTCTCGGGCGAGAGAGGGGAAAGCGAAGTAGTACGAAGTGGATGAACTGCTCAAGAATCTCAAGCTGCACGGGGAGGAACTTCATGATGTGGTTTTTGGTAGAGAGGAGTTGGGCGCTGGCTGGAGGTCAAGTGGCTAGCGACGGCGAAGGTTCTGAGTAGACATACCTTCAGCATGGAAACCCTGAAAAAGACCATGCATGCGGCATGGAGTCCAGCGCACGAGGTCAATTTCAACGAGATCGAAACTAATTTGTTCGTGCTGCAGGCCCATTGCTTGGGGGACTTGAAGATGATGATGGAGGAGGGGCCATGGCTTTTCTGTGGAAGTGCTCTGATGGTCGAGCCATTCGATGGGGCGACAATGGCACCCGCTGTCATCCCTAGCAAGATGCAAGCTTGGATTCAAATCCACAAATTGCCACCATTGTTTCGAAATAAGGAGGTCTTGTTGCAGCTAGCAAGAAGGGTGGGAGAGATTATGCTGGTAGATACAGCGACAGTGCGGACACAGATGGGTGTGTTCCATCGCATGTGTGTTAACCTAAACTCGAGTAAGCCTCTTACGAGGTTTGTGTCGCTGGCTATAGAAGGGAGAGGTTGCATGTTTCTGCCAGTCAAATATGACAAGATCCCAAACATTGTGAGCACTATGGTCTAATGGGTCATACATACTTGGAGTGTGGCTCGAGAGAACATGCGGAAGAAGATCAGCAGATTTGTTATGGGACGATTGCCGAGGAAGTTTACTCGAAGCAGGGGACCCCGAGCTTGCGGGCGTGGTCGCAGGGGCGCAGTGCAGGGGTGACCGTGGTCGTGGTCCATTGGGTGGCAGAGGGAGAGGCCCCAGCGGTGGACATGGTGAGGTTGCAGCTGGACGCCACGGGAAAAATGAACGTGTTGTGCAAAAGTGGATGCCGAGGGGCGGTGCTAACCAGGGCAAATGCAAGAGGTTCTCGGCAGATGCGAGGATGGGTGATCAAGAAGAGCTGAAGGACACGACTAACAGAGCAAATACTAAAAAATCAGTGTCAATGGCACGAAAGCAGCTAGATATGAATATTGGGGTGGTCGAGGGTAAACAAGCTCTGGTTCCTCCCCCGCCGCCTCAATATATGACCCCGAAGGAGAGGAAGAAGCAGAAGATGGCGGCTTAAGGTGCTCTCGCAAAGGGGGTTTATGTTGGAAATCAGCATAATGGTGTGAGGGATGTTGTTGAAACACCAAGCGCAAAAGGAGTTGAAGTGGCGGCCTCCCCCGAGGATGGCCGCCATGACCAATGAGTGCCATCTCTTACAACTGTCGTGGTTTGGGTGGCGCTGCGACAGTGAAGGAGGTTCGCGGTATAGCGAGAAAATATGCCCCTACTATGCTTTTTGTCCTTGAAACTCAACTTCACAAATTTCGTGTGGAAGGGCAAGCATGTTCTTTAGGTTTCGATAAGGGTTTTGCTATAAGCAGTTCTGGCCGTAGTGGCGACATCAGCCTATTCTGGAATAATAATATATCGATCGAGATTTTACCCTACTCCCAGTACCATATTGATTCTATTATTCAGGAGGGGGGAGACCCGTGGCGTGTCACGGGGGTTTATGGAGAGGCTGAGATGAACGAGCGCCAAAAATTGTGGGACATGATAAAGTATATTCGTTCGTCTTCTCATTTACCCTGGGTTTGCCTGGGAGATTTTACTAAAGTTCTGCAACACGATTAACACGTTGGGGTACATGAGAGAAGCCTTGCACAAATCACAGGCTTTTGAGATATGGTGGATGTGTGTGGCATTTAGGACTTGGGATACGAGGGGAATAGCTGGAATTATGTGAAGAAGATAGTTGGAGGCTCCTATTGCAGGGTGAGGCTGGATCGCGCCCTGGCTTCTTCGGATTTGTGTGTGATGTATCCTTTGGCAACAGTTCATCATTTACGCCAGCCTCGTCAGACCATTGCCCTATCTTGACGACTTGGGAAGAACAAGCACGATCTTCACGGAGAGGTCCAGGCGATTCTGTCTTCCGATACAAGGTCATGTGGGAGAGCGATGAGGGTTTCCAACCTACGCTTGAATAAGCATGCAGTGACAATGGGAAAGCAACGACGCTAGCTTAACTGCATGACAAGTTGACCTCGGTGACTGGTTCCTTGCAGCATTGGGGAAAAATACGCTCGGGAGTGTTTGTATGGAGATACATAGCCTGCACGATGAGCTAAAAAGTTGTCGGTGTGCATGCATTGTGGCCCAGCAGAGTCCCACGTCGAGCTTCGTGTTTTTTCCACAACCCTAGCCACATGATATGTATATTCCTATCTATTCTTTTCCATATCAACTGGGAACTACGTAATTCGTTAATACTTATGTTCCCGCATGCAGGAGCCTACGAATAACAGGCGTCTATGTCCGGATCCGCGTGGGGGAGTAATCAGGAAGGTGGGAACAACATGGAGGATAACAACACCCACACCGATTGGCTTAACATTTTTTAGACTCCTCAACTAGTCCCCACACAGGATACACAGTATCACGAGGACGGGTCCTAGATTCCCAATTGCAATGTTGGGACACCCCACATGTATGGTCGACGCCTAATCCACCTCCTCAGCGTTGTGGCAGACATCGTGGCTGACACTACTCTCTATGATTAGAGACATATCTATGTACCTATCTATGAGACATATACCTATCTAGGTTTGTGACAGACATATTACTCTTATTTTGCATTGTTGTTAAACAAACATTTCAAATTACACGACAACATAAAATTAATATACAACTGAAATGAAGATACATCAGTACTAGCAATTAAATTAAAATGCTAAGACCGAAATTAAAAACTGTAGCTTAAAGTAAGATAACCTAACTACATGAAGTCATTTCCCGTCTTCCTTCGATGATGCAACACTCTTTCCCTTCGATGATGCAGCTCTCTTGCCCGTGCTGCTCGACATGAAGATATTGTCATCGTCGTCGCTCTCGTCCATCCACAAAAAACTTACTTGCTGCCTAGCTCCATGAAGATTCACTCTTATAATTTTGCTTCTTCCACCTTCCATGCAACTTGAGAAGTTCTTGCCGTATTTCCTCGGGGTCCTCAATGAACACCTGTGCCTATGTAATTCTGCCCCCAGCTCAGTGAGGAGGGTGTCACAACTCAGGAGTTCCTCAAATGTAACGATCTTATTGTCTACCCTGAACTCGCTCGCACACCAAAAAAGTCGTTTGGACATACTAGGATGAAAACTACGATCTAAAGGAAACCACGACATCTTCGAGTGAATACACTGGACTGCTTACCCACCTTAGTGAGAAGGGGTTTTATAGGACGAGAAGAGATGGCGCGAAATGGTGGCGGGAGAAAATGGTGGGAGCAACTGTTATGATCAATCAGCTGTCGACTTGGCCCAAGTTGACAAGCCACGTCGGCTTTACCAAAACTGACCAGACCTCGTCGGTTTCGCCGAAGCTGACATGTGTTGTTCGGCTTGGTCGAGACTGACTTGCAGTGGGATGTCGGCCGACCAGCTGGTTTGTTTAGCCGTGGCCGACAGGCCCCTATCGGTTTGGCCAAAACAGAGGGTGTATTAGTTTTACAAATTTCCCAAAAAGCTTATTATTTCTTGAAATTGTTATAAAATGTATAATTTTTTTTAGCAAAAGCATGTGGGGCAAGAATTTCAGGCCTCACCCAGTCTACCAAAACACCCTAGCCCAGGGCAACCTAGATATTCTCACCTCATCCCACGTTTCGTCGTTTGGTATGTGATACGTCTCCAACGTATCCATAATTTCTGCTGTTCCATGCTTATATTATACCATTTGCTACATGTTTTATATACACTTCATATCACTTTTATGCATTTTCTGGGACTAACCTATTAACAAGATGCCACAGTGCCAGTTCCCTGTTTTCTGCTGTTTTTTGTTTCAGAAAGTTACTTCTGGAAATATTCTCGGAATTGCACGAAACAAAAGGCCAAGTCCCTATTTTTCCAACACGTACACGGAGTCCGAAGGAGAGACGAAGACTCGCCACGAGGTGGCCAAACCATAGGCCGGCGCGGCAGTGGGCCCCACCGTGCCGCCTGGTGGTTTGGGCCCCTCGGGGGTCCGCCGACATCGCCCCTTCGCCTATTTATTCCCCGAGACGTGAAAACCCTAAAGCACCGAGCCTTTCATCCAGAACATATTCGCTGCCGCCGCCGTCGTCAACCCTAACTCGGGGGGTTCTGAAGCTCTTCCCGGCACCCTGCCGGAGAGGGGAATCATCACCGGAGGGCTCTACATCGCCCTGCCCGCCTCCGGAGTGATGCGTGAGTAGTTCATCCTTGGACTATGGGTCCATAGCAGTAGCTAGATGGTTGTCTTCTCCACTTGTGCCATCATGCTTAGATCTTGTGAGCTGCCTATCATGATCAAGATCATCTTATTGTAATGCTACATGTTGTGTTTGCTGGGATCTGACTTATATTGATACCTATGTAGAGCTGAATATTATATTATCATGTCTATGTCATTTGTGATCTTGCATGCTCTCCGTTACTTGTTGAAGCCTTGGCCAAGTGAATACTCGTGACTCCAAGAGGGGGTATTTATGCATGATAGTTGGGTTCAACCTCTATTTAACCTGGGATAGTGACAGCAAGTTCTAAGGTTGTAGATGTGTTGTTGCCACTAGGGGTAAAACAGCAATACTTTATTCAAGGATGAATGTATTGTTTACATTACGCACATTACTTAATGCAATTGTCTGTTGCTTGCAACTTAATACTGGAAGGGGTACGGATGTTAACCGGAAAGTGGACTATTTAGGCATAGATGCATGCTGGATAGCGGTCTATGTACTTTGTCGTAATGCCCAAATGAATCTCATAGTAGACACCACAACTCACACATGCATGCTATATGCACTTATCAATTGTCAATTGCCCAGCTGTAATTTGTTTATCCAACATGTTAGTTATCTTATTGGAGAGACACCACTAGTGAACTGTGGACCCCGGTCCATTCTTTTACATCTGAAATACAATCTACTGCAATCATTGTTCTCTACTGTTTTATGCAAACAAACATCATCTTCCATACGATACGTTTAACCCTTTGTTTTCAGCAAGCCGGTGAGATTGACAACCTCACTGTTAAGTTGGGGCAAAGTAATTTGATTGTGTTGTGCAGGTTCCACGTTGGCACCGGAATCCCTGGTGTTGCGCCGCACTACACTCTTTCACCAACACCTTCGAAGCAACCTCGTTTTCCTACTGGTTCGATAAAAACTTGGTTTCATACCGAGGGAAAACTTGCTGCTGCACTCATCATACCTTCCTCTTGGGGTTCCCAACTGACGTGTGACGTACAAGCATTGTTTCTGGTGCTGTTGCCGGGGAGATATTCCCTCGTCAACTTAGCGCTAGCAGTATGCTGGGTCGGCTCCATCGGGCAATGCCCACCTCGTGCGAAAACCCCCCTCAGCATGCACGGTTGGGAAGCTCAAATCGAGCTTCACAACTCGGCAGTGTTGAGTCCATCCCGAAACCAGCCCCTCACGTGGGTCCCACCCCGTTTGCCCTGCCAGCCCCTCTCCTCACCCCGAATTTGTTCACCTCCTCTCACCTCTCTCATATGCCTCCCTTGAGTCTCCATCCCCACTGCCTCGCATCACTACGACCCGCGCTGCCTCACGCGTCCGCCGCCGCCTCACGCGCTATCGCCGTCGCCTCGCGTCACCACGGCCTAACGCCGCCGCCTCGTCTCGATCGGGCCGCCTCGCGTCACCACGACCTGGCGCCGCTGCACAACGACCACGACAGTCGCCAGGGCCCAGTACCCCTGCCTCCGCCTAGTAACCCCGCCGCCGCGCAGTGCCGCCTCCTCGCCTGGCCTTGGATGACCACGAGCGGTGCCGCCGACTAGCTGCTCCGCACGCCCAGCTTCGAATGGTGGTTGAATGACCTGATTGCTTTTTTATTTTCGTTTACGGACGTTTCTGTAAAACTTTGGACCTATTTATAATTTTAATTCATGGACTCTAGTCTCAGCATGTTCCAGTATGTACAGGCCACCAAACAACATCTCACGTCATCCTGTCTCAGCACATACAAGCTACCAAACTGATAACAAAATCTAAACCCAACACGTACAAGGTCAGCTTGGTCCAGTTGAGAAACCAGTTGACCGGGACTACCAAACACACCCTAAGTTTTCGCGGGAAGATATTGGTCTTTGCGGCGACTGGTACTGTTCGGGTTGATAAAAAAAGGAAAGATTCAAAAAGTTATGAGGATCCTCGGCTGCGAATTTCTATTTTGGCAGTACATTGGCAAGTCCTAGGCGAAGAGACAATGAAAAGTGGAATCCCGTTACTATCGAAAGAAAAGTGGAATCCCGTGGAAAGTTTGGTCTAAAAGTTTTGATTCGCTTTCCTGCAGAGAAGGTTGTTAGGAAACATTACGAGCTACTCCTATGGGCTATGGGCAGTAAGGCCAACTTCAACGGACCACCCCAAATCGGACAACGAATGTGTCCGTTTTGGTCCGCTAGGGGTGGTCTGCGGACCGAATTTCGTAGCGTGTCCGTTTGGGTTGGGGGGCAAACCCAACGGCCCACCCCCATAAAGAGAATGAAATTTAAATAACAAAAATACAAACATTTTTAAAAATAATTTACATATATTTTGAGCCCAGAGGCCACATTGTTCACAAAATATGCACTAAAAAAAGAAAAATATAGCCCTATTGCTACTGGGCTGGGTGGAGGTTCTCCCGCCGTCGCTGCTGGCGTCGGTGGCTTCGCCGCGCGCCTAGTCGTCGTGCTCAATCTTGATGAAGACGTGCGGCCACGCCGGCGAGTGACCACGCAGCCAGCTGGCGGCCACGTAGGCGCGGGTGGCGCCGGAGGCCAAGTTGGGGCCCCTGGCCACGCCGGAGCCGGCGCCCAGTGCTGCACCGCCTTGCGAGCGGGCCACGGCGACCATGGATCTGGAGGTGGCGGCAGCGGGGTCTCCATGGCCGAGGCGTGGAGCGCGGCGGGCAGATCTGGCCACATGCCTAGCTCCTCGAGCTCGGAGGCCTGTATGGCCGCACGCAGGGCGGCCTCGTTGGCGAACTCCACCTCGACAGCTGGTGGAGTGGGCGGAGCGGCCACGGCGACGGGCGGCGCGGCGGCGATGTCGTCCATGGCGGCGGCGTCGTCGTCTGTATCGTCGAAGAGGGCATCGAGGTCCTCCTCCTCGGACTCCTCCGGCTCCAGGTCATCGACGTGAGGCGACTCGGCCACGAAGAACGAGCGGCGGCGTTCCTTGTGCTCCGCCTCGAACCAGCGATCCCAGAGGTCGCTATCGTAGGCGTACGCTGGGTCGTGCCGCAGATTGGGTGGGAGGAAGGCGCGGCGGCGGTGGATCTTGCGGCGGCGCGCTGACCCCGCCGCGGGCACGGCGGGCACCGGCACACGGCGCCAGTTGAGATGCCATCCGTGGGGGAGATGGACATCCCCCCACGGAAATGGATACGCCTCGCGCCAGAAGAGCCGGGCGACCTCGACGGAGACATTCACCCGGTCGTGGCGACGGCGGCGGCGGCCAGAGGAAGACGATGCCTCGTCGTCGTGGCGGCCACCGCGCTTGAACCAGGACGGAGTCCTCGTGGCTTTGGGGCGAGCTAGGGTTTTCTCGCACGAAGCTAGGGTTTGGGCGGTGTGGACTAAAGTGGAGTGAGTGAGGATGGGGACGCGGCAGTGGTCCCATTAAAAAGGACTGGAGTGGGGAGCTCAAGCAAACCGTGGATGGTCCGCGTGCACGCATAGGTGGCCCAGTTCTAGGCCCAATTTGTGCCGACGCAGACAGGAAAAGGTGTGCGCATCGATTTGGGGTGTGCGTCGTTGGGTCGTGCCCCTTGTCCGCTCGGACACAATCGGACGGTCCGCCTAAATTTGGGGTGGCTCGTTGGAGTTGGCCTATGGACTAAGGAGTATCCCAACTAAATTTCGCATCGGCAACAGAAGTTCAGAATTACTAGCGTCATTTTTTTAGATAAAAGGCTATAAAGCCCAGCTTTAAATTAATAAAGCCAGTCGGCCAAAAGTTACAAGGTGTTGAGGAGATCCTCTTACAAAGCAGAACAAGGTCAAGCAACAACAAAAGGCTAGAATACGCCGAGTACCGCATCCTTGCGTAAAACGGCCAGCCACCAAGAGGGGCAGGAGCAGACCACTAGCGAAGAAACCACAAGAACGCACCGAGCTTGACACCGAAGAGTAAAGCAAGAGACGAAAGACCAACGCCTTCGGACGCCGCGAGCACGAAGGAGAGGATGACGAGTATCAAAGCGCCGAGTTGAGGCCGAGCCAGGGCCACGGTCGGACCTCTGTCGGAAACCGGTGGTGACGACGTCAACAGACATGCCCGCATGGGGACGAACCCCAGCCCGCCGCAACACCGACACCGGCGAGCACCAACCCCTGTGTAAGACGGCCAACCACCAAGAGGGGCAGGATTGGACCACCGTGTCGCTCGGCGAGAAGCACCGAGGACTGCAACGGCTCCCATGGTGTGCCACCACCAAAGCACCAGAACACAACAACTTCACTTCGGGTCATCGGCTTCAGAAAGGCACCACCTTTGCACTCAGCCATGTCAAAGAAGGAGAACCCTGCTCCGAGACGGTGCCTCCAAGGAGGTCACGACACAATAGCGCCGCCACCATCCGGTCAGAGACCAGGGTTTTCACCCGGAGCAAAAAACGAGGGAGGTGGGAGGTAGGATGGAACGGCGCCCACAGGCGTCGCCGACACCGGCGTCAACAGACGTCTTGAGCTTTCGCTCGGCCCAACCCCCACCTACCCAACGTCGAGGGTCACCGACTCCACAAGCCTGCAACAGAGCCTCCAGATCTGAATCTGGGCGAGGAACGACACCCACACCGGACCTCGCCAGGAACTCCACACGCCGACGTTCTTGCCACCCTCGCGATCCAAGAACACGACCAACACCGCCGCCCGGGACCTGCCGTAAGTCGTCCGAACGTCCACCATCCAGAGCTGCCACTCCGGCGTCCGAGAAACCAACCTTACCCGCCTCGAGGGAGGAGACGAGCCGCAAGCACGCAACAGGCCCTCCCGCTGCCGCACCTACGCAGCTCCAACATCCGCATCTTGGACGCCTGCCGTCGACCAGCCGAACAGCAACAACCCGGCCGCTCGGGTCCACGTGGCCCAATCACGCGCCCCCAAACCATCACCGAGGCGGCCGCGTCAGGTGGAGGAAGCGACCCCCTAGTCGAACCTCACCACGGCACCACTACCCCTGCAGATGGGGGACCCGACCCACCGCTGCACCAACGGAGGCAACGCACCTCGTCGCCCGACGCGCCGCCAGGGGGAGGGACCTCCTGGACGAACCACAACTCGGGAACCACTGAATCGAGATCTGGGCTTGGCCTTGCTGCGCGGGGGGAGACCGTAGGGAGAAAGAAGCAGGGTGGAGGAGAAAGGCGGCGGGGAGGCCTCGCCGCCGCCGCCCGGCGAGGGAGGGCGCGCGGAGGAGGCGGCTGTCGGGGCGGAACCCTAATCGCCGCCCGAGTCGCCCGCTCGGGGACGACGCGGGGGCCTGGGGTTTTTTTGTCTCCTGCCAGTTGATTTTCCGAGCAGGCCTTTTACCCGCACAATGAAGACTGAAACTGGGTCACTAGCGTCATTTGTTCGCAAGCTGTTTTCAGAAAGATTTGTGGATTGCTTAGGAATATAAAAAAACAGGGTTTTGGAGACGTTTTTCCCAATAATAAGTACAGTAATTTAAGAAGGGGTTTTGATTCAATGCTAAACTACCAAGCATTAACAAAGAGTACGAGCTGCGTAAGGATGTTTGTTCACCTGGTGGAATCCTGGCTCGCGGGTGAGCGGAATGCCGAGCTCGCTGAGGCAGGCCTGCACACGCTGGTCGCTGCCGTAGAACTGCACGTACCTGTCGAGGCATCCGTCGATGGCCCTGGCCAGCGCCGCGGCGGCCGGGTAGCTCACGGCAAACCCGCCGCCGCCGAAGGCCGTGCCGTACGAGTGCATCACGTTCTGCTCCACGCTCTCGGACGGCGCCCCGACGTAGTACATCTCCTGGTGGTCGTACTTGCGCAGCACCGCCACGAGGTTGTCCGGGAAGAACACCGTGTCGTCGTCGCCCATGACGAACCACCTCACCTCGTCGTCCTGCCCGGCGGCGGTAGTAGTGTCGTTTGGCTGAAGCTCAGCGGAGATGGCCAGGAACGAGTCCGCCACGATCCTGGCCATCCGCGATGCCGACGCCCGGTTCCCGAACCGGGACTCATCCGCCGAGACGCGGTACGGCGGGCACGTCGCCGCCGGCCAGGGGCTCACGGGCTGCTCGTCGAGCCAGACGTGGCCGCGCATCGCGTCGGGCTGCCACCAGAGCTCCGCGTACCCGCGGCGCTGGTCCCACGTCGCCGCCGAGCCGCCGATGCCGAACACGATGTGCGACAGCGTCGTCGGCGTCTGGCTACGGGCGGCCGGGAACTCGCCCAGCCCGCAGTCTGGGCAGCTCCACGAGCGGTAGACCCCGCCGGAGCCGTCGTCCGGGAAGAAGGAGACGTAGGCGAGAAACGCCAGGGTGGCGGCGATCAGCATGGACAGCGAGGTCGCCACGCACCGCCGGTGGAACGGGTCGCCGCCGGTGCATCCGCCCTCCACGGCGGTCCATTTGGGTGGCTGCATCGACCGATCGATCTTATTGCCACCACCACCTTTTCGCTAGGACGGTTTCGATCACGCGGGGAACGTACGTTACGCTATGTGCGCCTAATGCCTAGGTTGAGCTTGTAGTATCATGGGCGTATTATTTCTGTTTCCTGTCGGCCTCCTCCGGCCGCGGTGGCGCTGTCGCCCTTATGAAGGAAGGAAGGAAGTGGACTCCGACGTCGTACGAGGCTTGGAAAGGACCAACGGCGCCGCGCGCTCGCCCGTCAGTGTTCTTTACAATATCTTCTTCTTCTTCTTCGCTGTGTTACCAGATCATGCTATAAAAACTCGGCGTCAACGAGCGCCGCGCGCACACCACGGGCGAGTCGTGGGGGGATGTTGGCATCAAAATGACTCCCCGTCGTGGCAGAGCACTTGCTTCGCCGATCGGAGTTTTTTATACCCAACGTATAAAAAATTACTGTATTAGATTAGAGAACCAATTCCGTCGTGTATCATGCTGCAGCCGAAACAACGGGGGCGACAGCAGTACGGCGCTGGATCCACGCGGATGGGCGGGCGAGCACATGAAATTCCGGAGAAGATAAGCGCAGACGGGCTACCGTCCTACGATGGGTATTGCATTCTCCTGCACTGGGAGGATGTGATTCAGGTATCACCGGACTCGTTTCATCCAACGCTTTGGCATGTGGCGGTAGTTATACATATATATATATATATATATATATATATATATATATATATATATAAAACATTGGTGCATCACCATAGTAGCATGTATAGATATGTTTAAACAAGGATTTTCTTCTTCTTCTAGAGATCGTATATAAGCATGAGTTTTACACGTCACTACAACATACAATCTCCCTAGGATTACTGGCCTCTGGTTCATCCATGTTACGGTCCCACAGTTCAGTGAAACATGGATTTCTGTTTTGTTTGCGTGTCCAATAACGAGATAACACGTGCTATGGTGTCAGGTCGGTTTCGAGTTGGTTTCCGTCAGTGTGGACCCACAGTTAAGCGTTAGATGGATCCTAGACTTTCCCGCGACATCGAATCAAACCGACCTATCTTTTTCTCTTCCAGTCCTCTTCCCCAATGGCCGCCTCCCTTGTTGGAGCATTTCTGTTGCGGCTGACTTTGGAGCCTTCCCTCCCATGGTCGCTGGTGCGGGCGGCGGCGTCCTTCTCCTCCCGCCACCGCTGCGTGCTCCAGGGGCTCGCGGCGCTCTTCTTCCTCGCCTACGCGCTCTTCGCGCTGCTCCTCTGGTCGCCGCTGCCCGTCACCCTGCCCGGCGCCGGCGCGCTGCACCTCGACGACAGGGGCGGCGGCGGCGGGGCGCGCCGATGCAGACCTCGAGGCGCGCCCAGCAGGAGATCCTGGAGGCGGCCCCTCCGGGCTCGACCTCGCCCGCATCAAGTTCCCCCGCGCCGGCGGCTCGCTCCACGGGGTCGCCGCTGAGTCCTTCAGCGTCGGGGTCCTCTCCTTCGCCGACCTTGAGGGGACGTCCCTGCTGGATGCGTCCGACGAGGAGGAGGGGAGAAGGTGCCACTAGATCGTGCTCACCTGGAGGAGTTCCGGGCCAGGGGTCGGGCCGTGAAGCTGCCGTGCGGGCTCACGCTGGGCTCCTGCATCACCGGCATCACAACTTGCTACTGCGCCATACCGCCCCCCATCTCTCAATGTCCAGCGGCGAGGCAATGACCGGCCACGACGACGCGCTGGCCCTGAAGCAGCGTGTGGTACAGGAACGACCGAGGAGGTGGAGGAGGGCATCTTCGGCCCGGTCTCGAGCGCGCCGCCCGCCATTGACCCAGCCTCCCTTGCTCCAGGGCGCTGCCAGCCAGCGTCGTTGATGCTTGTGGCCGCTTTTGTGGCTGGGGGCAGCGTCATTGCTGGGTGGAGCCGCTGCTGGGTTCGGGAGTGCCGTCGCTGCTGCCTGGAGTCCTTGGTGGTGCTCTCGGCTGGAGGTTCATTTCTTTGTTCTGGGTCTCTTATTGATGTCGTTTTTACCGATCTGTTGGTTCTTTCTTCGTGTGGTGGCTTATCTGGTTAACCGTTGTTCGTTTTTGTCGTTCTCTTTGTATGCAGGTAGCGGTGTGGAGCTGATGGTTGCTGCCTTGAGTCGTTGCTGTTGTGGGCCGAATGTTTGTTTCCGGTCTCTCGTACTTAACTAATTGGTCTTTGTTTGAGGTAATATGAGCCGTGGTGGTCTAATGGAATCAAAAGTGGCGTCCATGCGGTGATGGCCGCACCTCTAATTTTTGCACAAGCTCAATCTCGCGCTCCAGCGAGTTCATCCCCTCTTTATTTTCTTATGGGATGGAGCTAGGATATTCTATCATTTTGCTTCAGTGGGCTGCAAGGAAAGGTGGAATAATATGTCCATATTGTAGTATTGCACATGTTAATGTTTTTGCCACATTTGTCTTATCATGTATTGACAAGCATGCTCATATTTACAACTCCAATGTCTCCACAAAAAATTGGCTTAATGCTTACCCTCAGACCATATTGTGTGTGATGCCAATTTGTAGTTAATTACCTTTTGTTCTCTAGGCTTTTTTTTACATTGGGATTGGTTTGCTGCCATGTTGAGATTTTTCGTGCACAGTAATTTATATTTTCAGGCAGAAAATATCACTTTCAAACGAAGAATCGAGAATTTCTTTGGTGATGGTACCATGTTAGTTTTGTATGATCTGAAAGCTAGCACATAGTCTCCCATGAGGTAGCATAGAGTAGATCCTAACCATGCCTTCTGAAATACTTCAGCAAGGGAGTGGTCTGCTCCTAATTTTTGAAAGGAGACATTGGTGGGGAGATAAATAAATCAATCGTTTATATCTTTTCTGTTAGTGGATCAAAATGACTGAATCTTGGAGAATGTTCTTGGTTGTTTGCAATTTCTTCTATTCTATCTTCCCCTCATTTTGAAGTTTGGCTTGCATATGCCTCGTTTAAATCTGGCTTGCACATGAGATAATATTTTGGATGAAGATGTGTTTTATAATTCAGGGCTTACTTCATTTTGAATTTGCAATTTGCATGCTTTGCAGATAAGTGAACCAGAATAGTGGGGTCTGCCTTCTGTTAAAGATAAGCGTTTGGTCTGGTTCTGTTGAACTTAACAGATGTAAGTTATATTTTGACTGAACTGTTATATTTTTTGAAATTCGTAAGCTGTTTTTGTATCTGAAGAGTAGTATATCGAGCAACATATAGTCCTCTTTAGTCCTTCTCAATTAGCAAATTTATGTTTTCCTCTCCCCACTGCTTTATATGTAGTGATTCTGCACGGGGAAATTGCCTCTGCATTCCAATAATATTTGCTATTTATCACTTGTATTTCATAAAGTTTGTAAACTGCTCTTTGTGAGTCCTTTTTTAGGATATTACTTTTATACATTCGATCAGCCTCATATTTATCCATTCAAGTGTATATTTCCCTATTGCATTTTCAGTATTTAGCTGTTGGAGAGCAGGGCGGCAAGGCCTTCACGGTTGGCATGGATGAGCATGGGAGGTCGACACTGGGAGGAAGGAGCGGTGATGCCAGAACTGTGGAGAGGCTGACGGCACACAGAAATAATCGACGTATGTTGTAACTGCATTACTCTCAATTCTTTCAGTTTAGTTGAACATCGTATGAAAACTCTCTATGTTTTGGTTGCTAAAGCTTGTAACTATCGAGAAAATGGGCATGATCCTTCCATACAAGTGCAAATATTGAGTTACATTTTGAGCTATTAATATAAAAAGTTTTTATTTGTCCACATTTATAGTGAGTGTATGGTATATGTTTGGTGCTTCGTTAAGCAATTTGTTTCGAAGATGCTTTGATAATTCTTTTTCTCTATATTATGCTCAGTCAGAACTTAGAACTCAGAACTGTTACATCGACATCCATGCATACTTTCCTTTATCCCTGTATTGGTATTTACCAACAAGGCATTATGTCAAGTGTGGATTGTGCTATTCTGCTCCTTTGCCGACATAGACTCTTTCTGCGAGGGAGCAAGTATCACATTATATTATTTCCCCTCACGTTTGTGTGGTTCTTACTTGTAGCTTTAATTCGGATAGCTCTTTTTTTGAGAGAAAATCCCATTGTTCAATTGGTGTGAGAAACTGATCTGTTCTGGAGCCTGTTTGGCTGCACCGCAGTCTTCTTTCACGCATTCTCTCGCGCGTACAAGTCGCTGGCAAGTGGGGACGAGGCCTAGTGGGGCCCATATGTCAGTGTCGATGGCGACCCCTCGCGTACCGGTGCGGACGCGGCCACACGGCGCGCGGTGGCATGCGGTGTGGTTTGCCGCAAAGGGCAGGGGTAGTAACGGAAATCCGCGTTCAGACCAGAGACGGGCGATGGCACGCGCGTGGCGGCCCGGGGATCGCCGCCGGGTACAGGCGCTACAGGCGGTTCCCTGCTCCGCCCCTGACCTTCCTCCACGGCGGATTGGCATATGCTCCCTCGCCTCCTCACTGCTGAGCCAGACGCTCATTCTCGATCTAGGGTTTCGTCCTCGCAGTCCAACCGCCGCCGCCGCCGCCGCCAGGGACGAGACGAATGGCCACCGTTCGTCCCATCTCATGCCGGCGCCGCTTCTTCTCGCGAACAAGGTGCATAACTCCTACCCGCGTTTCTTCATTTCTTCCCGCGATTGTGCATTTTTTCTTCCTCTCGGCTCTGTTCTTAGTTCTTACCCCTTGGTTCTGCAGTGAAGAAGGACGTCGCCGGTGCCTTCCGTGATGAGGACTGCTGGCTGGGACGGAGGTTTAGGTAAGGGCCAATTTCGATCCGTGTTTTCCCACGGATGTGACTGCAGTCCCAGAGAGCCGTTTAGCTCAGCTCTTCTTAGGTCTGTGTCCACTCTGGCCTGGAGTTGTGTCGTTTTTATTATTTTGATAGATCTATCAGGGGTGAAGCTTCTTAGGTCTGTGCCCAATCTGGCCTGGAGCTGTGTAGTTTTATTATTTTGATAGATCTATTTGAGATGCTCTGTACAGTAGGTCTTTGTACATTTTTGCTTTCTAAGATTCATATATTTTGATAATGTATTGGCCACGATTAGATCTGGATGTACTAAACTAGATAGTTAATTGTCTTTATCTAACCGGATAGTGGCTTTGTACTGCTTCTGGATGCGAAACTATTTTCACCTTTGTGTTGTTTGATATATAATATAAATCTTCCTTTGATTATGCAGGTTTACTACTATTTATCAGTTTCTGCTCATTCTGATCCAACTAGACTGAACCAATGCATTTGAGGCTGTCATTTGTGGGCCACTGCATGGTGGACCTCTGTGTTATATTTCAATTTGCATTGTGGCCATTCGCCTGCTTATTGCTTTTCATTTTAGTCAGTAAGTGCCATAACACTCCACTATCTATATATCCCGCCAGCAGGTGGATGTGAAGAATTCATTTGTGCCATTCTTTTCTTTCAAGTTGACTGTACTAACTTTAGCCCAGTTTGCAATTTCAGATTGCAGGCTACCTTTCATTGGTGCGTTTGCAAGCAATCAAGGTTTGCCGATCAATCTGTCTACCATTTCATTCTCTTAATTTTCTTCCTCATTGCCATGTTTACTTCTGTTTTGTGTAATTTGGTAGTCTTCTATTTCTTTTGTTGGATTATACAGTTATCTCATCTTGCTCATTAGCCTTCCAGCGTTTTGAGAAGTGTGGTCTACAATGTTTCTGTTCACATCCACAGATCGTTCTACAGAAATTGGTGTCAGTAGTTCAGCTTAGCTGATGACTTGCTGAATGTGCCTCCATGTTGGACCTTAGCTGATGGCCTTGCCAAGTAGCGTACATGAGTAGTACTTGGAGAGAAGGTAAACTGGAACTTCTGCTAATTATTTTACTCTGAGTTAGTGAAAACAATATAAGATAAACATGATTACCTTTATTCGCCTTCCCTAATTTTTAAGTGGAAAATATTTTCTTCGATACGTTTTCCATGTGTGAACAATTTTCACTATATCTTGGTAAACTATACTTGAACATGTCAATTCTTATTAGTGTGTTAATTATATAATGCTTTCCTTCTTTCTGTACGGAGCATGTTGTCCATGGGCCATTACCGGATGTTTGGACAGTGTTTCCTGTTGAGTTTGCTAATAGTTTAAAAGGTACATTGGTCTGTTACTCTGTTTGTCGTGTCGGTTGATTGTTGTTTCTAAGACTTCTGTTGCTGGTTGTGCGTATGACGAGTTCTATGTTGTTTCTTCGTCTAGCTTCTTATCTGGGGCGGGCGTACTATGGACCTCCTTAATACCAGTGCCAGCATTGTGGTGCTATTTTCTGGTTTTGGTTATGGGTATTGCCTACCTCTGATTTTCTACCACTTAATAGGCCGTATGGGGCTTTAGCGGGAGATGATGCAAATTTAGCTGAACTTAGGAACTTCCAGAGAGCTTTTAGAAACAAAATCATGGGCTGATACATTTGAGGGGTGCAGTCTCCCTAAAACGGAAGCTACAAGATGCATACATGCAAAACGAAGCCCACATTCCTTCTGCTACAACCCCGCCATCATTTGGACAGGGGATTTCTGCTCATGAGACTGTCTCTAAGGTGATATGTAAACCAGATTTCTCTTTGAGTACTGTACGCTGGCACAATCCATACCTATCAGCGTTACTAAAATGATAATGTTCTAGGATCAGTTATCGGAAGGTGATTCTGCTAGGACAAATCCAGTTATTCGTGCATGCAAGACACTCTTCCGTGCATACCAAAATTAATAAGTGCAGTGTTAGATCTAGACCACTGGTTTTGTCTAATTGTTCTGCTGAAATTTAGTGTGTGTGTGTTCTTTTATTTTTCTGTATATATTTTATTACCGCAGGAGGTTTGTTATGTATTGCTTCACAGGTATGTACCTCTAAGATTTATGTAGCTGCAAATGCTTACTCTGATGATTAGCTTTCTGTACAAACGGTATCTCTTTGGTGTATTCCTTGAGTGATATGACATCGGATCTCAGAACTGATGATTAGCTTTGTCACTGCTTATGTTTAGCCTTGGCTGAACAGAAGTATGTTTTATCTAGCTACAAATGCTTATTCTGAACTGATGTTTAGCTTTGTGTACGAAAGACAAACCTTTTTTGTGTCCCTTGAGTGATATGACATGCTAGCTCCAGTTAAATTAAATGGCATTTTTATGTACAAAGATATGAGCTGCAGCAGTGCAGCATGTAGGCGTTACATGGCACTGTGAACTGTAAGACAGTGCTATCCTGAAGCTATAAAGTTCTTCCTCTACTTTTTTTGATCGTTTCATGGATACTTCTGATTTACAGGTTGTGTTGATGCCTGCAGCGGGGTGTCCTTCACTTGGGTTTGCTGGAGATGTGTGCGTGCTTCTTGCTGCTTCATCATTGGATCTACGGGTAAACACCTTGGTAGCACCTGCACTGGGTGATAGCGGGCCTGTCACCACAGAAGATGTAAATGCCAGCGTCCTAGGCATATTGTTTCTTCCCAGTTAGCCTCGGCTGCCTGTCGGTTCTAGGTTAGGATAAGATTTGTTGAACAAAGAATAATAATTGTAATTCACATGTCATCAGATTATCCACATATAAAGAAAAAAAAAGGACGTACCCAGTGCTGAGAGCTCCCGCACTGTGCGGGGTCTGGTATCCACATATAGAGAGTAACCAATAATTCCTAGATTTTTTTTTTGAACAAACAATAATCCTAGGTAGATCATGATTTCAAATATGTATGCTTACTGTGTGTTCAACGCTAGAAGCTTGCCCATACATTTACATAGAACAAAAAATATTATCGAGTTGCAGTTATCTATTATAGACGCTACCAGTAGTTGTTGGAATGTCTGGGTGTGCCCTCCTTGCTAAAAACAGACATGGGTATAATGGCTCCTGTAGTACGTAGCCTTGCACATTTCTAGAAAATACAGGTTAATCATAATTCTGTATATAAGGTAAACATCAACCGTATCCACGTCGTGGTTTCAATGAGCTATACACTTCGCATAGCTGATCTAATTAGCGTTTGCTTATTCTTTATACCCACCGGCAAGTGCTAAGCGCCAGTCGGCTGTAACGATACGTAGCTACAACCACCTTATCGTATTTATCTTGGGTCAATGATCGCGACTAACTCTTGTGACCCTATCAGAACCAGTTCTGAAGAACCCAAACGACTAACTCTTGTGACCCTATCAGAACCAGTTCCGAAGAACCCAAGCTACTGTATGACCTGCGTGACAATGTTTTATAAAGATTTAAGTCCACAACCTATGTATTCAGCACCTCTATTAGCTTACAGTTATATTCTTTTCTATTTTGTTGTGTAATGATTTCTATATGTCATGAGTCCGAGGTTACCTACTACTTGAGTTATCGGGGGTTGGTAAGGATGTGAGATGCGGCAAGCCGCACTTCCTACCTAGTTTGTTCAAATGGCTCTAGAACTGCTTTATAGGCTTGTTCCTGCTATTCTATCTTCCCCTTATTTTGATCTTTGGCTTGCATATGGCTCGTCTAAATCTGGCTTGCACATGAGATAATATTTTGGATGCACATGTATTTTATACTTCAGGATTTACTTCATTTTAAATTTGCAATTTGCATGCTTTGCAGATAAGTGAACCAGAGCAGTGGGGTCTGCCTTTTGTTAAAAATAACTGTCTGGTCTACTTCTATGGAACTAAACAACGTAAGTTTTATTTTGACTAAACTGCTAACTTTATTTGGAATTCCTAAGCTGCTTTTGTATCTACGAAGCATCACTTGTCTACGGATGTTACAATATGAGAACTTACAGATGTTACAATATGAGAAACTTACAGATGTTAACTCTTGTTTTAGATAATCCGTGTAACTAAAAAATTATATGCATGAGGGAAGGGAAAGCACACCGTCTGGAAAATAAGAAAGAGTACAGTTAGTTACCGGCACAGTTCTCTCTGACAGTGTTGTTGCTGCGAAAGTTGCCCTGCCAACATCTTCAGTTGAATTTGTGATCTGCAGTTTTGGACTACAAGTAATACAGCGATGTAAAGGCCAAGGGCGGAATCTGCTCTTCAACCTTTATGAGTTGCAGTCTGTATAACATGTTCTTTGATTTTGAGGACGGCCGCCGTAGCACGATAATATAGTAGTGTTGGACCAGGAATTGAAGATTATTTGTTAAATTGTAAATAGAAAGTGGTGACGCGAAAGAAGTCACCGTAGCGCCATCTGGACACTGGATTTTGGCATGATGAGGTTTCTACTTGCTTGTGGGTGCTTTGTTGCTATGCTTGGGCTTAAGACTGCTTTGCGACATTCATGGGTAGGGCAAATATGACAGGTGATCCTGTACTTTCTTCTATCTTCTATGCTTTCATATGATTCGAAATTGATTAATGTTCCTGATGTTCATGACCAAAACTGAAAGTGGATGTGTGGTAGTCTTGTATTATTGGTTTCATTGTTGTTGAAAGCTGTGCCTAGAGTTGGCCTATATAGGTTCCATTGCGAAAGTAAATCTGAAAATGGATAATGTACGGTGTGATTAGAGATTTAGAGGTGCATGATTACTGAAGTTTTTTTTTACTTTGTGAATAGATTTATTTTGCGTCTTATGCATTGAAGGAACGATGAATCTCTTGCTGCATATGCTAGGGGCTAGGGCAATGCCCAGGTGTAGGTATCAGTTATATTCTTTGATGTGTTTCTTGAATGAAAAGGACCAATTTTTTTTTTATAAGAGTAATGGCCTAAGAGCAAAAGAAAAATGTATATACTCTTCTTTGTTCACTGTACAACTCGCAGTATTTGGAAATTCAGTGAAAGGATTGTCCAACTAATTATCTAGAACATTAAGCAATTAGACAACGAGTGGTCGACGTGTGGGTACATCAGCGAGCATATACCTGATATCAGTGCCTTCCATGTAGGTGTAGCATATTGACCACCAGCTATACCTTATTCTTATACTTGCATCATCATGTTAGCTGCCCACCGGTACTGCAAATAGGCCTTGGAAGCTACCATGTTGGATTTCACATCTCTGTTTACTCCTAAAGCCTCATGTTCCACGTATATGCCACGATCCCATATAGTCCCTCCGTTCTGAAAAGAATGTCTCAACCTAGATACATGCAAAATATATGTAAATTTGAGCTAGGTTGAGACATCCTTTTGTGGCCGGAGGGAGTACATAATTATGGGGGTATTTGTTTCAAAATAATTATGGGGGTATCGGGTTTTGTTTTATCTCTTTTGAAATCTAAATTCCTAGATACTATATATGTATCCTCATGATCCTGTTTTACTTTGAATTTATCAGTGTGCTTCAAGCTTCAGATTGATTTAGTAGTAACTTCTTCATTGTTTCTATGATTAGGAGTTCATTGTTCGGTTAATTTGTCAAGTTAAAATGATGTAATGTATGAACAAAACTCCATATTAATGTAAGTTTTTGTTTCCCCACTTCAAGTTCTTTGTTGAGATTCGCTCTCAGATTGTCATATTCAAGTTTCTTTCCAAAATTATTATTCTTTGGTGTTTGCGCACTCTCAGATTGTCATTTTCAAGTTTCTTTCCAAAATGATTATTGGGTGGCTAGGTGGGCTGTTTGGTAGTGCAACGCAATGAGGCCTCATTGTTGGATCAGGCCGAAGCTTTTGACTACTTTATCCAATGGTTATCATTAATTTACATGAAGATTATTCGGAAAATATTAGTGTTTCCCAGAATTATCCCACATCAATGAAAAATTTGTGAATTTTCAAAAAAAAAAACAGAAAATAATCAAAGGGGGCGCAGCAAAGCGCGCCTTTTTCTTCTAGTACTATCTATATACCTCATGCATTGCCACAGAAAGAAAAATATATCAACATGCTTCTTAGAGAAAAAGAGACGTGCAAATACATTTGAAAAAGATCTGGGTCAAACTTGTCAGACCCTGGATCCAGAGTTATACATAAGTGTTATGTGTTCTTAGACACGATAGCCGAGAGTTACTGGGTCACCAATCCCAGGCAGCATTCCACTGCAGGCGTGCCGGGAACACCGGTCACACAAACCCCTCGAAAGACTACCACGCTAATCATAACCAAGAATGCATAACAAAGAATCCCAGAATCTTGTTAAGCTGTCAAACTCGGCCTGAGAGTTATACAGCAATGCTATGTGTCGCTGGTAATGCTACGTAACCGAGGGTTACTGGGGTACCACTCCCAGGCCAATGTGCATCGACATACGTGCTCGGAATGGATCATCAGCACCACAACCCCTCGGTTCACGCCATAACACGGGCATAGCCAAAACTGCATAACAAAGAGCCCAAGAATCATAACCCTTCAATCGTGCACTTTATACTCATACACACATCATGCACGGGATGGGTAGTGGACAACTGGTATAAAGCAGATTCTACGACATGAAGTAGTACAATATATCTCATATTAGAGGTAGCTTTACACACAGAGGTCATTACATCATACAACAGAAATCAAATATGTTGCTATTCAACAAGATTACCAAAAGGCCTAAGAGGCCAGAAATAAGCAACGTAGGCTACATAACCTACAAGTTCCAAGTTGCTAACTGGGAACCCCGAGCTACTCGTCGATGTCAACGTAGAATCCACCACGCGAAGTGAGGAACTTCACCTGAACCAAATTTAAGCAAGGATGAGTACTGAAGGTACTCAACAAGACTTAATTAACCTATTATATATCTGCTTGTTCAGAAAGGTTGTATGAGGGTTCCTTTTCATAAAGCCAACTTTCATTTGTAAAACATGGAGGAAGTAGGAGCTCGGCTACTCAGAACCTTTTAAAAAGGGATAAGAGAGCGACATCTGTATCATGTATCCACCAAGCATTCTTAGTCGTAACCACCAAGCATTCTTAGTCGAACATTCATACCCAGGATTACCTCCTCGTTCCACCATGAAGAGGGGCATCCCCTAATTACTATTGTTGCACTTTTACATTGAGGTAAAAGTTATCTATGATCAAATATCAGGCTCCAAGTAGTCCTTAACCGCGGACATGGCTATTCGAATAGATTTAACCCTACAGGGCTGTATAAAATCCACACGTACTAACCAAGACTCTTGGTGCCAGCTAGTAGCACTCTTCCGAGGAATGCCGACAGAGGGTGATCGGTTATGACCTTTACATTACGTCGACCTATTCCATGAGTCACTCCAAAGTAGGGCGGGTACGTCATCGCGAGATGGCCATTCCGAGGCGGTCCCTATCATTGTGACTCGGGATCAAGATCTGTGTTTTCCTTCACTGGATCCCAACCACTGCTAGTTTTCGCCATCGTTTTCCAACTCACACGCAAATGGAAAGCCCGAACTATGTGACTCACTCGGGGTCCCTACTATGCCCACGTGTGGTCGCACTCTCAGTCTTGGAGAAAGAACAAGAACTCGGGTCCTAGGCGGCAGAAAGGAGACAACCCACCACAATTGAAGGGGATCGTGCGCAGAAAACAAAAAAATTCTAACAACGATAACCTAAATAGCCAGAATCTATTACTATGCAGATATAAAGTAATGGAGGGAACGGTGTACATACCCTTGTAGGCCGTAAGCGTCGACGATCAAAAGATTTGTTTCGATGACGACGCGTGATGAAGACGGGCGACGAAAACGATGGCGGCGCCGACCTCAAGGTCGTGTAGACGAACCTCTCCAAGTGCCGCAAGTGCAACACCTCGTAGCTCTACACACGTACGGTGTAGACGACGACCCCCGGGCTCTGATCCAGCAAAGCAGCGGAAGCAGAAGACTTGGACCGAAGAACCGATAGCACGGCGGTGTGCATATGGTGGAGAAAACCTCAACTCGTCCGCAGCTCCAATTGCGGAGTCACATCTAAACGGATGAGCGAGAGAGAATTGGGTGTATTTCCAAGGCATGGGGGCACCTCCTTATATGGGTGGAGGAGGGCTGCCACCCTCGGTGGCCGAGCGGAGTGGGACTAATTAATATTAAATACATATTATTTAATTTATTTGACCTCCGAAACAACTTTCGTTGCCCTCCGAACTCCATCGGATATGTCCCGGAACGATTCCGGTGCTCTACTCTATTTTCTATTTGGTGTCCAATCTAATTTAAACGTCGCCTACCCTTAAGTGTGCCACCCTACGGTTCAGGATCACTCCAGACATGACCGAGACCCGTTCTCCGATCAATGACTAATAGCGGGGTCTAGAAACCCATGATAGCCCCTGTGCGTCCACGAATATCTTTGTCGTTTGAACATTTGACGTCAAGTCTCAAACCTTTTTCCTGGCGATACTTAGTCTTGTCTGAGACTCGATCTCAGGCATCACGATACCTTGCTCGATCTCGTTACCGACAATACTATCTTTACTCGTCTGCGATATTACATCCTCGTGACCTAGTCACATGTTTGCAAGCTCATTGATGCAATCTCACCAAGTGGGCCCAGAGTATCTATCCTGCTATACGGATTGGCAAATCCCGCCTTTGATCATACGCCTCAACATATTTCTTTCGGATACCCGAGAGGGACACCTTTATTGTCACCCTATATAAGGAGTGACGTTTGATGCAATCAAAGTACCTTCTAGAATTAGCAATTAAATATGATCTCACGGTCGAAGGCGTGAGTACTACGTCCTATATATATTGGTGTGCGTCCATCACATCATTCACGTAATGATATGACTCCATTATCAATTGACGTCCACGTCCATGATCAGGAAACCTTGATCATCTGTTGATCTCAATGGAGTAGTAAAGAGGCTACTAGGCACCTGGTTGTTTACATACCACACGTGTATTAATGTTTCCGCTTAATAGAGTTATAGCATGGTATAAAACGAATTATGAAGAATCAAGATATGACAAATAAAATATCTTTATTAATTGCCTCTAGGGCATATCTCCTTCAGTCTCCCACTTGCACCAGAGTACAATTCAATCTAGTTTACAACTTGGTAAAAGCTTAACACCTATAGCAACTTGGTGCTTGCTTGTCTCGTGGAAGAGGAATTAATTAGTCAATGGATCTCCCACATTGAGATCTGTATATACTTTGCAACACTTCTATGTCACCTAGTTTGACACCATCCCGTATCATATGATAACGGTGAAATATATGTTTGGCGATGGAGTGAGACTCGAAACTTCGCGTAGCATGGGCCTTAAAAGTCTAAGAGATCTATTAAGGGAAACCACGCATGCTCGGGAAAACTGCTCAGTCCAATCACACTTGCTACATCTGAAGTAGCCATATATTCCTATACCTATGTAGATTATGCAATAGTGCATTATGCAACTTCGCAAGCTAACCATGTCTTTCTTCAAAACAAAGGACTTCTCCTGTATGAGATTTCTAGTCGTATGGGTCAGTGTTATAACTTGTATCATCGTAACCTTTTTACAGCAAGTTGTCTTTGCACTCTCATCCCATACCAGAAAACATATCTTTAGTTCTCTTTAGACGCTGAAGGATATACTTAACGTTTGTTCATTGATCCATCCAGGGATCACTCTAGAACCCGTTCTTCAACCAAGAACTTGGGTCACACCAAGTCGAGCTTTCAGTATGATAAGATAAACATAATATTTTACCTAGTCATACAAGCAAGAACCTTTTCTTCGCTTGTTCTATTCTGAAACACTTCAGAATCTTAACCTAGGAAAATATTCTGACCTAATGTTATTAAGCCCCTTTTGATCTATACAAATTATAGACCTGATGCCTAATACTCTTAACTTCATTCATAGAAAATTTAATTACTTAAATAATCATTTATACTTTACTAGAGGATCTGTATCATTCTCAATATGTCATCACATATAAAGTTGGGTCATTTAATGGATTGCCCCTACCAGCCTTGTTGGACTCATTTTTGCCCCTTGTTGCGAATCGTCCTCAGTTTTGCCCCTAGTTCATTCGCAGCTACAATGGTTTGCCCTAAACGGCAAGTTTCTAGTCTATTCCGTGTGATGGCGTTACTGACAGTGGGTCCGCAACTTACAGGTGGGACCGCCTGGGTGCAGGGCTTAGAGGTGGGACCGCCCAACGGCCTGATGCCCCAATCTGTCCATGCGCGCCTGCTCCCGACCGGCCGTTGTGCGCCGCCGCCACCACCACCTGCGCCGCCGCCACTGCGCGCCACGGCCGTCCCGCGTCACCACCAGATCCACCACCACCAGCAGATCCGCCGCCACCGTCCTGCGACGACACGGGGGGGCGCTCGTTCCGCCACTGCGGCCGCCACCTGCTCGACCCGCGGCGGGGCTCCTTCCGTGCGCCCGGCCGGAGCGCTGATAGGTGAGGGGCTGGTGCACCCCACCAGGACGTTGGCGGCGAAATGGCGAGCGGCAGCGACCCCGGAGTAGCTGGCGAGGCAGGCGTCGGGCCGGAGACCCGCCGCGTCCACGACTGGGTTCCCCAGGGGTAGGGCTTCCTCCAATTTAGCTTGTTTGTGCATTTCAACAGTCGATCGACATAGGACGCTATTTATTTCTGCAATTGGACATAGCTTGGTTGTGCATTTGAGGTTAATTCTGCAATTGCGTCTCTGTTTTTCTGCAATTGGAAAATGGGTTCCCGAGCTTGCTTGTGCTGATTGCGTCTCTGTTTTTCGTGGGTTAGGATGGAGTTGCGGTTTGCTTTCTTGGTGAGCATTAGAAGGGACGGTACATCCTGGATGAAGACACCCAGAAGAAGAAATTCCAGGGAGGTTTCGATTATTCAGTGCCAATGGATTGCAATTGGAGTTTCAGGCAATTTGGGGAGGTCCTTTGCAGCCCATATCCTTGGGGTTTGCATGACGAAGTGGAATTCAAATACTACGATGGGGGGAAAAATTGGGTGAAAGTTAGCAATGATGCAGAACTCGCTACCATGTTTGCTAAGCAGAAGGAGAAAGATAAATTCAATGTGAGGCTGCAAATTGATGTGGTTGTGCCGGAAGTTGGACCTAGGGTGACGGGTTCATCTTCTCGGACAGAACCATCTCGTCGTAAAGCCAATTCTAGCCAGAATAGTTCAGTTCATCCAAAGCGACGTGGTGGCTCGACAAGCGTGGGCACCGGCAGAAGGGTACCTGTTGAAGTGGAGTCTGATGCTGACATATCTGGGGATGATGAAGAGAGGCTATATTCTGATGTTGTTCAGAATTTACGACGGACATCTCGTGCTGCTGAATCTCGTGCTGCTGAAATCCCAGATGAGGCTGACAGTGAGCAAGAAGATGAGGAGGAAGACCTTCCAGCTGTTGAATGGGACCCTGAGAACCCTCATATGGCAGAAGGTACCATTTTTTCATCCATGAGTGAGTGTAGAAATGCACTTGTGACGTACTGCATCAAGGCAGAACGTGCATTCGTTGTTGACAAGAGCGATAAACAACGTTACACAGTGCATTGTGTGACTGAGGGTTGTCCATGGAGGATGCACGCATCTAAAATGCGAAAAAGCACGAATATTCAGGTCAAAGTGAACCCTTTTAGCCACACATGCCAAGAATCAACTCTCAGGAAGGAAACAATCAGTAGAGCCAAGTCAAAATGGGTGGCAGATGAAGTAAAGAAGTGGGTGGCAGAAAACCATCAAGTGGGTACAAAGGAATTGCAGAAAAACATCAAAGACAAGTTCAAGATAGATTTACCATACATGAGGGTCTTCAATGGTAAACAAAAAGCTATGGAATCTATCTATGGTAACTGGCATGAAAGTTTTGAATTGTTGTATTCATTCAAAGCTGAAGTGGAGAGGACAAGCCCAGGTAGTATTGTTGAAATTGATCACCACTCAGTGGAGTACAGACTGAAGGGAGTGACAAGGACCAAGGAATGCTTTAGAAGGGTTTTTGTGTGCTTTGAGGCTTGTCGCCTGGGTTTTTTGGCAGGCTGCAGGCCATATTTGGCTATTGATGCTACTTTTCTCACAGGCAGGTTTAAAGGACAGTTAGTAGCAGCTTGTGCAGTAGATGCACACAATTTTGTATTTCCAGTTGCATACGGTGTGCTGGAGACAGAGTCTGAGGAGAGCTGGACTTGGTTTTTGCAGAATCTGCGCCGGGCTATTGAACATCCCAATGGGTTGGTAATTCATACAGATGCCTGCAAGGGTTTAGAAGTGGCTGTGGACAATGTGTTCCCTGGAGTAGAGCATAGAGAATGCATGCGTCACCTTGCTGCAAATTTTGTGAAGAAATTCAAAGGAAAGATATATACTGACAATTTATGGCCAGCATCTTTGACTTGCAGTGTGAGGAAGCATAACTACCACATGAGGCAGTTATACATGAATGCCAAAGTGAAGGAATACTTGGAAACACACCACTCCAAGTTATGGGCCAGAAGCCAATTCAGTGAACTGAGCAAAGTTGAGTATGTGCACAATAATCTTGCAGAGTCTTTCAACTCAACGATCCGGAAACTAAAGGATCTTTATTTGGTGGATTTGCTTGACAAGATAAGGATAGAATACGCGCAGAAGTTTCATTTTCGTGATGGAATAGCTGAGGCAAAATTCATGGGCCACATTATCATCCCTTCCGTGATGACTGAACTGAAGAAGAAAACAGAAGGCTTGGAAATGAACATGATTTTATTGTCGGATACCACTGCAGAGGTATCAGTATTGGATAAAGAGCAGAGAGCCTGGAGATATCCAGTGGATTTAGAAGCTAGAACTTGCAGTTGTAGGAAATGGCAGATAACTGGGTTGCCATGCATTCATGCTTTGTTTTTCATCACTTCTCTCTCAGGTCCAGCAGGGAACATACAACAGTATGTTCATGAGTACTACTCTGTTGCAAAGTTCAAAGCCACATATGCACATGCCTTGCCTGCTTTGGAGGGAAAACAACAATGGGACAGAGTGGACCCTGGATTCAAGCTTTGCGCTCCAGTTCTGAAGAGAGCAGCAGGTAGACCGAGGAAGAGTCGGTTCAGGCGTCGCAGCGAAGGAGCTGGACTTGGAGCAAGGAAGCGTAAGTGCACAAGGTGTGGTGGGTCTGGTCATTTCGGTAAGTATTGTGATAATGCAGTAGATCCAGCGTTCGGAGAGAGTTCCGATGAAAATCCTGGTCAGCAGCCGGATGCAACAGATGATGATGCTCCAAATGATGATTCAGATGATGATGCTCCAAATGATGATTCAGATGATGATGCTCCAAATGATGAGTTTGATGATCATGCTGCAAATAATTATTTTGATGATGATGCTCCAAATAATTATTTTGACGATCATGATGCAAATGTTGAGCCAAAAGATGCTCCAGATGTTGAACCAAAATATGCTGAAAATGATTTCACTCCCCTTGCTGTGGTTCTGCCTTCTGCTAGGTATGTAAATCTTGCCAATATTGGTGTTTTCGAATTTGTTGTACATTTATCACTTTATGTTCTGCTCCAAATGATGCTGAAAATGATTTCACTCCCCTTTATGTTTTGTACAGCTCTGTGGTCTGTTCGAAGAAGACAGTTAAGGTACCGACACCCAAGAGGAGAAGAGAAGAAGCAATGAGCACAGTGATCACAAGGAGCACAAGGAGCAAAATGATGGCAAGTAGCACAAGGATCACAAGGAGCAAAGTGGTGCCAAAAAGCACCAAGATTCTATGAAACATTATGAATGATGTTGTATTTCTATGAAACAACCCTTATGAATGCTGTTGTATTTCTGTTGAATGATGTGGGATGTATGTTAGAACTATTTTTGTTGTATTTCTGTTGAGTAATGTCAAAATCCGAGACCTTTTGGGAAGTAAACTCACATTCATGAAAAATGTGCTAGAAAAGAGCTCCGAAGGTAGGGTAAACGGCCTCATTTGTAAGCAAGATTTTTTTCGACCTTGTCTAAATCAGCCAAATAACTTACCTAGACATCTATTCTATATATGAAGACTATGTGCGCAGGTTTTTCTGTTTTTTGATTTTTTTTGAATTTATTATGATTATTTTAAAATTGGTCAAACCTAAGGTTTGACCAACATTTAAACAAGTTCAAAACATGAAAATGAAAAATTAAGCCTGCATTCTTCTTATTCACTCCAAAATGAGCTTTGGTGAGTTTAAAAAAAATGTTGCAAATGCAAAGCCACTTCTCTTCAACTTTAGATTTCGTAGTTTGAGATTTGAGATATGACACCACATCCATGCATGGATCGTTTGAATGTACCTACACCTTGTTTATCAACTAGAGTCGTCAGTATATGACATATGAAGACTATGTGCGCAGGTTTTTCTATTTTTTGATTTTTTTGAATTTATTATGAATATTTTAAAATTGGTCAAACCTAAGTTTGACCAACATTTAAACAAGTTTAAAACATGAAAATGAAAAAATAAGCCCGGATCCTTCTTAGTTACTCTAAAATGAAGCTTTGGTGAGTTTTTTCAAAATTTCATGTTACACATCCAAAACCACTTCTACTCAACATTGGACTTCATAGTTTGAGTTTCGATATATCATGCATTCATTTCGTTGAAATGTATGTACACAATGTTTATTGATTTGAGACGTTAGTATATGTCATAAGGAGACAATGTGCGCGAGTTTTTTCATTTTTTGGATTTTTTTTGTATTTTTTATGCTCAAGTCAAATCTTGGTCAAACCTTCTAGAAGGCACCGTCGATCCAACCCAAGCCTACTGCACCCGTCCGATCCAACCGCGATCCGCGAGATGCCTCCTTCTGCAACCTGATTGGCTGGAGGAATGTTTTTTTAAAACGGAGAGGGCACGCACGATGAACCGTTGGGCCGGGCCGTGCTGCACCGCGCTCGTCTCAGCCTTTCCAAGGCGGCGCTCGTCTCAGCGTTTGCAGGCCTCGTTCGTCTCAGCAGTGCAGGCCGTCGGTCGTCTCAGCAGTGCATGCCGTCGGTCGTCTCAGCAGTGCATGCGCCGTCGGTCGTCTCAGCGTCTGCATGCACGCGCGGGAGACCACGCCATTTGCATGCATGCGCGCCGCGCCTCGTTCACTCGCCACGCAGAAGCTGATGCACCGCTTGATACAGAGCCATTAAACACCACGCGTGATACAGATGCGGCAGTGTTTCAGTTACGACGCATATGGATCGACACGCCTCGTTTGAACGCATACAGATGCGGTGCTCTATCCCTACTTAAACCACCCAACCCTCCGTCTATTCTCCACACCTTCCATCTGCGCCGCCCTTCTCTCTTCTTCACCCAACTCCAAAGCACTCTCGAAGCGAAGCGAGGATGCAGTTCAACGCCCCCACCTTCCGCTTGCCAACCACCGTGCCGGAGGGGCGGTACCCACCCGGAGTCATCGTCGAGAACGAACTCCGCGTGTGGGCGATCTCACCCTGGAGGGGTGCTCGTGACCTTGCCGAGGGGTTCCTCCGTGCGGGCTTTCACCACCTCCCGGCGGGCTCTCCGAGGATGTTCCGCCTCGAGGAACGACAGGCTACCGCGCCATCTTCACCAACCGCTTCGATGCCTACTACCTGCTCGGCCAGGTGTTTTTTGGTGGGCAGGAGTTCATCGCTTTCACCACGTACAACTTCTTCACCGACGTGGCGAGCATCTTCCCCAACTGCAACATCCACAGCCTCCCGTACTATCTCGGAGAGAACGGCCAGGAGGAGGAGCAGGAGTGAAGACGGTGCTAAAGGCATGCATCAGCCGGTTGTCGTGAAGATGGAGTTGCCCTAGTGTGTTAGGGCTTTTAATTTCTACTACTATGTTGATGTTGTGTCGTTTGTTAACTTTTTATCTATCTAGGGCTTTTATGTTTGTCGTGTTATATGTAAGAGCTTTTATTTATATATCTATGTTATGGTCGTGTATATGTGTTTTCCTATGTACTCGTTTGCATCTATCAAGTCATTATATGTGTCAAAAAAGTTCGTGCCCTAAGGTTTTCATAGAGCAAGTGGTTACGCAAAAAAAAGAGTTGTTTCAAAAAACACATGCCCAAATATCAAACTAAACGTGCCCAAATATCAAATTAATAAAGAAAGACTTGTTTCAAAAAACTATGTGTGTTCAAAGATTGAAGTACACATGTGGTCAACCAACCTGCCCAAATATCAAACTAAACATACCCAAATATCAAACTAAACGTGCCCAAATATCAAATTAATAAAGAAAGAGTTGTTTCAAAAAACAATGTGTGTTGAAAGATTAAACTACACATGTGGTCAAGCAACCTGCCCAAATATCAAACTAAACGTGCCCAAATCTCAAATTTATGTGTGCCCAAAGATAGAACTACACAAGTGGTTAAGCAACGTGACAAAAAAATCAGTACAAAAATGCGTAGTCAAATCCAAAACCAAGTCATATACTAACTATACATAGCTTCGTTCCCTCTACTTTTCAATATCTCTTCATCTCTCCCACCGGTTACCAGCGCAGCCCTTCAGGCAACCAACCCAAGCGGTCGTGGGTTCGAGTCCCAGCCACACCATTTTTGTTCATTTTCTACCCTTCTCACCTTTTTTTTCCAGAGAATCCCATTTGCCCACTACGAATGGGCCTAATTGGATGCAGTTGGCCCATTAGTCTGTTCTCACTTTTTTTTGACAGAATCCTATTTTGTCTTTTAAGGATTATCAGTATTCAGAGCTGCATTTCATTGATAAATGTTCTGAATTTCAAACATTTCATACAATTTCAAACTTACAAATTGCTCCCAACATCATGTCGTGGGTTCGAGTCCCAGCCACACCATTTTTGTTCATTTTCTACCCTTCTCACCTTTTTTTTTCCAGAGAATCCCATTTGCCCACTACGAATGGGCCTAATTGGATGCAGTTGGCCCATTAGTCTGTTCTCACTTTTTTTTGACAGAATCCTATTTTGTCTTTTAAGGATTATCAGTATTCAGAGCTGCATTTCATTGATAAATGTTCTGAATTTCAAACATTTCATACAATTTCAAACTTACAAATTGCTCCCAACATCATGCCTTTCCATACAATTTCAACATTTCACCTAGTGCGATTACCACACCTACAAATGCCCAAATGTAATTGCAAAGGGGAATTTGTGCTTGATCTTCGAGCTTCTTAATCTTCTGGTTCAACCTCCTAAGCTCAACAGCATCAATGCGTGCTCCACCCTCCGTCTTTCTTCCGGAGCTCGCGCTACGGCCGCTGCCTTTTGTGGCACGATGGGCAACCATTCTTCGTGCTCGTCTAGCAGTTCAATCATCAGCGTCTTGGCCAGAACATCGACCCAGAGAAAGAAACATTTTATCTGCAATAACGCCAAACACATCAATTTAGTGAAATTGCTCCGATTCTTACCCCATTCTCGCAGCACTAAAATAGTGAAATTGCTCCGATTCTTACCCCATTCTGCCCGCACACATAGAACGGACGATTAGTGTTGTTCGCTGTGCGCGAAATCCTCCGAACAATGTCCGCCCGGCACCGTGGACAGAGGAAGATCGGCATCTCCATGCGTGCCGGAATCTCGATCCGCGAGGTGGCGCGGGAGCTAGAAGAAGACATCGAGCTCGATTCGCGACCGCCCGGAGCCGAAGGGGATCTCAAAGCCTACGCGCACGGCCCCTGTAGCTGTACCAGACGGCCGCGCCCTCCACGACAATCTCCGTCGCCCGCGCCCGGCTCCTTCCTACCAACAAGGGTCGCCGCCCACCTCTGCGCGTGGCCGCTCTCCCGCTCGGCTGATTTTTGTGCTCACCGCTGCGAGCTCCGGGGTCGCGCTCCGCCGCTTTTACAGCACACGCCGCCAGTAAACAGTCAACAACTGGGTCCCACAAACCACGCCAATGGTTCTATTCTGGGTCCCACAAACCGCGGCCAACGGTTGTCTTCTGGGTCCCACATGTCAGCAAGCCTAACGGAGACGGCAAGAGTCACGAAATGAGTCCTTGTGCACAGACTAGGGGCAAAACTGAGCACGATTTGAGACTGAGGGCAAAACTGAAGTCGTAGACACAACTGAGGACAACCTGATAATTAACCCTATAAAGTTAGGAATGACACCTAGCTCCCACTCAAATATGCCTTCCGCATATAAGACCAGGGAATTTCTTATAGCTCCCACTGAAATATGCCATTCACATATAAGATCAAGAAAAGCTACTTAGCTCCCACTCACTTCTTTGTAAATACAGGTTTATTCAACTATTTTGGACGACTCCAAAATCATTTGATCACATTATCAAATTGAAGATTCCAGCTCCGATATGCTTGCTTCAGCCCATGAGTGGACAGCTGAAGTTTGCATACGTGTCTAGCATCCTTAGGATCACCAAACCATCTCATTGTATTAACTACAACTCTTTCTTAATTTACCATTAAGAAACATGGCTTCTTTATCCATCTACCAATTTCTCAATTTGAAATCGTAGTAATTGCTAAAACAATCCTAAATAGACTTAGGCTTCGCCACGTGAGACAGAATCTCGTTGTGCTCAACTGTTTGAATCTGTCGAAACCGTTTTGCGACAAATCGACCCTTACCCGTGTCTAGTTTCTCATAAAATTCCATTTTCTCTTAATGGCCTGTAGGGCATCAAGAAGATCTACCCAAGTCAGTACTTGGTAATCGTACATGGATTTTATCTCGGATTATATATGGCTCATAGCCAATTTTTGGACTTAGGTCCACCATCACTTCTTTGTAGTTCATAGGTCTTTCATGTTCCATTAACATGACGTTCATAACAAGATTGTCGTACCACCTAGTGCGGAACACATTCACGTATGCCTACGATCTTTATTATGAGCTTAGAGCATCATGATCTTTATCATAAGCTTCCTTCCAGTTCCGGAGGACGATACCGGAATTGTTTCCATTGCGCCACTCGATGTCCAGAGAGTGAGTTCATTAACTCTGTCTTGCTCTACTTTCTTTCCCACTTATGCCCTTGGCAAGAAAATATCTCTTGAGCAAGGTACGTTCCAGCAACAAATTTGCCTTTGTCGTGAGAAATATATCCAACTGATATCTTAGATACACTACAAAGATGAATTTCTCCGCTTTTAGGTTTGATCACATCAAAACACTAAAATACCGAAACGATAATCTAGGCTAAAAGCCATGCCATCTCTCATATGGTATTGCCTCCACGGATTTAGATGGTTTCTCTATTTTCTAACATGAATGTTTTGTTTCTACATATGACTCCAATGATCACAATAATGCAATAAGAGATTTTATTGACCACACACTATCCGATAGAGTTTGATTACGACATCCAAACACACCATAAAACTATGGTGTTCCATGCGACGTAATTTGTGGAACTCTTCTCACAAGTCTTCCAATGATATGCCAAACTTATAACTCAAATCCTTATTTCCTTGATCAGTATCGTAGAAAATTGATTTTCTTGTTAAGTTTATTTTCCTACTTCACTCCGAATTTGTTTGAACTTGATTAAACTTTCTGGACCAGCGTTTCCTAAGTGGATATCCATATATCTACTCAAATCATTTGTGAAGTTTACGAAATAAAGATTTCCACTATACGTTAAACTACTTCATTGATCCACACACATCAATATGCATGATTCTCAACAAGCTAGATGCCCGCTTTCCGAAAAACGGAGTCGTGGTTATCTTGCAAGTGTCAAAAGATCAAAATCTAAGGACTTGGAGATCCATCTGAATGGAGCTTCTTCATTGACTATAACATTGACATGACTCGAAACGTTAGTGCCACAAGAATGTGGTGTCTTTATTAAGTTTGTATCCTTTGGCATTAATGTTATAAATGTGAGAGCTACTACCATCTAGATTCACATAAGAACATTCCATTCATAATCGGTGTATGATCATTAAAGATATCACTCATAAATGTAGGACAACAATTTGTCACTAACAAATATGAATAATTGTCTCGCTTGAGGCAAGACACACTTATAACGACCATGCTAACAAGCGATCAAAAGGAATTTGCTCAAATCCAAATTAATCCAAATGGTAGATGTCGAGAGGGAGTGTCTGTGGCCATCACAACATGTTGCCTGCCATCATCAACACAAATTGTTTCCTCATCCTTCCAAGCTACTCAAGCAGAAAATCTTGTTTCATAAAACTTGACCAGTATCAAAACTTAGTGTGGCGCCCCGACCAGACTGTTATATAGTGATGCTGTGTATCACTGGTTAAGCGATACAACCAGAGGTTACGGGTTTACCAATCCCCGGCCAAAACCTTTGGCAGGCGTTGCTCGAAATGGATCATCGGCAACGCAACTCCCCGATTGATGCCTTAACACAGGCACAACCCTCAACGTATAATAGAGAGATCAAGACTTGTGGAACAACTGGCACATCACAGACTCTACGACACAAATCATATAGTTCAACTCTTATAATAGAGAAAGATAGCAAATGACAACCAGAGGTCACAGACCCAACATTACAACAAACGGAAGCAAATTAAGTTGTTCTAAACAACAAGATCCAAATATGGCCTAAGAGGCCTACAGATAAACATCTAGCGCCAGCTGATCCGGGATGTCCCAAGCTGCCACCTGGGAACCCCAGACTACTCGTCGACGTCCACAAAGAACCCACCTTCGAGGTCGGTGAAGTCCTCCTCTGAAATAAAACAAACGACGTTGAGTTCGACGAACTCGCAAGATTATATAGAGCTTTAGCTCGATGAGGCTTTCAAAGTTGTAAGGCTGTTTTGCATAAAGCTAGTTTTCTTTAGAAAAGACATCACTCCATGGCATCGACTAATCAGAATATTTTTAAAGAGGTAAGAAGTAAACTCTTTTCATCTGATCATCTTCAACAGCAACCACCATCAATCACTTCACCTGTCTACAAAGGCACCTCCCCGAATCACCCTCGAGGAAGTCAACCCTGCATTCTTGGTAGTACCTTTAGTACTCAGGTTTTAATCATTCCGTTCAAGTTATGCTATGGTCCCTGAATCCGGCACCAAGTCGTCCTTAACCGTGGACATGACTTTTCGAAAAGATTTACCCTGCAGGGGTGTACAATGTTTGCCATGCGTACCGTCCGGCCCATTGCCTACGCATTAGCTCTCTTCCATGGAAAGTCGGCTGGGTGGGAGCGGTGTCGACTTCTCCCTCGTTAAGGACTTTCCAGGATCATCAGTGGCGGTAGGACTGCCAGGATCACAGCACCCCGCCCCAGAGCCACTTATTTTCCTAATACCACAACCCTCATCTCAGTTCATACCACCATCATCACGCACGCGCAAATGGAAGCCCGAACTAGAGGACCCTGGCTAGCCCCGCTCGAGTTATTTAGTCTATGAGGGTTCCTGCAATTGCATAGGCCTCACGCATGGGTGCACGCTCGGTCTTGGCTCGAAGGGGAGAACGCGCACTTAGGCGGCGAGAACGAGACAACCCACCACATTCCATGTGGCCTCTCATCCCCGCCTTTAAACATGTTATTATATGTCACCACAAATTTCCACCATCATCCGAACATTCCACCACAGTTCCAACAATAACATATCCACCGGACGACTAAACATTTCACTAAGCATGGCTAAGCATAAACATAGCAGTTATAATTAACTCAGGCCAACACAACAATACTATGGATATTAGGAGGGAAACAGGTAATGGCATCGGAAAACATAATGCATCTAATAGGATACTCTAATCCAACCAAATTGACATTTGGAACCGCATGCAATATTATAGTGGAGAAAGTATTTGCGGAAAACATAGGAGACATGCTCAGAGGGGGATTACGCTTGCCTTGTTCAACGGGCTGGTAATACGGGTCGTCAGGGTATTGTGGAGAAACCCCGACTGCTTGATCTATCGATGCATAAGAACACCGAAAGAACACAATCAAATATCACTCAAGCAAACCAAATGCAATGCTCATACACAGATGTCATGACAAGTTTGATGCACTGAAATTATTATACCCAATGTATCAATTTAAATGGGGTGCAAAATAATTGAATTGACAAGGGAGAAGAAAGTCCCATATTTGGTTTTAATGCTTTCCTGTGCTATGAATTCATGTAAACATGCATGTAAATGATGCTACTGATTAGGTATTGATTTGCTGAACATTTAGAGCCTTTCAACATCATTTTTGAATTCTTTTGAATTAATCATGAATTTCCAAAGTTGCATTTCAGTACTGCCATTTTTAGTATTTTCAACATACAGAAGATTTAAATTATTCAAATATGCCCAAATAAAATATGGATGTGTAGAGGGTGTGAAGACAAATTTTTAGACACCTTATTTGCTCAATTTGGAATTACAGAGCTTAAGTTATGAATTTTCCAAGTTTGCTCTTTATTCTGCATTTTCTGTAATTAATTTAGAAAGGCAATTTATTTTATGTTAACATGTGCCAAAATGACATGAACATGTAGAGCACACTTTGCTGAACATGTGGAAATTTGAATCACCCTATTGGAGCATTTTTCAATTTGTTATTGATTTTAGAATTATCTATTTGAACTGCAATTCTGTTTCCTGCATTTTCTTTAAAACTGAGAAAACGCCGAAACGTTTTTCACCGCGGGCTGGGCTAGCCACAGTCGCTGACTGGTGGGCCCGAGGCCACGGTGGCAGCCACGCGAGTAAGTGCGGGCCCAGCGGCTGGTTTGACCACGGTCACCTCCCGCGCGGCGACACGGCGGTGCTGGCCGCGGCAACGGCGGCGACGGACGCGTCGATCTACGGCTCGCCAGAGCTGGGCGTTGGACGAAACGAACCTACTCGTCGAGGGCTACTCGTGGGTGTGCAGGGTTTCACTGGAAACCCACCGGAGCAACGCCGGCATCAAGCAACGGCGGCGGCTTGCTACGGCCTTGCGTCGAAACGGCGAACCAGAGGAGAGAGAAGAAAGGGGATGTCCATTTGGACCGCAAGCTCACCCTGAGCACGAAGGAGAGGACGGCGAGGTCGGAGCTGCAGCGACGGCGGTGAATCGTCCACGGCGGCGCTCGGACGGCAGCGCGAAGAAGGGCTCGATTCGCCCGGTACACGGCCTCCCAGCAAGCGCGAGTCGGCGAGGAAGTAGAGGAGGAAGAGGCGGAGCTCGGGGGCCTGTTCGATCTGCTCTGCAGGCTCTCAATCGCCGGCGACGAGCATGGCGACCATGGCGGCTAGGGTTCGGGTGCGGGTGGAGAACGGAGAGGGGGAGCGAGGGAGCAGAGGAGCGGTGTCGAGCGGAGGAGCACGGGGGGCCTGGCGGCTCCTTTAAGCGCGACGAGGCGCTGGGAGGGGGCCCCGGCATCGCCGTGTCGCCATGGCGCGCGAGGCGGTGCGGCTCGGCCGCGCGGCGTGCGTCGCTACAAGGAAGACGGCGATTTTGCAAACACCCCCTCGGCTGCATTTTCTGTTTACAAATAAGCCCTTTTCTGTTTCTTTTTAATATCTAGTAGCCTTTCCCGAATTTTATTGAGGCACTTAAACAATTTATAAAAATTGGGAAAATTCATATAGCCTCCCAATATCATGTATAAGCACCACAAAAATTGGTTTGGCAAAATAAAAAGTTTTGCCACACTTTTGTTCATAGGGTTTGTTTATGGCATTTTGGTAACACTAAAATGAATTTACTTTTGAATTTTTGAACCAGTCCAAAGTATTAAATCTTGAACCCTTGGAAATTCCTTGACAAATATGGATTGGCATTTGTATTTGTGTTTGCCAAGAACAAGCACATCTGAATTACAAGGATTGAATTTGATTTGGTGCCCTTGTTTCCATTTGTTTCAATTTGTTTTTATCACTTGATTTCAACTTGCCACTGAAACAATGGATGCCATGATGCATGAATAAGAAGCAAAAGTGAAAATTTTACTCTGGGTTTCAGGTTCTCAAACTTTGGGCTGTTACAATTCTACCCTCCTTACAGGAATCTCGTCCCGAGATTCTAAGGTTGCGGAAGGAAATCGGGATACTCCTCACGAAGACTAGACTCCCTTTCCCAGGTTGCTTCATCTTCGGAATGATGAGACCACTGAATTTTGAGGAACTTGGTGGTCTTGTTTCGAGTCTTCCTTTCTGCTTCATCCAGGATACGGACAGGATGCTCGCGGTAAGTGAGGTCTGCCTGGATATCCAGCTCCTCATGATTGACTCCATGGATAGGATCCTTGAAACAACGGCGAAGTTGGGATACATGAAACACATCATGCACATCGGGGAAGTTAGCTGGTAACTCTAATTGATAAGAAAGATCTCCCCGCTTGGCCAGGATAGTGAAAGGGCCAATGTAGCGAGGGGCCAATTTTCCCTTAATTCTGAAGCGGCGAACGCCTCGGAGGGGAGAGACACGGAGGTAAGCTTTATCACCCATTTCATAGTGAACCTCCTGATGATGCTTGTCATAATAACTCTTCTGCCTAGACTGGGCAATCTTCAAATTCTCTCGTATGATTCTAACTTTCTCCTCAGCTTCATTGATAATATCCGGACCAAAGAGTGCCCTCTCTCCGGTCTCGGACCAATTCAGCGGAGTTCGGCATTTTCTTCCATACAGAACCTCGAATGGGGCCATACCCAGACTGGCTTGATAGCTGTTGTTATAAGAGAACTCCGCGAAGAGAAGATACTTCTCCCAATCTTTGCCAAAGGAGATTACACATGCCCTGAGCATGTCTTCCAGAACTTGGTTCACCCTTTCCGTCTGACCGTCCGTTTGAGGGTGGAAAGCGGTGCTAAAGTTGACACGGGTTCCCATGGCTTGTTGGAAACTAGTCCAGAACCTGGAGGTGAACAAACTTCCACGATCAGAGATTATCTTCTTGGGAACGCCGTGGAGTATGACGATCCTAGAAGCATACAGATCTGCAAACTTGGCAGCTGTAATGTCAACACGGATGGGGAGGAAGTGAGCCACTTTTGATAGGCGATCAATGATGACCCAGATGGCATCGTTTCCCTTTGGAGACTTCGGCAGACCAGTAATGAAATCCATACCAATTTCATCCCATTTCCACCCGGGAATAGCAATAGGGTGGAGAGTGCCGGCAGGTCTTTGATGTTCAGCCTTTACCCGTCGGCAGTGTCGCATTCAGCAACATACTTGGCAATTTCTCGTTTCATCCGGGTCCACCAGAATTGTGGTCGGAGGTCTTGGTACATCTTGGTACTACCGGGATGAATAGAGAGAGGAGATTCATGAGCTTCTTGGAGGATCAACTCCCTCAATTTTCGTTTCTTTGGCACCACCAAGCGGTCACCAAAATAAACAACTCCGGATTCATTGACAGAAAAACATTTGGCTTTCCCGCTAGCAATGTTCTCCTTGATTTTTCGAATACCCTTGTCACGGGTTTGAGCTTCCTTAATCTGATCTACAAGAGTAGATTTGATCTCCAGATTTGCTAGATAGCCGGAGGGAACCATTTCTAAGTTCAAACGAGAGAACTCTTCATGGAGGGCAGGTTGGGCATTTTCAATCATCAGATTATTGCAATAAGACTTCCGACTCAGCGCGTCAGCCACGACGTTTGCCTTGCCAGGTTGACAGTTCAGGCTCACATTATAATCCGTGATTAACTCCAACCAACGCCTTTGCCTGAGATTTAAGTCCGGCTGGGTGAAGAGGTACTTCAGACTTGTGATCCGAGAAAATCTCACAACGGTTACCAAACAAGTATGGTCTCCATTGCTTCAAAGCATAGACCACTGCGGCAAGTTCTAGATCATGAGTTGGGTAATTGTGCTCATGCGGCTTCAATTGGCGGAAGCATATGCCACCACATGGCCATCTTGCATTAGCACACAGCCCAAACCTTGTAGAGAGGCGTCACAGAAGACGACGAAATCCTTGCTTGTGTCCGGCAGGACAAGCACAGGAGCGGACGTGAGCTTGGCTTTCAATGTTTTGAAGCTCTCTTCAGCTTCTTCAGCAGAGACGTGGTTCAGGCGACCACGCACAATAGGTCCAGCCTTGCCAGCTGGAGTGGCAGGGGCTCGTGCAGGTGTCCCCGTGATAGGTGCCTTCTGGGGGCACTCCCTGGAGTAGTGACCAGTCTGGCCACAGCTGAAGCAAGTATTTCCAGGAGGGACGGATAATTGAGGGCGATATCCACTTCCGTTCGCCCCATGTGTCGAAGTACTGGGGCGCGGGGTGGTGGCCTGTATCCTGCGGCCCTCGGCATGAATGGAGCACGCGGCACAACGCTATAGGGCACGAAAACCTTGCGCTTCTTGTTCCCAATAGCAGAGGAACTCGGGTGGTCCCCTTGTGCAGACCTCTTGGAAACCTCGAACTCCTTCCTTCCCTGCTCAAGAGTAAGAGCCTGGTTGAACAACTCCTGGTAGTTCTAGAACTTGAAGGGAAGTAACTCATATCGGAGCCTCGGTGCAAGTCCCTTGCGGAACAACTCCTGCTTGTCAGCATCATTGGTCACGTCCCGAGGGGCGTAACGAGAGAGATGGTTGAACTGACCACCATAAGTGCGGAGGTCCATACGTCCCTGTTGCAGATCCAGGAACTCCCTCCTCTTCAGGTCCATTATCGGCTGGGGAATGTACTCCGCACGGAAGGCAGTGCGAAAATCAGCCCAGGTGAAGACATGGTTGGCAGGGAACAAAGCCACATGGCTTTCCCACAAACAGCCAGCTGCACGCCACTGGAACATGCAGCGCGGAGAACTTGCGCTCCAGAGCACGAAGCCAATCATCAGCTTCCAGTGGCTCCTTAGCATCAGCAAAGGTGGGTGGCTGCGAGCGCAGGAACTCAGTGAGAGTGTTGCAGCCATTCCTCAGTGCGTTCTGCTGCACCAACTGCTAAAGCAAGCGCTCATTGCGCCCACGGTTCTCCTCAATGGCCATCAAGACCTCAGCCATCGAGGGTGGTGGCGGCAGATCATCCTCATCATCGTGGTTACCGCGACCACCACGGCCTCCACGGCCTCCTCGAGCCATTCTGGAGATTTGACAATGACACGGTTAGTATCTTTCTCTGAATGGTCGAACAATAGCATTAGCGTCTACTCAAGTACACAGACTAGGGACGATAATACATTGTGCAACAATTAACAAGGAATCAGAAAGATAGAACTTGGGTCAAAGATCAGCTTCATGTGCTACTAGCGAGAGTTAAGAAATCACAACTTAACACACTCTAGTTGGCACAATCCGGGAACTTATGTTCAAGTCCGTGGGTTAAAACCCAAAGAAAGGATCAAAGGATTTGACTCGGTAGGAAGATAACAGTGTTCAACATCTGAATTGCTTCTGGATTACAACGCTGCGGGAGCAACGTGACTCATAACACTAAAGGTCGAACCCACCCTCGTTTCTAATCATTTTGAAGTAACAGACGAGGAGTAAAACCTTTTAAGTCAAATCGAGGTAAGATTGCTCCGAGATTAGAGGGTAACCAGATAAGGAGTAAAAAGAATCCTAAGATGGTTTTCACAACTCATTTTTAGGTTAAAAATATTTTCACAAACACTAGACTCAACATCGACCAGTAGAAGGGTTTCCTACAGGCAGTACTGCTCTGATACCAACTTGTGGTGCCCCGACCCGACTGTTATACAGTGATGCTGTGTGTCACTGGTTAAGCGATACAACCGGAGGTTACGGGTTTACCAATCCCCGACCAAAACCTTTGGCAGGCGTTGCTCGGAATGGATCATCGGCAACGCAACTCCCCGATTGATGCCTTAACACAGGCACAACCCTCAACGTATAATAGAGAGATCAAGACTTGTGGAACAACTGGCACATCACAGACTCTACGACACAAATCATATAGTTCAACTCTTATAATAGAGAAAGATATCAAATGACAACCAGAGGTCACAGACCCAACATTACAACAAGCGGAAGCAAATTAAGTTGTTCTAAACAACAAGATCCAAATATGGCCTAAGAGGCCTACAGATAAACATCCAGCGCCAGCTGATCCGGGATGTCCCAAGCTGCCACCTGGGAACCCCAGACTACTCGTCGACGTCCACAAAGAACCCACCTTCGAGGTCGGTGAAGTCCTCCTCTGAAACAAAACAAACGACGTTGAGTTCGACGAACTCGCAAGATTATATATAGAGCTTTAGCTCGATGAGGCTTTCAAAGTTGTAAGGCTGTTTTGCATAAAGCTAGTTTTCTTTAGAAAAGACATCACTCATGGCATCGACTAATCAGAATATTTTTAAAGAGGTAAGAAGTAAACTCTTTTCATCTGATCATCTTCAACAACAACCACCATCAATCACTTCACCTGTCTACAAAGGCACCTCCCCGAATCACCCTCGAGGAAGTCAACCCTGCATTCTTGGTAGTACCTTTAGTACTCAGGTTTTAATCATTCCGTTCAAGTTATCTATGGTCCCTGAATCCGGCACCAAGTCGTCCTTAACCGTGGACACGGCTTTTCGAAAAGATTTACCCTGCAGGGGTGTACAATGTTTGCCACGCGTACCGTCCGGCCCATTGCCTACGCATTAGCTCTCTTCCATGGAAAGCCGGCTGGGTGGGAGCGGCGTCGACTTCTCCCTCGTTAAGGACTTTCCAGGATCATCAGTGGCGGTAGGACTGCCAGGATCACATCACCCCGCCCCACAGCCACTTATTTTCCTAATACCACAACCCTCATCTCAGTTCATACCACCATCATCACGCACGCGCAAATGGAAGCCCGAACTAGAGGACCCTGGCTAGCCCCGCTCGAGTTATTTAGTCTATGAGGGTTCCTGCAATTGCATAGGCCTCACGCATGGGTGCACGCTCGGTCTTGGCTCGAAGGGGAGAACTCGCACTTAGGCGGCGAGAACGAGACAACCCACCACATTCCATGTGGCCTCTCATCCCCGCCTTTAAACATGTTATTATATGTCACCACAAATTTCCACCATCATCCGAACATTCCACCACAGTTCCAACAATAACATATCCACCGGACGACTAAGCATTTCACTAAGCATGGCTAAGCATAAACATAGCGGATATAATTAACTCAGGCCAACACAACAATCCTATGGATATTAGGAGGGAAACAGGTAATGGCATCGGAAAACATAATGCATCTAATAGGATACTCTAATCCAACCAAATTGACATTTGGAATCGCATGCAATATTATAGTGGAGAAAATATCTGCGGAAAACATAGGAGACATGCTCAGAGGGGGGATTACGCTTGCCTTGTTCAACGGGCTGGTAATACGGGTCGTCAGGGTATTGTGGAGAAACCCCGACTGCTTGATCTATCGATGCATAAGAACACCGGAAAGAACACAATCAAATATCACTCAAGCAAACCAAATGCAATGCTCATACACATGATGTCATGACAAGTTTGATGCACTGAAATTATTATACCCAATGTATCAATTTAAATGGGGTGCAAAATAATTAATTGACAAGGGAGAAGAAAGTCCCATATTTGGTTTTAATGCTTTCCTGTGCTATGAATTCATGTAAACATGCATGTAAATGATGCTACTGATTAGGTATTGATTTGCTGAACATTTAGAGCCTTTCAACATCATTTTTGGAATTCTTTTGAATTAATATGAATTTCCAAAGTTGCATTTCAGTACTGCCATTTTTAGTATTTTCAACATACAGAAGATTTAAATTGTCAAATATGCCAAATAAAATATGGATGTGTAGAGGGTGTCAAGACAAAATTTTAGACACCTTATTTGCTCAATTTGGAATTACAGAGCTTAAGTTATGAATTTTCCAAGTTTGCTCTTTATTCTGCATTTTCTGTAATTAATTTAGAAAGGCAATTTATTTTATGTTAACATGTGCCAAAATGACATGAACATGTAGAGCACACTTTGCTGAACATGTGGAAATTTGAATCACCCTATTTGGAGCATTTTTCAATTTGTTATTGATTTTAGAATTATCTATTTGAACTGCAATTCCGTTTCCTGCATTTTCTTTAAAACAGAGAAAACGCCGAAACGTTTTTCACCGCGGGCTGGGCTAGCCACATTCGCTGACTGGTGGGGCCCGAGGCCACGGTGGCATCCACGCGAGCAAGTGCGGGCCCAGCGGCTGGTTTGACCACGGTCACCTCCCGCGCGGCGACGCGGCGGTGCTGGCCGGCGGCAACGGCGGCGACGGACGCGTCGATCTACGGCTCGCCAGAGCTGGGCGTTTGGACGAAATGAACCTACTCGTCGAGGGCTACTCGTGGGTGTGCAGGGTTTCACTGGAAACCCACCGGAGCAACGCCGGCGGCGTGCTATGGCCTTGCGTCGAAACGGCGAACCAGAGCGAGATGAGAAGAAAGGGGATGTCCATTTGGACCGCAAGCTCACCATGAGCATGAAGGAGAGGACGACGAGGTCGGAGCTGCAGCGACGGCGGTGAATCGTCCACGGCGGCGCTCGGACGGCAGCGCCAAAGAAGGGCTCGATTCGCCCGGTACACGACCTCCCAGCAAGCGCGAGTCGGCGAGGAAGTAGAGGAGGAAGAGGCGGAGCTCGGGGGCCTGTTCGATCTGCTCTGCGGGCTCTCAATCGCCGGCGACGAGCACGGCGACCATGGCGGCTAGGGTTCGGGTGCGGGTGGAGAACGGAGAGGGGGAGCGAGGGAGCAGAGGAGCGGTGTCGAGCGGAGGAGCACGGGGGGCCTGGCGGCTCCTTTAAGCGCGACGAGGTGCTGGGAGGGGGCCCCGACATCGCCGTGTCGCCATGGCGCGCGAGGCGGTGCGGCTCGGCCGCGCGGCGTGCGTCGCTACAGAGGAAGACGGCGATTTTGCAAACACCCCCTCGGCTGCATTTTCTGTTTACAAATAAGCCCTTTTCTGTTTCTTTTTAATATCCAGTAGCCTTTCCCGAATTTTATTGAGGCACTTAAACAATTTATAAAAATCTGGGAAAATTCATATAGCCTCCCAATATCATGTATAAGCACCACAAAAATTGGTTTGGCAAAATAAAAAAGTTTTGCCACACTTTTGTTCATAGGGTTTGCTTATGGCATTTTGGTAACACTAAAATGAATTTACTTTTGAATTTTTGAACGAGTCCAAAGTATTAAATCTTGAACCCTTGGAACTTCCTTGACAAATATGGATTGGCATTTGTATTTGTGTTTGCCAAGAACAAGCACATCTGAATTACAAGGATTGTATTTGATTTGGTGCCCTTGTTTCCATTTGTTTCAATTTGTTTTTATCACTTGATTTCAACTTGCCACTGAAACAATGGATGCCATGATGCATGAATAAGAAGCAAAAGTGAAAATTTTACTCTGGGTTCCAGGTTCTCAAACTTTGGTCTGTTATACTTAGTCACTGCAGCGAGTACTTGTTTAGGTAAAACATTCATAACGCATATATAATATATACACATCATCATTGATGACTTCCTGACGATCTGTTTCATCTTCTTGATTCTTCAACGCAATCAAAAATTCATGAAGGTGAATGATTCCCCTTGCATGAGATAGTCTATGACAAACCATTTGCATCTGGCAACGTTGTGTGTCATCCAGTGATCGAGCTGAGCGAGGCATCTCAATGTCATCAAGTATGACTGCCACGTGCTCCTTTAATGCGAGTGTTCTCTTCCATCTTGGTCGAGAAGAAAAACCTGATTTACGGTGCATACAGATCATCAATCTCAGCGACCATTCCAAATTTTCCATGAAGATATAAAGTAACGGAGGGAACAGTGTACATACCCTTGTAGACCGTAAGCGTCGACGATCAAAAGATCTGTTTCGATGACGACGCGTGATGAAGACGGGCGGCAAAGACGATGGCGGCGCTAACCTCAAGGTCGTGTAGACGAACCTCTCCAAGTGCCGCAAGTGCAGAACCTCGTAGCTCTACACACGTATGGTGTAGACGACGAACCCCGGGCTCTGATCCAGCAAAGCAGCGGAAGCAGAAGACTTGGACCGAAGAACCGATAGCACGGCAGTGTGCATATGGTGGAGAAAACCTCAACCTGTGCGCAGCTCCAATTGCGGAGTCACGTCTAAACGGATGAGAGAGAGAGAGAATTGAGTTTATTTCCAAGGCATGGGGGCACCTCCTTATATAGGTGGAGGAGGGCTGCCACCCTCGGTGGCCGGGCGGTGTGGGACTAATCCCACAAGCAGCCACGTCCCAAGGTGGGCCCCATGTGGCCCACCTAGGCCGGCGGCCTCCTCCCCTCTTGTGGGGTGCGCCCCCCTTTTAGGCCTTCTCTTCCGGGAGATGGCCCATTTAAGGTGGGTTGCCTCCAAAATTCGAATTAAATAAAAATAAAATATATTTAATCATTAATTACATTAATTAATATCAAATACATATTATTTAATTTATTCGACCTCCGAAACAACTTTCGTTGCCCTCTAAACTTCATCGAATATGTCCCGGAACGATTCCAGTGCTCTACTCTATTTTCTCTTTGGTGTCCAATCTAATTTAAACGTTGCCTACCCTTAAGTGTGCCACCCTACGGTTCGGGATCACTCCAGACATGATCGAGACCCGTTCTCCGATCAATGACTAACAGCGGGGACTGGAAACCCATGATAGCCCCTGTGCGTCCACGAATATCTTTGTCGTTTGAACCTTAGACGTCAAGTCTCAAACCTTTTGCCTGGCGATACTTAGTCTTGTCTGAGACTCGATCTCAGGCATCACGATACCTTGCTCGATCTCGTTACCAACAATACTATCTTTACTCGTCTGCGATATTACATCCTCGTGACCTAGTCACATGTTTGCAAGCTCATTGATGCAATCTCACCGAGTGGGCCCAGAGTATCTATCCTGCTATACGGATTGGCAAATCCTGCCTTTGATCATACGCCTCAACATATTTCTTTCGGATACCCGAGAGGGACACCTTTATTGTCACCCCTATATAAGGAGTGACGTTTGATGCAATCAAAGTACCTTCTAGAAATAGCAATTAAATATGATTTCATGGTCGAAGGCGTGAGTACTACGTCCTATATATATTGGGTGTGCGTCCATCACATCATTCACCTAATGATATGACTCCATTATCAATTGACGTCCACGTCCATGATCAGGAAACCTTGATCATCTGTTGATCTCAATGGAGTAGCAAAGAGGCTACTAGGCACCTGGTTGTTTACATACCACACCTGTATTAATGTTTCTGCTTAATAGAGTTATAGCATGGTATAAAACGTATTATGATCAATCGAGATATGACAAATAAAATATCTTTATGAATTGCCTCTAGGGCATATCTCCTTCAACAATTACATTGTGGCCTCCCCTCTTAGTCGTTTAGCTAGTTTATCCACTTTCCCAACATTTCCACACCAACCTATCATACTAGATTCATCCACAACTCCGAATCAGCAACTGGATGGACCGGATCAAACAGCTAAGCATGGCTAATCATAGCAAATATAAGACTTTGGCGATGCACACAAGCCAAACCTAGGGCTGCTAGGAGCAGTGGATCAATAGGCGATGCAATAGATAGGAGAACTCTATGTATCGACTCAAAAACACATTGGAATCGTATGCAATATACAAGAATGAAATACTTTGAAATCACATATATGTGTAGATGAGAGGTTATGCTTGCCTTGCTTCTTTGATAACCAATAATAGATCTTTGGGAAAAATTGTGTTTGACTTGTTCGTAGTTGTTGATCAAATACTTCTCTTCAGTGTCGTCGATCTCGATCTCGAATTCCCGTTCTAACGAGAGGAACCAAACACCGGAAAATGGAAATGACATTCAACATGTGCAATGCACAATATGTATGCATGTTCATATTAATGCATCAATATTAAACCCTATAATAATATTTGGAATTCCCTAGGGTTTTTTGAGGCATTGAAGTCATTTATTTGAATTAACCCTACTTCTGCATAAAGGGTAAAATTAGTTCTCCTACATAATTTTGAAGTAAAATTGTTCAAACATGCATGGATTTAGTATAAAAAGATAGGATTCATTTTTCTTAACAGTCTGATATATTATTTGCATTTTTCTGAATTACAGAATAGAAGATATTGAATTTATAAGTTTTACTACATTTTCTGGAATTCTGAGAAATGTTTAAATTTCTGACAACCGTACCCACATGTCAAGATTTTAATAATTTCCAAAATTAATTATCAAAAGAATAAATCCTTACGGCATTCTGATATATTATTTGCATTTTTCTGAATTACAGATTAAAAGATATTGAATTTATAAGTTTTACTACATTTTCTGGAATTCTGAGAAATGTTTAAATTTCTGACAACCGCACCCACATGTCAGGATTTTAATATTTTCCGAAATTAATTATTAAAAAAATCCCTGACAGCTGGGTCCCGCGTGCCGGTAAAATACCCTGCCGCCGGAGCTTGTCGCCGTCGTTCACGAGTCCACTGCCGCAGTTGGCGTCATCCGCTGCAGCCCCTAACAGGCTCCGGCGACACGGTGCCAGGGCGGGGCAATGGCGGGCGGGGCGAGCGCGAGGTCGGTGCGTGGGTGGCCGGGGCGGGGCATGGTTGGGGCGGCCGGACGGCGATGGAGGCGTCGGGAGGAGGAAGAAGGGAGATAGGGGAAAAAAAAGAAAAAAAGCCTATCCCACTGACGTGTGGGTCCCACGTGCAAGATGCCAATTTGGGCATCTAGTTTTGGGTAAGTTAGAAAAGCAGAAAAATTTCTGGATACCCAAACCTTCTCTCTCCTCTACCAACATTATTTTGCCTACTCAAATTATGGGTAAGCTCTTGAAGATGCTCTAAGGTATGTGAGAATGCGATGAGATGATATTTTAATCGATGTTTACAGTCTTAGCAATGGTGTTATGCATCTCAGCGAATGGTGTGTGAAGTTATATTGGATGGCTTTACATTCCATTGCGGAAACACATGCATTCCAAACTTGTCTTTTGATGCTCCGTTTTAAATCGAAAATTTGAATAGAGATGGTCTAAGCAAAACGAAACGATATTTCCTACGAGGTTCAGACTCATGTCTGTATTTTTCCTAAAGCCTATGGCATGTGCGGAGCCATTTCACCAGCAGCACACCTAAAGAAGAGACGACGTGGCACACCGCACACGTACGACAAAACATTAGTCTACCCCGGCGTCACGCCGGCGGCGTGCCTACAAACCAACAATCAGTGGAGAACATATGGGACCCACCGTCTCACCCAGTGGCGGAGCTGCTCACAATATATGATGTCGCTTGACATCACAGCTTTTTCAAACGCCCCTTAATTTTTTCGAAATTTATGCATCAACCTATAGAAGTACAAAGTGTATTGACATCACTAGTCAGGGATAATGTCAGAGGATAATGTCAAATGATCTCGTTCCTACTCGGAACGAGATCCTCTGACATTATGTACCCTGACTTCCTCTGACTTTGGGTCGCTGACATGTGGGATCCACCATAGATGGGACCCGCCTATCGGTGACCCAAAGTCAGGGATAATGTCAGAGGATAATGTCTTTTTTTTGAGAATTCCTGTTCTTTTTACAGTACAGCTGTAGTATCTGAATTCACGTACAATTCACACCACATACACTCAACACCACACGCACGCCATCTCAGAGGATAATGCTAGAGCCTAGCTCCGCCACTGGTCTCACCTACAAACCAACAATCAGTGGGAACGCCGTGCAGCGGAGCTCGGCAGGGAAATCAGCGCTAGGAAGGGGATGGCCGCGGCAGACGTAATCGGCGCCAGTGCGGGGAGATGGGCACTTCACGGCCAGACAGCTCTCGTCACTGGTGGCACTCGCGGCATCGGGTACTTCTCGTTCTCCGTTCGACCGTTCCTCGTCTCGCTTAGAGTGCCGAGTCTGTGTGGAGTCCACTTGAGGAGATCTTGGTGTTCTTGTGTGCGATGACGCGCAGGTACGCCGTGGTGGAGGAGCTGTCGGCGCTGGGGGCGGCCGTGCACACCTGCTCCCGGAAGGAGGCCGAGCTCAGCGAGCGCTTGAAGGAGTGGGAGGCCAAGGGATTCCGCGTAACCGGCACCGTCTGCGACGTCTCCGTGCGGGAGGAGCGGGAGCGACTGGTCCGCGACGTCGCCGACCGCTTCGCCGGCAAGCTTAACATCCTCGTAACGCACCCCCACCACTTCATCTCCCCTCCTCAATCTATTTGTGCGGCTTAGCAGGCTTACGACTAGAACCTATTAACTGACGCGTAGTTTATTTTTATTAAATTTACATGTCCCGTATGTGTGGGTATGTGGGTGTTTAATTTGGGGACTGGATCATGGATTTATGGTTGTTGATTCACTGAGCTGCTTGTAGTATACAGTGAACCAGAGTTCAGAGGATGCAGTTGCATATAGTCTGATTGGTGGTGCACCGTCATGTTATCATCGAGTTCATTTTGAAAAGAGGCAAATGCATATAATATAGCCTGTGATGTTGTGACTGATTGGTGAGGTATCAGAGCATGTTATTATTGGGTCAAATATTTTGCTCTTGGCATGGCATGAAATCGACTTCATTGCTTCGTATGTGTGGTCCTGTAGTAGATCAAGGATTAGATAGTGATAGGCTTGCCAATGTTTGGTCGTTTTCAGGTACGACTTTGGTCCTTTCCTACTGCACAGCATCATTTATTTTTTATTCTGTGATGCTTTTGCTATGAACATATTATTGCAGAGCAATCTTGTTTTCTTATGCCTTCAAAATACGTCAAACCTGGCTGATTAGTAGAAGAATAACATTGCATTCCCGATTTTTTTGTAGGCTTTGCTTCACCTTTGTGCTTACTTAATTAGAGATATACTAATTGGAAACAAATGCAGTTCCATGGCCTGACTGTTGAAGTTGATATCTATTTTATTTTCCTCCAATTTGTCATGCAGGTTAACAATGCAGGCACAAATATTGATAAACCAACACTCGAATACTCGGCAGATGAGTACTCCTTCATAATGTCCACTAATCTTGAATCTGCATACAACATGTGCCAACTTGCACACCCTCTTCTCAAGGCATCCGGTTCGGCCAGCATTGTTTTCATATCATCAGTCTCTGGAGTGATAGCCGAAGTTAGTGGCTCCATTTATGGTATGACAAAAGGTAAACCCTGCAACTTATACCGCAATATGATGCTGTTTTCATGGACGGCATAGATGAACATGATGATGTCAGGGAGTGGGAGTGTCGATTAGTCACCTCATCATTCTGTAACATGTTGCCGTTGTGTTTTAGCTGCCATGAACCAGCTAGCAAAGAACCTAGCATGCGAGTGGGCAAAAGACCACATAAGAACCAACTCTGTTGCTCCATGGTACATCACGACTTCAATGGTGGAAGCAGTAAGAGTTCTCACTTATTTAAATTTCCTCCGAAGTATCTTCTGGTACTCATCTGCATCGTCATAAAGGTTGAATTGGCTGTTAGATCCATTGATCTCAGTTCCCGAACATAGTCAGTGTGCAGATAGAAGCACGTAAGAGGCATTGTTCTTGTGTAGATGGAAATCTCTATCCCCCATCGATCTTAGTATTATATTTGCGCCAAACAAACAAGAACCCGTGGAATTTCCTCTAAATCCATTTCCTTGCGCTGTTCTGCAGGATTTGGCAAATGAGGGATTCATGGAACTCCTCGCGCAGCGAACTCCAATGAGGCGTGTGGGAGAACCTGAGGAGGTATCATCGCTGGTGGCGTTTCTCTGTATGCCCGGTTCGTCTTACATCACCGGCCAGACGATCTCGGTTGATGGTGGCCTGACCGTCAATGGCTTGTACCCAACCCATGACTAGGAGCTGCAAACCTGCTCATGTGTTGTATGCATGGGAACTGAACCCATTTCTGAGATGTTTTGCAGAACAAAATAAACAAATAAGGGTTCTTTTGAAATAATCTATTTTTTTGCGAAAAAGACTCTGGCATTAAAAGAAACACCGAACCGTACAAAACATCTCAACAAAAACGAAAAATACAACGAGATCCTTGAGATGCCCTTCGTCTTCAACCTCCATACCGTGTCGACGGCGCGTCGCCGCTGCCGCTCCTCCCTGAGTCGGCCTGACGTTATTGGTTGCGGACGGGAAGTCGCTGAACGGGTCAAGAAGATCACATCCGTCCCGGTGCCGAAGAAGAAGGATGAACCGCCGATGAAGCTTCATGACGATTCGGAGATCGTCACCGCCAGAAAGAGCCCTTGAGAAACACACCACTCCCACAAACTTCTCGACGTCGTCGCCGAGATGGGACTGAAGCCGGGGAGACCTTATTGAACGAGACGTCGCCGTCACCATCAGAGCGCCGCCCCAACAAACCTTGATACGAAAAAAAGAAAATGGAGCCCTCCCGTCGACGAGGGCCGAGATCCACCGCGTCTCCATGGCCCGAAGGCCACAAAGGCGGGGGAGATCAGCGGCCGACGAGAGGCTGCGGAAAACCTAATCGCCTTGCCTCGTGGGCCTGGGAGCTCACGCCGTGCGTTTTACCTAGGTTAGGTTCTTTTGATGGCGACGCCGTGTGTTTTACCTAGGTTAAGAAATATGAGAGAAAAGAGTCTGCATACTGTCTCTGAAACTGGGACTCGTGGGATGTCACCGTGCTATTTTATTTTGGCTTCAGAGAAACTGCTCTTGGTTTGTCGCCATGAGTGACTTAGTCGTGCTTAATGGCTGTACGAGTTCAGTGATTAGATAATGAACTTGAAACATCGCTTGGTCGTTTCGGGCACAACTTTAGATGTTTTGCAGAACATAACTTTGTGGTTTTGCTTCAGTATAATGTGTGTTACTTTGAACATTTGTTACATGCCATCGTGTTTAGGTACGCCCCTTCAAAATTTATCAAACATAGTTCTTGGATTTTTAATACATAATGTTGTACTCCCTCCGTCCACAAAAAGATGTCACAACTTTTTTCAAATTTACATGTATCTACACATGAAACATGTCTAGATACATTTAAATTTAGACAAAGTTGAGACATCATTTTGTGGACGGAGCGAGTAGTAGAATCGAATCACTTTCAATAGTTTCTTCTTTCCCGTAGCTTCCACACTTTGACAAATATAATACAATTTGCAAGTTCCATAACCTACCTGTAGTAGATTATTTCAGATGAGAAATTGCCCCTCCCCCATTTGGTTATGCAGGTAAACAATGTGGGCACAAACCATACGAAACCAACCACTGAATACTCAGCAGAAGAATACTCGTTCATAATGGCCGCAAATCTTGAATCTGCATATCATCTGTGCCAACTTGCACACCCTCTTCTCAAAGCATCTGGGTTGGGCAGCATCGTATTCATATCATCGGTCTCTGGAGTGGTAGCCATATGTAGTGGCTCCATTTATGCTATGACAAAAGGTAACCCCTGCGACTTATTCCTCCATATGTTGTTTTTTTCTATGGACGGCTAAGTGAAGATTATAACATGATGGATCGACCATCGTTGCCACCGGTGCTTTTTAGGTGCCATGAACCAGTTAGCCAAGAACTTAGCATGTGAGTGGGCGAAAGACAACATAAGAACCAACTCTGTTGCTCCATGGTACATCAAGACTTCACTTGAGGAAGAAGTAAGGGCTGTACTTTTATGTTTTTTTCGTCGGAAATATCTTGTTCATCTCAGTGGCTACATTGATAAGAAGTCGGAACCGATTGTTCAATATTATTCTAATTCCTGGTATTACGCTGCATCATATTGTAAATAGTGAACATACGTATACATGGGGCTAATCCTTTGTTCATAGCATAACCTTGTAGTGTAGACTGAAACCTGTAAACCACATGGAATTTCTTTTGTAATCCTTTGTATTTTCCCGTGTTGTTCTGTAGAACTTGGCGAAAGAGGATTTCGTTGATCGATAGCATTGCACGTCGAACTCCAAGGAGACGCGTGGGAGAACCGGAAGAAGTATAGTCGCTGGTGGCGTTTCTGTGTATGCCTGGTTCGTCTTACATCACCGGTCAAACAATCTCAGTTGATGGCAGCATGACCATAAATGACTTGTATCCAACTTAGGATTAGAAGGAGTCGCGAAGCTGCAGGGTGGTTCAGAGTAATGTGTGATTTGTGTGTAAGTGTAACCTTTATGGGAAGCTGAACTCACGTCGAGCCTACAACTACTTCCTCCGTTCTAAATTAGATGACTTTCTATTCGTGCACATGTGGATGTACATATATATGTAACATGTCTAGATACATCCGCATGTAGACAAATGGAAGTCATCTAATTTGGAACGGATGGAGTATACGACTAGTAAATTGCACCGGGAAACACTTACACTCCTCCACTGCCCGATTAAACCAAATGGCACCTGGCTGATCCACGACGAAGCCCAAAGTCGCCTCGAAGGTAAAAAAACATTGTTTATCTACCCCACTGAAGCTCTAAAAATAAAATTAAGAGCCACTATGGCCAGAGATGCAAAGATTTCACACAAATTGTTGAACTTGGTTGCAGACTGCAGAGATACCAAACTAGTTGTATACTTGTATGGCGTGTTCTCTCTCGTTACTACCCGCGTTCCATTAGGTATCTTCTTTTTACAAGTGTGTGGCAATCATATCTTGCTTGCTAGCACGTGAGGACATCAAACACGCAAAAATAATTACATCGCCGCACATGAAACATATACATGGATTTCATGGGTTGATTTAAGTACGTACGAGAGAAGCATGTTTGTTGCAAGCAAGTGTTCTTACTGTCACTTAATGTAAACAAGTGAATATGTTTTTGGTAGTTTGTTTCCATCTATGTGACTTTATTTGACAACTAACAGTACAGTTGTCGTGGGATTGTCACGCAGATGTCATGGAGATGACTTCGTAGAGTTGGGGATTAAGCGATCAAGCGTCTCCGAGCTAAAGATCGCAGGGCACGAGAAGACAATGTTTTTTACCCAGGTTCGGCCCCTCAATGTGAGGTAAAGACCTACGTCCTGCCTATCCTAGATTGGTATTGATATGAATATGGTGTTACAATGGAGTTGGCGACCGATGTGTCGAGTCGCCTATCTCTAGATGTATGAGATCTAGGGTTTCTTAGCTTGGGGTTCTAGGTCCTTGGAGTCCACCTTATAAAGACGATGGCTCGCAAGGTTACAAGAAAACTTCTCTCCCAAGGAAAGTATGAGCCGGAGTCCTACTTGAAGACTAAGTAATGTAATTTCGTGTCTTCCAAGTTATGTCTTCTCCTGCCAGATAAGTTTGCGCCAGATAAGTTTGCGCCAGTTAAGTCTGCGCCAGTTAAGCCGCGCCAGTTAAGCCGCGCCAGTTAAGCCGCACCAGATAAGCCGTGCCAGTTAAGCCGCGCCAGTTAAGCCGCACCAGATAAGCCGCGCCAGTTAAGCCGCACCAGATAAGCCGCGCCAGTTAAGCCGCACCAGATAAGTCTCCACCAGCTTATGTCTTGATAAGTTCGTACGTCGGCTCATACTCAATTAGGTATTCCCCCGACATTAGCCCCCAAGCTTCCGGGTGATTCGTAGAGTCAGGCGGAAGATCTTGACTTGATGTTGATGATTTTGCCGACTTGAGTATGTAGAGCTTGGTGACTTACTGATGATGAGGCGCTAGCGTAGCGGCTTATTGAGCTGCTGATGTAGAAGATGTTTGTTGATGTACTATCACTGGCATTCGAGGCCATGCACAAGTCTTCCTCACTTGCTATTTGAACACTTCTGTTTAGTCGCATTGAAGCTGCAGAATCGCGATAAGTTCTCCACGAAAATTTATATAAGGTGTCGGCGAAGCCTTTGGTGAAAACCACCTTTTCCTGTTGGATGTAAGACTGAGCTGAAATCATAAGAATAACTTATGAGCATCAAGATATATTAGCCAAATGTGTATAAGGTGCTGAGTCATAGACATCGAAGCATAAAAGACCGTAAGCATAAATAAGCTGGTCAATCATTAGAATAATAATCTGTCATGTTATCATGATGAGCCATCTGAATGCATGTTGAAACATGGCGGCTCAAGGGTATATAGCCACTGATTGAATAAAAAAAACTGTGAGTCGCTAATTTGACTCGCAAATGGATATATATATTCTCATGTGCTGCAAAAAATGAAATCTGCATATAAACATGGTTTATGAGTATAATAAAGACCGCCAGATATGGTGGATGTGTAGCCCCCGAGGGCCGGGTTGCATGCTTGATCATGCTGCTCGGGACTCAAAAATATCTCAAGTTAGACAAAAATTTAATTGTCCTAGCCCCCAGGCATTAAGCAGGCATGATTTCATTATCCTGCTTGATGGCATATCATTGCAATTTGATCCTGCAATATATTGAGCAAATATTGTTGCCACAAGTAAACAATAATATTTGGAGTAGGGCAAAGCCGCTTATAAACTCCGAACTGTGAAGTATTAGTTGAGCTGCTAGGAAAAAAGATAATTCCAGTCAAGACTCTAGATATAAATTAAGGAATCATCCTTAAAAATTCCACTTGATGTGGCTGAAAATAAATAAATAATGGTGGCTTTATCAGCCGATATTAGGAGATAATTATCTCAATCATAAAAAATCTGGTCGTGCCAATTCAAACTCATATGGCCGAGTTATAGGTTCCTGTTAAATCAAAAAGCAAAGCCCCCAAGGAAGCAATGATGATAGCTTGATGATAATATGTTAGCCTTGGCGGCTGGTAATAATTATGATAAAAAGTTAGTACTCCGCATAATAGCATATGGTACCCTGCATGATAGCATAGTATAATCTGCATAATAGCAAATGGTATGTCGCATGATAGCATGTTGTAATCTGCATGATAGCAAATGGTTGCGTAATAGCAACTTAGTTGCATGATAGCAACTGGTAAGATGCATGATAGCATATTGTACGATGCATGATAGCATATGGTACTTTGACTCAGTATTTCCCGATTCTAATGTGTGTTCAGGGTCGAGAACGGCCATGATAGGCAGCCATGATAGGCATCAGATTCGATTGACGCCACACGCGGGTACTTTAGTCCTTCTGAATTATCTCTATTACCGTTAAGTAGGTCTTCGCGCGGCTCAGTATTTCCCAGGTAAAAAATGCGTGTTCAGGGTCGTTGGCGGCCATGATAGGCGATCACACTCGATTGACACCACACCCCAGTACTTTGGCCGCATAGTGCAAAGATACTTCTGACTTAAGGCGAGAATAACCAGGATTATTGCTTTTATCGGCAGCAATAGCCGTGACGAGCTCTAATTAGCTTTGATGATAACCAGCTCTGATTAGCTGTAGATATGGTACAGCGAGTCACCTGTTTCAACTCAAATATTGATAAGATAATGATTCATTAATGACTCATAAACTGATGTAATGATGAGCTGTTTGCGACTCATAAAATGATATGGGGGTAAATCGCTATGCGGCTCATAAATTGATATGACAATAAGTCGATGATGATTAATAAAATGATATGATGATAAATCATGAAATTATATAACGATCAGTCATAAACTGATATAATGATAAGTCATAGAATGACAAATGAATCGCCGAATATCAATGCTTGAACATGTAGTGGTGATCTTGATATTCAATGCAAGCTGTAAATAGCTAGACTTTGCAATGCGAGTTATAAAGAACTCTTATTTGAATGTATTGAGAAGTAGATGTAATTAAATCTACAAAAGCTGATATGAATTAAAGTCTGCGATATGATATAATTTAAATCGCAAAGACATTAATAAAAAAGGCATAATAAACTAGATATGAGTAATAAGCCGCATAAACTAGATATGCGTGAAACTCAATATTAACTGATAAAGTAAAATGCTGTAAAGTTTGAGCTTGATAGCAACTTAGCTTGTTTTTATTCTCCTGGCGTTGACGATGCGGTTTGATCGTGATGTGAGGTCAAAATCGTCGTGCGGCGGAGCAGAAGTCGTTGTCCGTGGTGTGGTCGAAATTTGTCCACGGCGACTTTATGATGTAGAGTAAGCGGCGGACCATCGTCGAATCGACTAATATGGAGCCAATGCATCAAGCCGGACGTACTTCCGCGTCCAAGCCATCCAACTGTTTGAGTCGCAGTGTCACAGCTGATTTTTGGAGTCGCGTGTTGATAACTCGAGCTGATCGTTCATACAATGACCCTTTTTCTCTTTTTTCGTGAGCTTTCCATGGAGCAGTAGCTTGTAGTACTCAATTTGCATTCTCTTTCTCTTTTGTTTTTGACGTGACCAGCCCTTTGACTCGCACGATGCTTGTACATATACTTGTTCCAATTAGTAATCGCTTCCTTTGATTGGCTTTCCTTGGTCCATGTGCGAGTCATCGAGGTGATATAATACCAGGGCTGGCTTTCATGTTGATGTCCATGCAATAATAAGCTAGCAGCTTGGGTTGTCCATACAGGACGAATCTCCAGATCACTTCGTTTTTCCTTCCTTCTGATCTAATTCCTTTCCTGATCATGCGGACGTATTCCTTACATGGATTGAAGTAGCACTTTTAGTCGGACACGACTCCGGATTTGACCCGGCTGGTGGGCTGCTTCCTTCTTTGGTTGACCTACTTTGGGTTGGCAGGTTTTGAGTCGCAGCCCACGAGGGCGTCGCTGAAGTCGTCAACAGAGAATTCACGACTTTGCCTAAATACAAAACTTGCTGCAGTGCGCGAGCCGCCGACGGAGATCCAACCATTGGAATTGTCTCAAATTTCTTGGAGGGCTTCGGGATTGTATTCCGCAGGTTTTCACCGGAGGGATCTTCAAATTGATGTCCGAGTCGACCTCGATAATTAATTTCCCAAAGTCGCGCGGAGTTCCGTCAGCTTTCGATAGGGCTTCAGTGTTTGAGTCGGCCACGGAGATCTAACCGTTGGAATCCGATGCGCTTTGGACAGCTGCTAGGAAACTCTATTTTGCATCTTTCCACCGAAGGGATCGTCGAGATGAGTTTTGAGCCGCCGTCGGTGAGGTCCGCAACACGGACGTTGCTGCTGTCCTGCAACCCGTGCGTGAGGGGCGTTGTGGAAATTGAGCCCCGAATCCCGCGGTCGAATTTTTCCATGCTTTCTCCTCGAGCTTGAGGTAGATCTTGATGTAGATGTTCATATCGCCGAGCTTGAAACGGCGCGGCAATGAAGTCGCCGAGATTGTTGAAGTCGCCTAGCTTGAAACGCCGGCGCGATCCTCCGCCCCTGGCACAGATCCTGCTTGGAACATGACGCTCTTGACCGCAGGCCCCACGGTGGGCGCCAACTGTCGTGGGATTGTCACGCAGATGTCATGGAGATGACTTCGTAGAGTTGGGGATTAAGCGATCAAGCGTCTCCGAGCTAAAGATCGCAGGGCACGAGAAGACAATGTTTTTTACCCAGGTTCGGCCCCTCAATGTGAGGTAAAGACCTACGTCCTGCCTATCCTAGATTGGTATTGATATGAATATGGTGTTACAATGGAGTTGGCGACCGATGTGTCGAGTCGCCTATCTCTAGATGTATGAGATCTAGGGTTTCTTAGCTTGGGGTTCTAGGTCCTTGGAGTCCACCTTATAAAGACGATGGCTCGCAAGGTTACAAGAAAACTTCTCTCCCAAGGAAAGTATGAGCCGGAGTCCTACTTGGAGACTAAGTAATGTAATTTCGTGTCTTCCAAGTTATGTCTTCTCCTGCCAGATAAGTCTGCGCCAGATAAGTTTGCGCCAGTTAAGTCTGCGCCAGTTAAGCCACACCAGATAAGCCGCGCCAGTTAAGCCGCACCAGATAAGCCGTGCCAGTTAAGCCGCGCCAGTTAAGCCGCACCAGATAAGCCGCGCCAGTTAAGCCGCACCAGATAAGCCGCGCCAGTTAAGCCGCACCAGATAAGTCTCCACCAGCTTATGTCTTGATAAGTTCGTACGTCGGCTCATACTCAATTAGGTATTCCCCCGACAACAGTGACACCAAGCTCCCAAGAGGTTATCACATATTATCTAGTGCAACCTTCAGGCCCACCATAAAGGCATCCGTCATTATCAATATGACTAATAGAGTGACATTTTTCGTTGGTAACTATCTTGGGTAAGTCTGCCATGATTGGGCTGCTATTTCCCTCCTGATCAATGAATTGAAGGTTGGTAAATGATGCGGCCCGTCCCATGACACCATTTGGGAGGACACCACTACCCATTGGAGGAGTTGGAAGTGCATTTTTAGATCTGACAAATGCACCAAAACCTATTCTGGTTGCCTTTTGTGCCAAGTAGGTGAACAACGACTTTGGAAAGTATCCCACTTCTCTGGGGATGTTGTTGAAGCCGTAATAAACCCACCAGTCCCCAGTCGTTTTTTCCTACAAATGATTGAGATTTAGGTTAAGACCCTTCACATTTAATTTATAACTTATACATTTGACTATAATTAAGGACCAATTTTCAGCTTATAAGTAAATTCTACACCTTCATTAGTGTAACGACCCGAAGCCGGTAGGATTCGAATATCCGTGTTTACAGTGCTATCCCTGGATCATAGCTAGCACACACAGTAACAAATGAATATCAAGATAAAACATATGTCATTTTATTATTCGATGAATCCAGAGTTACATGATACAATACAAGTTGCACAACATAGTGGCTGGCTCACATTACAGCGGAAACATAAACGAACGTCTGGGGCTCCATCAACGCCATAGGGCTTGTTGAGTATAGGCCCGTGATCCTAGTCGTCCTCGCTCGTCATCTGCACATGACACGTAGCAGGTGAGTACATTGAATGTCCTCGCAAGTTGCACAAGAGAGGGAGTGGATATATAATGGAAATACATGCTTAGGGTATGTCAACGGAAGGCTGAGGGTTCTTTTGCGTAAAGCCAATTTTGTTCATAGCATAAAAGTTTTTGTTTTTGTTTTGGAAAACTCTTTTGCTTTTATTTTATATTTCAAATCAAAATAATATACGGTTGGATAAACACAAGGAATCCACCAGGGTTCATTGCCAACATACACATGGAATCCACCATGTCCCAAATACCAGCTATACTAACTCCATACGGCCACTCAGTGGACAGAGTTAGCATGCTTAAAACAATTTTGAAAAAGGTTTTGAAAACAGAGGAGATCCTTCTTGGCTTCAATCTTCAGCTGCTCAATTTGCTCGTAACCGGGAGCACGGCTAATCGATTAGTTTATACACTCTGCAGAGGTTGTACACGTTCCCCACTTGACACAATCCATCCTTCTTGTTGTCACCTTCGTATGGCTTAACCGGTCATGGATCGTGATGAAGTCTTTCCATAGAAGCCCCCTATACATAATCGGGCCCACCCGCAACTATGATCTGAAGACCCCTCTCCAATGGAGGTACCAATGCAAGGGTTTCCCTCTATGTAATTGACTAAGCCAGAGCCCATATTAGCATGTGGCTGTACTGGAAGCAATCCTTCAACCGAAACTTTGAAGATCTCTTTGAACCTGGGCTGGTCCCCACCAAAACCTGAGCCATCCGGCAGAGCCCTTTAGGGATGCGACCCTTGTGAGCCATACGGCAGAGCCCTGTTAGGGATGCGACCCTTCTAGACGTTCCCGACATACCACTCCGCCCAGATGAAAACATTTTGAGAATTTTTATTTAAAAATACTTTTGATAACACTGCCCCAAAATGAGCGCATGTCAAATTTCACAAAGATTTTATATTTCTTTTCAAACCCATGTTCCCCGTCTAACACGCAATTGGCTAAGCACTCACACAAGCTCATTTTAAGTAAAGGGATGCAAGGAAACATGGCAAGATCCTAAGGCTCTATAGGATATAGAAAACATATATTTCCCTACACATGCATACTACGAAAATATAGTTGAAAACATGCATCTCAAAATAGTAGGACAAAGTATGATCAAGTGCAACTTGCCTTAAAGCTTGGAGAACAATAAATATATCGTTGACCCGATTTCACTCTCCGAATAAAATCCCGTAATCTATGCGCGAAAACAATTGCCGTACAATAAACACCAAATGAAAATCTATATAGAAATCAAATACTCTGCAACACAAATATTACAAATTATTATGATTAAAGGATATGATCCTAATGAATTTGGTGAAGGAATACGTTGAAAGGAAATTATGACATGAAAGACATGATAGAAACAAGATTGAAATGAATTGGAGTTTGGCATATTATGATTGGCTAGACATGATGATAATCAAAATATCAATAAGGTGCAAAAGATTCTCTTCAAAGGAATTTATATATTAAAATATATCGAATTCGGGAGTTTGAAATTTAAGTTAAAACTATATGGAATGACGTGGCAAAACATTGTTCTATGGATTGGATTCAATGATGAAGATTAGAAAGTAACGGTTAGGTGCATCATATATGACTATATATATGAACCGCTAGATTATGATCAATGGACGAAATATCATCCTAGCAATATAAATAGATGACTTAGACATGTGGCTCGATCATGACCGAATAAGATGAAATGATTGTTGAAAGGTACACTTCGTCTAGATTAACAAAGTGTGGCAATATATGCCACTGATGGAAATATAAATGTACAAATAGAACATATGAAAGATTTCTCACCACCAACGAGAACGGATGTCGTCGAAGTCAAAGAAGAAGACGATAACGAGACTCGATGTAGTCGAAATTGCCGATGAAGATGATCATAGCCTTTGAGATGTAGTTGATGGAGTTACGTAGAGATTCACGAGGACGAGGAAAATGCCTTGTCACGGTTTGTTGAAGACGACATGCGCTCGGCACGCTCCGGCGGTGATCTTTAGTGACGTGGATGGCATGGCTCCAGTGACAGCGCGGCCAACATGACGAGAAGGCGCAGAACCTTGTCCTGGAGGTAGGCGACATCGAGTTGAGTCTTCTGGTGCGAGAATCGTCGAGATGATCACCGAGGGCGACGGGATCTTGTGATGAACTCGAAATTTCGGTCTGGATGGGCATGGGTGGTACAGGCTGTACAGTCTTCTCACGGAGAACTTCGTGAACCAAAGTGGGGGAGGAGGATAGGCGGCACGAAGTGACGCGCTCAGGTCATCCTTTTATAGAGGGAGGAGGGAGATCGGGGATATGAATGCCGACGGGTGGCATTTAGAGCACGCACTGGGTTTGGGAAATTAAAGCATCGGCGTGGAAAATTAATTCCCCGAATGAAACCTCCACGGAATTCTGAAGAACTTTCGTGTTGAAGGCGAAGCGAAAAGATCACTAGAATAGGTGGGTAAAGGAGAGGAAGAGGTAGCAGCCATGGTGTTCTTCTTCTGTACGTGTACGTACTGTTAGAAGAGGAAGAGGAGGCATTTCCTAGTTGACGACCAGGTCAGGAGTTAATAGGCTCCGCACACCCCTGTGGCTTATGGGCCGGCCCAATACGTGCATTTGCTTACTTCTTTTCGTTTTTTGGCTGTTTCTTTTTCGTTTTTTTCCTTTTTCTTTCTTCTTTTCGTTTTTTTTTTTGGCTGTTTCTTTTTTCTTTCTTCTTTTCTGTTACATTTTTAGATATTATCTAATTTTTTCATTTTTTGAAAAACTTTCAAATTTAAAAAATCTTCAGATTTGAAAATTATTCATATTTTGAAAATTGTTCATATTTGAAAATGTTCAGATTTGAATAATGTTTAGATTTTTCAAAAAATTGTTCAGAAATAATTTCCGTTCATAGAATTTTTTGTTCACTTTTTAAAAATCGCTCAAAAATAATTTCCGTTCATAGACTTTTTTCTGTTCATTTTTTAAAATCGTTCAAAATCGATTTGGTTCAAGGCCTTTTTTGTTCACTTTCAAAATCGTTCAAAAATAGTTTTCCGTTCACCATCATTTTCTGTTCATTTTTTAAAATCGTTCAAAAATAGTTTTCGTTCATCGGCCTTTTCTGTTCACTTTTACAATCGTTCAAAAATAGTTTCCGTTCACTGTCATTTCTGTTCATATTTGGAAAAAATCTAGATTTAAAAATTGTTCAAATTTTCGATAAAGTTTCAAATTTGAAAATTGTTTAGATTTTGAAAAAAGTTCAGAATTGAAATTGTTCAAAATTTGAAATTGTTCAAAATTGAAAAATGTCAGAACTAAAAATTGTTCCAAAATTTGAAAATGTTCAAAATAAAAAATTATTCAGTTTTCGAAAATTCAAAATTAAAAATTGTTCAGCTTTGAAAAAAATCAAATTTGAAAATTCTTCAAATTTAAAAATGTTCAGTTTTTGAAAATGTTCAAATTTTATAAATTTTATAGTTAAAATCATTCAAACAAGATAAATATTGTGTTTATTATTTTACCCCCGTGAATTTTTATTTTTTACTTTTTCTTCTTTTACGAAAAAACAGAAAAGCGAAAAAGATTAACAGTACCATTATTGGGCCAAAGTCGGGGCGGCCCATGAAGACAACCTGTGCGGGAGCGAATCGCTCCCGCATGTCGATAACTAGGTGCTCCGAGAACTTGCCTGTGGCAAGATGGTTAGGAGGGTGGTTGTACCCCCAGCCCACCAGAGTTCAAACCTCAGGTTTGACGCTGGTGTTTCTCATTTAGGCGAATATTTTCAGTGGGAGGCGATGTTCCCGTCGACAGCGAGGCGTCTGTGGTGACTTCGTCAATCTCAAGACCTGATCCCCGGCTCAGTCTCGGAGGTGCTCATAGGGGTAGGGTGTGCGTGTGTGCATTCATAGGGGTGAGTGTATGCGCGTGTATATGAGCGTCTGCGTTGTACTGTGTTTCGCAAAAAAAAAGATAACTAGGTGCTCCCGGAAGACGAGAAGAGGCTCGCTCGGTCCGGCTGGTCAGATGGGCCATGGGCAGGTGCGGCCCAAAACAAAATGCATGGATGGACGAGAGAGAAAAAATAGGAAGAGTGGGCTGGCCCAACTCTCTTGAGAGAGAGGAGACATGTGGGCTAGATTAGGCCTGAATTGTTTTTCTGGATTTCTAAACTCCTTTTCTATTTAGGAATTACACGAAAATGAATGTGGCATATATAATTGCAAATTCTTTTTCGAACAAGAAAATCCAATAAAATACTTATAATGGGATTGGTAACTTACTTTCTACCCAAGTTTAGTTTTATAAAATACTTTTATTTATGAAATATGCATATAGGTCTTAATAAACCCCTATTTATTTATAGGGTTTGTTAAATCTATAAGTTTTAAGAAAATCCAAACATGCAAAAGGGTACATTTAAATAATTTCCAAAGTATTATATTGAGAATGTCATGTTATTCTCTTCTCTTGATCTTTATTCCTCACTTTGGTAAAGGATTTAAATATTGGAAGAATCAAAAGATGCATAAAATCCAAATAATAACCAAATATAATATTTCCAACATGTTTATTATATTTGGGAAATTCATATTATTCCCTCTCGTAATTAATTTAAACATGTTTGGACAAATTGCAAATACAAGCACAATAAAATCAAATTCAGAAGTTGAATATGATTAAAACTTTCCAACGCAAGATTTATATTTTGGATAGTCATGTTAATCCACTCATGAAATTTTGAGTCAAGGTTTGTGAAAAAAATCAAACAAGTAAAAAAAGTTTCAAATCCCTCAGAATTTCAAACTTATTTAATTAATTTAACATTCCAAATTTGCAAAATTTTGGGATGTTACAATTAGCCATGTAGGGAGTTTTTCACCATGGAGTAACATGACAGTGAAATTAATACCAAAAATTTAGTACTCTTACCTTATTCACCCTAAGAGTGACATTTTGTATATGTCCAATCGGGAAAATAGAAACTGGTTGTATAACATCACCTGGAGCTATAACAACGCCCTTCACGCGTATAAAACCAGGTCAATCCATGTTGTAGCAGCCAGTTTTATCATATCCATCACCCTGTTACATATATTTTGTGCGTGGGTCAAAACTTATATATATGTGTGTATGGGTTTTCTATCATACAGAGATCAATTTTTTGCAATATATAGTAAGATCTTTTGTTAAAGCATAAGCCATAGCATCATTATCACATTACCGTCCAACCAGTATAGAAGTGAGGATTTGAGTCGCCATAACGATCTGGACGGATCTGTTAAGTAAAGGTTACACATGAGATAAAAATTTCCTCACATGCAAAGGTTGCAAATGTGGAAGATGTGACAAAAAATCCCCAATAAATGTAACGTCAATCAACTGGTTGTGCCACTGACATGCCAGCCAACTTGAATCGCATTACGGCTTGATGTATTGCCATCTCCATCATGAAAAATCCAAAACGTAGTCGAACTCCACTGGCCAGATTTTAGTTCGTGGCCATACACATCCATCGTGGCTTGTAAGCCATAGTAGTTATCGTCGGGACCACTAGATGGTGTTTGGTGTCCTGCAAACTAAAGAATGAAAGCACTAAAAAAATACAACACCTAGAGAAGTGGTGAGTTGCAAAAATGCATAATGCTTAAACAGAAAAACATTCCAAAATTCTACTAGATGAAAAATGCATAGGTATGCCCATCGACATGCATGACCTTATATTAGGCCTGACCAAACATAATACATTGGCAGTTAGTGTTTTTTTTGTAGGGAATCTGGCATTCAGGTTGTTAAACATATAAAAAATTGTGGAGAACAAATGTAAATAATATCAAAGAGCTATAGTTAAAAGGATAGAACATTCGAATGTGTATGATATTAGTAAGGAAAACCAAGCCATGATACCTATTGAAGATTTAAAATACTATATATTATGGTCAATGCACCTCAGAATTTTCTTTTATATAATCTCAGATACTATAGTTAACGAAGCAAGCTGAAGATAACAAATATAACTCACATATGCTTCATCCCATGAACTAGAACCTTGTCCAAAAATTAATTCTTCGATGGAGTTTGACTTCAAGCTTGTCAAAAATTGTTTGCCTGGACCACGGACTAAATCTCGTGCCCGTGAATAATTTACCTTCAAGTAAAATGGTAAATGTATGTTAAGATGGGAGTACTACATATTGAGGATCCATTATAGAGTATAGAACTTCAATGCCATGCTATTTTGTTCTCAAATTTGTTATCATGACACTAGGTAAAGATGTTAATAAGTTTGAGAGTAGACTCTACCATAGCGTGATGAATTTTTCAGTACCATGATTTGGTGGAATTCAACTATTATATGGGGACTGTACACTATATTGGTTATTACAGACCACCTTGTGGTTGAAGGAAAAAAATATAGGCAAAGAGGAAATGGTGGGAACAAGGGTGACTACATACTCCAATCGACCCACATTAACGTAGCCTAGAGGAAATTGTACATTGTCCACATGTGTTGATGCACTTGATGCAACTTTTTGGCAGAAAATAAAGTAATAGATTGTAATGATAATGCCAATGGGCCAAGATATGAAAAAAACTGAATAAATTCTACTATGGCAAGATCCTGGGGAAAACAAAACAACATCTTCGCACAACTACCAACCCTACAAGATCTAAATTTCGTATAAACCAATTTCTCCCACCCCCAATCCCTTGTCTATTGACAACCCCAACCATCTCATTGGTTTTGTTGTAACCCTACCCTGACATAATATGACTTTATGACCCTGAAGAAAACATTGGTCCAAATCCAGTACACCATATAATATAGTTATATAAAATAACATAGTATTACAATTCATGATAGGATTACCTCTTCAGAAGTAGAGTACAACCGAACACCTCCACTTTGAAGTGCATTAAGAAAGAGACATAGAGCTGCTTGAAATAGAGTAAGTCTAAACATTTTTCTGTGTGAAAGATGAAGATATATGCATTCACTAAGAAGTGAGATCTATATTTAGGTCATGTGCGTATTATATAGGGGTATGGCGGGTTCAAATATTTTCATCCAAGGACCTTTAATTACAGAAAGCATTTATTATATATTTGTGCAAAATCTTTATTTAATGCATTCAAAAAATATTTCATTTAACAACATCAAACCATATAATATATATTTTGGTAAGGTTTAAATATTCTCTTGTACTCGTTGGCTGACTTATACAATTTAATTGAATAACACTGTAAATCTATCTCTATTTCCACTTCCATAATATAAATATTAATTTACAATAGGGGTAAATATTTCTTTTTTGTCAGTTCGACTAAATGAGTCCACAATCACTCTGCCTAGAAGGTTCAAATATTTTCATAGAAGTGGCCTTTTATTACCGCAAACATTTAATATATTCATGCAAAATGTTTATCTAATGTGCTCTATTTTCATTTAACGCCATTAAACCATAAATATAAATTTCTATAAGTTTCAAATCTTTCACTAGTACAAATCAGCTGACCAATAGAATTAATTGAATATCAGCCGAAATCTATATCTAATTTCACAATATAAAAATTAATTTACTATAGGATGCCAGTTGGTTTATTGGGCGCAAAAATCAATGTACTAGATGGTTCGAATATTTTCATAAAAAGGGTCTTTAATTACGGGAAAAATTAATATATATGCGTACAAATCTTCTATTTAGTGTGCTCTAATTAATTTATTCAATGCCATTAAACAATAAATATATATTCCAATAAGTTTTAAATCTTTCTCTACTATGCCTTGTTGGCCATAAAAATTAATTGAATTTTCCGCAACCAAAGTGTCCCATAAGATCTACCGTGACATAGTGGAAAATGACTGTCTCGATGGTCTCCCTGATCGTGGCATGGTGAGTAGGTGTTGTGGACGAGGATGGAAAGGCATTTGGCATTGAGGAGGCGACTCGCCCCCGACGCCTCTAGTCTCGCCCGCAGTGTTTTTGAATCATAATCCTTAGGGGCGTGTTTGCTTACGTGCGGCCGTTTTCGGCCTTTTACATCCGTAGCTCGCTGGGGCCTGGCCCTGAAAAATGTGGCCTGAGCCATGTTTTGCACCTTATTTGGTTACCCACAAAGTGCTAGCCAGTCCCATTTTGCAAGAACCAAGTTTGGTATGGTGGTTTTATTTGGTTGCCCGCGTTTGTGTTTAAGGGATAATACGATTTGTTTGGTTGCCTCGTTTCGGATCGTTGTGGTTACGTTGCATCTAGTATTGGTGATCTTACCAGCCCACTAATGTTGACATATGATTATACAGACTTATGACTAACAAATACATAATGACGACGAACTTGACGAGGATGATCAATTCTTTGAGGCGGCCACACCCGACCAGTTTTGCACCTTTGTCCACACCAGTTATGCTAACATCGCCTTTGCATACTCCATTAGTGCTGCTTTCATGCTGGTATCTAGCAGCAGGGACATGGAGTAAGCCTTCTCTGCCTCTTGTAAGGTCTTGAACTTTTCGCATTATCCGTTGGGGAAACTGTGCACTTGCTTAGAGCAAGAGCCCCATAAAGTGTGGATTCCTGGACCCCCCCCCCCCTTGAACACTACATACCACCACAACACCGAAGAAGAATATTAGAACATGCAAAAGAAGCTACTTAGGATCACAATGAAGAAAGCAACATAAGCAAAGCATGCATTGATCATCATATGCCTTAAACCCTAAAGCAACACATGTTTGCTGCCTAGTATGGTGTCAACCTAACACTACATCAAAGGATGGTATAATACTACCACCGCAAGTTCATCAAGTGAGAGGTTAGCATATGTACCATCTCAAGTACGCAAAATTTTAGCACCCGTTTTTGGCAGATTGCCAGTTTCAGGTTCAAGAAAGATTTGGCGGTTCTAAGAAGACAGCAAAGAAAGCTAAAATGATGATCTGGGAAATTTCCAGAAAAAGACGGCCAGAAGAAGGCAGCCAATAAATGGCAACTGGAACAAGGCGGAAGACGGATTCAGGGTGTGCAAAGTTGCCTGAAAGACCTAGGGAAGTAATGTCAAAATAAAGGCGGAAAGATAGAAGGCAATTTTTCCAAGTCAAGATCAAGGTGGAAAAAGACAAGTTTTTCAAGTCAAATAAAGGCGGAAAAAGACAACTTTTTCAAAGTCAAGATCAAGGCGGAGAAAGAGAAGACAACTTTCCAAGATCAAGGCGGGAAGATGGAAATCAACTTTACAAAGAAGCCGGACGGATGAGTCCGGGTCCAAATACGAAGCCGATCAAAGATATCTCATCTTTAAGAAGAAGGCAAGTTTGAAGCCAACACGGAAGGACAAAAGGCAACTTTCCAAAGTAGCCGGATGGACGCTTGGAGTTCTAGTCCAGTACGAAGCCGGCCAAGAAGTTGCCTAGTTTAGAGATAGATCCGACTTAAACTATGATTTGTAATCCTTGTAGAAGTCCAATACTTGTACGGGAAGTCCAGCCGCCTCATATATATGTAAGAGGTGATGGCCGATTGAAATTAAGCAAACAATCGACAACCTATCAATACAACCTACTTTTTCCTCAAACCCTTGTTCATGCTTCCGTTGTTCGGCGACTTCGCGTAGATTTCACCGGATATCGAAAACCGAGCGAAGAACGGCCAAGTCCGGCTTAGTTCAGCCATTCGTCGCCGGCTTCCTCTGACGGGGCTTCCCGAGGGGCTGGGGCATCTGACTTGTTGTCTTGCGTATCGCGGGAAGCAGGCCTCCCGCGGGGCGAGTTGCGGAGTATCTCCCCCGGCACCGTGGGTACACGAGGACGTGTTCGTGTGACGCGTTTCGAGCGCAACACAGGCCATAAGGATTTTGTTGTTCTAACTACCCAAAATAACATCACATATCATCGTGGTCATCATGATCAAGCATGCTCGCACTACCGCCACCATCAAACCGAGCACTACACGAGTAGTGCTTGGTCAGGAAGGTCCTCAGCTAGAGCTTCTGGGTCCTCAACCATGTTCACAAGGCCCATACCTTGTGCCATGTTGTCCAGGAGGTGGCTCAAAGCTACCATATTGGACGAGTCACTGAACCCATTTATGCCCATGACAGCGCTGTAGAGGCTAGGGTGCACGTCGATAGACGTGTTGTCTCTGATGGCGGATGTCACGTCCCTGATGGCTTCGGTCATGCTAGTAAATACGAAGACCTCATCATCCACCGTGTGCCTCTCTTCCTACCCCTCTCAGGTGGCTTGGCTAAGTCTAATCATTCTTCTCACCGGCATCGATGTTGATGGTGTTGGACTCTTGGGTACCAAGGTCAACAAAATCAGGAGTAGGTGTACCAAGAGCCTCACTGGAACCCATGTCAAAATTTCTAGTGGCCAGACCGAAGGAGAAGATGGTATGCATATGGTAGTAGTCTGCGATGGGTTTGTTCAGGTAATCAACGTCTTTGGGGTGATCTTAGGGACGAAAAACAATGTTAGACAATAAGACTTCACTGGTTTGTTGAATGTGGACTATGTTAGAGAATTAGGCTAACCACGATGTGGCCTCTTAGGTGCTCGGTCTTCAGGAGAATGCTCTGGGTGTCCTCATCCCACTATGCGCCATTAAGATTTTTCAGCTTGCCATTATGTATCCACCCGACTCTCCAGTTTGTGAGGTGGTTGTACACCTGAGTCGAGGTGGCCTCTTGGCCACAAAAGTCGAACACCAACTTGGCAACGGTATTGAGGTGCACCTACTTAAACACTTTATCAGCTCTGACCCTCCAGGAGATGATGTTACACATCTTGTTCAGCACGAAGGTGGACTAGAATGGAGCCCACTTCATGCTTGCCCCCATCCTGTTCTTCCTAATCCTCCCTTTGGCAGCCTTGAGACCCAACTTCTTAGATTTCTCAGCCGTAGCATCAGTCATCTCGACCAACTAGGAACCAGCCTTGGGCACATGATACAAATCTTGCTTTTGGGTCACACACACCTCGAACACGTGAGAGTCCGGGACATAGGAAAGGTCTGGCTGGCTTTCTATCAGCGCTAGGTCAAACCGTCGCTATTGCGAAATTTCGCTGCACTTCACAATTATAATTTCAAGTGTTTTGTACGGTGGACGTGAGAGCAGTCAAGATGTTAGATTTCGGGTTGATGCTCGGATTGACTTTTTTTACATATGGGACTATAGCTGGCCAAACGGGCCGTGCCAAACGGGCCGGCCCGAGGCACGCAAGTTTTGGCCCGGCCCAAGCACGGCCCGGCCCACGGCGAAACGTGCCGTGCCGGCACGCGGCCCGTCCGTGCTCGTGCCTGAGCCCGAGCTGGGGCACGTGGGCCGGCCCGGCACGGCACGCCAGCAACGGCGGCACGCGACGGCACGCGGCGGCCCGCGACGGCACGCGACGGCACGCGGCGGCCCGCGGCCCGCGACGGCACGCGACGCCCGCGAAGCACACGAAGCACGGCCGCGGCACGCGCGAGCACGCGACCATTGCGTCGCCAGTTGCGGCACGGGAGCGGGAGCCGACCGTTGGGCCTTTTTTTTTATATTTTTTTTGAATTTTGAACCTAAACTTCAGCATTTTGTGCTATAAAAAGGCCTCCAAACCCACAGAATTTTTCACACTCATCCCACACTTCACCTCCCACACTTCCCATGCAATGGATCCGCACTTTAACCCAAATCCCCACGGGTTTAACCCAAATCCCCACGGGTTTAACCCGGAGCCGATGATCCACTTTCCCATCGGTTCTTTAGGACTTACTCCCGAAGATTACGTCTACCTAGAAACCGATAATACACCACAGCCCCCATATCAAGCCGACGGTAGCCAAGAACATCACTCATCCGCTGCTGGTGGTTCTAGTAGTGGCGGCGCTTCTAATAGTACCGTCGTCCCCTCCTCTACCTCAACCGGCTCAAAGAGGCGTCGAACCGCATTGGTGTGGACGGAGGGTCATTTCGAGTATCATCTTGCGACACTCGAAGATGGCACGAAGGAACACCAAGAGCTGTGCAAGTGGCCGGGGTGCGGCAAGATCCTCAGCGGCGCCTCGAAGCATGGTACCGGTCACTTGGACCGGCACCTCAAGTCGCACCGGGTGGCGAGCTCACAGGCGTCGACGAGAATACAGGGCGATCTACCTTACATGCCTAGCGGCCAGGTAACTAACTTCAACTATGATCCTGCTGAATCTCGTAGAGGACTATGCCATGTTATTGCTGCACATGATTTACCGCTTGGTTTTGGGGAGTATCCCGCTGTTGTAGAATGGATTAAAACTTGTCATAATCCACAATATCAGCCTGTTTCTAGGCAAACTACATCTAGGGATATGAAAAAACTAGCCAGAAAAATGCAAAAAGAAATAAAAGATGAGTTTGCAAACTGTACATTTTCAGTTTCATTAACATCTGATATCTGGAGTGGTAGAGCTAAGCAAGATTATCTAAGTGTTGTAGCTCATTATGTGACCAATGATACTTGGGAACTAAAAAAAGCGATCATTGGATTTGAATTAATGGATACTAGACATACTGGTAGAGCAATTGCTGAAAAAATATTGAATGTCGTGCAAGAATTTGGTCTCGAGAATAAGCTGTTTGCAATAACTTTAGATAATGCTTCAAATAATGCCAAGGCAATGGATGATCTTCGTCCCATACTTAGTGGTTATGCCTCACAACAGCTTTTCCATCAACGTTGTGCATGTCATATAATTAATCTTATTGCTAAATGTGCTTTAAAACATTTGTCCGAACCCATTGAGAAAATTAGAAGTGGCATTGTTTTTTTAAATGCTTCTAATCCACGGCTAGCTGAGTATAGGAGATGGTGTGATGCGGCTACAGCGGCCAGTCATGTCTATAATATAGACATGAACATTAGATGGAACTCTACATACATAATGCTTAGAGATTTGCTCCGTGATAAAGAAATGTTTACCACGTTTGTTAATGCAAATTCACAAGGAACCATCTTTTTGACTCCTCAAGACTGGGATATTGCAAACATGGTCATGCAATTTCTAGAATGTCTTTACGATGCAACGAACATTTTATCTGGGGTTTATTATCCCACAACTCCTCTACTAGTGCATCAAATTTATTTCCTTGCTGATCACTTAAAATCACATGAAAATGATCCTAGGCTAAGAGAGGCTGTTAAAAAAATGAAGGCAAAGTTTATAAAATATTGGAAAGAAATTCCTGATTTGTGTGCATTTGCATTCATTTTGGATCCGAGGGCTAAAGTTGAGGGGTTCGGTGATGCTCTATCTCTCTTAACGAGTGCATTAGACAATGATTATAGTCAATACCAATTTGCTATTAAGAGCAAGCTCGCTGATCTGTACGACAAGTACGAGAATAAGTTTGCAGGGACAGTTCGTCCGCCACGGCCTCCACAAGCCCAACGGCCCGGAAAGAAGAAGACCATCTTCAAGATGTTCACCAGCTCCGCCGCTAGTGGAAGTTCAAGCAGTGCCGGCGGGAATGAGTTAGCAGCTTACCTCAACGACCGTCCTCTTATCGTCCATGATGAAGATGACTTCAACATATTGGACTGGTGGCGTGATCACAAACAAACATATCCCGTGCTTTCCATACTGGCACGGGATGTGTTAACAGTCCCCGTGTCAACAACATCGTCAGAGGGAACATTCAGTCTAAGCGGAAGAGTACTCGAGCCAAGAAGAGCTTGTCTACACCCCGATATGGTGAAGAGTTTGATGACGGTAAAAGATCGCGATCGGGCGATGAGAAGAACCCAACACATGCCGGAGGACCCCGAGTTGACTGCTGCATTGGAGTATCTTCATATCGACGATGAAGAATAATTTTCTTATCCTTTTGTAATTTTCCTTTTTTTTTTGTACTTAACAATTAAGTCGGAGAGCAGCAAGTTTCAGACGCACTCTTTTTCCTTCCAGGGTACCTGACGAGACTGGAAGGTTTTAATGAGGCGGCTTGTTAGCTTAATAAAAAGTATTAAAATCATATCACCTTTGCCCACATTTTTTTTATTTTTTTTATTTTTTTAATTTTTTTTAAATTTTTAATTTTTTTTTTATTTCCCAGTGTCACGGGCCCTACGTGGGCCGACCGTGCCGTGCGTGCCGCCGTGCCCGTCGCGTGCCGGCGTGCTCGTGCTCGAGCTCGCGCAGCAGCCCGTGGGCCAGCACGGCACGGCACGATTACATTCGTGCCTTTCGTGGGCCGTGCCCTTCGTGGGCCGTGCCGGCACTGTAGCGTGCCGTGCCGTGCCGGGCCGGCCCGTTTGGCCAGCTATATATGGGACTCACCCAAAATTCTTATCATAAATAGGGTAGAGAAAATAAGGACGGGATTTTACAAGTTGTTGCTTGAATTGACTTTTTTGTAAGAGACGAGCAATTGGCGCCTGTCTTAAAAAACTGTTTAGGGCAAATAGGACAAGAAATCACAATCGTGTCAAATGAGAACACCAGTCCAGTTTCATCCGTGAGTTCTGCTGGTCAGTTTGTGGAACAGATAAAGCAGAGGAGCCGAAGAGAGCGGCCGGGGGTTAGCAGATGGCTGCGCCGGAGACGTTGGGGGCGCCGGGGAGGTGGTCTCTTCACGGAAAGACGGCCCTCGTCACCGGCGGCACCCGCGGGATTGGGTAATCCCTCGACCACCCCTTTCTCTTCACTAGGAACGCCCATAACTAGGCGTCTCTTCGAAATTCCCTCGATGGTCAACTTGAGGAGCTCATGTGATGCGCAGGCGCGCGGTGGTGGAGCTTGCGGCGCTGGGGGCGGCCGTGCACACCTGCTCCCGGAAGGAGGCGGAGCTGGGCGAGCGCCTCAAGGAGTGGGAGGCCAAGGGCTTCCGCGTCACCACCTCCGTCTGCGATCTCTCCGTCCGGGAGCAGCGGGAGCGCCTGGCCCGCGACGTCGCCGACAGGTTCGGCGGCAAGCTCGACATCCTCGTGAGTTGGAACCAGTCGCTCGCTCGTGTCCATTTCTCTTCCGTTTTTCTCGACCCAATCTATCTGTAAGAAATGTAGTAGTAGCACGACTGATCCAGTTATCCACGCACGCTTACTATATACCCCATCCTACAAAATAAACAGTACTGACGGAGGTTACTGAAGATACAAAGACAACATGGAAAACAAAATGATTTAGCATCTTAAGTAATACAATCCTTTTACCCACGCAAAAAACATGGAAAGCAAAATACTGAGCCCTTCAGCGGGTAATGTGCTAAATCCACTGGCCTGTGAAACTGTGCGATGTTAGTCTTCTGTACTAGATAGACTCCTACTTGCTATTTTCAATCATGTTGGTGTGTTTATTCTTCAGCTTTCTTCACTTTCAGCGCCTTCTGCTTGATTTGGGCAGATATATTTATGTTAATCTCACATAGGCAAGGTACATGTGCAGTGAGATATTCCCAATGGAATGATCTTTCTTATCTTAATGCTGTGTAACATAGTTAAATTAAAGATCTGAAAATTTGTAAATACAAGGTTAAGTGGAGAGCATTGATGGTTGTTCTACTCTTATGAGCAGTGGCGGACCCAGAAAATTTTCGAAGCCTGGGCGCAACCGTAAGGCAACTAAAAAAATTCCCAGCCAAATATAAGCATTACATGGGACAAATATTGTTTTCATGACAATTCTAATGCAAAAACACGGATACAATATACTACAAGTTCAAAACACATTTGGATGTTTATAAGTTAACAACACATTTAAATTTTCATATGCACCATATCTAATATGCTAACAATTAAAATAATTTTCCAAAAGACCGATGAACTTCGACGAGATTGTTGGATTCCGAGTCACTGCCAGGTCGCGTCGATGACGCTTGCGGCTGACAAATGCGGGTGAGCCCGGCTGATCTGCATGTGACGTCCACCCTCACCGTCGCCCCAAGAATTTACATCAGACACTCCACCTTTGGGTCCTCATTCGTCCATGGTCTATCGGGCATCTCTGTGGCCCGTTGATCCGCTGCCGTCGACCATCGAGGGTTGGTTTGACAAATCAGGGAAATTGTGCAACATGGCAAGTGTTCCCTTGTGGACTGGGAAATCGAGTCAACGGGGGACGAGAGTAGGGGCATCAATAAAGTTTGAACTCGTCAAACTGTCTAAGGTTGATTCATTATAGGCTTCGACTAGTGTTGTGGACGATTCAGATGTACTACTACCTAGCATGTTGTCCATCTTATTTTTATTTATTTTTGAGAAATGCAGTCCATCTTATTTATCTCGTGGAAATAGGGGGCCCATCGATGAGTTGCCTAGTAGTATAGCTTTACCAAGTCAAACGTGCATAGCCCAACTAGCTTTGAGAACAGGTCGAGTTATTTAGAAGTTACATGGCGAATGGTTTTTACCAGCTCGCTACCACAGCTGGGGCGCTGCTAGTGCACTGCACGGTTCATGGCCTGAAGGCCCACTATGCTGGCCGTTGGGCACAGGCGCACAGTGCACAGTCGAACGAAAATGCCCATCGAGGCTGATGTGTTCGTCGCTGGAAACGCACCCGCAGCGAAGCTCGGGCAAGCGCCGGGCAACAGGGGCGCTGCGTCCGCCCGTGCTTATGAGTTACGACAGATGCGATAGCTGATTTTTTTTGAATGCGTAGCCACTAGGTCAATATTTTCCTTTGAAATCTTCAATTTATTCTAATTTAGCCCAGATCACCGAAATCTGGGCTTTGTCAGAGTAAGGATGGCGCTTCAAGATGAACTGTTTGTTGGAGCTCCATTTCATTTTCACATGTATTTTAGTTTTGATTCTATATTGAATGCTTGTGTTGATTTTCTTCAACTTTCATCACTTGCTCGTGAAGGTAAATAATGTAGTGACAAACACAAGGAAACCGACTACTTAATGTTATGTAGAAGCTTACTCACTTCTTATTTTTCCGAGAAAACTTTACTCACTTTGATGGCCACTAGTCATTTGTGCCACCTGGCTTTGAGTTTCTTCATTTGCTTTTTAAGGTAAACAACGTGGGGACAAACATAAGGAAACCAACTACTGAATACTCCGCAGAAGAGTACTCTTTTGTGATGGCCACTAATCTTGAATCTGCATATCATTTGTGCCAACTCACACATCCACTTTAAAAACATCTGGTTCAGGCAGCATTGTCTTCATAACATCTGTCTGTGGAGTAGTAGCGGTATCTAGCGGCACTATATATGCTATGACTAAAGGTAACTGTTCTAGCCAACTACCCGCATATGACTTTACAATAGTGTAAACATGTTGTGTTTCGGATATCTACTATGCATAACCATCTAGGCCTTTTGTGTAGGTGCCATCAACCAATTAACCAAGAACCTAGCATGTGAATGGGCGAAAGATGGCATAAGAGCCAACTCTGTTGCTCCGTGGTTTGAACTTCCCATCAGTTTGAACTTTTGCAATAATTGACTAGTGCATCTATTCAATAACTTTCCTCTCATATTTTCTTGTCTGTTTGTGTGCAGCCTTTGGCGGCAAATAAAATGTTAGACGGCGCTGTTAAGAGTCGAACTCCGCTTAGGCGTATCGGGGAACCAGAAGAAGTGTCGTCGCTAGTTGTTTTTCTCTGTATGCCTGGCTCGACTTACATTACCGGTCAGACAATCTCTGTTGATGGAGGTATGAGTGTGAACGGGCTTTATCCAACTCTGGACTGAGGAGCAACAGTAATGATAGACTATTAGGAAGATCTTGTCTGATCTTGTTGCCAAGAAAACTGCCATACATATGTGATGTTGTTGGCTGTTAGAACAAACATGCATGTAATATGAGCTTGTCATTCATCAGGAATCTGTTAGCAACCTGCCAGCTGATGGGCTGCCAGTCCACCAGGCACCCAGCCCATCAAGAGTTGCGGCCCGCCAGAAGAGCACGAGAGCAAGGAAGCCTAACCCTCAGGTCACGGGAGACAGGTGGACAACGTGAGTCTATATATGGCGTGTGATCCAAGAAGAACTCATCGAAGATCGATCACGGCTTTGGCACGGCGGCGGCGACAACCTCACTACCTGTTCTACCAAACCTACCTAGCTGCTTCCCCAATTCGGCACATCTGTGCTTGTAATCGACACTAGCTACGCTTGTAACTGAATCCTAAGCCACTCTCGTTACTGAATCCATCGATCTTTGATGGCGTAGCTAACAGAATCCGTGATTGTTTCCCTTCGTACGATAAATCTTGTATAACAACGAATGTGGAGAAGGTTGTGATGAGATCTGCGCGATCGATATTGTTCTCCTTCATTTCAGCTGGTTCTGGGGGCTCGTTAGACCCTTGACCTTTGCTATTTATTTAGGTGAACTGTCTTGAGCGGCTTTGCCATGTGAGCTAAACGCAGAAGCGAACACTTGGCACCAGATACTGCAGAGAACTGTCGGTAGCAGACAGGATATGAAATGGCTGCAGCTGCGACACAGCAAGACGTTGCCGTCGCGCCACTGGCCAGCTCGATGGCATCCCGGAAAGCGAGAGCAGCGGCAGCAGACGTGCAAGCTCATCGCGACGCAATGGACCATCCATTTAACAGGAAAAGGCGTCTCCTGTTCGCGCTGAGCGAGAAAGGAGAGCGAAAAAACCTCGTGCTCGAATCCGAGAGCCCAGCAGCGCGATCTGCCATGACAGCGAGGTCCAGGCCCCGGACGCCGAACACGTCGCCGCACGGATCCGGGGGAAGATGTGTCTGCGTCGCGCTGTTGCTCGGTGTCGTTGTCCGGCACTCCGGCAAGGGGTCCCGCGACGTACGTCTCCCCCTCCCTCTCTTCTCGCGCGGCAGGAGATCGAAGAGAGAAAAACGCAGGACAAAGGCCATGGCAGTTCCGCCGCGCGCGTGGTGTCCCTGTCGCTGCCGGCTTTACGTGGCGCGTCACTCACACATGATGTCGTCGTCCCAACGCAATGCACTGCCGCTCCCGGCCGTTCGAAATCAACGGACACCGACAGATCGACGGGTCGCGTGTCGCCTCATCCTGTATTTTCGACCATCGGCTTCTCGCTCGCTCACAAGGTCACAAACACACGGCTCGCATAACCACCAAAGATCTCAAAATATCATCTCTGTGATTGACCATCGACCGTAATGATCCATGCCTTTTGGAGGAGGAAACGAAAAGGATCTGACCAAGGATTTGTGTCTGAATAGACCAGCAGATGGGAGCCGATCTACTGTGTTAGATTTTTTCTTCTCGGAATATCGGATTTGATCGGCGTCGTGCACTCGTGCTCGTGCCCGTGGCGATCACGATGTGAACAGTCCATGTTACGCAACGAGCCTTGCCATGGATTTTCTGCTGCGCGTATGATTTGTTTCTTGGGTCGTCGTTATCTGAGAGTTTTACTTCGGTTGTATGATGTGAACTTTTGTTTCAGAATTTTCACATTCATCATTGAGTAATTGATAAGATCATGAGTCGCTGCCTGCCGATCCTTTTAACCCGAGCGCAAAATCTCCAACGAAAGGGAACTACCAGAGGCTACGCACCAAGATCATGGTCGGAATAAGACGACTAAGATGTCCCAAGCTACTGGATTGGGGCGAGTCGTCTGAGTAGCCGGGCACTTGCATAACACTCTCATGCTTTGCCGAGTGTTACACTGGGCAGCCGGCACTCAGCAAGCAGCTCGGTGTTTGCCGGTGTGATGGTTGATACTTGACAAACAACGCACTCGGTAAAAAAAGAAAACATGAAAAAGACCGATGCCGACGGCTCGTTTGTCGAGTGTTTCAGCACTTGACAAAGAGCACGGAACTCTCGGCAAAATAATGACGAAGGGTTGCCGGCGTGCGTCATGTGGCGGGTGTTTGCCGAGTGTATACACTTGGCATACGGCTCAAAGGTATGCCAACTGTACACACTTAGCAGACCCTCACCTCACCAGGGCCTAATTGTTGCCACATGGGGTATACTGACATTGTTTTAACGTTCTTGTAATTCAAAATGACTATATATATTTCACAACAAGCAAAGGCTCGAAATAGTCCATCGTGGGCAACATACAACTCATAAATATTATCAAGTTTCACATAGTCCACCACATATGTTCATATACATAACATCAACGCGGATTTACTACCACCGGTGATAGCTGTGCATGCACTTAGAGCCATTTGATGTAGATTCGTGATTCGTGCTGTCGTTAACGTCGTTAGGTCAATAAGAGCCGTGCCCAGTGTCTTTTTGTACCGTGCCCGTAAGAATTGCAATAAAAACACGGGCCGTGTGCGGAGGTTGGGAGCCGTGCCGCCTATTCCCGTCAGAAAAAAGGTACCGTGCTCGTAACCTCCCTCCCGGTGACCGATTCGATGGCGAAACAAACGAAAAGAAACTGTTTTCGTTGCCGTCGACAGAGAAAAAAAAAAGTGCACCTTGCTCGGCTCAAAATCAGTTTTCAACTCAGTTTCCTCCCATGCGGATCTCCGTGCTAGCAAAAAAATTGTCGATCAAACGTGATTTTTTTCAGCATTAAGTAAAAAAAACCATCACCTCTCATTATCAAGGACGTGATTTGATTTCTTCACCGTTCACTAAAGGAAACTGATTTTGAAAAAAAAAGGAAACTGATTCAAGTGAGAGAGAGAGGACCGGATCTGCATGAAAATAAAAGATTGGGGTCCTACAATATTAGAACAATTTGGATCTGGATCGAGAAGACAACATATACAAAAATCAAACATGGACATGATTCCCTCAAACAGTGAAACAAAAATCAGATCGGAAGGGGGAAAACGTGAATCGGATCAGATTAAAAAAGTGAATCCGGCCGGTGGGAGGCTTGGGAGGAGCCGCCGGCCCACCACACGCCACCACGTCTTCTTCTCCGGTGGACGCGCGCGTGCAGGACCTCTGCTGGATCCACCACGCCTCCAGTTGGCTCCTCACCTGAATCCACGAACACTCCATTGTCTGCATCTTGGAGATTGGCCGAGAAGCTGCAGCCCGAGCTGGCGGCAGTGAGGAGGCACCGTATATGGAGCGGCGCCACCGTATCGGCGCGATGCAGGTGGAGGCGAGGCCGCCTCCGGCTCGGGGATGCACCAGACATGGAGCTGCTTGGGATGGCTGCGGGAGAGGACGAAGGGGGGGCATGGCGCTGGGGCTGGCGGGATCCGGTGGAGTTGAGGGGAGGATTGGGCCGGGTGGGGGAGGAAAAGAAGAGTAAAAGAATCTGCAGTTAACAGATAGGAGACGCCGTTAAAAAGATCTACGGTGGAAATTGTCCTATAGGATGATCAATCGTGAGATGCATATGCGTAGGTATCACCGGTGGTAGCCCACTATTTCCATCTATAACATAGTCAATAGACAAGTAAAATACATAGATAGTCCACTGAAAGTTCGACATGCAGCAATCAGCACTCGGTCACAGACATAGCATACATAATGTACAAGATACAAACCAATAGATTAGATAGTCCACCGAAAGTTCAACATTCAGCAATCAACACTCGGTCACATACATAGCATACACAATGTACAAGATACAAACCAATAGATTGGAATTGAGTTAAGAAATAGACTTTAAACACGGCCACAACAAGAAAGTCCACCACCGACAACATTTGCAAGGTGTAGGCTCAGAATGAATATGATATCACTGAAATGATTATGTAAATTCAAAATTATGGCGTTCAACATGTATAGAATCTTGGTTTGGAACAGGATACGTGATTGGACAAGGCACGTGTCTAGAGTATAAGACCAACTCGATCATTCTCTTTGCACCTACTCTAAACAATGTCCTAATTATTACATTTATAGAGTCCCTCAGAGTATTTTGGCCAGCTTATGGGGGTGGTCGAAATAACTCTAGGTATGCGATATATTACGTTTTTCGTTCTACTTCGGCTTTGTCTATTTTATTGGCTAATTGTATTGGCTCAGTCATTATTTGGACGTAAAGAATTGAAGAATTTAGAGATTGTCTATATTTGAAAGAAATATCATGTTTTTTTGGTTATCGTCCCGTTGAGTTGGCATTGCTTTCACATGTGGCGACGATAACAACTGAAATTGACTTTGTGTGTGACAAAAATCATCAAAACCGAGTTGCGTAAAAATTTGTGATGGCTTCTTGATGATTCTTGGTGATGTGCTACATCGAGCGAGTGATATTCAAAATTCTTGATCGATAAAAATATGGAAAATTTTCCAAAGAAAGAGCAGAGGTTTGCCATTGGTATGTTTTCAGGTTACTTATATTTAATAATTTTATATTTTATTGGAATAAGTGATTATGAATCGTATATAGTGTTAATGTGTTGGCACTCTTTTAGTCTTTGCCTTTTTTTAGAGTTTGCCCTACCTCTATTTTTTTCTTCGTTCTCCGCCATTGGTAATAGCTAATAAAACGGAAATTCATTGTTAATTTCGAGCTCATATTCTCCTGTTTAAGTATGAAATTCGAACAAAAAAGAAAAATACTCCAAATAATTCTGAAAAAAATCAGAGAAAAACATGTTAAACTGCTCTATATACATGCAAAGTTTCGGGAAGAAATGACATATTTTTTTGTTCTGTGCTAAAAAGACAAATTCAGTGGCTGACATGAGATTTAGAAAAAATTAAAGCACTGATTTTGTCTTTTTTTCACAGAACACAAAAAAGTTTGTTTCTTTATGAAACTTTGCACGTATGTAAAACACTACAACATGTTTGTCTCTGACTTTTTCAGAATTTTTGAAGTTTTTTTCTATTTTTTTTTAAATTTCATACTTAAACAAGAGCATATGAGCTCGGTAGCCAAATCACATTTCCCCTAATAAATTGTTTAACTACCGTCTTTGCCCCTCTTTTTTTTTGCTCTGCAATCAATGCTACGGAGTACTAATGTAGTGGAAGGGAGGCACACCGTTGTCGTCTACCATCGGTCGCGGCGAGATGCGGAGATGCCTAAGCTTGTGAGATATCCGCTCGTCAGTCAATGATCAACTCAGTACAAGCATTTGTGTCCTTGTTTGCAAAGGAAAGCTAGGGGAATGTTTAGTAGTTTCAGGCGGAAGAAATTAACTGAAGAGTTCGCATTGCCACGTCTAAGCTTTGTACGCGGCCAAGCCAATCACGCATGACGGAAAAATATCACGCCGGAGATCATGGACCAGATGGCCGGTTGGCTGTTATTCTAAAGCTTTGGTCCATTGCACAAGGCACCGAAACCATTGAACCCGATGCACACCCACACGCGCGCTTACGTGCCGATACGTTCGGCCACAAATTCCAAGCAAAAGGGTCCGGAATTATCATGCCCGGGACGCGTCTCGTGTCCTCGCGCGGGGAGCGATTGAAAAGATCTTGCTCAGCGACACCTGTCTGGTTCTCTTCTCCCACGGCGTTGCCTTCCTACTTGCCGGCGGCCGATCCGGCGATGATAGACGCGTATAGCTGTGCAGATTCATTTCAGATTAAGCTCGCGAAATTCCGTTGGTTGTCACGCCTATAGTTCGGCGTTAGCACACCAACTCAACAAGAGCGATAATGAAAAAGTTTTATTTTAAACTTTGAACTCATGGAGGTCGGTCAAACCCTGAAATCAAACCTGAACTTGTAAATCTTGATCTATTTTGAACCCTACACATGTTTGATGCACCGGGAATACGATGATCGGGACCAAGATTGCAGGCTACTCTCACTAAGAATTCGGGCCCATTTTTCATATCCATCTCCTTCCCCTATCTCTCCCAAAATCACTCTAAATCTCATTCTCCATTTAATTCGATGTTTAGATAGCGTACACGGTGCTAACCAGTTCTAGGTTGTTCCGTGGTCACCGGGAGCTCAGGTACGCGGGACACGGTCCGTCCAAACATGATGCAACCAGGAGCTCATTGTGCGGCTCCGTGTCGATACGCCGTGTGCGGTGCTCTTGGGGCTCATGAACACCAGGATTCACGTCGCTGGGACATTGCCTCGCCGTCACATGCTCCGTCCTCGACTCAAGCAGCTCCGCATCTGGGAACATCGGCTTGGCCCCGGGTTGCGTGAAGGAGGTCGGGAGATAGGCGCGACAGAGGTAGAAGTGCTGCCCGCGGAGGAAACCCCTAGCCGAGCGTATTCAGCCGACTAAGGAGGAGGCCGGGAGCGGATTTGAGAGAGAGACGGGAGGTTGAAGATAAATGGGACATGTGGATCATGTTAGTCGGTGAGAGTAAAAAATTATTCAGTTTCAGTTTATTTTTCTATAGTGGAAAATTTGTCAAGGTTCAAAATAGACCGGGATTGACAAGTTCAGTGTGCGAACGACGAGAATTTCGACTTTAGGCTCGAGCCGCTAACCTCTACGAGTTTAAGGTTTCAAATAAACTTTTTCAAAGCGACGAGACCATCTCTTGTTAAACTTCAATGCAAGAATGTGGAGATAGTAAAACGGTTAAATTTGGTGATCATCAATTGTTATGTACTCGCTTCAGCCCGAACTACTTGATTTAGATTTGTGTATATTTAGATGTACATACACTCTAAAACTTGACCCGTATTTGAGAACCTGCATGTGGCAGGATGGTTAGGAGGGTGGTTGTACCCCAACCACCAGAGTTTAAACCTCAGGTTTGATGCTGGTGTTTCTCATTTAAGACGGATAATTCTTCAGTGAGAGGCGACGTTCCCGTCGACAGCGAGTCGGCTGTGGTGACTTCGTCAATCTCAAGACTTGACCCGCCGGCTCAGTCTCTTGGAGGTGCTCATAGGAACATGGTGTGCTTGTGTGCGTTCATAGGGGTGAGTGTGTGCGCGTATATGTTAGCGTCTGCGTTGTACAGTGTTTCGAAAAAAAATTGACCCGTATTTAGATAAATTCATGCAAGTATTTTCGGAAAGTCAATCTAGCTGTGCCATTAACTTTATGCATGTGCCCATACTGGACGCGTGGCTTGAGTATGTGACCAAAACGCGTTGCTCTAGATCCGAAAATGGGTCCGACCTTCCTTTCTACCGATGGCTCCTTCCTTTGTGCTATGCACGTAGGCGTGTCGTGGAGTTCAGTGCATGGCATCGTCACCAGAAATGGACCGGCCGGCACGGATCAGCGGCGTGGTTCGATGCCTGCGATTTCACATGATTCGCGTGGAGGGATAAGCACTCCCAGAAGAATTTGCACATGCGGAAATGCTCGGACGAGGGTTCCGTTGTAGTGAGCGAAATTACAAAAGAAAGGACGTCGGATTTCTTTCCAAAACCATTTTAAACTGGGACTGGAGGCATCTGCTGATCACAGGAGAAAGTAAAATAGCAGAAAACCAACGCAGATTTGTGGCACCCGAGCACCGGTGCATCTGTCAATTAGAAAACTGAAATTTTAAATTTAAGTATGAAAAAATCAAAAAAGAAATCAGGTGATACATATTCACATTCTCTACGTATATGCCAATTATGGGTGCAAAAAAAAATCATATTCCGAGTGACATAAAAATAACAAAAATCTGATCAGTACGAAAATAGTATGTTTAATATGTCAGAAATTTCTCCTTTTTATGTAGCCAAAATACATGTTGTTTTTTACGAAATTCCTGGCCTGGCGTACTTACATAATATGTATATGTGTTAGTGTCATGGAAAAAAATAGCACGTTATAGCGACGCTAATATCACACTATAGAGTTTTGTGAATTGTCACGCTGAAAAAATCGTGTACAATGTCTCGTTAATAGCACGCTATAGTGCGATATAACACGCTAATATCATATTTTAAGGCCGGTGCTGTTTTGTTATAGCGCGCTATTTTTTTCCTTGGTTTGTGTACCAAGTTACAGATTTTTTTAAACCTGGAAGTATGGTTTTCAAAAATTTCAAATATCAAGTGCACTAGTGCTCGGTAGTCACTGCAGATTTTCGGCAGAAAACAATGTATATACAGATCAATGAATTTTACGAACACAAACTGAAGAAAAATAATCGATCAGTACCCTTGTCAACGGAAAGAACCACGGATCATCTAATATTTCAAAAACAAAACGCGGATCCACGTACGTAGTACGTGCATGGTGTGGCCCAGTGGCGTAAGAGCGCTAGGTAGGGGCAGGACGAGGGCTACGCGGCGAAAAAAAAAAGGGGGGTGGGGCAGGATGAGGGCGACCAGGAAGGCAGGAGCAGGAAGAGCGTACACCACCTCTTGCCTCTCTCTCTCACAGCTCCAGCTCCACGTGTATCCCCATACCACCGCCGGCCCCCTCCCCTATCCCTCCACGGATGAGCGCATCGTCCACGTCGGCCTGGTCCCAGCCCCCGCATGCAACCACGGAGCCACGCACACGTGTTGCCCCACCCCTCCCGCCCAACACCGGGCACCCAAGTAAGCAATTACCGCCCGCCCAACTCGTGTCGTGCGCCCGCGTAAGGCTGCGCACGGTTAACCGAAAACCGAGAAATCGAACTAAAAAAATTGAAACCGAACCGAAATTGTGGTTATTTTGGTTTTCGGTTAGTAAAATAGCTAACCAAATGCCTTGCGGTTAATACGGTTAATAACCAAAAACCCAGTGGTTAACCAAAAAATCGAAATGCGTATTAACTTTTATTAATTTGCTACTTTTATTAACTTTACAGGTTACTTGTAGCATGTGATTTGCTACTTATATAGACTTTTATTAACTTTATGGGTTATTTGGTTACTTTGGATCATATGCCTATTAATTTTATAGTCTATTTCATTATTTTGTAATATATGGCCACAAAAAGAAATTGTCATTTTAAAATTCGCGTCAACTTAGATTAATTTGGTTATTACCGAAACCGAATCGAAATTAAATGGTTATTACCAAAACCGAACCATATTCTCGTACAAAACCGTATTTATCGAAAAATTGAAACCGTATAAATAAAAACCATTTAAACCGAACCGAATTAACCAGCGCAGGCTTACGCGTTGCCTTTCCTACAGCCCAGTGGACGAGCCAACGCCTCGACACGCGTCCCGCCGGCCATCACGTGGTGCCGCATCCGACGGCCTCCGCGCCATCGCACAACTGTACTGTCCGGCGCGCGGCGCGTGGCGCGTGGCGTACCCTCCTCCCCACCCCCGCCACCGCATTTATATGGACGCGCCACTTGCTCGTTGCCCCTTCAAAATCGCTCTCAAGTCTCAAGCCTTGCCATTTGCCAGACGAGAGGAAATATTCAGCTGTTGCCTGCTGTCTGTTTGAGAAGCGCTTGCTTTGAAGATCGAGTACGTTTGTTGTTGATTCATGTCGGAGGTCTGCTGCGACGTGCCGGCGGCAGCGGCGGCCGAGGGGAAGGGCGCGGAGTACGACGCCGGGAGCCGGGCGGCGCGGCGCCGGAGGATGGAGATCCGCAGGCTCAGGCTGGCCGCCGAGCGTGGGGCGGAGGAGGAGGTGTCCTGCAGGAAGAGGCGGAAGCTCCAGCCGGAGGCCTCCACGGACGAGGAGGAGGAGGAGATGGCGGAAGAGGTCGAGCCCGCCAGGTACGGCGTCACGTCGGTGTGCGGGCGCCGGAGGGACATGGAGGACGCGGTCTCCGTCCACCCGGACTTCCTCCCGGGCCACCACTTCTTCGGGGTGTTCGACGGCCATGGCTGCTCGCATGTGAGTACCTGCCCGCCCCTGCCTCAAACAATCCTTGGATCTAGTAGTATATCTCTACCGAAACAATCCTTGCATGTGCAGCTCGTCGAACTCGTACTTATCGATTGATTGCATGTGCGTGTAGGTCGCAACGTCGTGCGGAGAGCGGATGCACGAGATCGTGGCCGAGGAGGAGGCCCGCTCGTCGGGGTTGGACGACGCGGAGCGGTGGAAGGGTGTCATGGAGAAGAGCTTCGCGCGGATGGACGCCGAGGCCGTGGGCTCGAGGTCCAGCAGGGCGCCCACCTGCCGGTGCGAGCTCCAGCTGCCCAAGTGCGACCACGTCGGCTCCACGGCCGTCGTCGCCGTCGTGGGCCAGCGCCACCTCGTCGTCTCCAACTGCGGCGACAGCCGTGCGGTGCTGTGCCGCGGAGGCGTCGCCATCCCGCTCTCATCCGACCACAAGCCGGACCGCCCCGACGAGCTAGAACGGATCCAAGCGGCCGGAGGGCGCGTCATCTTCTGGGACGGCGCCCGCGTCTTCGGCGTGCTGGCCATGTCGCGGGCCATCGGGGACAGCTACCTGAAGCCGTACGTGATCTCCGACCCGGAGGTGCGGGTGCTGGAGCGGACGGACGGCGAGGACGAGTTCCTGATCCTCGCCAGCGACGGGCTGTGGGACGTGGTGAGCAACGAGGTGGCGTGCAACGTCGTGCGGGCCTGCGTGCGCGGCAGCCGGAAGCGCCGCGGCGGCGGGCGGTCCAGCCCGACGTCCAACCTGAGCCCCATGCAGAGCAGCGGCAGCGGGAGCGGCAGTGGCAGCAGTAGCGGAGACGAGGCGGCCAACGACTGCGGCGGCTCTGCCGGCTCCGGCTCCGGCTCCGGCTCCGGCTCGGAGAGCGACGACGACAGCGGCGAGTTGGAGAGGGCGTGCGCCGAGGCGTCCGTCCTGCTGACCAAGCTGGCGATCGCGCGGCAGAGCGCGGACAACGTCAGTGTTGTCGTCGTTAATCTCAGGCGCCGCCCGAGATTCTGACCCGCCGACCGCTGGATCGTAGTCGTCCATGACCATGCATCCACAGCGGGATTCATGATTATACAAACATAATTGTTTCGTTTATTTCTCGGTATCGTAAAGAAAAGGTGTTCGGGTCAGACAGATCCAACCCACACCGCCCCCGCCATTTTTCCTTTACAAAAGCCGGTGGTGCTTCCGGCGTGGCCAAAGAAACTTTCTCCGGCGTCAGTCAAGAGAAACTGTAATATAATCCTTTGGCTCGTGGAAATGATCAGAGCTTAGTACATGCATTATCGCCTCCTCTGACTAGATCGATCGTGTTGTTCTTTGTATATCTACGCAAATATGCCTTGGTCGGCCTGATTGCGCAATCGTTTGGACGCGTCCGGCAAGGAGAATATTGCTGCGGAGCCTCGAGTACAATATGCCTTCGTTCCGGCGGATGTTCTTCTCACTCATCGCCGCTGCCAGGACCAAAAAGCTCACATTGTTAATTCAGCTTCCGGTAGAAGAAGAACCACCTTCCCACGCAAATGCGTCGTGTCGTGCTCGCCGCTGCTGCTAGCTTCGTGGCCGCTGAAAAGACATTGCCGCCGGCCGGTAGGTGAGCCGTGTAGAAGTGAGTCAACAGATCCGCGTGGACACACACGAGGAAGCACGGTACGCTGCGATTTGACGACGGGTGGCGGACGACTCTGACGATTAATGAGTAAAGTCTGAAACAAACCTTGAAATTGTAGACCCTGTCTGAATCAAACCTCAGACTTCTGATCCGAAAATCAGCACCCTGGACTTACGAATCCCGGTTAATCTAAACCCCGATAGAGTTTGGATCAGTTTGGCACCCTGGACTCGCGCAAGGATCTCGCCTACATGGCCGCCGCTCGTGGCGAGGGGCCTCGGGAGCCCTACCCTTCGGCTTCGCGTACTGGTGATGTCGGGACTTACTGCGGCCGCGTGGCGAGAGCAGCGATGGGCACAACACCGACGGCCGGACGCTGGGGTCGCCTTCATCTCCCTCTCAGGCGCTCGACCCTGGGCGGAGCTCCTGGTCCGCGTTGCGTTCTCCCACCCGGAGTCCCTAACCATCACCGCCACAAATGCGCTCGCAGGAACCTCGCCATGGCCGCCCCGGCGCTGCTCCTGCTCCTCTGCGCCTCCTCGCACGGGCTCGCCTACTCTGGGCTCGGGTCTTGCCTGCAGGGTCGCCGCTAGTGGCAGTTCGGCGGGCACCTCGCCGGCGGCCGGAGCGTCGGGGTCGTCGTGAAGTGAGCTTGACACGAACGCGGTAGACATGACAGGTGAAGCCTGACGACGTGACGCTGGAAAAGGATTTCCGCCAGGATCGCTTTCGTCCTAGTTCACCAAACGAATCCAAGGTATAAATTGACCAGGATCCGTAAGTATAGGATGCTGATTACCGGGATTAGGAGTCTGAGGTTCAATTCCGACACCCTCTACGACTTCAAGGTTCTTTACAGACTTTACTCACGATTAATTGGAGTGGAGAAAAGAAAAAGAAAGAGGAGACCGATGAAATCACGCTTTCTGGGAAGGTGATTGTATGCCACCTGTTGCGCTGTCCGGAGTTTGGCCGCGTCCAAAGATTCTTTCTGCGGATTTTGCATTGTTTCGTTTGATCGGGACGGCGTTTATCACGACACACGGGCCACGTCAGGCCCTTTTCTGGTATCCTTTTCCCTTCCGAGGACGCTTGATGGTGATGCTGATACTTTTCTGCTCTAGCTAGTGGAAAGTACGTAGCTGTATTATTCAGCGGTAACGTACACCTGGCTGCTCTCTGCTGGTGGATTAGTATGGGCTTTTATGGTTCTGTTGTAGTTTGACAGCTACGGTGGATATGTGATTATATCCTGCCTTTGTGGAAACTGCATAGTCGAAGCACACCACGCAGATAATCAAGGGGAAACGTTATAAAATACTGTACTTCAGACAGTGCCACTGAAGCGTACGCATCGCTACAGATTTCTTTCTGCGAGCCTATTTGGGTATTGAGTAGCAAAGTGGCATACAATAGGTGGAGGCGGTGTTTTGGTTTGTGGGATACACTCTCATTATGAAAAATATAATTTCAAAATATTTATAATGTAGAAATAATTCTGACAAGAAGTTCAGGACATACACCCGGACATTTTATGTTCACGCATACAGTTTCACGAAAAAAGACATATTTTATTGATTGTGAAACAAAATAAATTTTGGTGCTACAAAATAACTTATCACCCGACTTTTTTCTTTCTTTTTGACACAATGTTTATGGGTTAAAGAATTGTTTAGGGTGTCAAAAAGTTCACGGGATTTAAAAAATTGTTCACGTGATTCAAAAATATTCACGAATCCAAAAATGGTCATGTGGTTTGAAAAAATATTTTTCGGATTAAAAATTGTTCAGGGTGTTGAAAAAGTTCATGGGATTTAGAGAAATATTCACACGGTTTACAAAATATTCGGGGAATTCAAAAAATGTTCACGGATTAATATTAATGTGGTTCAAAAATGTATACGGATAAAGAATGTTCAGGGTGTTAAAAAAGTTCACAGGATATTGTGAACACAATTTAAAAATGTTCATGGGATTCAAAAAATTCACATATTAAAATGTGTTAATGTGAATCAGAAAATGTTTACAGATTAAAAAATGTTCATGCTGGTTAAAAAATCACGGGATTTCAAAAATGTTCACACAGTTAAAAAAATATTCACGAGATTCTAAAAATCTTTAAAAAACTTATAAAATTACAAAAATTCATGGTGCTGAACAAAAAACGCGAGGTTTGGAAATTTTTCCACAGAATTGAAAAATTGTTAACTGGATTTAAAAAATAACTTTTGTATTAAAAATATGTTCATGTGGTAAAAAATGGTTACGGATTAAAAAATGGTCATGGTGTTGAAAATATCACGGGTTTTTTATAAATGTTCACACATTAAAAAAAATATTAAGGTGGTTCAAAAAATTCACGGATTAAAAAATGTTCATATGGTACAAAAAAATGTTTATGTTGTTGAAAAAATTCATGTGGTTTGAAAAAATGTTCACACAGTTAAAAAACTTTCGCACATCCAAAAATTGTTCACAGAGTTAATATAATGTTCACATAATTTAAAAAAATACGGATTCAAACAAAATATAATGTTCGCGATTTCAAAAATTGTTTGCTGGTTTGACAAATATGTTCAAAAGTTCATAATTATACATTCATGTATTACGAAAAAATAAAAAGAAGGAAATGAAAAAGAAAACAAAAGGAAGAATAACTGAAAACGAAAATCAAAAAAAAAAAAACGAAAAAAAAAGAATCGAACATGAGACACAAGTTTTAAAAAATAGAGAAAAAACAGATGGGCCGCCCATGCAGCGTGACTGCTGCAGGCGAGACGGCGCTAACACCGGCAGAGAGCGATGTATTGTGTCTGCGGTAATAGCGGCACGATATTGAGCCCAGAGTGCGCTGCTACTAAATTTGGGCCGAGCCTAACCGGCCTGGGCGCCCCAGCTACTTGTTCAGTTCCGCTAAAAAAAAGCTACTTGTTCAGTAACCAAAGCAGAATTCTTTTTTTTTGAGGAAGATCCGACGCATATATTCATGAAACACGGTACAAAATACAAACAGGTCCAAAAGGAAAGGAAAATTACAAGAGGATCCAGGAACTTGCATAGAGCCCCCCGAGCAACCTGCAGAGATCACAATCGGATCCAAGCCGTTCCCCAAGTACCTAGCCGTCGCCGGAGACGCCGTACCGCTTGCCGCCGGGAGACGAGCACCGCCACACCTTGTAGTCGACCGCAGGAGCCGTCCGCCGCCACGCAACGGAACTGAGACGCGCTGAACGAACACGGCCACAACGCGAGCTCCCCGCAACCACCCTTCTTCCAGCCGCCACGGCGCCGACCAGGTCCACCTCCAACAACCCCAGCCCACCTCCAGCCTCCGCTCCCCTCGCCACCACGGCCGGCCAGAGCAGGAACACCAGAGAAGAAGACCACCAAAGCCACCGACACAAAAGCAGAACCCCAACATCCAGCAGCTTCCCCCCTCGCCGCCTCGGCCGGCCCGAGAAGCAAGAACCGAAGAGAGGAACCGACGGAACAAGCTCCACAACCTCCCCGGCACAGAGGCCGGAACGGGGACAGGAGGGGAAGCACCAAGCCCAACACTCTGACGCCATCGCCACCGCCTACGACAGCGCCGCCCGGGCACGCACACCTACAAACTACTACCTACCTAAACGCGCGGACGAGAACCGGAGCTCCCCCCACCTCACGGTGCCGAGACGGCAACCGGAGGCGGAGGGGAGCGGCGGCAATGCCGGCGAGACGCTCGAGACTTCTGGTCGCCTCCTTTCCGCCTCTCTGCACTGTAGCGAGGGGAAGATAAGGTTCGACCACATAAATCAATGCTTCCACCTGTAGCAGCCGACAGTCTAGCCGACAAATCAAGGACCTTCACCTACCAGGCAAGATGTGATAGAGATCGCTTTAACAGATCCCTAGGAGACGTTGTGCAAGTGCTAGTAGTAAAAAGAAGCACATGTTCAACCATCAGTCCTATAGTACAGTCTAACACTGTAACACGAGTTCTACGAGTATTTTCTCATCACTCATCTAAGCGAGGGTAAAATAGCATCGCGGGTGAAGTTTGATGAAGATAATGTGACTCGGCCATTGTTTAATCGTGAGTACTTGTAATGACAAGATCCCGAGCTCTATGCAGGGCAGATTACACCAAGATCTGAGTTCAAGTCAGAACACAGATCTGTTCATTTTATAGTTTGTGTCCAGTCGGATCCAAGACAGCCAAAACGACGATCTACGTGTTCCAGCAACATTATTTTGAAATAAAGATTAACTATTTTTTTATAACACTACACAATGTATTTATACCTAGTTTCCATTTGGTTTTACTATTTCAGTGAAAGCTTGTACTACTGAAGTAGACATATAGTGAAATTTAGAAACCTCAAAAAAAAGAGTGAAATTTAGATAATATCCTATCTAATCGTGTTTGCTGTAATACATTGTGTAACCCCAAGTAAAAACACGGAACACATAGATCATGAGTTGTTACAAGGTGTAATTGACAGTTTCTTACCATAGCTTCCCAAGATCAGTTGATCGCACTCGGTACATCTTCTATGATTTTGTGTGCTTTTGTGGGTTTATCAATTCAAATCCAAAGTTTGCATTGTGTCTCTATCAATTTTGTATATTTTCTTCTTTCTTTATTTCAATGATGTCTTGAATATAAAAACGAATTCTCACAAGATATGTTCACCATATGCCCAACTTTCTCATGCTTATTCTTTGTATCATACCTTGAACATCACATTGGTCATCACTCTATCTTCTTCACGCTCCACCGCAATCTTTTGAGACACACAATGAACTCTTAACTTTAATGCATGATCCAATTGGTCAACCGTGGCTCACACATGAATCGATCATGACTATGACTTATGAGTCATTTCGTGAATTCTTTTCTTGTAATCATCTTAAGATATTGATCCTTCATGGATTAAAGTTTGAGCATGCTTCTTTTAAGTCCACAAAAAAATCTTGTAATTCACTATTCTTTTCTTTTTTACAAACATAGTTTTCAAGTATTGGCTGAATAAAGGTTCATAAAGTATAACCTGCCTCCCGCACCGTGTCAGTGAGGAGCGTCACCTCTCCGACAACTTTTGTTGGCGCCGCCTCTTCGATAATTGTTGCCGTTGCCGCGCGAGCTGCACCCGTTAGGTCCATCACTAATGCGCCGAGAGAGAACAATCCCACATCGCCACCGTTGGCCCCCCAGTGCCGGTGAAGGAAACAAAGGAGGAGATAAAGTATGAGACGGGGGACGGTGGCTAGTGTTTCGCCCATGATGCCCCAACGATGATGCATACTTCCGAATCTCTTGATTTGTTGTGTGTGTAGCACTTAAAGCCAAAGGTGACTCTGGTTGTGTGATTTAGAGCCAATTTCCTACCGTTCTCCCACTCAAAGGCACACGCTATTCAGAGCAAGACAATACTCTAGGGTTTAACAAGTCAGGGAGGGCCTTCTTGGGTCAATGTGCAGGATCGCTTCCAACGCACATGTCGAAGAGGCCATGCATCGAATGCTTGACATGGAAGACGTTGCCGAGTCAAAATGCCAGAAAGAAAATGTTACATACCAGTAATCTTGCCGTAGTCGTACGATGCCCGTTGGTTGACCTAGGAAATCGTGGCAAGAGCGACCTTGTCCGGCCTTTGGCTGATTAATTCCATGATTATGCATCAGACCAACTCGCCGTCGTGTTCGTAGACCATCTCCTCCGTCAATAGAAGAAGAAGAAAATTATTGTTGGCATGTGCCAGGTACATACGCCAGGCAGCGTGGCGTGCCGCCGACAATCATGGCCGGAAAGGAGGGAAAGGAGCCAGCGAGCCCACCTAAACACACTAATTAAGAAACCATGAGCTGCAAAGAGAGAACTGTTGAGCCAGTCTCTTTCTAAGAGCTTGGCTTAATTAGGAGTGATCGCCGCCTCGTCGTGGGAGGATTCTTCCAATACGATGTGCCATCCGCCTCAACGCACCTAACTACGATCGTCACCTTCGACGACTAATCAATCATCTGTACCATTACAGATTGACTGACTAATGGAGTTCGATCTGTACCTGTCGTGCTTCTAAATAAAATACAGGAACAATTTTTTACTAACTGAAAACTTACCCTGTTAGATTACAAAGGAGAAGCTAATACATGGCCCACGGGTCATTCAAACTCCGGGATAAGCTGGCCAGTTGTTCGATTATGGGTCGGCCGGTGGGGATTAGAGCTCGGGACAGCAAATCATTGCCACAAGAAACAAAAAGGGGCAGATGGGAGAAGCAGATTAGAACAGAAGAAGGGAAAAAGTTTGCAGAGGTTCATTAGGGTAGAAGCCAGTGTTAAATTAGTAGATTAAGCGCAGCAGCCGGAGCCCCGAGAGGGGCAGAGACAGAGAGGGAGGGAGGAAGCCAGTATAAAACCAGCGCCGCGTCGTTGGCAGCGATCCTGCGACTCAGCCGACGCTTTCCCCCTCTGACTTCGCCTTCCCCAGTTCTTCTCCTCGGCGCCAGCCATTGACGAGGCTCGGCTCGGGAGGATTCAGGCGCGTCGTCCCGTCTGCTTGCTTCTCCGCCGGCCGGCTGCCTTCGCGCGAGTCAAGGTACGTAGCCTGCGTGCGCCACGCCGATCGATCTCGTTCCTTGCTGCGTTTTCCGCCCTGTTCGTCGCTACGCGTTTGAATGTTTTGTCTGTATTGCCAATTGCCACCTGCCCTCCGCCATTAGAGTTACTCCCTTGTTCATTGCGTCATGGGTAGCGAGCGAGAGAGATAGGATCAGGAGGCCAGATCTGCAGCGAGCAAACCACCACTGTTCATTACTCCAGCTTTGTTATGTTCCCTTGTTCTCTTACGTGCGGGGTTAGGTAGGTGCGAGACCATTTCATCATCTCATCTCCTCGCTCTCGCTCTTGGATCCAGCCTGTAACCAATAGTTCAAAATAAAATACAGGAAGTTGTAGGCGAAGGAACCAAGAAGATCACGAAAGAAAAGGTCAGCTCTTTTTGTGCTCTGTACTGGACGGGCTGCTCTGGCTGGAGATCTAGTATCATTATTATCGGGTTAGTTTTTGGATGAACAACACGACGCCATTACATCCATAGGTAGATAGATTGATGGATGGATTAGGCTTAAGAGGAGCAGTGCCACCTCTGCTGACACCTGATCTATTTCCTCCATCCGCCTGCGTTCGCCACCTACCACCAGACACTATAAAGCACAATCGGCTGCTGCCTTAAATCTGAATGAATACAACCCGTGTTCCAAACCGAGGCTCTGACTGCAACCGGTGTTTCAAGGATCAGGTTGTCCTTCTGTCCCGAATGCCTTCAAATCAGTGCTGCTGCTGTTTTACTTTCTGTGTGCTACGTTCTTGCTCCTTGAATTGCCCGCTGCCTCTGCCGATGCACGGATGGACGCTGTCTTGGGACACATGGCACCTGTGTATCCGTGTAGGCAGGGCAGAGAGGGGTTCTTGGTGTCTTGTTCTGAGTCTGAACTCTAGCCTCCGACCTCCGTGACCACAAATTCTGGATCAGATCATCTCATTCTTGTTCTCCTGTTGCTTGCTGCATTTTCACAGGGTTGAGGAGGTTGAGTTGGGAGGACTGCCACCATGAAGGCCCTCATTCTCGTCGGAGGCTTCGGCACTCGCCTGCGGCCCCTGACGCTCAGCGTGCCTAAGCCGCTCGTCGATTTCGCCAACAAGCCCATGATCCTGCACCAGGTCAGCACAAATTATTTCCATCTGTATTTCCTATCAATGTGCTTCATTTATTCAGCTAAATGATACTACAACTGTAGCACGGCGGTAATTTTATGGGAATCAATGCAAAATTAATAAATTAAATGCAGTATCTTGCATGCTCATTCACCTGATTTTTTGTCTAGCTGTCATAATCTGCACTGGAGCTTGTTTATGTAAGCCACTCATCAGTCATTATTTGCTAGTAGGTGGATCCATGTGATAGATTCTTCACAACAACAGTCCGACCTGTATGTATCACCATCGTTGTCTCAAATAATTGTGGCAATAGAAACAAAAGGGATGGGTTTGAAATTCACTAACCAGTAATTGACCATTTCCCTGTCCTGAGTAGATTACATCTGTTTTGGGCATCAGATTGTTTTCCTTGACACTTGATTATTGAATCTTCATATATTTTTTCTTGTATATTTTCGTCACCAGATTGAGGCGCTGAAAGATGTGGGAGTTACAGAAGTAATCCTGGCCATCAATTACCAGCCAGAGGTAACTGACATATCTTGGCATGGGCGCCTTCGAACACTGTTCTTTCGTCAGAATCCTACTAAGATCTCACAGCTGCCTCCTGTATTGCTTCTGTCAAAAAATCGCAGGTCATGCTCAACTTTCTTAAGGACTTCGAGAGCAAGCTTGGCATCAAGATCACCTGCTCCCAGGAGACAGAACCAATGGGAACCGCTGGGCCTGGCCCTGGCCCGTGACAAGCTCGACGACGGATCTGGTGAGCCTTTCTTCGTCCTCAACAGCGACGTGATCAGTGAGTACCCGTTCGCAGAGCTCATCGAGTTCCACAAGTCCCATGGGGGCGAGGCCACCATCATGGTCACCAAGGTATGCACGATTAATGAGTAGAAACACTGATAAAAAATTAATCTTGAAGGTATCCATCCATATGATGAGTATACTGAGAAATGTAGCTGATAATAACTGATAGGTGGACGAGCCTTCCAAGTACGGTGTGGTGGTGACGGAGGAGGGGACCGGGAAGGTGGAGCGCTTCGTGGAGAAGCCCAAGGTGTTCGTGGGCAACAAGATCAACGCTGGCATCTACCTCCTGAGCCCGTCCGTCCTGGACCGCATCGAGCTGAAACCCACGTCCATCGAGAAGGAGGTGTTCCCGAAGATCGCGGCTGACAAGGGTCTGTACGCCATGGTGCTTCCGGGATTCTGGATGGACATCGGGCAGCCGAGGGACTACATCACGGGGCTGAGGCTCTACCTGGACTCCCTGAGGAAGAGGGCGCCGGCAAAGCTCGCGTCCGGCACGCACATCCTGGGCAACGTGCTGGTCGATGAGACGGCGACGATCGGGGAAGGGTGCCTGATCGGGCCGGACGTGGCCATCGGCCCAGGGTGCGTGGTGGAGCCCGGGGTGAGGCTGTCCAGGTGCACGGTGATGAGGGGAGCCCGGGTGAAGAAGCACGCGTGCATCTCCGGCAGCATCATCGGGTGGCACTGCACCGTCGGAAAGTGGGCGCGCGTGGAGAACATGACCATCCTCGGGGAGGACGTGCACGTCTGCGACGAGGTCTACAGCAACGGAGGCGTCGTGCTCCCCCACAAGGAGATCAAGTCCAGCATACTCAAGCCCGAGATCGTCATGTGATGTGACGAGTGAGCAAGCTGCCGTACCCATACTACATGGTGATCATGCCAAAGTTCATACAAAAAGGGGTCATGTATTTCTTCATATGTTTGTTTTTTTATTTATCTCTGAGCCATCTGAAAGTGTACCCCAACTCCCAAGTTTCTATCAGGCAAAATGTGTCTTAGTTAAGTTTAAGTCTGGGTTTGTAGATAGGTGCCAGATGAATGGGAATAAACTACAAAGCATCGTTTTACATTTTCTGCCTCCATTTTCTGTATGATGAGTTCTTTCATGAAAGTGTGATGCGTTCTTTTTCAGGTTGTTAGGCTGTCCTGTCATCGGACGTGGACTTTGCCACGTTTCCGTTTAGGTGATATTGTGGCGGCATTGGCGCAGTGGCGCAGAAGCTTCTGTCCTGAGTTTATTTATGTTGGCTAATGGCAAGGGAGCAGCAGCTTGTGATGGTGCGGTGTAAGTTACAGTTTGTGCACTGATCGTTAGCTGTACGATAGCAACTGACAGAACAATGCGAGACTGTTTCGTCAAGCACAAACCATAACCAGAAAAGCTGAACTTCAAACAGTATCGCGTGTACTTTAGTTTCTGGATGGTGGTAAGGCTCCACTGGCATGTGATTATTTATCTACCAACCTCCTAATTAAGCTCCCCTATTTGTGCATTAAACAAGTGTTATAGACCTCACAAAGTTTCTTTACAATTCAACTCTGTAACCGCATGCACTTGGCATTAGAAATTAAGGGGCAGATGGATTCAGAAGTTGACGTTTTGAGATACGTGGATTCCGTGCCCAACTCCAAGGACAAATCATTAGTACCTGAGATGGGCAAGAACAAGGAAGTCGAACGTGCGATCGACGAGCCGTCCCCAGTTCTTGGATGAGGACATCGCACCTAAAACAAACTGATTGGGTTGAGCGGGTCAATGAAATACGGGGCGGCTTGTAATAGGCGAACGTGCTGAGGAGACGAACTTCGGACCGGCGAGTCCTTAGTGCGTCTCCAACGATTTTATTTCAGTAACTTTTCTTTTCTCTTAGAATCACTGGTAATCTATTCAAACTTGACAACCATTACAGGAATACAGGTACAGGCTTTGATCATACACCCAACAAACTACTATAAAGCAACTCATATAACTAAGAGTTACAATACAATCTCTCGAATTCATCTTCTCCATGATATCAATCTTCGTAACACACAAATCTTCTAAGACTTTGGTATGAACACTGAAATCATATTGGAGCAACAATGTACATCGCCACTCTTACACTTGTTTGAATTTGGTTACCTTCAAAGGCTTCACAAAGCCCCTCGAGGCTACCATCTACAAAGATGAGAAGCTTTGAGAAACATGTTTGGGCCATTGATGATCCTATATAAGTACGTATCATTGGATCACAAGAGCTTCACTAGAAGACTAAAGAAAGACTCGCATCCATATGATTGGTTCTTCGAGGACACAAACCAAAAATCCGCAAAATTGGGCTCACCACCTCGAAATATGCTCTAGAGCCATGGAAGGACTCTTTCATTGGGTTTCTCCCCCCCCCCCCCCCCCCCCCCGGTTTGGTGGTGGAGGCTCAGGTTCGTCTTCGTTTCAGCTCCTCGGTTCGCTTCTCTCCATCCCTCTTTCATCCAAGGAGTTTTTCTCGGTGGTTTTCTTTCTCCTCGACTTTGTTCATTCTCTCGGAAGAATCGGTGGGTTTAGCACTTCAATGTTGCATTGGTGGTGATCGGTTGGGTTTCAAAGTTTTTCAATTATTTGATCGCTGATTCTAATTCTTGCTCGCCTCTAACAAAGTGGGGCATTTCATCTATATGGTCTCGAGGATAGAATTTGGTTGGATTTTTTGTGTCACTTTTCTCTCATTCGAGGAACACATCCCTCAACAAAAAATCTCATTTGGTGTTTTGCATTCAAACAAAACGAAGTTTATGGGGCACAAGTGATGACGTGAAACACACGTTCGTTGGGAGACCCTAAGAGGAAGGTATGATATAGTCAGCAGCAAGTTTTCACTCAGAAAGAAACCAAGGTTATCGAACCAGTAGGAGCAGCAACTCTTCAGAAGGTTGTCAACGGCGCCAGAAAAATAGCTGTCGCAGGGAGTCTGGACTGTTGACGTGGAATCTGCACACAACACAATCAAACTACTTTGCCCCAACGAAACAGTGAGGTTGTCAATTTCACTGGCTTGCTGAAAACAAAGAATTAAACGTATGGTGTGTAAAATGAGTATTAAATTGCAGAGAATGAAAAATGAACAGTTTGCAGTTTGTGGTTGTTTAATCAGTGTAAAAGAATGGACCGGGGTCCACAGTTCATTAGTGGTGTCTCTCCATAAAAGATAACTAACATGTTGGGTGAACAAATTACAGCTGGGCAATTGACGAATAGTGAGCGCATGACAATGCATATATATGACATGTTGACTACTATGATATTTAATTGGGCATTACGACATAATACATAGATCGTTATCCAACAGCATCTATAACTAATAATCCACCGCCGGGTTGTCATCCGAATCCCCCGTTGGTATTAAGTTGCAAGCAACGGATAATTGCATTAAGTAAAGTGCGTAATGTAAACAAACACATATGCCCGTGGACATAGCATCGTTAGGTTATCCCTAGTGGCAACAGCACATCCACAAGTTTAGAACTTTCTGTCACTGTCCCAGGTTAAACGGAGACATGAACCCACTATCTAGCATAAATACTCTCTCTTGGAGTTACAAGCATCTACTTGGCCAAAGCATCTACGAGTAACGGAAAGCATGCAAGATCTTAAATAACATATAAGAATTGATAATCAACTTGACATAATATTCAATATTCATCGGATCCCAGCAAACACAACATGTAGCATTACAATAATATGATTTTGATCATGTAGGGCAGCTCACAAGATCTAAACATGATGGCACAAAGTGGAGAGACAACCATCTAGCTACTGCTATGGACCCGTAGTCCAAGGATGAACTACTCACGCATCACTGCGGAGGCAGGCATGGCGATGTAGAAGCCTCCGGTGACGATTCCCCTCTCCGACAGGGTGCCGGGAAGAGGTTCTGAACCCTCCCGAGCTAGGGTTGATGACGGCGGCGTCTCTGGATCTTTTCGTGGATATTTGCTCAGGTACTTAGGGTTTTCGCGTCGGGGGGAATAAGTAGGCGAAAGGGCGGCGGCTGCGGACCCCCGAGGGGCCCACACCACCCCAGGGCGCGGCAGGAGGGGGGCCCGCGCCCTCGTGGCGTGTGGGGCCCTGGTGGCCCTCCTCTGCTGCTCCTTCGCTCCGTCAGGTGTGTTCTGGAAAAATAGGCACCCCCGTGTAGTTTCGTCCAATTCCGAGAATATTTCCAGACTAGTTTTTCTGGAATACAAAAACAGCAGAAAACAGGAACTGGCACTTCGACATCTTGTTAATAGGTTAGTCCCAAAAAATGTATAAAAGTGATATAAAGTAGATGCAAAACATGTAGCAATTGGTATAAAACAAACATGGAACATAAAAAATTATAGATACGTTTGAGACGTATCAACAAGCCACACCGACAAGACTCTTGAAAGATTAGCGACCATTTTAAGGCCGAGTATTCCAGCCTGTTTATATATCTGGGCCGGCACGGCGGCACCCGGTTAGCCAACAGCACCTTGGGGGTCCAAACATATCCAGGTGCCAGCTTTGTGAAATTTCACAAATTTAACCCTTTTGGCAAAGTTTAAAAAATAACCTTTTTCCAAAACTATTTTCAAATCTAACCCTTTTTTGTAGCGCCCAACGAGGGGGCGCTACACTCTTCTTTGTAGCGCCGTGGAAGAAGGAGCTACACGTCTGCCGGCGTGGCATTCTGGGGGCCGCATGCCTTATGTGTAGCGTCGTAGCGGATGGAGCCACACATCAGGGTGTAGCGCCCTATCCGATGGCGCTATGCTTTTAGGATTTCGATACCCGAGAGTCAGAGAGGATGCTGGCAACAAAGACTCGAAAATTCGCCAAGTAAATGTGTAGCTCCGCATGACGGGGCACTATACTTCATATTGTAGCTCCATGTCGTGTGGCGCTATACCCCTGAGAACTGATAAGTCGCTGGGCCGTGGGGTGGGTTAGGGTTTTTGGTAGATGTAGTTAATGATGCAGATTTAGTTAGGGTTAGTAGCTAATGAGCTAGATTTTGTTGTATTTGTTTTAAGAGCATTTCTTAGTGATTTTTTTGTATCATTTGATGCATTCGCGTTGTTCAAAATTTTCTTTTTAGATGGAGAGAATGGTTAGTATTCATCATGTGGATAAGGATGCCTTCTTGAAAGGCAATGTGGAGCATGACTCGAAGGAGAAAGTGGTGGTGTTTGACCGTAGTCCTAACTATGCGGAGGTTGTGAAAAAAGTGAGGATTGCATTGAATTGGACGGACCCGAATGATGCATATTCATTAGAAGACCATGCTTATCAACTCCGAGTTGTGTTGGGGTGCATATAACGAGACGGTGGCAGGATCTCAAGACAAGGCTCTCGAGTTATTTGCCACCAAGACGTTTGACTTGAACCGGTGTGCCTCCGAACATGATGTTAGGAGCCCGGTTCAAAATGAACCACCTCATGACCATGAAGTGTACGACACAACGTCTAGTCCACCTCCAGTGGCTCAACATGATTTTAGCCAACCAACAATGACCCAACACGAAAGGAGCCAACCTTCAAGCCCGATTCAAAATGAGCAATATGAAGAATCAGAGGAGGAGAGCGATGCGTTGGAGGATGAACTTCATAACAATGATATTGGTGATGTGGACAAATTGTATGCATGAGGATATGGACCATGACATCCCTTATAACCAAATTGGGTCATCACTCGATGCGGCAAGTCTCACTCGTGAAGTGCAAACTTCTTGTCCTTTCACTTTGCCTGCCCAGCCACCCCGCGGCCCAGCGACATATCAGTTCTCAGGGGTATAGCGCCACACGACGTGGAGCTACAATATGAAGTATAGCGTCCCGTCATGCGGAGCTACACATTGACTTGGCGAATTTTCGAGTCTTTGTTGCCAGCATCCTCTCTTACTCTCGGGTATCAAAATCCTAAAAGCATAGCGCCATTGGATAGGGCGCTACACCCTTATGTGTAGCTCCATCCGCTACGGCGCTACACATAAGGCATGCGGGCCCCAGAATGCCACGCCGGCAGACGTGTAGTTCCTTCTTCCACGGCGCTACAAAAAAGAGTGTAGCGCCCCGTCGTTGGGCGCTACAAAAAAGGGTTAGATTTGAAAATAGTTTTGGAAAAGGGTTATTTTTCGTTAAACTTTGCCAAAAGGGTTAAATTTGTGAAATTGAATCTGGGCCCACAGGACCGAGATTCTGGCGGGTCCCGGTTCCGTTCAGGACGGAACGACGGGGACAGCTGTGTTGATACCCCCAACAGCCCCCAACGCCATCCTCCCCCGGCTGACATTCCCTCCGGCCCCCGCCCTTCATCTCCAACCGCGGCGCCACCCATCGCACAGGTAATTGTTCCTCCTCCTCCGCCCCCAATCCCCATCCGGTCTTCTCCGAATCGCAGTTAGGGTTCGTAGCTTGCTCGATTAGAGGCTAGAGCACAGATCGAATGCTGTAGCCAAGGTTGTGTTTATCGTTGGATCCCCTGGAGTCGTATGGCGATGCGTGCGCTAGTCACGATTGCATTTGTGGACGTCGAATTGGATGCCCCTGGATCGCTAGGGCTTTTTATCTACAGCGAACGAATCAATTCTCCAATGTAATAGGGAAATGGGATGGGAGGGATAAGGGTGGAATTGGGTGCTCCTGTTACTGTCACATGAATAATTCTTCGTTGGTGGTATGATTTAAAGGACCTGTATTGTTGTTATTTACTGGGCATTGCAGTAGCCGTGCGGTGGGGTGGTCTGCGTACCAATGGCGAGGAAGCAGCACATCACAATATTCACCACGGCGAGCCTGCCATGGATGACCGGCACCGCTGTCAACCCCCTGTTCCGGGCGGCTTACCTCGCAAAGGCCGGGGACTGGGAGGTTACGCTGGTGGTGCCGTGGCTCTCGAAGGGGGACCAGATGCTGGTTTATCCTAACAAGATGAAATTCGGCTCGCCGGCGGAGCAAGAAGGCTATGTGCGGCGGTGGCTTGAGGAGCGGACTGGGGCGTTGCCGAGATTCAACATAAAATTCTATCCTGCGAAGGTAAATTTGAACAGATTGCCAACATATATCATTATCTCATATTATCATGATGTAAATATCCTTTTTATTTATGTGCAAGCTTTTTAGTATACTGTATAGGTGCATGTCATATAGTTTACTGTATAGGTGGAAGCCATATAATTTACTTGCTTGCTTGAAAGTTGACACGAAGCCTCCACTCTATTTGAGACACAAAAATACATCATGTACGTCTGGGCTCATCTACACAACTGTACAGGCATCTCTGTGAGCTTATCTTAGTTGTGTAACTAAATTGGAGTAGAATGCTTTTCTGCTTCTTAGTTGGATACTAAAAAACATTAGCAAAGTAGATCAATAGACAGTAGATGGCGATTTTTTTGGAAGCGTTTATGTATCCAGTACTTTCAGTGCTGTAGTTAGTAGCGAACTTGTGATAGTAGAGCATAGGACGAGCAGTAATTGAGAAGCACTGGCAGTACATAATTTGTATTCACCCGCTTGATGATAGAGCAGTAAAATGAGGATAGAAATAGAGGGAAAGGAAGCTATCGAATGGTATAAAACTTTCATGTACGCATCTAGGGAAGGACAACATTAATTGAGTTGGTGTTAGTAATGTTCTTTATCTTTTGACATCATGGTGACTAATGTAATTATGTTGAAACACAGTTCTCTACGGATAAAAGAAGCATTCTACCAGTTCGGGATATAACCGAGACCATATCTGATGAGAAAGCAGATATTGCAGTTCTAGAAGAGCCAGAACATCTTACATGGTACCATCATGGACGGAGGTGGAAAAACAAATTCCGTAAAGTTATAGGTGTTGTTCACACCAATTATCTGGAATATGTGAAGAGGGAGAGAAATGGGTACCTTCAAGCATTTTCTTAAAATATATCAATTCTTGGGTCACCGACATCTATTGCCATAAGGTTAGCAGTTTTACTCTCTATTCTGTTTATTTCTCATTTTATTTCAAGCTTTTGATTCAGTATTAACACCCAGTTGGTTGTATACAACCTACTAGTTATCCAGTTTTAGTGAGCTGGTTTTAACATGGATAACATCCATGGCATTATCATGTTTGTATCTGTCCATATTATTTTCACAGTTATTGTCTAGCTAGGTGCTGTCTCAACTTCTATGCACAGTCAGCTGGCATAATGTGCTGCTTTAATGTATTCATGAATGTTAATTTATTCATATTTGTGTTGGTACAAGAAATCATGTTTCCATAATTTGCTATGCAAACATGTGCTCCATTTTCTCTTCCCAAGGACAGTGTAATATTTTTGGTTTTGTACTTGGTTATGTGTGATTTCTGACTTGTTACTCACGATTTTCTAGGTTATAAGATTATCGGCAGCAACTCAGGAAGTTCCGAGATCTGTAATTTGTAATGTTCATGGAGTAAATCCCAAATTTATTGAAATTGGCAAATTAAAGCATCAGCAGATTTCTCAAAGAGAGCAATCATTCTTCAAGGGTGCATATTATATTGGAAAGATGGTTTGGAGTAAAGGTTACACAGAGCTGCTCCAGCTGCTTCAGAAGCACCAAAAGGAATTGTCTGGTCTCAAGATGGAGCTGTATGGCAGTGGAGAAGATTCTGATGAAGTTAAAGCATCAGCTGAGAAACTCAATCTAGACGTTAGAGTCTATCCTGGTCGCGACCATGCAGATTCAATATTTCACGAGTGAGATCATATGTTTTTCCTGTTCCTTCATTTTTTTTTGTTTCCTGTGCTCCAGTGGGGTCATAAATGCGATGTACCTGCTAGTGCTAGTTCTCGCTATACATTTTCATCGATTTACTTTCAATCTAACTGTGTTATCTTATGTATTGTTTCAGCTACAAGATTTTCATAAATCCAAGCACAACAGATGTAGTCTGCACCACAACTGCAGAAGCTTTGGCGATGGGAAAGATTGTGATCTGTGCAAACCATCCTTCAAATGAATTCTTCAAAAGATTTCCTAACTGCCACATGTACAGCACCGAGAAGAGTTTGTGAGACTAACGATGGCAGCACTGGCAGAGGAGCCACTCCCACTGTCAGAGGAACTGAGGCATGAGCTTTCCTGGGAGGCGGCGACGGAGAGGTTTGTTAGGGTTGCTGATATTGCACCGACCACACCTACGAAGCAACATCCTTCCTCTTCGCCGCGTTTCATGTACATCAACCCGGAAGAGCTGAAGAAGAACATGGAAGAGGCATCGGCATTCGTCCATAACACGATTTCTGGGTTCGAAACCGCCCGTTGTGTTTTCGGCGCAATACCGAATAGTCTGCAGCCTGATGAACAGCAGCGCAAGGAGCTCGGGTGGAGGCCTCAACATGGGTTATAGCTGCTCTTCTGCATGTTTGCTGCTGACACCGACCGTGGAATCACAACTAATTGCTGTCCAGCTGGGGGGCTCAGGGGACTAACTCGGAAACAGAAACATCTGTCTGCTCCAAAAGGGATAACAGTATGACATGCCCTCGTTTTGTTTCCTGGTAACTGCAGTTTCCTGTAACGCATCATATCTGGCAATTGTAAATTGAAACACTGGACGACGCTACGGTCTTGATCCTCATGTTTTCATGTGTGCTCTGTAAACATGTGAGAACTACCACCGTGTAAAGCCGCTTGTGTTCCGCAACATTCTGTCTGTGTGCTGCTGCTCTTCGCCTACTTGAAAAAAGTTTTGTATATCGTTCTGTTCCTATGTGCCACTTGTAAAACCTTGGGATGCTTTCTGGTGCTGAGCAGCAGCAGCAACGATGACGTGAGGGAGGCGTCGTCTTTGCTTCTGGTAGCAATTGACCCCTGCTCGACGCATTGCTGGGTGCACCTAACACGGTTCCGACCAAAGTTCCTTAATCAATTGGTACACGAACATGTCGGCCCTTGCGAAAATTTGCCAAAAAACACAATTCCAAATTTCCAATCATCAGCTTAGCCACACAGCATATGCTAGAATCATACAAGCTGGAGCAGGTCGCTACATAAATAAATATATGTATATATGTGCCCTCCTCTATTTTAGCAAAAAAAAACAGCATTATATGCATTGTGCGCTTGTGGCCAAAACAGGCGGGTATATCATATTCCACCAGGCAGAATCTTGCGAAGGACGGAGGAATCTCGCAGCAGCAGAGAGCAGAGAGGATAGGGATAACCATTAACCGAGTGAACAAGACCTGGTTTCGTTTCCTTCTCCTCTCTCTCTGTTCTTTTTTTTCCTCTTCCTCGGTTTCGTTTTCCCGTTCTCCGCAGCAACAGCACCAACACGGTTGCTTCTCCCAGCGGCGGAATCTCTCCCCCGACCGACTAAAAGTCGAGGGTAATCGCGACGGCGCCGTAACAACTCCGGAGCAGCCGGACGGCGGGGGCGTGGCGATGGAGGACCGCGGCGGCGGCCGGCGGGTGGGGGACTACATGCTGCTGCGCCGATCGGGTCGGGGGCCTACTCGACGGTCTGGCTGGGCAGGCACATCGCCAGGGGAACAGAGGTGGCCGTCAAGGAGATCGCCATGGAGCGCCTCAGCCCCAAGCTCCGCGACAGCCTCCTCTCCGAGGTCGACATCCTCCGCCGCATCCGACATCCCAACATCATCGCGCTCCACGACTCCATCAGGGTACCCTCTCCTGCTCCTCCCCGTTGTCTTCCGCGCGCTTGATTTCGATCTGTTACAGTTTTCTATGTGGATGTCTCCTGCGTGTTAGCCTTTTGTGCGTACAATTGGAGTTCTGATGGTGATGTATACTTCAATTTGGGGATGCTTCCTAGGTAGACCTTGAACATAGGACAGGTTGGAAGTTGATGTCTTGATATCTCTGATGTTGTTATGATTTTGAGAAACTACACAATCAGTAATACCCTCATATCTTAGCACACTGTAAGCTGATCATATTAGTGACCCCGCAAAAAAAAAAACTGATCATATTAGTGTAACACAAACATCATATGCTAAATCCCTTGTCCCTCCTAGTGCTGCTTGGTGTTGAGAAAAAAATAGTTTTTACCCTTGTATCCAGTGGCGGACCCAGGAATTAGGCAAGACGAGGGATGAACTGAATTAGGCAAGACGAGGGCTGAACTCTAATGCCCTACAAGCTAAAACTTTCTTCCCCCTCTCAATAACATAGTTCGTTAACCAAAGTATACCCAAATTCCTATATGACGTTTGGACATGAAACATGAGCTTAGTGCTTACACAAACAACATAATGAGAAAGACAAAAAAATAAAGCTAGCATAATTGCATAGTCAGGACACATTTGAGTACCTAAGTAAGGAAGATGTGCTCTCATTCCAGCCTATCATTTCCTCACCAATCAAAGGAGAAGAACCAGAACCTATGAAGGCCAAAAAAAGAATTAATCGGCAAGTAGTATGACTGTATGAATAATTCATGGTACATAAGTTTATATTTGTAAGGAAGTAATTCACCACTAGCTGCACGTGGTATTTGTCCCTTACATGATCTCACGCTTCGGAAACACTCTAAAATCGTATCATCTTCGATGCTTGCATATATGTCTTCATTTTGTTTTGGCAAAATATGTCTCACTTAATATAGCATGACATGCTATGGTTGATTCATCCGATCATCATTCATCTTGTCCCATATATATCTACATCGATTTCGGATTCCTGAGTCAAGGAGATTGGTTGGAAGTGGGGTTATGTGATCCGATGGAAAATAAGGTGACGCCTATCTTGATGAAAAAGTTACCCCCTTTGTTTTTATGTCTACTTGATCAGATTGAATAAAATTAATTAATACCAATCGGCTAATCCCTAGCCAGTTTGAACAATTCGAAAAAAAATGTAAAGAGAGAAATGACTGGAATTAAATCTTAAGACTTTGCGTATCAAAGCCGTTAAGCAAACATACCTAGGAACAAATAGGAACGGCAGCCAGCAGTTGGAGGCGAGTAGGCAACGAGCCGACAACGCGAGCGTGGAACTCCGGTGCATAGGCGGCGGCAGCGGGCTCTGCGCGGTCGAGCTCTCAAAGAGGAGCGCGGCGGCATGCTTACCACGATGTAGTCGAGGGAAAGGACTTACGTGATTGGAGCGTGAGGGTCGGGCGTCGGCCAAGCAGAACATGAACAGACGCATGTACAAGTACAACTGCATATGGATGCAAACAGGTGTGCTGTAGACTAGCTGAAAACAAATAGTGGACGATCGATCTGTAGCCTTGCAAATTGGTTTATGGATGAGCCTGGTTAGTTTGCCCTGGTCATTCTGGCCCAGAGGCTGGACTGTTGGAAACTCGATTTGTTTTGCAAAAAATACTGAAGGGTTACCTGTACTACATGGGCCAAGACCCGGGTTACAATCCAGGCCACCGGGGGCCCAGTTCTGCCCCTGCTCATATCTCAGAACACTAACTATGTTTTTCTTATTAGCATATATAAACTATGATCTGTTAATTGAATTGTGTCTGTCTTGTATACTCCTTTTAGGATGGTGGGAAGATATATCTCATACTGGAGTACTGTCGTGGTGGTGACTTATACTCTTACCTTCTACGGCACAAAAGGGTTCCTGAAACAGTTGCTAAGCATTTCATCCGGCAGCTAGGCAAGCATCTTCCTCAATCCCCTGTATCTTGTCATGTTGATTGATATTTTGTGTCTTTTATTTATAATCTTGTTTCTGCAGCATGTGGTCTGCAGATGCTTCGTGACAATAATGTGGTTCATCGTGATCTTAAACCACAGGTCAGTTTATCACTGCCAAGTATTCATTTCCATTTTATCTGCGTATTTCACGAGCAAGAGTCGACAAAAGAAATGTGATCTGGTTGCTTGATTCCTTTTTCAAGCCAATGGAATTCTAATTTTTATGGTTGTCCAAACAGAACATTCTTCTTGTAGCAAATAATGAAAATTCCATCTTGAAGATTGCCGACTTTGGATTTGCAAAGTGAGTTACTTCTGTTCTGTTTCTTTCATTTCCAGATATAGAATATAGTTGTTACATTTTGCACACGAACTTCATTTGTGAATTGAATTACAAATCTCTGATTTTATCTTGTTCTAGTTAGATTCCATGTAACATATTAGCATAACTACATATCAAATGATTGACATATGTATTTCTTTCGCTTATACTGTCATTTTTCAACTTTTTTTCTTGCTGACACATTTCAGCTTTTGTTAGTTTTTCACCGTTATATGATTTTATTTTCTTTTGAGCGACTAGCGCTATGACAATAGAATATTGGAACAAACACCATGCCATGGCCAAATGGGTCTGCTCCTTCTTAATTGATGTGTATTAGGTTACTATTCTGTTTCAATTGCAAAACGCACACTATCTAGTCCTAACGCTTAATGGGCTTTGCATCTTTCAATGGTAGCGCGCAGCACGGATCTTGGCGCGCATCGGACGGACGAAAAAATGACTGACGATGAAATCTGTTTCAGTCGACTGAAACAGAGCAAATCCCTATTTTTATAGAAGGGGAAATAATTTTACAAGAAGCACCACACTTTGCAAACAAAGGTGATTGCTGAACTCCACGGACACACGCACTAAGCTGACTTCTCACGGCGGTTGGTATCTCTCTCCACTCCTAGCCTTCAACCATTCCTCCAGATCCTCCTTGATGCGCTGCACCATGGCATTGACAGAGACCTGATTCCTAGTGTTGTTGAATGCCCAAGCGTTCCTATTCTTCCAAAGACACCAACAGGTTAGGATAACTCCAGTGTCGAACACTCTTTTCTTTTCCTTGTATCCTGGCTCTGCTTGTCTCCCACCTAGTACCTAGCCGTGAAGTGGCCTCTGGTACTAGCATTTGTTGATCCGGCCTGCTGAAGCATTTGGCCCAAACCTCACGAGCGAATACACACTGCAGCAGAATGTGGTCTACTGTATCTTCTTCTGTAAACAGATGAAGCAAGGCGACGTATTCTCCTGGAGATTGTGCCGCTGTCGTCTATCTGAGGTCCACAAGCGGTACTGAACTGCCAGCCAGGCAAATATCCGGCATTTCAGTGGGGCTTTCGATCTCCAGATCCACTCATCCGCCGCAAATCGCTCCCTGCCCTGACACAGCCATGCGTATGTGTCTCTGGCAGAGTATTTTCCTGAACTCGAGCACTTCCATCTGAAGTTGTCCTCCACTTGCTCATCACGATTGATCTCCGAGATTGCCACCCACAGCCTCATGCATTGTAGGTAGGCCTCATGTGAATCGAAACTTGGTATATCGCCGATCCATCTATTGGCAGTTAATCCTTCCTCTACTGTCCTCGATTTTTCGATCTAGTGGGCACCGATCCCCACTGCAGGGGCAATTTCCTCGACAATGCGACCATTAAGCCACCGATCCTTCCAGAACCAGATGTCACTTCCTCTGCCCACTGGATATCTGTGAAGCTCTGAAAGATTGTAGTTGCAAGTTCATCTTTGAGCATTGGCAGGCCCTGCCAAGGCCTTGCTTTGTCGGTTCTGCATAGCCAGTTCCATCGTGCCCTCAACGCAGCTCCCTGCAGTCTGAGGTTTTTAACTCCCAATCCTCCGAAGCACGTTGGCCTGCTGATTTTCTCCCAGGCAACTAGACAACACCCTCCATTGGCATCCTCTTTCCCTGCCCAGAAGAAGGAGCTCAACCACTTCTCCAACTCCTCAAATAGCCAAACTGGCGCATCCGCAACGAGAAGGTGGTGGATGGGCCGTGCTGAGACAACCGCTTTGATCAAGGTTAGTCTGCCCGCCCTGTCAATCATCCCTCTCTGCCAAGGTGGCATAACCGCAATGGCACGATCCAGCATTGGTTTAAGTAATGGGGAACTTAGAGATTTTGCAGTTTAGAACTTGACCCACTCTCTGCTCATCTTCCTCTGATCCTCTAATCAGCGTCGCTGTTGTTTTCTGAAAGTTCATGCGCAGGCCAGACGCTTCCCCGAAAATATTCAGAATTTCTCTGATGGCGACCAAGTCAGAAGTAATTGGTTTGCAGAAGTGGCAGGACACACCAACACAAACTCAACATATCCATATGATCGGTTCTTCGAGGACACAAACACAAAATCCGCAAGATTGAGCATAATAGCATGCTAACCCCATATGTGTTTTTGATAATTAATGACAATCCTTATTCACTAATATTTACATTGAGCTATTCTTGTAGGATGTGTCCATTGACAATGATTGAACTCCATATGTTGGATTCAAATTGATACCATGAAGATAATGTCAAGGATTGATTCCTTGGCATAAAGATCATTGTGTAGAATGGAAGTATTTGGTATGATGAAGATGAAGAAAAGATACAATCTTGATCAAGGCAAAGTGCAGAGAGTGAAATCAAGTGGATCAACACACAAAGATAGAAGATGTACCATATGTGATCAAGTTATCTCGCGGTACGGTAAGCAATTGTCCATATAGCTTTGTGAACTAACCCATGATCTTTCTGTGTGGTATTTCTATGCGGGGTTATGTATCTTTCCATAGCTTTGCATAAAAAATGAAGATATCATATAACCCATAGAATGACGCCAAGTGGTGGTCGTCATCAAGTTTGCAAAGTACAAGTTCAAGATTAGTCATATCGAAGATCTCATGCTTGAAGCTTGCCACTCATTTGGAAATAATGGTCAAATAAAGATGTGCCTAAGAGAGGCTCACCCATAGTGGAGTGTGTGGGAGCAAATTGCAAGTGTTCATCGAGCGAAACACAATCAAGAAAGGTGTTCCAATCTAAGGCGGACAAGATCGTCATCTAGCTCAAGTGAAATGCACAAGACAAAAATATGATCTTGTTAGGGTTTCTAGTTTACCGGTCTCATGGTACTAGTTGGAGACCGGTTGATGGGATAGATAATCGTACTATCAAGAGGGGATCCCGAGTGAGTAGCTTGATCATATCGTTTGAACATAGCTCAAATCTTTGCATATTTGGCACCATATTTCTTGGTTCTTATTTGAATTTTCTCTATATGGGGTTTTGGTGCTTGCCGTGATCTTGATGACAAGCTTGAGATTACCGATGGATTTAGTACAAAAAACTTGTTGCGTTTTTGGTATTGGAGGTTTGTCGATTATTTTTTTCTAGAGAGGTTTAACCTTTCCCATTTTGTTTTATGTTGCTGGTTTTTGGTATTTCTCTATATGAAGATTTAGAGCTTGTTGTTAGCTTCAAAACAAGCCCAGATTGATCGAAAAAAAATGTTTTTGTTCTGCTGTTTCTGCAGTTTTTTGGATGGGCGAAAAGTTCAAACCTTAAGCCCAAAATTCTGGCCCCGCATATTTCCTGCCAAAGTTACGGTCAAAATATCAGGGCCTTGACAGAGTGCAACACATCATGCGTCCGGGGCGCCCAGGTCTACCTGAAAGGGCCGGAAGTTCTGAGATAAGTTCCAAAAGTTCCAGCCCACACAGAAAAAACTGCCCCCAACGGTTGGATTTGGTTGGGATCTATTTAAGTAGTATTCTTCCCCAATGGTTTCCAACGTTTGATGTCCTATTCTCTTCTCCATTATTGACCTCCAAAGTTTGAATACATCCAATGGCTCTTGCTCCTTTTTTGGAGGAAAAGAGATAGGATATCTAGATCTACGTTTTCACCAATCCATATCTCCTCTTAGCGAGGGGAACCTATTGGATCTAGATCTTGGAATTATTTTCTGATTTCCTCCTTATTCTTCCTTCCATATCCTTCCATAGCATTGTTTTGGTGGCATTTGATAGAGAAGGACTTTGACCACTTTGTTTGTTCTTACCATTGCATTAGGTGCATCGGTTTGAATTCTCCACTGTGATACGTGGAAGTGAAGTTTGAGTAGCTGATTACTCTTGGGTGCATTGTATGCTCAGGAGCTTGTTTCTCTCAGATGCATTATGTACCCTAAACGGTTGGAGTTGTCGTGAAACTCGCGTGAAGTTTCAGGCAAAGCTTCAGGAGCCTCCAATTAAGTTGTGGAGATCGCCTCAGATTTTTTTTACGGGTTTGGCGAACGTCCTCACGATCATCTCATACTGGATTTGTGGCATCTTGCATTGTGATATGGCACTAGGAGAATAGGGTGAGTCATTGTGGCTATTGGGACGAATTGTTCCTCCATACCTCTAACGGAGACTAGATTCCATAAGAAGTGAACTTCGGAATAAATCATCGTCTCCAAGTGATTCGGTTATTTCTATTATCAAACCATTTATTTATGCATTTACCGTTGTGATAGCCATCGAGGTTGAAGTTATCTATCTTGCTATCACATAGTTGTGTATATTGCTTAGCTTAAGTTTTTGGTGCTCATAGGTGAACCTAGCTTGTTTAGGTTTTGTACTTGGTAAATTATACGCTAGTTTTATTCCGCATTTATTCAATAATAACCAAAATTATTTTAAACGGCCTTTTCACCCCTCTAGTCGGCATCCTTATACTTTCATCGAGCACACCTAATTTGCGGACGGAAAAAAATCAAGCTTCGTGATCACTCCACCCGATTGTTCGAAATATGCTCTATAGGCGATCATGTGATCATTATATTTGTTGAGTGTATTCATAAGTTATTCTATTGTTCTAGGACATCATCAGTGATATGTAGCATCCAATACGTGATTCGATTGTGAAACAATATACTGCATGATGCTTGTTCTAATGGTTCCTAATCGATAAGGTTATGGGGACACATACTCTTGACTATGTATGACTCAGTTGATGACTCTAGTTCACAAGTTATTGGCATGGTGATGTCGGTCTGATAGTAATGACTCTGGCAAAGGGGTTTACCGAGTCGGACATACCCATGTTGAGACGAGGTGACAAAATTGTCATTTGTTAGTGTCAAGAAATTTACATGTCCTTAGACCTCGGGTCCTCGCATAAACCGAGGTGTCGATCGACTAGCTTAGGATCTATCAAACGCTACTCTATAATTTGGTAGAAAGTTAGATTTCTGGTTAGCAAAGAGGCAAACCGTGTGGCGTGTTGACCAAGATGGAATTGGCCCCTCAAATAAAGGAGATATTCTTTGAACACTCTCGAGTGATTTGATTCAGTAAATATGACCATGCGACTTAGTTAAAAGTTAATTGATAACTCGGACTAAGAGTTAGTTTGGTGATTCCATATCGCAGGATCAAGAAGAGAGGCCAATCTATTAAACAGATGACAAGCACTCACTTATAGCTTGATAAGACATATCGCAGGAATGCGACATATGACACAATGTGAATGTGCGTCGTGATAAGTTTACGTCACTCTAGAGCTGGTATGCTTTGCTAGGAGCTGCTACAAGTTATCGACCTAAGGACGAGTGTTCATGGAAGTGAGTGGTGACTTGGAGCCATGGACAAACTCATAGGATTAACTCAAGTTGTGTCTGAGTAGCCATGAACCAACAGGGTCACACACTTAAGGGGACATGGGTACAAAGCCCTACATGGATCAGATTTGTGTAGTATTAGGATTAGTGTTCGATGGGCGCGTCCAGGCGAGCACCTATATAAGACAGAGGCACCCACGACCGAAAGTTCATGCAAGTTCACTTGAGATTCTAAGAGTTGGAAACAATAGACGACACCGTCCCAAGTTGGGTGAATGAGACTAGCAATATTTCCCCCATCCCTCTCCTCTACGTCCCCTCTCACTCTTTTCTCGGTGTCTCCTCTTCCTCAATCTCTCTTCTCTGCAGGTACGCACGACAAGGAGCAGGACAAGGGTGCTCTCAATACCAACTTCTCTTTGCTTATCACCTTTAGATCAATCTGGATGCTTGTATGACAAGATTGTGTACAATATTTGTCATTTTTTCATTTTTCAACTTCTATGCTAACATGACCATTTGACACAATATTTGTTTGTTCTTTTTATTGTCATGTGATACATAACTATTCAAATATATCCACACGTTATAACATTTTTTTTGTAATGTAGTAATTAGCATCCTCTCGTACTACTACACTTGAAAAAATTTGACCATCCAAATAGGACTTGACATTCAATTTCAATATCGAGTCTATGTTCCAAATACATGAACATTCAAACAGAAATATTGACATAAAACATCAATATCCTGTAATATTGGCATGTAGTCAATGCAATGGCGAACTCTCGAATGGTTACACCCAAACTCACCAGGACATTGCCCTGTCTTTAAAAATCAAAATGAACTTTTAAGGAGAACAAAACCACACAGACGAGAGGAGACTCATGAAAAATTAGAGCGACCAGACACAAACAACTAGCAACAGAAGCACCGCTTCGTCTCCTCAACCGTTTTGAGGCGATGAGGATACGGTTCTAGATTGGACGCTTCTCGCCGGTGATCCGCTGCTTCCCTTCCCCTCCATTTGCCGCCTTGGTGACACGAGGGGGAGGGAGCTCCGTCTCTTGTTGGTGCGTGTGTTTTCGTCCTAAGTTTTTAGGTTTTTAAGTTTCCTCTATTGGCGTTATGGTGGGGCTGATGTCGATGGTGCTACTAGGAATAGCGGTCTTTCATCCCATGCTCCTTCTCATCGAAGGTGTTGCTGGTGCCGACGAGAGGCTTGTGGAGTCCAAGTAGTTGGAGCAGTTTCAATCTGACTGTTGCGTCTTGGCGTGGCAGCGGGAGTGGGATGCTCTTGGAGTGCAGTGGTGATGACTGTTGTGGATCTACGGAAGACGGTCGGGATCTGGCTGCCCGTGGACGGGTGGTGTGGCGTTGGCCCCAGATCCAACGTTGAAAAGGTTTGGAGGGCTCCTCCGACTGATGTTTTTTATCGGGTTAGATCCAGCGTTACATGGCTGGTGCCTATCGCGGCTCATTAACGACTTATGGCAAGGGGTTTCTTCAGCGTCAAAATGTGGACCAGCTGCTAGTGTTCTTCTCCGGCGGTGGCGGTATGCAATAGTATAATCGTTTGTATTCTCCTACTTTTCTATTACTTGTATTCATCTCAACTCTATATCCGTACCATAAAAAAAACTCTATATCTCTTATTATCAATACTATTATCCCGAGTTCAGCGTCGACTTCTTCGCGGCTTTGCCGCCGCCCCTGTCGCCTCCTAGAGTGAGCGCTCTACGATTTGTGTCCGTGAACTGCGGGTCAATATTCTAATTTTGTAAGGTCTAAACTAGTAAAAGCCAGATGACTACAAGGGCTGCGGGTTAAGTTCCTACTTTTCAAGGTACTAAAATGAAAAACGGTGTGATGTATGTACTTACGGTCCTTAAGTCGTACTCTCTCCGTTCCAATTTAATTGACTTGTTATGCACCACATGTGGATGTATAGCAAATCAATTAAATTAAAACATACTCCCTCCGTTCCAAATTAATTGACTTTCATTTGTCCAAAAGTGGATGTATCTATACTTATAACATGTCTAGATACATCCGCATGTGCACAAATAGAAGTCAATTAATTTGGAACGGAGGGAGTATATAGCAAGTTAATTAAATTGGAACGAATATTGAGTATTATATAGTAGCTAATACGGCGTACATCGTCAAAAAAACAAATAGAGCGACCATCTTTTCAGGCCGACTATTCCAGCCTGTTTATATCTGGGCCGGTAGGTGGCACCCGGTTAGCCAACAGCATTTCGGGGGCCCAAACGGATCCCGGTGACTCGCCAAGCCCGGTGTACTTAGAAATCCGGGCCCACAGGACCGAGATTCTGGCGGGTCCCGGTTCCGTCCCGGACGGAACGACAGGGACAGCTGTGTTGATGCCCCAAGCCCCCAACGCCATCCGCACCTGGCTGACATCTCCGCTCCCCGCCCTTCCTCTCCAACCGCGGCGCCACCCATCGCACAGGTAATTGTTCCTCCTCCTCCTCCTCCGCCCCAATACCCCTCCGGTCTTCTCGGAATCGCAGTTAGGGTTCGCAGCTTGCTCGATTAGAGGCCTAGAGCACAGATCGAATGCTGTAGCCAAGGTTGTGTTTATCAGTTGGATCTCCTGGGGACGTATGGCGATGCGTGCGCTAGTCACGATTGCATTTGTGGGCGCCGAATTGGATGCCCCTGGATCGCTAGCTTTTTTATCTACAGCGAACGAATCAATCCTCCAATGTAATAGGGAAATGGGATGGCAGGGACGAGTGGGGAATTGGATGCTCCTGTTATTGTCACATGTGCTATTCTTTTTTGTTGATGGTTTGATTTAAAGGATCAGTGGTGCTGTTTCCTGGGCATTGCAGTAGCCGTGTGCGGTGGGGTGGTTCCGCGTAGCAATGGCGAGGAAGCAGCACATTACGATATTCACCACGGCGAGCCTGCCATGGATGACCGGCACTGCTGTCAACCCCTCTTCCGGGCGGCTTACCTCGCAAAGGCCGGGGACTGGGAGGTTACGCTGGTGGTCCCGTGGCTCTCGAAGGGGGACCAGGTGCTGGTTTATCCAAACAAGATGAAATTCGGCTCGCCGGCGGAGCAAGAAGGCTATGTGCGGCGGTGGCTTGAGGAGCGGACTGGGGCGTTGCCGAGATTCAACATAAATTTCTATCCTGCGAAGGTAAATTTGAACAGATTGCTAAAACATATCATTGTCTCATGTTATCATGATGTAAAGATCCTTTGTATTTATGTGCATGCTTTATAGTATACTGTATAGGTGCATGTCATATACTTTTTGGATGTCATATAATTTACTGCTTGCTTGAAAGTTGAAACGAAGCTTCACACTCTATCTGAGACACAAAAATACATCATGTACGTCTGGGCTCATCTACACAACTGTACAGGCATCTCCGTGAGCTTATCTTAGCTGTGGAACTAAATTGGAGTAGAATGCTTTTCTGCTTCTTAGTTGGATGCTAAAAAATATTAGCAAAGTAGGTCAGTAGACAGTAGATGTCGATTTTTTTTGAAGCGTTTATGGATCCAGTACTTTCAGTGCTGTAATTAGTAGCGAATTTGTGATAGTAGAGCATAGGACGAGCAGTACTTGAGAAGCACTGACAGTACATAATTTGTATTCACCCGCTTGATGATAGAGCCGTAAAATGAGGATAGAAATAGAGGGGAAAGGAAGCTATCTAATGGTATAAAACTTCCTGTACTCATCTAGGGAAGGACAACATAATTTGAGTTGGTGTTAGTAATGTTCTTTATCTTTTGATATCATGGTGAGTGACTAATGTAATTATGTTGAAACACAGTTCTCTACGGATAAAAGGAGCATTCTACCTGTTGGGGATATAACTGAGACCATATCTGATGAGAAAGCAGATATTGCAGTTCTAGAAGAGCCAGAACATCTTACATGGTACCATCATGGACGGAGGTGGAAAACAAAATTCCGTAAAGTTATAGGTGTTGTTCACACCAATTACCTGGAATATGTGAAGAGGGAGAGAAATGGGTACCTTCAAGCATTTCTCTTAAAATATATCAGTTCTTGGGTCACCGACATCTATTGCCATAAGGTTAGCAGTTTTACTCTCTATTCTGTATATTTCTCATTTTATTTTAAGCTTTTGATAAGTATTAACACCCAGTTGGTTGTGTACAACCTACTAGTTATCCAGTTTTAGTGAGCTGGATTTAACATGGATAGCATCCATGGCATTATCATGTTTGTACCTGTCCATATTATTTTCACAGTTATTGTTTAGCTGGAGGCTGTCTCAACTTCTATGCACAGTCAGCTAGCATAATGTGCTGCTTTAATGTATTCATGAATGTTAATTTATTCATATTTGTGTTGGTACAAGAACATCATGTTTCCATAATTTGCTATGCAAACATGTGCTCCATTTTCTCTTCCTAAGGACAGTGTAATATTTTTTTGGGTTTGTACTTGTTTATGTGTGATTTCTGACTACTTGTTACTCACGATTTTCTAGGTTATAAGATTATCGGCAGCAACTCAGGAAGTTCCGAGATCTGTAATTTGTAATGTTCATGGAGTAAATCCCAAATTTATTGAAATTGGCAAATTAAAGCATCAGCAGATATCTCAAAGAGAGCAATCATTCTTCAAGGGTGCATATTATATTGGAAAGATGATTTGGAGTAAAGGTTACACAGAGCTGCTTCAGAAGCACCAAAAGGAATTGTCTGGTCTCAAGATGGAGCTGTATGGCAGTGGAGAAGATTCTGATGAAGTTAAAGCATCTAGATGTTAGAGTCTATCCTGGTCGCGACCATGCAGATTCAATATTTCACGAGTGAGATCATATGTTTTTCCTATTCCTTCATTTTTTTTCATATCCTGTGCTCCAGTGGGGTCATAAATGCGATTTACCTGCTAGTGCTAGTTCTCGCTATACATTTTCATCGATTTACTTTCGATCTAACTGTGTTATCTTATGTATTGTTTCAGCTACAAGATTTTCATAAATCCAAGCACAACAGATGTAGTCTGCACCACAACTGCAGAAGCTTTGGCGATGGGAAAGATTGTGATCTGTGCAAACCATCCTTCAAATGAGTTCTTCAAAAGATTTCCGAACTGCCACATGTACAGCACCGAGAAAGAGTTTGTGAGACTAACGATGGCAGCACTGGCAGAGGAGCCACTCCCACTGTCAGAGGAACTGAGGCACGAGCTTTCCTGGGAGGCAGCGACGGAGAGGTTTGTTAAGGTTGCTGATATTGCGCCAGCCACGCCTACGAAGCAGCATCCTTCCTCTTCACAGCGTTTCATGTACATCAACCCGGATGAGCTGAAGAAGAACATGGAAGAGGCATCGGCATTCGTCCATAACACGATTTCTGGGTTCGAAACCGCCCGTTGTGTTTTCGGCGCAATACCGAATAGTCTGCAGCCCGATGAACAGCAGCGCAAGGAGCTCGGGTGGAGGCCTCAACATGGGTTATAGCTGTTCTTCTGCATGTTTGCTGCTGACACCGACCGTGGAATCACAACTAATTGCTGTCCAGCTGGGGGGCTCAGGGGACTAACTCGGAAACAGAAACATCTGTCTGCTCCAAAAGGGATAACAGTATGACATGCCCTCGTTTTGTTTCCTGGTAACTGCAGTTTCCTGTAACGCATCATATCTGGCAATTGTACAGTGTACAGCAGCTGAAGTGCTCTTGTAAATTGAAACACTGGACGACGCTACGGTCTTGATCCTCATATTTTCATGTGTGCTCTGTAAACATGTGAGAACTACCACCGTTTAAAGCCGCTTGTGTTCCGCAACATTCTGTCTGTGTGCTGCTGCTCTTCGCCTACTTGAAAAAAGTTTTGTATATCGTTCTGTTCCTGTGTGCCACTTGTAAAACCTTGGGATGCTTTCTGGTGCTGAGCAGCAGCAGCAGCAAGCGATGACGTGAGGGAGGCGTCGTCTTTGCTTCTGGTAGCAATTGACCCCTGCTCGACGCATTGCTGGGTGCACCTAACACGGTTCCGACCAAAGTTCCTTAATCAATTGGTACACGAACATGTCGGCCCTTGCGAGAAATTTTGCCAAAAAACACAATTCCAAATTTCCAATCATCAGCTTAGCCACACAGCATATGCTAGAATCATACAAGCTGGAGCAGGTCGCTACATAAATAAATATATGTATATATGTGCCCTCCTCTATTTTACCAAAAAAAAAACAGCATGCATTGTGCGCTTGTGGCCAAAACAGGCGGGTATATCATATTCCACCAGGCAGAATCTTGCGAAGGACGAAGGAATCTCGCAGCAGCAGAGAGCAGAGAGGATAGGGATAACCATTAACCGAGTGAACAAAGACCTGGTTTCGTTTCCTTCTCCTCTCTCTCTCTCTGTTTTTTTTTCCCTCTTCCTCGGTTTCGTTTTCCCGTTCTCCGCAGCAACAGCACCAACACGGTTGCTTCTCCCAGCGGCGGAATCTCTCCCCCGACCGACTAAAAGTCGAGGGTAATCGCGACGGCGCCGTAACAACTCCGGAGCAGCCGGACGGCGGGGGCGTGGCGATGGAGGACCGCGGCGGCGGCCGGCGGGTGGGGGACTACATGCTGCTGCGCCAGATCGGGTCGGGGGCCTACTCGACGGTCTGGCTGGGCAGGCACATCGCCAGGGGAACAGAGGTGGCCGTCAAGGAGATCGCCATGGAGCGCCTCAGCCCCAAGCTCCGCGACAGCCTCCTCTCCGAGGTCGACATCCTCCGCCGCATCCGACATCCCAACATCATCGCGCTCCACGACTCCATCAGGGTACCCTCTCCTGCTCCTCCCTGTTGTCTTCCGCGCGCTTGATTTCGATCTGTTACAGTTTTCTATGTGGATGTCTCCTGCGTGTTAGCCTTTTGTGCGTACAATTGGAGTTCTGATGGTGATGTATACTTCAATTTGGGGATGCTTCCTAGGTAGACCTTGAACATAGGACAGGTTGGAAGTTGATGTCTTGATATCTCTGATGTTGTTATGATTTTGAGAAACTACACAATCAGTAGTACCCTCATATCTTAGCACACTGTAAGCTGATCATATTAGTGACCCCGCAAAAAAAAAAACTGATCATATTAGTGTAACACAAACATCATATGCTAAATCCCTTGTCCCTCCTAGTGCTGCTTGGTGTTGAGAAAAAAATAGTTTTTACCCTTGTATCCAGTGGCGGACCCAGGAATTAGGCAAGACGAGGGATGAACTGAATTAGGCAAGACGAGGGCTGAACTCTAATGCCCTATACTACGACAAGCTAAAACTTTCTTCCCCCCTCTCAATAACATAGTTCGTTAACCAAAGTATACCCAAATTCCTATATGACGTTTGGACATGAAACATGAGCTTAGTGCTTACACAAACAACATAATGAGAAAGACAAAAAAATAAAGCTAGCATAATTGCATAGTCAGGACACATTTGAGTACATAAGTAAGGAAGATGTGTTCTCATTCCAGCCTATCATTTCCTCACCAATCAAAGGAGAAGAACCAGAACCTATGAAGGCCAAAAAAAGAATTAATTGGCAAGTAGTATGACTATGAATAAATTCATGGTACATAAGTTTATATTTGTAAGGAAGTAATTCACCACTAGCTGCACGTGGTATTTGTCCCTTACATGATCTCACGCTTCGGAAACACTCTAAAATCGTATCATCTTCGATGCTTGCATATATGTCTTCATTTTGTTTTGGCAAAATATGTCTCAATATAGCATGACATGCTATGGTTGATTCATCCGATCATCATTCATCTTGTCCCATATATATCTACATCGATTTCGGATTCCTGAGTCAAGGAGATTGGTTGGAAGTGGGGTTATGTGACCCGATGGAAAATAAGGTGACGCCTATCTTGATGAAAAAGTTACCCCCTTTGTTTTTTATGTCTACTTGATCAGATTGAATAAAATTAATTAATACCAATCGGCTAATCCCTAGCCAGTTTGAACAATTCGAAAAAAAATGTAAAGAGAGAAATAACTGGAATTAAATCTTAACACTTTGCGTATCAAAGCCGTTAAGCAAACATACCTAGGAACAAATAGGAACGGCAGCCAGCAGTTGGAGGCGAGTAGGCAACGAGCCGACAACGCGAGCGTGGAACTCCGGTGCATAGGCGGCGGCAGCGGGCTCTGCGTGGTCGAGCTCTCAAAGAGGAGCGCGGCGGCATGCTTACCACGATGTAGTCGAGGGAAAGGACTTACGTGATTGGAGCGTGAGGGTCGGGCGTCGGCCAAGCAGAACATGAACAGACGCATGTACAAGTACAACTGCATATGGATGCAAACAGGTGTGCTGTAGACTAGCTGAAAACAAATAGTGGACGATCGATCTGTAGCCAGGGGCGGACCCAGAAAACATTCCGACTGGGGGCACAACATTTGACGGGGGCACTCCTTATATGAAATTGCATAATTTAAAGACTTTTCTTCCAAAATCTGTACAAATACTAAGGGAATTCAGTTTTTTGAGTGGGGGCCAAGGCCCCCATAAGCATGTACTTGGGTCCGCCCCTGTCTGTAGCCTTGCAAATTGGTTTATGGATGAGCCTGGTTAGTTTGCCCTGGTCATTCTGGCCCAGAGGCTGGACTGTTGGAAACTCGATTTGTTTGCAAAAAATACTGAAGGGTTACCTGTACTACATGGGCCAAGACCCGGGTTACAATCCAGGCCACCGGGGGCCCAGTTCTGCCCCTGCTCATATCTCAGAACACTAACTATGTTTTTCTTATTAGCATATATAAACTATGATCTGTTAATTGAATTGTGTCTGTCTTATATACTCCTTTTAGGATGGTGGGAAGATATATCTCATACTGGAGTACTGTCGTGGTGGTGACTTATACTCTTACCTTCTACGGCACAAAAGGGTTCCTGAAACAGTTGCTAAGCATTTCATCCGGCAGCTAGGCAAGCATCTTCCTGAATCCCCTGTATCTGTCATGTTGATTGATATTTTGTGTCTTTTATTTATAATCTTGTTTCTGCAGCATGTGGTCTGCAGATGCTTCGTGACAATAATGTGGTTCATCGTGATCTTAAACCACAGGTCAGTTTATCACTGCCAAGTATTCATTTCCATTTTATCTGCGTATTTCACGAGCAAGAGTCGACAAAAGAAATGTGATCTGGTTGCTTGATTCCTTTTTCAAGCCAATGGAATTCTAATTTTTATGGTTGTCCAAACAGAACATTCTTCTTGTAGCAAATAATGAAAATTCCATCTTGAAGATTGCCGACTTTGGATTTGCAAAGTGAGTTACTTCTGTTCTGTTTCTTTCATTTCCAGATATAGAATATAGTTGTTACATTTTGCACACGAACTTCATTTGTGAATTGAATTACAAATCTCTGATTTTATCTTGTTCTAGTTAGATTCCATGTAACATATTAGCATAACTACATATCAAATGATTGACATATGTATTTCTTTCGCTTATACTGTCATTTTTCAACTTTTTTTCTTGCTGACACATTTCAGCTTTTGTTAGTTTTTCACCGTTATATGATTTTATTTTCTTTTGAGCGACTAGCGCTATGACAATAGAATATTGGAACAAACACCATGCCATGGCCAAATGGGTCTGCTCCTTTCTTAATTGATGTGTATTAGGTTACTATTCTGTTTCAATTGCAAAACGCACACTATCTAGTCCTAACGCTTAATGGGCTTTGCATCTTTCAATGGTAGATCAATTTTACCTATATTAGCAAAAGTCTGCAGTTCTAAGGTCAAAAGTTTCCTTAACATGTCTGAGGCAACTCCTGTGATCTGAAGTGACATGTGAACATTGCAGACAAAAAAAGCTTCCTACATTTTGAAACAAAACTTCCACAATACACAGAGTTAGCCTGCAATACTTTGACGGAAAAAAACCCAACTGTGCTTCATTTTGAGGTGTTCTCTACAAAAATACACCTGTTTGTAAAACTGGCAACCCAGTTTTCTCTCCAGTCTCCATACCGATCAATGATGGTTGGATCAAGTGGGTTTAATGGACGAATGAAGCCGTCAACTATCCAATAGCTTTTATATGTCAGGCGAATGATACTTATTTGTGTCTGTTACATTCTTTTTTTGTGTATGTGTGTGAGCAGATTCTTGGAACCTTCTGGTCTAGCTGAAACACTTTGTGGTTCACCACTTTACATGGCTCCAGAAGTCATGCAAGCTCAGAAGTATGATGCAAAGGTCAGGGCTTTTTTCTGTTTCCTTATGGATTCTGCGAATGGCTGTTACATGTTCTTGACTCGTTCTTGATTTCTGACAGAACAGGCAGATCTGTGGAGTGTTGGTATTATTTTATATCAACTTGTTACTGGATCTCCACCTTTTAATGGGGATAGTCAAATCCAGGTTTCTCTCCTTATTTTTAACATGATATGGTTACTTCACCATTGTTGAAATAGTATGTGCCTACAACTGCTAATGGAAAATATTGTTACTTCATCAGTTGATGAGAAACATACTAAAATCAGGTCAATTACGATTTCCATCTGGTTGTGAGATGAGCCATGACTGCATTGACTTGTGCAGAAAGTTACTGCGAATCAATTCAGGTACAAATCACTGTGTATCATAAAATAATTTATTCAAGGGACTTGCGTCACGTCATTATGTCTTGTATTTTCTATCTGGTGGGGTGAAGTATTCAGCAATATTACTGTAACCCAGTAGATTATTTGGAAGAAAGTGAATGGCACCACTCAAGAGTAGATTTAGGTCGCATTATTACTGGTCCTTTTTCCTTCTCTTTGATTTCATTTAAACCTTTTCTGGATTTAGTGTTGAAATTATTATGCCTTAACAGTTCACACTTTTTTTTCGTAGCAGAGAATCAATCATTGTGAGACAAAAGGATTCTGGATAGTATAAATCTGCTTTAACAATATGTGAAGTTGCGAACTAGGTTGTACAAGAAGATCACTGTTTATTAATGCAATATTTTCCTGTGCAAATATGAATTTAAAAAATCATCACAATTGTACTGTTCCTCTATTGAAAATTAGGACTAGTGACCGGTAACCATGTATTTAGGGTATCATTAAACGTTACAAGTTGTTCAAAATAAATAGATTAAAGCCCATTCTGAAATCTGTTATGATATATATATAGGAGCGAGTATTAATGATATTATCCTAATCTTTCTAATTGATGCAGTGGAACGCCTTACAGTTGAAGAATTTGTGAACCATCCATTTCTTTTTGAACATCCTCCAGAGAGAACCTTGAGGTAATATCTTTGTGCTACTTCTTGCTCTTTGCACTACATCATGCAACGTGTTTGATATTCTGTAGCGCATTGGCAGTCGGACACCATCAGACACAAGAGATGCTTTTCCCTTCATTAAAAGCAGTCCAACGAGGCTTTCGAGCCAAAGTTCTCAAGAAGATTGTATGCCATTCCCTTTAGACTTGTCAACTGGACAGGATGAGAGTCCTGTTCCTGAGAGTAATAGTGCACTGAAATCTCATGGGTATCCCATAAATAAAAATTCGGAAAAAACTTCAGGTCAGAGCCCATCGAAGCATGCAGGTCTGTTCTCCAGATATATTATGGGTAATAATCATGCACCTAGTAGTCAACGTCTGGACCATACTGGTAAAAGGACCAAAGAAAGCAAGATTGGTGAAGGACATGACCCTAGAGGTGGTTATCGAGAAGGTACCTGTTGTGATTATCACACACTTCCTTATCATCATTATGAATATTTCTTACTGAAATTATTATTTTAACTTTGTAATGTAGATTCCCCTATCATTGATTCATTAGAGTTTGTAGATCAGGAATATGTCTTTGTGTCTGGACATAAGGAAGGATCCTCTTCTTCAACAAGTGCCTCTCAGCAGCGCAACTTGCCGTTGAAATATGACAATCCTTCTGTTTCGCCACCAAACTTAGCTGCTCTGAGTGCACCGATGCCAATAAATGGCACAACAATAAACAGGCAACATTCTGCTGGAACTGGTAGCTTGGACAGTCATTGTTCTCCAGTGTCAGGTACTTCACAGGGTTCTGCATACCTGAGCGATGGCTTGGATCAACCACCATCGGATTATCTAACCAGGATTAGATTATTGGGGCAGTATGCATCTACTATAGTGGAGCTGGTCAAAGAGGAGGTAAATTTATCTGCTTGATGACTTGCTAGTTCTGTAACCTTGCTTTTCTACTGCAGCAAACTATCCTATATTACATTTATCTGCCTAAAGTAAGTTTTTTAGATTTGCTATGCAGCCGCTAACTTCACTTTATGTTTTGCTGATCACAACCCAAATCTCTGAAGATAAAAAGTGGCAGGCACTTAGAGGCATTCTCGATCCAGCTAATTGTTCTTGCTACCTGGAAGCAAGCAATTCACATATGCAATTCTTATGCGGCTTCAGCTGCAAGAGAGAGTCCTTCGCATGATATCAGCATAGCTGATGATGAGTGCATGCAGATTGAGAGACGGTTTCTCATTGCTGTTGAATATGCTGAAGAACTTGCTGGCACTGTAGGACAGATACCCGGTACTGTACCTTGCTTGGGACCATGAGCCGTTATCATCTGTTGGCAATACTCTTCTTTAATGCTGATAGTGAGCTAATGCATGCAGATGCTACAGCTATGCCCGACGCGGTTGAAATAATATTTCAATCTGCACTTGAATTAGGAAGGCATGGTGGTGTAAGTAAAACACTCTCTCTTTCATCCCAGAAAAAGCGTTAGCGTTGTTTTACCTTTTGTCCATATATTTGATTTGTTTTATCTGATCTTAAATTGCAGGTTGATGAGATGATGGGGAAAGTGGCAATTGCCATGTCGCGGTATACAAAGGCAATATGCATGCTGCGTTTTCTCCTGATTGAGGCATCATCACTCGCCCTCAATCCCCCTTTGTCCCTAACAAGATCTGACCGACACCGACTGCGCTCATACATTGAAGCCCTCAACTCTAGGCTCAGCCAGTTGCAATGCCAGAGGCACTGACTGCTGGTGGCGGACCTTCTTCGGGTCGACTTGTACAATATTCTTTCATTTGTACATATATTTGTTTGCCCAAACAAGGGCATGTAAGATAATCATGCTAGAGATGGTACCTTTAGAGAATGTAGCGGAAATCCAGTGTAATTTGCCCAAACTACTATCATAACGTGAGCTGTGTGTGTGTGCGTGTGTGTTTTACTTATGCATGGTTTATTCTGTAGCAGTTTAGGCTGCAGCTGAAGGATAGCCATGATCATAATATGATCATAATGTAAACAGACTGCTTCCTTTTTATCCATTTATTGGGCTCATACACGGCACTGCAGGTGGGAAAATAATCCTATGAGACCAGGTCGGTGCCCATTGCCAGTCTATGTGATACCTATATAGTTCAATCTACCTTATGCATGGAAAATGGAACTAGTTATTTACAAAGCCAGGAGTACTAAAAAGACGAGTAAATTGCACACTGCATTTGGTAGGTTGCCACTTGTGTCAATTTGCGACACTTGTTGCAAGAGTATGGTTTGGTCACAGTAGGAGAGACTACTGTTTTGATCAAAACAGCAATTCTCCTATGTTCATTCTTTGGGTTTGTATCAAGTCATTCTGCTGCTGTGATTAAAACAAAAGCCTCTTCTCTTCTATTTCTGTGAGGTTCTGTTGCTGTGATGAAGACATTAGTCTCTACTCCTTTTCCTTTAGGCATGCATCTACTGCCGAGATGTTTTTAAAATTCTTTATTACTATAGAACCACATATAAAACAGTCTTCCCGCATTCACATGAAATATTGCTGAATTTCACTTGTCAACACTTTCTGCTCCTCGTTGGATTCGACACTCTTACCTATTGAAAGGAATACGATATATCCCCTACATTCGTGGGTCATCAAAGGTTATTACCATGAAACTAGATGTCATGATGCCATGAGGTGAAGTGCAAAATATTACATATACAATATCCCATGATTTTCTATTTTTTTCAAAAAAACAAAATTCAGATACTTGTAAGATACATCCTCGATACCTCTCTAATACAGGAAACAAGACTTTGTGGAATCACATAGGCATTATAGAGGCATATGCAGCAGGTGGCGGAAATATTCGATTCAGATGCAAGTATTATACTCGTGAATACAAAAGAATCTACGAGAGAGTTTAACAATGGCGGAGTTTGACCAAAATTTCCACGGGGGAAGGGGGTGACAAATAAAAGTGTCTACGGGGAGATTGGACAAATAAAATAAAAAACCATCTAGACCATCCGCAATGTTTTTTCACAACTTGGTCCAAACTCGCGCGCGGGGGGAGAGGGGGGGGGGGGGGGGTGGGTCCCCCCTACCTCACACTAAGCTCCACCATTGTAGTTCAACGATATCTTTTCAAGATATTCCGGAAGGGAATCATATCGTGCCCAAATGTGACCGATCCTATTTTCGGAAGCTTCATGTCGAAGTTGCGACAATATAACACTAGCAGCACCAGGACAACATCGATGATGCAGCCGCCAATGGTATAAGTACGTCCTTAATTGTGAGTCACACCCCATTTTGATATGACTTAACGGATTTCTCGCCATGGCTTATCGAATGTTACTGTCTATCTCAATACTTTTGATGGGGGATGCCCAACCGGGTAGGCCCAGGATCCCGAGTCGGCCCTCAAGGCTGGGTGGCCCGGAGCCCACCCGGAGTACATCTTCCAGGATACCGGGTCCCCGAGGATCCCGGTACACCGGCTCGAGAAGGCGGCAGCGGATATCACCGAATCAGTTTGTGATCTGCGGATCCCGAAGAGTGCGCTCCACGAAGCCGCACCTATAGCAGATTAGCTAGCGCCGCCTAGGGCACCCGTCATTTCCCTGTAAACCCTAGCCGGCTCCCTATATAAAGCTGGCTAGGCGCAACCCTAGAGGCAGACTCATCTCATTCCATAGCCTCCGGAGCTCCCACAAGCTCTGGTGCGCACACCATTGTACACCCCATCAAGATCCAAATACATACAAGCAGGAGTAGGTCTTTACCTCAGATCGAGGGGCCGAACCTGGGTAAACTCTGCGTGTGCTACCTCTCTGTGAATCCTACGTCGCCTGGCTCACACCCGAGTTAAGCCACCCCGTATGGCATCTGCCGTGACTAACCCACGACAGTTGGCGCCCACCGTGGTGCCAGCGATCGCTGGAATCTACTTCATGGAGAGTCCTGAACCCGGCTCTGGCGTCTACTTCAGCCCTCAAGACATGCCGGGTCACGGTGACATCGTCACCGGCAACTACTTCGAGCATGGAGGGATCGGCTACGTCGCCGATCCACACACTTGGGGCAGGCCCAATTACGCCCCGATCACCTACGCGATCACCATCCCGTTCGGGACCATCGTCCCCGTCTACGTCGGCTTCTACGGCTCGGACGAGGAAGGCGCCGCCAACAGCGACAACGGCGCCTCCTCCCCGCTCGACTCGGTGGACGAGGCCATCATCGACACTGCGGTTGCGAACTACCTCGCACCCACTTCACCTGCTGCGACCGTCCAGATCTCGGACGACGACGACACCGGATCGATCCTGCCTGTCCTCGACTACGAGTCAGAGGGTTCGACCGATCTGGCCTCGGACGGCATGACGACACCTGCCCTCATCTACATGATGGGCGAGACGGCAAACTCTGCCGTCGCAATATCTGCGGCAGCAAACGCTGCCGCAACGGAGGCCGACGTGCAGAAGCAGCAGCGCGACCAGGCACATCACGACCAGGAGGCTCGCGAAAAGAAGCAGCGCGACGAATCTCTTGCCGCCCTGCGTGGACAGGCATGTCGGGTGGCTGACCCGCTCAGCACCCCGATCACGCCGGCGAACGTCGTCGACCAGGCAACGCAGCTCGAGCAGCTGCGCCGGGAGATGGCTCGCCAGCAGGAGGAGATCCGCTTGAAGGAGCTGGAGGTCGATGCTCAGTCGACCGCTCTCTCCGCGGTCACTCGGCATCACAAGAGCCGCAAATCGTGACTCAACCCTGATGCGCCCACTCGCGTGCTCGACAACGCCTTCGCACGCGAGACTGAACTGGAGAGGCAGCGCGACGAGTGTCGCAGGGCTCAGCCCAACAGCTCGAATCAAGCTCCGCCTCAACCTCGCCCGGCGATGCCGCCCCCGGCGCCGCAGCCTCCGCCAAACCCGGCTCATCCTCAACCCCAACCGCGGAACGACGACGACGCCAACCTCGCGGTCTTCGGCACCCCGGTCGATTGTATGACCGCCGCCGCCTCTCTCTTCAAGAGGATCCGGGTTAAGGACAACCCCTACTAGAGCAAGGGGTGCAAGCTGGTGGACAAGGCGCTGGAGCTGCAAGAGAACATGTCGCAGTCCGATGGCAGGCTCTACTCCAAGTCACCACCCAGCGAGAAGACGGCTTCGGCACCACACCGAAGCGAAGGAAGCAAGAACTCCCCCAGGCGCGACGCCGCTCCGCAGCCGCAGCGCAGCCGGCACGAAGAGCCGGCGGTGTCGAGCAACGCGGCAGCTGGAGGCAACCCGCCTCGACTCGCCCGCAACGACGCTCGGCACACCATCAACCACAATCAGGCGCAGGCACGTTCCAACCATTCCGCGCCAGATCTACGCCTGCACCTCAACGACAAGCGCGCCGAGGCGACGCGCAACGACGATGACGACGTCGGCCCCAAGTGCTTTGGACCCGCCATCCGTGGCGAGCGTTTCCCAAGCAGCTTCAAGGAGCCGAGGGAGGCGCCCAAGTACAACGCCGCCATGAACCCGGAAACCTGGGTCCAGGACTACTTGGCCGCCATGAGCATTCAGAGCGCCTCCTCGCTCTGTTGCGCGCGCTACTTCCCTCTCATGCTTGAGGGAACGGCTCGCACCTGGCTCAACAACCTCCCCAGGAACAGCGTCAATTCCTGGGGCGAGTTGAAGAGACTCTTCATCACCAACTTCGAAGGGACCTGCAAGCGCCCGACTACGGCCGAGGACCTCAAGCGCTGCGTCCAGAAGGAGGGCGAGTCCACTAGGAAGTGGTATCGCCGAGTCGCCGACCTCATCAACTCGGCGGAACACCTCAACGTCGATACGGTGCATTCTCACCTCGAGGACAACACCACGTTCGAGTCGCTCAAGCAGAAGTTGAGACGCTCACACAAGGGCGACATGACGATGGGCCAGCTACTCGCCATCGTGCACAAGTACGCCGAGTCGGATGCCACCAAGGACGACTCCGATGAGGAGGATGACGAGAAGAAAGGTGGCAAGAACAAGGGCAAGGCCAAGCACTCCAGCGCTCACAAGCGCAAAGGCGACGGCGTCTCCGAGCTCATAGCCGCCACGACTGCGGGGGGCCGCGGCTTCAAGAGCCAACGCGGCAACTTCCCGAGAAAGAAGCTCACTGCCACGGAGATCCTGGCCATGCCGTGTAGGTACCACAGCCTACCCGGCAAGCCGTCCGGTCATACGACTGACGACTGCAGCTGGACTGCAGAAATCGTCAAAGCAAAGACTGGTGCCAAGAAGCGAGCACCAGACGGAGACGACGACGGTGAACAGCAGCAGGGCATGCCTCCCACTGCTGGCTTCATGGGCCACACCTTCGCCGGCCTCGACTCCAAGCGGGAGGAGAAGGTCATTCGGCGCGTCGTCCATGCGACTTTGTCGGACGTGCCCCAGTGGCTCGACTGGTCCGAGCAGCCGATCACGTGGAGCCATCAAGACCACCTGCCCCGCGTCGACTACCCAGGCAAATTCGCCCTGTTCGTCGCACCCCAGGTCAAGGGCTACATCCTGACCAAAACACTGATGGATGGAGGATCCAGCATCAACATCCTCTACTATGAGACGTTCTAGCGCATGAAGTTGCATGATGAACAGTTGGTTCCCACCGTCACCACCTTCCACGGCATCGTCTCGGGGAAGAAGGCCTACCCGCTAGGCAAAATTGCACTCGACATCGTCTTCGGCACCGCCAAGAACTTTCGGCTCGAAAAGATCTGGTTCGAGGTGGTGAACTTCCGTAGTTCATACCACGCGATCCTTGGGCGACCCGCCTTCGCCAAATTCATGGCCAGGCCTTGCTACGCCTACCTGAAGCTGAAGCTGCCTGGTCCAAACGGCATCATCACCGTCCACGGCGACATCGACCGCGCCATCGAGTGCGAGAAGGGCAACGCCGTCTTCGCCGAGTCCGTCATCGCCACCGAGCAGCTGGAGCAGCTCAAGCTGCAAGTCGACCCCAACGACATGACCATCGTCAAGAAGCTGACTCTGGACACTCGTGACAAGTTCCAGTCGGCACAAGAGACCAAGCGCATCTCGCTGGTCGAGGGCGACTCCTCCAAGACGGCGGTGATCGGCTCACACATGGACGTCGCATAGGAAAGCGCGCTCTGCGACTTCCTCCGTGAGAATCGGGACATCTTCGCATGGAAGCCATCTGACATGCCAGGCGTCCCGAGGGAGCTCGCAGAGCACAAGCTCAACGTCGTCCCCAAGCTGAAGCCGGTGAAGCAGTTCCTGCGCCGATTCACCGGTGAGAGACACAAGGCTATCGGCGAGGAGATAGCCCGGCTCCTAGCTACCGGGTTCATCGCCGAGGTCATGCACCCGAATGGCTTGCCAACCCGGTGCTCGTTCTGAAGAAGAACGGAACATGGCGGATGTGCATCGACTACACAGGCTTGAACAAAGCCTGTCCCAAGGATCCATTCGAGCTGCCTCGTATCGATCAACTGATCGACTCGACGGCAGGGTGCGAGGTGCTATGCTTCCTCGACGCCTACTCCGGGTACCACCAGATCAAGATGGCACCCGAAGACCAGGAGAAGACGTCCTTCATCACGCCCTACGACACGTTTTGTTACGTCTCCATGCCCTTCGGCTTGAAAAATGCCGGAGCGACTTACCAGCGGTGCATCCAGAACTGCTTGCACAAGCAGATCGGCCGCAACGTCCACGCCTATGTGGACGACATCGTCATCAAGTCCAAGCTGAAAACGGACCTGATTGCCGACCTGACGGAGACATTCAACAATCTCCGCAAGTACAGGATCAAGCTTAACCCGAAAAAATGCGTCTTTGGCATACCCGCGGGCAAGCTCCTGGGCTTCATTGTCTTTGAGCGAGGCATCGAGGCCAATCCAGAGAAGATCAAGGCGATCGAAGCTCTGAAGAAGCCAGAAAACCTCCGGGACGTGCAGCGGCTCACAGGCTGCGTCGCTGCCCTGAGTCGCTTTATTCGTGGCTCGGTGAGAAGGCCATGCCTCTATACCGGCTCCTCAAGAAGTCGGACACGTTCACCTGGAACGACGAGGCAGATGCCGCCTTGGCAGCACTCAAGAAGATGCTCGCCGAGGCACCCATCCTTGCATCCCCACTGGAGAAGGAGCCGATGCTTCTCTACATCGCGGCGACCAACCGAGTCGTCAGCGCGGCGGTTGTCGTCGAGCGCAAGGAGGAAGGTGACGAACAACTGGTCCAGCGGCCAGTCTACTACGTCACCGAAGTCCTGACGGATTCGAAGCAACGTTACCCGCATTATCAAAAACTTGTATACGGCGTTTTCTTTGCTTCAAGAAAGTTGCGACACTACTTCATGGGCCACCCGATGACGGTGCACAACTCGTCTCCCCTAGCTGAAATCGTTCGCAACAGGGAGGCAACTGGCCGCGTCGCCAAATGGGCCTCCGAGCTGCAGCCTTTCGGCCTTAGTTACGCGGCCCGCACTGCGATCAAGTCGCAGGCACTACCCGACTTCATCGTCGACTGGATGGAGACGCAGTTGCCGGCTCCGACCTACGAAGCCGGCAGATGGACCCTTTTCTTTGACGGGTCCAAGATGTACAAGGGCTCGGGGCTAGAGTCGTCCTCACCTCCCCCCAAGACGACAAGATGCGATACGTGCTGCAGATACACTTCACCTGCACCAACAATGTCGCCGAGTACGAAGCCCTCCTACACGTCCTACGTGTGGCCAAGGAGATGGGAGTCAGCCGCATCAAGTGTTATGGCGACTCCGACCTCATCGTTCAGCAAACGATGGGGACTTGGGATGCAAACGATCCCAACATGGCGGCTTACCGCCGGCTCGTCGACCAAGTCGGCGGCCACTTCGCCGGCATGGAGCTGGAACGCGTCGATCGGAGGAAGAACGAGGCGGCTGATGCACTCTCTCGCTTCGGGTCCAAGCGGGACCGAGTCCCACCCGGCGCCTTCCTCGACCACCTACACAACCCGTCGGTACGACCGCCAGCCGAAATCGACACCGCCAACCCACCATCATCAGATACAATTCTGGTGGCGGTAACACAACAGACCAGTGACTGGAGGGAACCCTACATCGAGTTTCTCACCACCAAGAAGCTGCCAGCCGATGAAGTCCAAGCGCGGCAAGTTGTGCACCGGGCCTCGGCTTATGCCATCATCAACAGCGAGCTTTACAAACGCAGTACATCGGGAGTTTTCCTCCGCTGCACAGAGGCGGAGGAAGGAAGGCGCATCCTCCACAGATCCACTCGGGTGACTGCGGTCACCACGTCGGTGCCCGTAACCTGGTCGCCAAGGCATTCAGGCACGGTTTCTTCTGGCTCTCCGCCCACCAAGATGCAGTCGACATCGTTCGCCGCTGCGTCGGGTGCCAGAAGTACGCTCGGCAAGATCACCTCCCCGCTGCGGCTCTGAAGACCATCCCTCTGACATGGCCATTTGCAGTCTGGGGGATGGACATGGTGGGACAGTTCAAGACGGCTCGCGGTGGCATGACACACCTACTTGTCACGGTCGACAAGTTCACCAAGTGGGTCGAAGTCAAACCCATCAAGAAACTCGACAGGAAGATGGCAACCAAGTTCCTCCAGGAACTAATCTTCCGGTTTGGCTACCCGCACAACATCATTGCCGACAACGGCACAAATTTCGCCGAGGGAGAGATGAAGGCCTTCTGCCAACAAAAAGGCATCCGTCTCGACTTGACATCTGTCGCCCACCCGCAATCAAACGGGCAGGCGGAAAGAATGAACCAGACTGTGCTGGCCAGGATCAAACCGCGACTCCAAGTGCCATTGGAGCGAACACCGGGTTGCTGGTTGGACGAGCTACCAGCCGTACTGTGGGGCATCAGAATGACTCCAAACCGTTCCACCGGCTATACGCCATTCTTCATGGTGTACGGGGCGGAAGCCTTCATCCCGCAGACCTCGAGCACGACTCGCCACGAGTCGTCCTCTACAACGAGGAGGAAAATGAAGAAGCCCGCCTAGTCGGCGTCGACCTCCTGGAAGAAGCTCGTGAACTCGCACTCTCCAGGACGGCGATATAACAACAAAGCCTGCGCCACTATCACAGCCGCCGGGTTAGAAGTCGCTCTTTCCAGGAAGGCGACTTGGTTCTTCAACTCATCCAAAAGTCGAAAGGGATGCATAAGCTCTCGACACCATGGGAAGGACCGTTCGTCGTCAGCAAGGCGATGGGCAACGGCTCCTACCACCTCGTCGACTTGTGAGCCAAACAAAAGCTCCAAGTCGGAAGAGGAGACCAAGCGTCCATGGAACATCAGCCTGCTTTGCCCCTACTATACATAGTATACATTGTAATGTTGTGTAATCAATCAAGAAAATAAAGCCGGTACACACCCGACACGCTCGGGGGCTACCGTTTCGTCTCAAACATGCTTTTGAGTCTTTATTTTCCTACTCACACGTTATATGATTGATGGGTCGTCAAAGAGAGCCGGACGCCATGATGCGTGACTCACCACTGGACTCCCTGCTCATGCAACAAAAATATCTCAAATGCTTCGTTTTCTCCCAAGTCGTCAGCAACTCGCAAACGTGAACAAGTAGGCAGCCGGTTCAAACCTAACTTGACAATGAAGCCGCAATCGGACTTTGTCACCATGGGTACCACGCGCGCCACGAAATATATCACGCGAGGGCACACTTGGCGAGGTCGCACGATCGACTAGCTTCAACACAAGCGAAAAACAAGCATGTGACGAAAAGCGCACAATTAAGGAACATAATCAAAAGTGCGGGTTCAACTTAAAGCACGCCGCGGAGGCGCACGCATGACCCGGCACACAGAATACTTGTTCATTACAAAAGACTTTCGCCCGCAGGCGAATACACCTAACTACTTATAAATAAACCCCTCTTTGCAAGCAGGGGAACGAGATCACGACGAAGGGGCCACCGGTGCCGTGGACGTCGATGCCTCGGATCTCGGAGCCGGCGCCGGGAGAGTTGCGGCCCTCGAGAACAGAAACTTCGTCGCGGGTTCCTGGTCCACCACCTCGCCCAGGTCGTTGTTGGGCACCACCTCGTCGAAGAGGAACTCGTTGTGGTCGACCATCTTCGTGGCACGACAAGCGTAGGGAGCGACGAACTCGAACACCGGGGCGAGGTCGATCTCCCGGCCCTGGTCGTCAGTCGGGATGCTCGCCGTGATCTTGTCGACGTTCGTCTGCTTGTAGCGGCCGCGAATGAGGCCCAGCACCACGGCAGCACCGCTGCGAGCGGACGACTCCCGCACCCAGGTGATCACCTTCGGCATCAGCTGAAGAGCGCGTACGACCCGGCTGATGGGTCCGGCGACTCCCTCCTTGGGCGACAGTGTCTCGACGACGGTGTTTGTCAAGGCGCGCACTTCACGAAGGAAGACGCTGACCCGGTGGACCTGCTCCACCGCCGTCAAGCCACACGCTTCCTCACCTGATGCAAGGCAAAAAATTCAACACAAGGAACACATAGTCGGTGCGAATACAAGAGAGGCGCATGGACACTCACCCCAGATACCGACGGCAAGATCGGCGAGCGGGTCGGTCAACTCCTTCATCTCGCGCTCTGCCCTGGCAGCCTTGCGCTCGAGCTTCTCGAGGTCCTCTCCGTACCCCTTGGTCGCCTGGGTGAGGGCCGCATCCGCCTCCTCCTTCTGCTTGCTAAGCCACACGCAGGAGTACTGCACCGCGGCAAACGCCTCGGTGTGCCGGCTCTCCTGCGCGGCCAGCAGCCACTAGTGCTCAGCGACGGGGATGAAGCCCTCGCGCGCTTTCTTCAGCTCGTCTTGCAGGCGACGGGTTTCCTACTGTTCGGCTTCAAGAAGCCAAGACAGCTCCTGCAGCAAAAAACATTGACAAACATTCAATGGTCAATCATGGAGAATTATGGGGGCTATGCCACGGGTTACGTCTACATCAACATTCACTAACCCGGGGGCGAGCCCCAACAACGAGACAACATACGCCGAGTCAGGAACTCGGGGGCTGCACCTTGAGTTGCGTCTACATCGACACTTCGTAACTCGGGGGCTCGCCCTAAAAAAATGAAAGAGCATGCCGAGTCACAAACTCGGGGGCTGCGCCCCGACCTGCCTCTACTTCGACACTGGCATCCCAGGGACTACGCCACTCGCTAGCAACGCATCCAGAGGACTATGAAGACCCAAGTCACCTTCTACGAACACGACTCGGGCCTTGGGGGCTACATATACGCTATTGACGCAATAGGGACAAGAAAAATTCCACATACCTGGTGCGCATCCATCGCTGTCTGGATGGCGGCCCCGAAATTCGGCCTGGGCGCGGACGCGCCCTGGATGGAGCTCGGGGGCTGAGCGATAAGCCCACCCGAGGAAGAAGCCGCTACGGCGACGCGAGTCGCCGTCACCATCAGCGCCATCTCTGGCGCAGACGGCATTCTCCGTGCCAGCCGGCACGGTTACACCAACAGTGGCCCCCTCGGGTTGAGGGGGCACAATAACTTCATCGCCTCCGCCTGACAGAGGCGGAGGAGTCGGCGCCTTGCGACGGGCTCCGTGGCACGCGCGGCGGGTTCCGCCCGTTGGGAGTCGTTCCCCAGCGCCTCCTCCATGTCGCTGAGGGACGCGTCCTCAGCCCTGCGACATTCGCACGGGTCAAACTCAAGATAACGTCGCCAACGAAACTTCGGGCGACAAGCAGAAACCAACCTATCGCCTGCAGGCGGGAGAGTGGCAATCCGGATCCCTCTCGAGCGAGGGCAGGAGGCGAGGAGTCCCGAGCTCTTGCGGGTATGTCCCGCAGAGCCTTTTGCCTTCGCTCGGCTGCAACGGTGCGCTGCCCGGAGGTGCCTGGCGGCTACTGCACGGCCCCAACTTTGGACGTTTGGACCGAGGCTTCGCGCCCTCGGCCCCAGACCTGCGCTTCCTCCGGAAATGGAGGGGTTCGCTGTCTTCATCTTCGTCAAGCGCCGGGTCCTTTGACCCGGCACGTTCTTCTCTTCCTTCTTCTGCCTCGCCCTCATCCTCGGACGGGATAGGGATCGGCTGGCGGGAGGAAGAGTTGGCCCCACGAGCCTCGGCGGTGGTGTCAGCCTCGTCATCAGAATCGTGCTCGACGACATCGTTCAGGCCGGATGGCACCCTGGGAGCATCTCCACGGATCGGAGGCATCCCGACGAGCGTGCGAAACTCCTGTGCCCAAAAAACAAAAGAGATCGGCATAAAATACCAAGAGAAGGAAGGTAACATGACTCGTCGAAGACAAGGACTCACCTTCGAAGTGGGCTTCTTCGCGGAGAAGGCCTTCAGGCCCCCCACGGCCCACTCGGGGCCGGGTGGACGGTGATCCGCTTCATCTGGAGCGTGAACTGCTCTGTCGACTCGAACAGCTCTGGGTCATGGCGTTGCGGGTCCGCCGTGCCCGAGTACTCGCATATCAGCGAAGGCCGGGCTTGGAGCGGAGCGATTTTCCTCTTCACCCAGGTGGCGATGAGGTTCAGACCTGTCAAGCCTGGGCCTTCAATTCCTGGAGCCGCTGCAGCAGCCGGTTCACCACAGGCAGGTCGACAGCCTGTGGCATCTCCTGAAGATTGCGGGGCTGGCTCGGCGACGCGGAGAAGGGGAGAATCCCGATCTCGCCGTCGGGCGCCGGCTCCCGCATGTAGAAGCTTGTTTTCCTCCAATACAACTTGGAGGGGAAGCCGAGATCCAGGTAGTCAACATCGCCGCGAACTTGGAAGTTGAGGCCGCCACAAGGCGACATGTCGCCGCTCTTCCCCAGTTTGCCGTGGAAAATCCGCAGCCACAGTGGGAAATAGGCGGCGCAACCGAAGTACCCCTCGCACAGCGTGACGAAGCAGGCGAGGTGGAGAATGGAGTTGGGTGTCAGATCATGAATCTGCAACCCGTAGAAATCAAGAACACGCCGGAAGAACTCTGACGTGGGGAATCCCAGCCCGCGCTCGAGGAAGGCGGAGAAGGCAACAAACTCGCCGGGCGCCGAACGCGGGCGCGGGTCCACGGTGGCGATGCGCCACCGACCCTCTGTCGCCGGCGGCAGTAGCCCCTCAGCGGTGGCTTGCTCCAGCGCGTGAGCCGTCAGCGACGACCGCTCCCACTGGCACTTCGGCGCTACCATCGTCGCCGGAAGGGAAAGTGAGGAACAGGAATGCCCGATGACGGCGGCGGAGATGCGGTGAAGCGCTCGGGCGAGAGTGGCTCTGGAAGAAGAAGAGCAATGGGCGCGAGAGAGAAGAAGAGTGGAGAATGAAATCACTCGGCAGCTCTCTTCCTGCTTAAATAGCCACAGTGAAAACGACAGTTACTGCAGTAAATGGCGCTGCCCACTACGCCCACGTCGCGCGACGCCTCGGGTCCCGCGCAGGCGTGCCGAAAAACGTGGCCCGGATCAACCCACGTCGCTCCGCAATGTTTTTCTAACCATTAGATCGGACACGTGCGGGTCGTGGCGCCATCATTACTTCTGCTCCATCTCGAGGTGGAGGCAGTCAATGCGTCGTCACATCCCATCAATCGACTCGGCGTCAGATGGACACACGCTTCAGGACAAATGGTTAAAGATGTCGTGACGTCATCCGGAGAATACGAGGAGGCAACCCGCAAGGAGGCGAGTCGGCACGGCAAAACGTCCCAACGGGCACAAGCCGGCATCAAACAAAACTTGAGTTAGACCGGACGTTGACGCCTCAATCCACCACTCCGAGCCTTTCGTTTCTTTTCTCTATTTCAGGAGTTCGTTCAACGACACGACCCGGCTATTCGCAAGACGAAGACCAAGCCAGAGACGAGTCCCAGACGAACTCGGGGCTAATGATGGGGGGATGCCCAACCGGGTAGGCCCAGGACCCCGAGTCGGCCCTCAAGGCGGGTGGCCCGGAGCCCACCCAGAGTACATCTTCCAGGATACCGGGTCCCGAGGATCCCGGTACACCGGCTCGTGAAGGCGGCAGCGGATATCTCCGAATCAGTTTGTGATCTGCGGATTCCGAAGAGTGCGCTCCACGAAGCCGCACCTATGGCAGATTAGCTAGCGCCGCCTAGGGCACCCGTCATTTCCCTGTAAACCCTAGCCGGCTCCCTATATAAAGCTGGCTAGGCGCAACCCTAGAGGTAGACTCATCTCATTCCATAGCCTCCGGAGTTCCCGCAAGCTCTTGTGCGCACACCATTGTACACCCCATCAAGATCCAATACATACAAGCAGGAGTAGGTCTTTACCTCACATCGAGGGGCCAAACCTGGGTAAACTCTGCGTGTGCTACCTCTCTGTGAATCCTACGTCGCCTGGCTCACACCCGATTTAAGCCAGCCCGTATGGCATCTGCCGTGACTAACCCACGACAACTTTTGTGGAAAACTCTCAAAACTACCCGGTGCACGCTAAAGGTAACTGTCCGATGTTTATAGGAGTGGTAGCAGAAGGAATGTTAATTTTCGTGTGGTCGGTGTTCTACTTTATTTGTGCGCTTGGTAGTACTTTCTCTTCCTCCGAACGATTCGAAGGCCGTAAGGAAAATAATCGGTGGTGGTCTACTTTATTTGTGCACTTGAGGGTACCGAGGAGGCAGAAGCTTCCCATCAATGGTCATACCAAACAAATGTCCATATGACACAAAAATGTGCAGATAGTATAAAATAATTGCTCAAGGGCTTGAAAAAATATATTCACGTGTGAAACACTAAAAAGTACATATTATTCTCGCTCGCGATAGGGTTATAAATATTTTGACAACAATTTTGAATTTAAGTCTAGATTGGACCAAATAGTGGGTTTGAACTACAAGTAGGTGAAATATAATTCGAAAATTTATGCCCTTCATACTGGAATTCTAGATGTCATGATAGCCCAAGATATGGAGTTTTATAAAATTTCGTTGAAGGAAACATCACAAAACACTTACTTTACACTTCTGCCAATATTTGAAAATAAGGGTTTATTAAGTACGTAAAATACTAAATCTTGTCCATATTTTTGACAAGAATGAACAAGGGTGTTAAGGGACATATATAGGAACTTGTAAAATTACCAGGTCAAAGTTTTGATGATATTTCCTTTGCAAGATATAGGTTATTGCAGATTTGGGCACAAAATAAAATTTGTGTGTGTTGATAAGTCCATTTTGCATCACTAGGGTCTACTATAATTTGCAGTTAATCATCGATATATTTCGTATTATGATGCATTTTTATATTGCGTTATTTGTTTAGCATCTTTTACAATTAAGAGAGTAATAATACCGGAAACCAAGGATCGAGCTATTTTCTGCACTTTTACTTTGTTGCTTTTATTTACTTCTTATTAAATTCCTTATTACTATAAAACCACATATAAAATAGTCCTCCTGCATTTACATGAAACCGTGCTTAATTCCACTTGTCAACACATACTTTTCCTTATTGGATTCGATATTCTTACTTATCGAAAAGAATACGATAGATCCCTTACACGTGTGGGTCATCAAAGGATATTACCATGAAACTAGATGCAATGATGCCATGAGGTGAAGTGAAAAATATTTACAGAATGGTTATAAACTCCTTGACACGAGGTTCCTACAGACTAGGTCATTACAATATCCAATGATTTTCTATTTTTTCCAAAACAAAATACTTCTGGTACTTGTAAGATTCATTCTCGATACCACTCTAATACAGGAAACAAGACTTTGTGAAATCATGTAGGGATTCGCAGGAGGTGCTGGAAATGTTCGATTCAGATGCAAGTATTATACTCAGGATACCAAAGAATCTACGAGAGAGTTTAAAAAAGGCGGTGTTTGACCAAAATTTCGAGGGGGTGCGGGAGACAAAATAAAGTGTTTGGTGTGCAGAGGGGAGGGAGGGGGGAAATGAAATAAAAATCTATCTCGACCCTCCCCAAATTTTTCCACAACCTGGTCCAAACTGGGGGGGGGGGGGGGGGGGGCAGGGGCCCCCTACCTCGTACTAACTCCAACGTTGTACTTCAACGATATTTTTTCAAGATATTCTGCAAGGGAATCTAATCGTGCCCCACATTGACCGATCCTAGTTTTGGCAGCTTCATATCGAAGTTGCGACAATATAACACCAACAACACCACATCAAGACAGAGGATGCAGCCGTCGATAATAATCATTATGTCCTTCGTTTTGAAGCCCACCCCATTTTGACATGACTTAACGGATTTCTTGCGATGGCTTCTCGAATGTTGGTGTCTCTCTCAAAAATTTTGTGGGAAAATCTCAAAACTACTCGGTACACTCTGAAGGTAACTACCCGATGTTTATAGAAGTGGTAGCAGAAGGAATGTTAATTTTCGTGTGGGCGGTGTTCTACTTTATTTGTGCGCTTGGTAGTATTTTCTCTTCCTCACGAGGTTATACTCTGTGGGTACCCCAGCGTAAGGATACCTGGTGCACGTGATGATCAAAGAAGCCCAAGGATTAATCGAAGCCCACGAAGGAAGGCCCAAAACGAAGAGTGCTTTCCAAGTTAGATCAAGTTATAGTCGGTTAAAACTTTCCATACATGTAACCTTGGTCGGTTGTGTTTCCCGAGACCCAGCCTCTTATATAAAGGCTGGGAGGGTGATCGATGAGGGGGAGGAATCCATAGCCACCAAAACCTCGACGAGATCGGTAGCTCGTCGAACCCTTGTAAACCATCATATTCATACCATAAACACAGACAAGCAGGAATGTAACAGCCCCAAGTTTGTGAACTGAAATTTTGTGGATAAAATTTCCACTTTTGCTTTTCATTCATGCATCATGGCATTATCTGCTTAAGTGCTCAAGTTGAAACAAAGATTTGGAAAACAAATTAAAAACAAATGGAAACCAAAGCAACCATTGTTTCTAAATACTCTAAATTCAAATGAGTTGTTGTGACAAAAACAATTCAAATAGACATCCATATTTGTCAAGGAAGTTCCAAGAGTTCCAAATAAATATTTTTCTCTTGTTCTAAAAATTCTAAAGTAAATTCATTTTGGTTTTAACCAAAATGCCATAAACAAACTCTATGAACAAAAGTTATGCAAAACTTTTTATTTGGCAACCCCAATTTTTGTGGTGCATCTACATGCTATTGGGAGGCTACATGAATTTTGTCAGATTTTTATAAAATGTTTAAGTGCCAATAAAATCACTAAACAGCTACTGGTTTTTAAAAGAGAAAGAAAAGGTGGGAAACCAGAGAAACGCAGGGGGGTATCCGCAAAACCGTCACCTCCTCCCTGTAGCGACCGCGCGCCATGGCTCGCGACGCACCCACTCGCTGCCATGCCATCCACTGCTCCCCTGCTCGACGCCGACCACCACGAGGTGGATAAGACCACCACCGAGGCCTCTCTCTCTCTCCCCGATATTTTCCCCTGCTCCCTCGTCCTCTTTTCTGCCGCCATGGCCGAACCCTAGCTGGAGCTGCGCCGCCGCATCGCCGCCGTTCTAGGCCGCCCCGAGTAGATCTGAGACCGCCATCGCCACCGCCGTGTCTGGTTCTCCTTACCCGCACAAGGAATCGAAGAGACGAGCCCGGGATCGCCGCCGCATTGCCGTCTTCTTCCTCTCCGGCCGCTGGACGTCGACCAAGCTCACGACTGCCTCCGACCTCCTCCGTCAACGCCGCGAGCACCCACGCGTCGAGGGTGAGCTCACGGTCCTGCTGGACATCCCCGACCTCTCTTTCGCGCTCTAAATCGCCGTGTAGCCGTAGTCTCCGCCGCGACCGTAGCGTACCTCCGCCGTAGCCCGTCGCCGGAGCATTTGCCGGCGACCATTGGGTCTGTGGCGCCGCCAGTAGGTAGTCCATAGCCGCGGGCGTTGTTTGCGTTCAGTAGATCGTCCCCTCGCGCGCTCTGTCTATCCCGCGCGAGCTCGCCGCCGTCGGCGCTCACCGCATCCAGCGCGCCACGGGCACGGCCTCGTCGCGGTCAAAGCAAGCGTGGGCCCCGCTCGCCCACGTGGACGCCACCGTGGCCACGGGCCCAGCCGTCAGTGGCACGGGCTAGCCCAGCCCGTGTGTAAAACGTTCCGTGCTGTTTTCCTGAGAATAAAAATAAAAGCCAGATTCAATTATAATCTTGTAAAATCAATAACTTTTGATTACTTGTACAAAAGTTACAAATGATATACCCAAATGTTCAGAAGAACACAACCTGTATGTTGGTATAACTCACACATCCAAATAAACTAGTTTTATTGATGTGTTATCAAAGTTAAGAAAATGGCAGAAAAGAAATAGATTTTAGAAAATGCATATCTTTTTAGTTATAAATCAGAAAAATGCAAACTTGGTCTCTAAATGACCAGGGGAAGAAACCTTACATTTTTCATGACAATTTCATGTTGAAATAAATACTGGAAATAAATGTTTCTTGCATTTCAGAAAAAGGGCAGATATGAAGATGAATTTAGAAAATTCATAACTCTAATAATATTGCTCCAAAAATTAAGTTTAAACTACCAAAATGTTCAGCAACTAATATACCTCATGTTTCACCTTATCTTCCATCCTGGTTAATTAGTTTTCATGCTGCTAAAATCGTTTTGGTAAAATGGCAGCACTAAATCCATTATGGAAAATGCAATAACTTTTTATTGGATAGCCAGAAAAATGTGTTCCTTATATCAAAATGCTCAGTATGAAAATGCCCTTGCTCTAGCATCATCCCCAGGCATGTTTGAGCATGATTTCAGTACTGCATATTTGCAAGAATGGTGAATATCATTAAGTTAAACATGTGGATTATCCCAAATAATGCAGTAAATATAATTGGGACCCCATTTAACTTGTTGGTCATGTTTAAACACTCTTGGTGCATTATAAAAAGTCATGTCATCATGTGCTTGCGCATTGCACTTGTTTTATATGGTGTGGTATTTGATTGTGCTTTCCGGTGTTCTTATACATCGATAGATCCAGCAGTCGGGGTTTCTCCACAATACCCTGACGACCCGTACTACCAGCCCGTTGATCAAGGCAAGCGTAATCCCCCCTCTGAGCACGTCTCCTCCTTTGTTTTCCGCAAATATTTTCTCCACTTTATTATTGCATGCGGTTCCAAATGTCAATTTGGTTGGATTAGAGTATCCTATAGTTGCATTATGTTTCCGATGCCAATACCTGTTCCCTCCTAATATCCATAGGATTACTTTGTTGGCCTGAGTTAAGTAACTATGTACTGCATATGCTTAGCCATGCTTAGTTAAATGCTTAGTTGTCCGGTGGATATTTCGTTGTTGGAATTGTTGACGGAATGTCCGGATGATGGTGGAGAAATGTGGATACTAATAATAAACATGCTTAAAGGCGGGGATGAGAGGCCACATGGAGTGTGGTGGGTTGTCTCGTTCTCGTCGCCTAAGTGCGAGTTCTCGCCTTCGAACCAAGACCGAGCGTGCTACCATGCGTGGGGCCTATGCATTCGCAGTGCAGGAAGCCTCATAGACTAAATAACTCGGGCGGGGCTAGCCAGGGTCCTCTAGTTCGAGCTCCCATTTGCGTGTGCGTGAAGATGGTGGCAAAGACTGAGATGAGGATGGTGGTGTTAGGAAAATAAGTGGCCGTGGGGCGGGTGTTGAAGGCACTGGCTGTCCTACCGCCACTGATGATCCTGGAAGGTCCTTAACGAGGGAGAAGTCGACACCGCTCCCACCCAGCCGGCTTTCCAAGGAAGAGAGCTAATGCGCAGGCAATGGGCCGGACGGTACGCGTGGCAAACATTGTACACCCCTGCAGGGTAAATCTTTTCGAAAAGCCGTGTCCACGGTTAAGGACGACTTGGTGCCGGATTCAGAGATCATAGAATAACTTGAACGGAATGACTAAAACCTGAGTACTAAAGGTACTACCAAGAATGCAAGGTTGACTTCCTCGAGGGTGATTCGGGGAGGTGCCTTAGTAGACAGGTGTGGTGATGGATGGTGGTTGTTGAAGTTGATCAGAAGGAAAGCGTTTACTTCTTACCCCCTTTGAAAATATTCTGGTTAGTCGATGCCATGGAGTTATGTCTTTTATAAAGAAAACTAGCTTTATGCAAAATAGCCATACAACCTTTGTAAGCCAATCATCGAGCTAGTAGCTCTAATAATCTTGCAGAGTTCGTCGAACTCAATGTTGTTTATTTGATTTTAGTGGAGGAATTCATCGACCTTGAAGGTGGGTTCTTCGTGGAAGTCGACGAGTAGTCTGGGGTTCCCAGGTGGCAGCTTGGGACATCTCGGGACATCTGGCGCTGGGAATGTTTATCTGTAGGCCTCTTAGGCCATAATTTGGATCTTGTTGTTAGAACAACTTAATTTGCTTCCGCTTGTTGTACTGTTGGGTCTGTGACCTCTGGTTGTAATATTTGCTATCTTTCTCTATTATAAGAGTTGAACTATAATGCTTTGAGTCGTAGAGTATGTAATGTGCCAGTTGTTCCACAAGTCTTGATCTCTCTATTATGCATTGATAGTTGTGCCTGCGTTAAGGCATCAATCGGGGTGTTCATTGCCGATGATCCATTCCGAGCAACGCCTGCCAAAGGTTTTGGCCGGGGATTGGTAAACCCGTAACCTCCGTTTGTATCGCTTAACAGGTGACACACAGCATCACTGTATAGCAGTCGGGTCGGGGCGCCACAAGGAAGTAGGGGTTTTACCTCACTCGAGGGCCCTGAACCTGGGTAAATCCAGCTTGTCAGCCGTCGATTCCACCGATACTACGCGTTCTCTACCACACAATCAACCCTAGGTATAGTAACCATGGGAATTGCCGAGGGCACACCTCGACACTTCCTCCGAACGATTCGAAGGCCGCAAGGAAAATAATCGGTGGTGGTCCACTTTATTTGTGCACTTGAGGGTACCGAGGAGGCAGAAGCTTCCCATCAATGGTCATACCAAACAAATGTCCATATGACACAAAAATGTGCAGATAGTATAAAATAATTGCTCAAGGGCTTAAAAAATATATTCACGTGTGAAACAGTAAAAAGTTTATATTATTCTCGCTGACGATAGGGTTATAAATATTTTGACAACAATTTTGGATTTAAGTCTAGATTGGACCAAATAGTGGGTTTGAACTACAAGTAGGTGAAATATAATTCAAAAAAGTATGCCCTTCTTACTGGAATTCTAGATGTCATGATAGCCCGAGATATGAAGTTTTATAAATTTCATTGAAGGAAACATCACAAAACACTTACTTTACACGTCTGCAATATTTGGAAATAAGGGTTTATTAAATAGGTAAAATACTAAATCTTGTCCATATTTTTAAAAAAATGAACAGGGGTGTTAAGGGACACATATAGGAACTTGTAAAATTACCAGGTCAATGTTTTGATGATATTTCCTTTGCAAGATATAGGTGATTGCAGATTTGGGCACAAACGAAAATTTGTGTGTGTTGATAAGTCCATTTTGCATCACTAGGGTCTACTATAATTTGCAGTTAATCATAGATATATTTCATATTATGATGCATTTTTATATTGCGTTATTTGATTAGCATCTTTTACAATTAAGAGAGGTAATACACCGGAAACCAAGGATCGAGCTATTTGCTGCACTTTTACTTTGTTGCTTTTATTTACTTCTTATTAAATTCCTTATTACTATAAAACCACATATAAAATAGTCCTCCGACATTTACATGAAACCATGCTTAATTCCACTTGTCAACATATACTTTTCCTTGTTGGATTCGATATTTTACTTATAAAAAAGAATACAATAGATCCCTTAGACGTGTTGGTCGTCAAAGGATATTACCATGAAATTAGATTCAATGATGCCATGAGATGAAGTGCAAAATATTTACAGGATGGTTATAAACTCCTTGACACGAGGTTCCTATAGACTAGGTCATTACAGTATCCCATGATTTTCTATTTTTTCCAAAACAAAATACTTTCGATACTTGATTCATTCTCGATACCACTCTAATACAGGAAACAAGATAGTGAAATTATTGCAGGAGGTGCCGGAAATGTTCAATTCAGATGCAAGTATTATACTCAGGATACAAAAGAATCTACGAGAGAGTTTAACAAAGGCGGTGTTTGACCAAAATTTTCGAGGGGGTGGGGGTGACAAAATAAAGTGTTTGGCAGGATGGGGGGAGGGGAACTAAAATAAAATAAAAATCTATCTCGACCCTCCCGAAATTTTTTGACAACCTGGTCCAAACTGGGGGGGTGGGGGGCAGGGGCCCCTACCTTACACTAACTCCACCGTTGTACTTTAACGATATTTTTTCAAGATATTCTGGAAGAGAATCATATCGTGCCCCAATTTGACCGATCCTATTTTTGGCAGCTCATGTCGAAGTTGCGACAATATAACACCAACAGCACCACAGCAAGACAGAGGATGCAGCCGTCGATGATAATCATTATGTCCTTCGTTGTGAAGCCCACCCCATTTTGACATGACTTAACGGATTTCTTGCCATGGCTTCTCGAATGTTGGTGTCTCTCTCAAAACTTTTGTGGGAAACTCTCAAAACTACTCGGTACACTCTGAAGGTAACTACCCGATGTTTATAGGAGTGGTAGCAGAAGGAATGTTAATTTTCGTGTGGGCGGTGCTCTACTTTATTTGTGCGCTTGGTAGTACTTTCTCTTCCTCCGAACGATTCGAAGGCCGCAAGGAAAATAATCGGTGGTGGTCTACTTTATTTGTGCACTTGAGGGTACCGAGGAGGCAGAAGCTTCCCATCAATGGTCATACCAAACAAATGTCCATATGACACAAAAATGTGCAGATAATATAAAATAATTGCTCAAGGGCTTAAAAAAATATATTCACGTATGAAACAGTAAAAAGTTCATATTATTCTCGCTGACGATAGGGTTATAAAATATTTTGACAGCAATTTTGGATTTAAGTTCTGCCAATATTTTAAAATAAGGGGTTATTAAATAGGTAAAATACTAAATCTTGTTCATATTTATTTGAAAAAATGAACATGGGTGCTAAGGGACACATATAGGAACTTGTATAACTACGAGGTCAAAGTTTTGATGACATTTCCTTTGCAAGATTTAGATGATTACAGATTTGGGCACAAGGTTCATACATCCATTTTGCATCACTATTTTCTACTAGATTGTGGAGTTAATCATCGATATATTTCATATTATGTTGCATTTTCTATATTGTTTTATATTTTTTTTTTAGCTTAAACAGTGGGGGAAAATTCCCACTGCATTTTTTATAAATTTTATAAAGGGTATTTACAAGGTGAAGAGTTGGAAAGGAGATATTACAAAGGGTATAAATTGATCAAAAAGAGCCTATGGTTTTACTTGCAGCCAAGATTTAAATTGTTGAGCATACTTTGCTCTCACTCTATTTTGCAACCACTTCAGCTCACTCATGTAGATGAATTTACATTCTTCAAAGCTTGGCCTTATGTTCTTGAAGATCTCCATCCATATCCCCCAAGCAGCAAGGATAATTATCTCCATGAAGAAAGGTTGTTGAATTTTATTCCTCGTGTCTTCAAAGGCATCTAGTAAGGAGAGATTTATGTTTCTCAAAGGGCAAACAAAATCCTAGCATTTTGCAGCAAAGGGGCAGATCCAGAAGAGGTGAACAAATGTCTCCAGCTCATTGCACTGTAGGGTTGCACATTCATAAGATGGGAGCTAGAAGTTTTTCCTAGCTAGAAGGTTTCTGGTATTTAATCTGTCAAGTAGAAGAAGCCATAACAATGCTTTATGCTTTGCTTGGCATGAGCTTTTCCTGATCCAGAAAAATTGGGAAGGGGCATTGTTGATTATCATCATACTGTATGCCTTTCTTGTTGAAAATTTATCAATTCCCCAAATGTAGATCCAGGACACATTATTTCCCAAGTTCACTCTTTGCTGACATGACTCCCAAATTACTTCAAGCAGTAAGAGTTCTTGAAAATGTTGATTTGATAGAGGCAGATGGAACATGTCTTCCAGGAACTCTAGTTGTACAACAGAGCTTACATAAATTGGTGCGTCTTTTTTGAAGGAGTACAGGTGTGGAAAAGAGTGACTTAAGCAGGAATCATGCCAGAGATCATGCCAAAAATAAACAGATATTCCAATACCCATAGTGCACTTGGCCATTCTTTTATAACATTCCAACCATCTCAAGTGTGTCTTCCACCAGAATGAACCAACAAGCTGTTCACCTGGTACTGAGTTTCCTTCATACTATGTGGCCCCACCAAATTGACCCAAGTGATATCCATCTTGTTATGGAACTTGTGAAGGTTCTTGAGGAGCAAGGCTTTGTCTTGAACAGAGATATTCATAACTCCAAGTCCACCTTGATTTTGTGGCCTACATAATGTAGTCCATTTAACCATGGCTAGTCTCTTATCAGTGAGATCAGATTTTCTCCATAGAAATGTATCATGTACTTGCTCAGCTGTTTTTGAATTGGAATAGGTATTTCCAGCGTGCACATAATGAAGGTTGACATAGATGCCACTAAAGTTTTAACCATTTCCAATTTACCAGCAGTGTTCAGAAAATTAGCAATTCCACATAATCTTCTTTCGACACCTTGCACCAGAGGCAAAAAAAAACATCAGTTGGAGGTTTTGTTGTTCCCAGAGGTAGACCGAGGTATGTAAAAGGCAGACTTCCTTGATTGCAATTTAGGGATCTTGTGAAGTGAGCAACTCTTTCTTCACTCAAGTTTAGGGGAACCATCATTGATTTGTGGAAGTTGACTTTTAATCCAGAAGAATTTGCAAAGGTCTGAAGTAAAGCCTTAAGGCACATGATTTTGTTGGCATCAGCTTGCATTACCAACAAAGTATCATCAACATACTGGATGACAGGGAAATCTAGACAGCTTGGAATATTCAAAGGAACTTTGATCAGTTCTTGTTCCATGGCTGCATTTAGGACAGATTGTAGTAGGTCAGCTATCAGCACAAACAGTAATGGAGAAAGAGGGTAACCTTTCCTAACCCCACTTTTGCCGTAATTTTTTCCCCATGTACACTGTTTAGAAGGACAGATGAGGTTCCTATTTTCAGTAGCATGGCAATCCAATTTATCCATTTATTTGCAAATCCCTTTGCTTCTAGGATTTTTAGTATTGCATTATGCTCAGTTCTGTCGAAAGCATTCTCAAAATCCACTTTTAGAACTAAGATTTCCTTTTTTGATTCGTGGCACTGAAAATAGATATTCAAAACTCCAGCCTAGGCAATCTTGAATGGATATATCTTTTAGGAAACCATATTGGTTCTTGTGAACTAATTTGATAATTATTTTTTGCAATCTATTAGCAAACAATTTGGTGACTATCTTGTGTACACTGTTTAGAAGAGAGATAGGCCTGAAGCCACCTTTGGAACAAGAGTTATGTATGAGTCATTAATGCTTTCTAGGCAAATGTCTTCAACATGAATATGATGAATCAACTCTTTCACATCTGGCCCAATAATATTCCAGGAGTTTTTATGAAATTAATTGTTGTAACCATCTGGTCCTAGAGATTTGTCATTTGGCAAGTTATGTATACCATTCTCAATTTCTTCATCAGAAAAAGGTACTTCTAATTGCTGGAACATGTTATCATCAAGGGTTTGCCCCTAAATATCTGGCAGGTTGAAAAACATTTCTGGATTTTCAGATTGACCCATTCTTTCTTTGAAAGCACACCAAAGGATAGCTTCTTTTCCTTCATGATCATGAATATCTAGTTGGTCTTCATTTTTCAGAGAAGAGATAAAGTTTTACCTATGTCTGACAGTGGCTCTAGCATGAAAAAACTTGGTGTTTTCATCCCCTAGCTTGACCCAATTTACCTTTCCTCTTTGCTTCCAATAAGCATTTTGATTTTGCAGTAGGCTGAGTAAGCGATCCTTTAAGATATCTCTCAAGTTCCATTCATCAAGAGTAATTGTTCCACATTATCAAGCAGGTCTATCACTTCTGAAACTTGTGCAATGAGAGCTTTGAAGCAAGATAGATATTTTGACCAAAACTTGAGGGCTCTTCTCACATTTTTTAGCTTTGCATTTACCTTGTTTGCACAATTAGTGTAGCCAACAGGAATATTCCATGCATTCTCAACAATTTGCTTGAAAGAGCTGTGTTGTAACCAATAATTTTCAAACCTAAATATATCTGACCTTGGCATCTTTGTTCCAATTTCCACAACACTCCCAAATTACTTCAAGCACCAATGGATGGAAGGTAAGCAAATTTTGAAAATCTTTTAGGGCAAAATTTCCTGATATAAGCAAAATCGAAAAATCTTTCTTTGTTTCTTGTAAACAAATAACCGAGCACCCACTTTTCTCAATTTTACTGAACAGATCTAAATGTTTTTCAACGGTATTGAGCCCCCCTAGTATTCCAGTTCAATATTTTCCATTGTTTGTGTCTAGCCATGGTAACACTGGGTTTCTTTTAGCATTTTTGTTGTTTCCAGAATAGGCAAAAGCCAACTCACCATAAGAATCCCATATTGAAGCCACACATGCCAATATCTTGCCATAAAGCACAAGGCACTTATCACCAGGATACAAAATATACCAAGCACATCAAACAAACCAAATCATACTGAATTCGTCAACATCCATAGCATCACAGTCACCACCACCAGCATCACCATCCAAAATATTACAATATCACAAAAGCTCATCACTAGTGCCAACATCCAGTACATAAGGTAGGGTTTATCTAACATTGATAACTAATTATTGGTTTATTTGCCCTTTCCAGCACCAGGCTTCTTTCCTTTTCCCGAAGCTTGGTCTTTTGCACCCACTTTCTTCTGAGCTGTAGTGGCCTTTTCTTCAGCATCTCTCTTGTCTTTCTTTGTCATACTCTATATCAGGTCCTCTCCAGCCACCTTACAAAAAGAAGAGGCAATGTTTCTCACTAATTTGCTATTAATAACTGGAGGTTTGGCATTGCAAGGCAAGCAATTGTTATCAAGACATGGATTATTTCTGAATCCTTTATTTATTTCTTGTATTCTTGGGCTCCTTCTTACCTCATCTTCCACTAGAGGTCCTTTGCCTCTCCTTTTCCTTTTCACTTCCTCTAGAACCACCTCTGAATTCATGTCCTTGCTTGGTGCCCCCTTATCCAGCAGTGGGCTTTCCAGGGTTTTTCCCTCTCCCTCCTACAATTCCATCAATTTATAGTTTGGAGCATTGTTAAGAACACATGAATTAGGAATAGCAAAATCAAAACACTAGAAATCATTTTCTCCATTTTTCACAAGATTCCAAAGAGGGGACTTGAGGAAACTCCTTTTCCATTCGAATTTTTCAGTAGTTAATAGCATCATGATGATGAAGTTAAACCAACTTACTGGAACAGATAAGTTGCCACTTGAACCATGGACATGTGGAGCAAAAAAAATCTCCCAAAGCTCCATTCCTTCTTGAAAGTGCATGGTGTCCCCATGTGTGGTTTTGATAATTAATGACAATCCTTATGGACTAATGTTTGCACTGAGATATCCTTATAGATCTTGTCCATGAGAAAAGATTGGAGTTCATGTGTTGGACTCTAGAAGTTTATATGAAGAATGGTCATGTGTAGAGTTGAGCATATTGCAAGTATGTTTTGAAGGATTCAAGACATCATCTTTGTGAAGAGAGAGAAGATTATGAAGTGCAAGTTCAATATGATCCATCTCGGAAGATATCATTTGATTGAAGCTTGCAATGGATACATGAAGACGGAGCTTAGCGAGGCTCTCCCATAATGGAGTATGGGGAAGTATTTGGAGAAGTCTTCATCAAGCATGTGCTAGCAAGCACAATCAAGAAAGGTGTTCCAACTTGAGGGAGTCAAGATCATCATCATATAGCTCAAGTGGAATGCACAAGGCAAAGGTATGATCTTGATAGGGTTTCTATTTTACCGGTCTCATGGTGTTAGTGGGAGACCGGGTTATTGGATAGACGGCGTACTATCAAGAGGGGCTCTCAAATGAGTAACTTGATCGCATCTTCATGGAGAGCTCAAACCTTTGCATACTTGGCATATCATCTTTCTTGGTTCTTATTTGGCTTTTATCCATGTGAGGATTTAGAGCTTGCGTTCATCTCCATACCAAACTCTAGTTCATCAAAAACGAATTTCATATGAATAGCTTGTTGTGTTTTTGATATTGGAGGTTTTACCGGTTTGTCTTTTCTAATAGAGGTCAAACTCTCCTCTTGTGGTTTCCTCCTCACATGATGGACTATGATGTTTCTCAGCATGATCTTGTAGTGCTCTTCGTTACGATTCCAACGAGCACAAGATCATCGAAAACGGAGTCCGGATGTAAAAGTTATTGGAGTTTTCGTATCACTGTTTCTGTCAAAACCTGAATTTCCGGGGGGGGGGGGGGGGGCGGAATATTTGAATATTCCGGTTTTTGCAGATGTTTCTCTGGACTCGTTTCATGCGAGCTCCTGGTTAAACCAGAAATTTGGGCCGGAACTTTTTGTTCCAGGCCGGAATATTCCGGCCCCAGTTTTCCTGCAACGGCTATTTTTCGTGGGGACCTAAAAAAGGCCCCCTTCTTCCCCATAGTGAGTAGAGCTTCTAAGCACGAAATTTCCCCCCATTGTTGACCTCTTGAAGCTTTGATTTCTCTCTATTCCTCCATGATTCTTGCCTCAAATTAGAGGGAAAAGAGAGAGGAGATCTAGATCCACATTTCCACCAATCCATATCTCCTCTAAGTGAGGGGAACCCTTTGCATCTAGATCTTGGAGTTCCATTTGTTGAGTTCTTCTTTGTTCTTCCTCTCTTCTTCCCCCACAAGCATTAGTTGCTTTTGGTGGGATTTGAGAGTGAAGGATTTGAGCACTTGTGCTCTTGCCATTGCTTTGTGCATCGGTTTGTGCTCTCCACGAGGATTCGTGGAAGTTGAAAGTTTGTGAGCTTGTTACTCTTGGATCTTTGGACCCTAGACGCCTTTGTGGTGGTTGAGACCTTTTGTGGTCATTTGGTAGCCATCCGGGAGCCCCCAATCCAGTTGTGGGTTATGCCCCGGGTTGTTGTTGTAAAGGCTCTGGATTCCGCCTCGAAGGATTCCGATAGTGGAAGGTGAACCAAACCTTTTGTGGTGCGGTTCATCGGAGAAGAAGGTGAAGCCTTTGTGGCGTTGAGACCAACCTGTTGTGGTGGCTCACACCTCTCCAACGAGACGTACTCCCCTAAAAAGGAGGAACTCGGGAATACATCCTCGTCTCCGCGTGCCTCGGTTATCTCTATACCCGAGCTCTTTACTTATGCACTTTACATTGTGATAGCCTTTGTGCTTGAAGTACTCTCTATTGCTATCACCTTGTTGCTTGTCTTGCTTAGTATAAGTTGTTGGTGCACATAGGTGAGCCTAGTATTTAGGTTGTTGGCTTGTTAATTTAAACACCTAGTTTTATTCCGCAATTATCAAGCCTAAACCGGAAAAGTTTTAATCGCCTATTCACCCCCCCCCCCTCTAGGCGACATCCTTGTCCTTTCACTTCTTCAGAGACAACAAAAGAAAACAGCACACTCTTTTCAACTGGGAAAGTGAAGGTTTGGATCATCCCTAATTGGATGTGTGCCAGCTTTGGAGAGACTTCTTGGAAGTTGATATCTGGAATTGGGTTGTTTTGTTTCAGCATCTGCTCTTGTGCATTGTTACCAATTTCCACCTCTAACTGTTCATTGTTCGCAATGTCTTCTTCAATATCATAATAAGAAGACATGATATTTGCAAGTCCATCACCCAGTTGTGATATTTCAGAATTACTAGCAAAACCACTGCTGCCCCTCATGAAATCTGGCAATAGCCACAAATCTGCATAATTTGGAGTTCGAAGAAAATCCAATAGAGAAAGGTGGTGTGCAGTATCAGGCCCAAGTTGGCCCAGTTTCTCATTTTGGCCCACTTCATTTTCTTGCAACAAGGGCTGCTGCATATTTGCATTCTAGGCGGCAACGGGTTCATCATCCAGTATGATAGCATTTTCAGCATTAGCTATTGGGCCCTGCTCTGCAAATGGCCCACTGTTTTGCTGCAATTCTTGCTCCATTTCTTCAATAATATTGTCCTGACCTCCACCATTAACTGAACCATCACTATCAAATTAATAATCTACTGCAGTCAAGCTGGTATTGATAGGTTGTTCAGGTTGAACATTTTGTGTCAACTCCTCAGCTTCAATAGCCTGCATGAGGTCTTGCATAGCAGCATTAGTGTGTTCTTATTCCATTGGCTGTGGGCCCTCAGCTTTAGGAGCTGCCCAATGGCCCCATCCTATCATATCTTCATTATTGTTGTTGTTCTCGGGGCCCTGCTCATCATCTCCTTGCCCAAAATCAGGTAGAGAGTGTGGGTCCACACCATCACCATGGAGAGGATCTTCATCAGCTGGTCCACCACCAAGAAGATTTTCTAGAAGCACTTCAACAGAAAAAGTCCAAGACTATGCTTCAGGACTGTCTCCTTCAGTATACCTGAGAATTTTTGGTATATCTCGAAGTTCAGTAACCCTCAGCTTAGCTGTGATTCTTGCTTTGTTTGTTGGGTCCTTTTCCACATCATCAGCTTCCCAATATCACAAAAAGTAGTAGCATCAAGATCTTCCGTGCTCCAGTTATCAAGGGGTGGCCCTACTATCATGAGTTCATGACCCAACATTCACGATGAATATAAGCACGACACCAGTTGTTCCCTTGATTATGTATAGTTTAACAAAGTTCACTTGTACATCATCAAAGGGTGTGGGAAACTCTCAAACTACTCGGTGCACGCTGAAGGTAAGGGCATCTCCAGCTGCCCCCTCCCCCCCAGGGCTCAAAATAGCGCCGAATCCTCCCAGTCGCCTCCCCCAGAAGCCCAGATAGCGTCGTTTGGGCCAAAATTAACGCCGGCGCTCCCAGGCCGAACCCAAGCTGCTGGGGGGCAACTGGGGGCGCTGGCGTGAAGCGAAAGCACGCGAAAACTCGGCGGGCCCATCCAGTCAGTGACCTGGGCGAAAATGGTGCCAAATGGAGGCGAAAACGCGGCGTCCTCATCCCCTCGGCTCCCGCGCTAGTCAAATGCCTGCCGGAGTAATGGCGTGTGGACTGTCGCACCGTCAGCGGCGGCCGTCGATGCGTCCAATCGCGTGCCACGCGCCAGAGTAATGGCGCACCACCGCCTCACCTCCCTCTGCGCTATAAAAACTCCCCGCGCCATTGCAGTTCACACACCTCGCCTTCCCTCTCTGTTTCTCTCCCCTAGCACTCTCCCCCGAGCAATGGCGGAACGCTTCCCCGGCGACAACGCGACGGCGAACGGCTTCGGCCGCCGCTTCCTCCACCCCAAGAAAGCGAGGATGCTCTACAAGGCGGGGTACCCGACGCCGCCGGACATGCGCGTCCCTGGCGAGTGGCGGCTGAGCGCGGGCGGCGTCCCCGTGCCTTCCCCACCGGAAGGAGCGGACCGCGCGTCTACGCGATCCAGGAGGTCCTCGCCGGCCTCTCCGAGGAGCAGGCGGAGGACCCGCGCTGGGATCCGGCGAACCAAGCGTTCTGGACGGAGTTCTTCGTCCAGTGCCACCGGCGGGAGATGGAAGACACGGGGCGCAACGGCGCCGTCTCCGGCCGCCAGAACGCCGGAGGCCGACGGCAGTGGTGGGGCGCTCCAGGACGTACACTCACGTACGTCCTGGAGTACATCGCCGCCGGCAACAGGCCGCGGCTCAAGATGCCGCCGCCACCTCCGCCCATCTCCCGGCGCATCGGCGCGACATCCTCGCTGCCCAGAAGGATGGGTGCGGCGTCATCGTCTTCTTCGTCGGGCCCACGCTCCTCCTCGACGCCTGGCTCCTCCTCCACACCGCGCTTCGCGCTCCACGCCCACGCCGGCGTTCGCTCGGGTCAAACCCGAGCCGGAGGACACGCCGCCAAGGAGGCCGAGCGGCGGCATCGTCCTCAACTCGGGGCGCCGCATCCCCTCGCCGCCCCGTGGCCATCTCCGCCTCGTCAGGCCCAAGACGGAGCCTGGCACCGGGCACGCTTCGTCGAAGAAGAAGAAGAAGAAGAAGGCCCCGACGAGGGAGTGGACGGCGCCGCCTGAGTACATCAGGGCGGCGATCAAGATGGAGGCGCCGGATGACCCCAAGGAATTCCCAGGCGAGAAGCTCGTCCTGGCCGCCTCCCTGAACGACATCCCTCCGGCGGAGGACGAGTTCGCCTAAGCCTGGTCGCGGGAGCAGCACGCGAAGGAGGAGGTGGCGCGCCAGCAGCGCCTCCTCGACCAGGTGGCGGCGAACCGCCGTTCTGCCCGTCGTCCTTCTTCTCCCCCACCACCGGCGAGCAGCCACGGCGTCATAGTCCTCGACGACAGCGATGAGGAGTACTACGTGCCCGGGCCGAGCAGGTGGCACGACGACGATGCAGGACCGAGCCGCGCCCCGGACGCGCCGTCGAGCGACTCCGACGACGACGGCGGCTACTACACAAACTTCTACAGCCAGCTGGGCATGTAGAGCGGCGTGTTTTAGTTTAATTTTATGTTTTTAAGCCTTTATATTTGTAATCGCCTGAACTATGCGAATTTCGCCTATATGTATGAAATTCACCTAAATTTGCAAGTTTCGCCTACATTCATATTTTTTGGGGGGTTTGCTCCTGGGTTTCAGCACGGCTGGGAAAACGTCATCCCCAGGTGGCCCAAAATAGCACCAGAATTCGGCCTGGGGGCACAACGGCCGGAGATGCCCTAACTGCCCGACGTTAAGGGGGTGAAATGTGAGAGTTAATAAGAGCTATAAACGCCATGATGCACTGCTAGCCGTAGGTTACATTCAGTTTCGTCAGTCCGTCAGTTAGCAGTTCGTTTGTAAGACCAAGCAAGCGTGTGATCTATTCACGACTTGGTCCCTACTTCTGTTTTCATGTAGAATAAGGCGTCGCCTTGATCCCGTTGTGGGATGGCAGGAGGCGATGGATCATGGTGGCTTAATAGGGGGACTTTGGGATGGCACTGTCCACTAATTCAGTCGTGGCCTGAAGATGAGCAGATTTCAGTTGAGTTTCTAACAGAAATATACGAGGAGAAACATAAAAGGCTGTATGTCGTGCGCGCGCAGAAACACCATGTCCAAATCGTTGTTTATCACTGTGTGAGTGATTATTCTCCTCGTTGAGCTTTAGCTCGACTAGGTTGGTAACTACAAACATTACAAATAGATCTGGCCTTTAATAAGAGCTAGTAGCTGACAGTAGTTGTAAGAGCAAGTCCAGCAGTGCCCCGATAATGCCCCCGATACGCAAAATAGGGGAGAGAGAGGGAAAAACGACGCTCCAGCAGTTCCCCAATAGCTTCCCCCGATTATCGGTGTCCCCGACCCAGCGCTCGTTCTCCCCTATGCATCGGGGCTCCGAAGGCATCCCCGGTCCGTCTATGAAGGCAACCGCTCCCTCCCGGAAGACTCCCTCCCGCCACCACGCCATCGACGACAGGTTCATTTCCTCCCCTTTTTTCTTCAATTTTGCTCGAAATCGAACTCCACATCGCTTCAGATTGATGTTGGAAGCAAGGGACAGAGAGGAATTGCAAGGTACAGTGTTCGCGGGGGAGCCCGTCTTCGGCGAGGGCGCGGCGGCGTCCGGCGCGGCGCTCGGGAAGGTCCTGGCCGCGCTCGCCGTCTTCTTCCCGCTCGACGAGGAATCGCGCCGCTGCGTCGCGTCGCCGGCCTCGCTCAAGACGCTCGTCTCCGTGCTCTCCCACGGCGACCTCGCTGCGCGGGCCAGCGCCGCCGTCGTGCTCCGCGAGCTCGCCTCCTCCGCCGACCGGCACACCGTCGAGGCCGTCTCGAGGACGCCCGACGGTGAGCACCAATTCTTTTTATCTTTTTTGGAAAATGATAGATCCCCGTGAGTTATAAATATAAATGAATATGATCTAGGGGAGAGGATATAGGGGAGCTGCTGGAGATGAACAAAATATAGGGGAGGTATAATTTTAGGGGAGTCCCTACATGGACATATAGGGGAATTGCTGGACTTGCTCTAAATGGTTATCAATCAATCAGATAATACTACAAATTGATAGATCAGGTCGTTAACAAGAGCTACTAGCTGACAGTATTTGTAGATCGGTACTGCTGTTGTACCCAGATGTCCTCCAAACTCCACTTGTCGTTGTCTCTGGATTCTCCCAATTCAAAGTTTGGGAACACCACGGACTCCGCGCCGTCGTCGCAGACACGAGCGAGGAGCTCCGACCAGCTCCCGTCGAACATGTCATCGCTCCGCGCGCTTCCGCTGCCACACTGCTCGCTACCTGACCAATCCTCCGCGCCGCCGGCGTTCGTGACAAGCTGGTTGGACGGGACTTGCAGCTCTAGAGATACCGATGAACCTGCCCGGCTCGCCGTCGTCACCATCGTGGCCGTTTCAGGTGAATGGCACATGCCGATACCGCTGCGGCCAGCCAACGAACTGTTCGGAGCAAGGTACATGGGCAGCTCCGCGCGTTCCAGGCTGGGCGTGGAGGTGGCCTGGATCCTCTCGACGAGGCGCGGCATCCAGATGTGCCTCATGACGTCGCGGAACTGTTTGCTGTCGACGTCGCACCTGAGCTGCTTGGCGTGCTTCTGCACCCTGGTCCTCCAGTAGTTCTTGATCTCGTTGTCCGTCCTCCCCGGCAGCTCCTGCGCGATCTTGGACCAGCGGTTGCCCCACCGGAAATGGAGCTCCAGGACGAGCAGCTGCTCTTGCGGCGTGAAGTCGCCGCGTCGGACGTCGGGGCGGAGGTAGTTGAGCCACCGGAGCCGGCAGCTCTTGCCCGTGCGCCTCAGCCCCGCGGCGAGAGCCAGCTCGTTCCACCGGCCCTCACCGTGCGCGGCGACGTAGCCGGCAAGGAGCGCGTCCTCCTCCAGCGTCCACGGCCCTCTCCGGAGGTCAGCCGCCGATGCCGCCCTGCCACAAGGCTGCTCCGTCCAAATCGTGTCCATTACTGTCCACACGGAGTTGAAGTGATCTAGAATTCTACGGTCTGAAGTAGTGAAGTGAGCTCGAGCTTGCAGCCCTGGAGTAAGTTGTCGTTGTTTCTTGGTGTGAAATTGTTAGTGTGACGATCCAGGAGATGGGGATGGTTGATTATATAGTGGAGGAAGACGTGTGGTCTGGTCAAAGGCGAATATGAGGACTGCCGCAGTAGCGCTAGTCCTGCCGCAAAAAGGACAGGGATGCTACTGCGAAAGGGAAATGCTAATTTTAAATGAGAAAAAAGGTGTGCGCGCGCGTGTTGTTGGATAGCATCGGTCTCATACCCAGTTCAGTTGGGTATGACTGCTTGACTACTGAGGTTTGAACGTTGACCCGTTGAAGTGATGCGTTCATGCATGACCTTTCTTCGGCTACAAACCACGATCGCCTTTTCATCTCTCTCTCTCCCACAGGTGACAGCCATGAGTTCTGCAGGAGACATGAGAGCTTATTTAGCAGCCAAGGACTAGACCCAATCATTTGGGAGAGATAGGCCCAGATTTTAGTTCAGTTTCGTGTCAATCCAGGTGAACTTTTTTTTTTCTCCCGCGTGCAAGCTGTGTTTTGTGCGCAGTTTGTATTTTGCCTTCTTAATCAGCGCTTTGTATGGGGTCAGAAAGTCAAGGAGGATACTCTAATAAAGTATTTACAATATATTGACATTGAATCGATTCCCTTGTTGTGGAACAAACAGGTATTGGACCCACGCGGTAGACTGACCGGCGCCGTTGTTCAGCCTTCCGCATGGCGGATCGACCAGCGCTTCACCCCGGAAGCCACTATCCGACTGTATCTACCCTACTGTCTAAACCCTAGCCGCACCATTCCTCCCCTCTCTGTCTGCGTCGTCTCATTCTTGCCTCCTCCCCTCCCCGTTTCCGTCCTCATCCACCAACGCCGGCACCATGCCACGCCGGCTACCCACCATTTACGGAAGCTCACACCAGAGCGTCGTGCAGAGATCGAAGCAAAGTTCCGCGCCCGTGAGGAGGCTCTTGCTCGTCCTGCGATTGAGGACCAGACAGAGATGCGCTCCGCCCGGTAGTGTGGCCGCGGACGTGGCCATGTGAGGAGGTCCTGCGAGGCCGAGGTCGTGGCCTAGTATGGTTCAATGACCCTCGACGAGGCACGGGAGGAGTTTTGCCTTGCCATGGAGACGGAGTGCCTCTCCCTCTTGTCATTTATTATTTGTTTTGAGTACGGTGACCATAGCCGTAAACATAGCAAGAGACGGTTTTCTTCTCTTTAATCGTTAAAAACTGTTCCATGGAAGCAAAAATCAGACATCTAATAAACGGCCTTAGATGTTGCGTGTTTTTTATCCAGATGTTCCTGATTTTTCTTTGGCTTTCACGGTGTTCATGATCCGAAGATAGGTAGAGAAGAAAAGCGTCGTGCAAACCAGTAGAGACTTTTTGCTCCCGAGCTCGAGTGATCCCAATTTAAAAAATTGAAAATCATATTTATGAGTTTCAAAAAATCTTTAAAAAAAACTCTGTGTGTAGCCAATAGTATATTCCACGAACGTGTAAAATATCAACTCCAAATATTGAGCTATACAAAAATGACAAATTGTGGATCTAAATATGCCTATTTTCAAATCTCTAAGTTTTATCGGATTTTGTTATTTTTGTATAGCTCATAATATAAAGTATTTCAAACTGAAATTTTGCACATTTATGGGATACACCATTAGCTACACCCATGATTTTTTTAGAATTTTTTGACACTCACAAATATAATTTTCGAATTTTTTAAACTGGAGGGAGCACGGAGGTCTGGAGCAAATAACACTTACCGAGTGCCAGTACAAACCGTTTACGTTTACGTTTACAGAATTGAACCAATCACGTTCTCGAGAGGCCTGGACAAGCCCATCGTTGGCCAGCCCACAAGTCTCCTCTCTTCTCCGGTTCGTTTCCCCAACCCCGCTCCCCGCGGCAATTGCAGAGCCGGAGGAGTTCCGGGGGTACCAGCGCTTCCGCGTTCATCCGATCATCTCCCGGTTCTCGATCCATTGAGCGCCGCCATGGAATCTCACCACGCCTCGAGGGGCCGCCGCACCGTACGCCTCCATCCGCCTCCGTTTTTTTTTCGTTTTTTTTTGAGACGGGAAGCGGTTCAGATCCGCGTCTCCCTTCGCAATTCCGCTTCTGATGTCCGAGCCTCCGATTTCTGTTGCACTTCTGGCAGCTGGAAGAGATCCGGCAGAAGAGAGCCGCCGAGAGGATGCAGCAGCAGCACAACCCGCCCGCCGCCGGCGCAGCGTCCCACGTCGACCCTTACGGTTGGTCCATCCTTCTCCTACCCTCTCTTCTGGAGCAGCTCGTTGCAGTGTGTGCTTAATAAGCTTCGCTTGGATGCTAACTCTGAGCCGTAACAACGGCGATCAACTGTAGGGAACCAAAGAACCGGAGCAGAGGTTAGTTTTCAGTTTCCTCCCTCCGTCCCTCGTATCCAAGAGCTGGGAGCAATTTCACAAAATTTTAGGCATTGAAAAATCTAGCTTTTGATGCAAATGTGCAGCATCCCTGCTGTTTCTAGACGGTAACTATGGCTTTTTTCTCTTCATCTAAATGCTTAGCTTCTTGCTCGAGTTCAGCAACTTGAAAATGGGAACATGGAATTGGAGAGGGAAAACCAAATGCTGCTGTCCAAGGTATCTCTGTCTGTGATTAGATGTATTTTAGCTACTTGAGGATGGTGAGGTCCTAACACACGCAGCATGCTTCCCCCCAGTTTGCTGAGAAGGAAGTCGAGAAGGATTCCCTGGTTAACAGATTGAATGACCTTGTGAGTTCCATATAGTGTATTGCTAGCCAGTACTTTTGGTGCACCTTAGAGCATCTGATTTTACATCGATGCTAATATTTTGTGGCTTGTTTGTGACTTGCAGGAGAGGAATGTAGTACCCTCATTGAAAAAGGCTTTAAATGACATTTCGTTGGAGAAAGATGCTGCAGTTGTTGCTAAGGTATTCGGCACTTGTTTATCCTTGTTGGGGCATTTCTGTAAGATTCTGCACTCTAATCTGATAATTAGGCAATGCTTGCTTAACCCTCATCATCGCTTCTTACTGGTATGCTAAGTAGGAGGATGCTCTATCGCAACTCAGGAGCATGAAGAAGCGGCTGAAGGAGGCAGAAGAGGAGCAATACAGGGTATGTCTGAAGTTTATGTCTTCCTAGCAGTACTTTCAGTGAGCTAAATGTTGTAATTCAACAGGCAGAAGAAGACTCTGCATCCTTGAGAGCACAGCTGAATACCATGCAGCAGCAAGTAATGAGCAACTCTTACAGCGGATACGCAGTGGAAACATCAAGCGAGCAAACTCTTGCCATGGAAAAGGAGATACAAGATTTACAGGCTCAGCTAAAGGTAGGCTGTGTATCAGGAAAAAAAACGTACTTTCTTAATTAATCCATATAAAAAAAATTGACATCTTGAAAAATGGCAAACACAGCAAGAGTCACTACTAAGGCAACAGGAGCAGCAAAAACTAGCTGAAGAGTCCCTACTCAGGCAACAAGATCAGCAAAAGCTAGCTGAAGAACAATCCCTTGCTGCTTCTCTGGCAGCTGAAAAGCGAGAGATGGAAGAAAAAATTGCTGCATTAACAAAAAAGTCTTCAGGTTTGTAGAACACATAAGGTTCATGTCATATATCAATTGTAAAGTGAGGAAGTGGAACAATTTACTAGTAGTTACCCCCTTAGTCCAGAAATACAAGGCGTATTTTGATTGGTTAACACAAGTCTTTAGAAAAAACAACAATTATCCTGTTATGTAATATATATGACATAAAATGAATCAGTATATCTGTATTTAAAAGTATGTATGATTGTGATTTTGTATCACCAAATGTTAATAGAGTAATGATTGGTCAAAGCCTTGTCTTAACCATACAAAATATGCCTTACAATTTCCGGATGGAGAAAGTAGTACCCAACTCTATTTTTTAGATGTTGTCAAAGGTGTTTTCTTCCATGCTTACCAGTTTGTAGCTTTTATCATTGCTTCCTACCTTCCATGGTTTGCTGATACATACTATGATACTAAAGTTTTTGCTTATTTTATTGCTTTCAAGATTACGCATTTACTTGCTGAAATAAGTTGTCCCTTTCATGCAGAAGAGGCTTCTGAATTTGCTGCACGCAAGGCATTTTCTATGGTAACGCGTCTAAGAAACTTAAGTTCTCTATTTCATAAAGAATAATCACATGCACTCTTAATACAATTTGTACTGATCGGATTTTTCGTTATAGCAGCAAGATAGGGAGAAACTTGAAAACCAGTTGCACGATATGGCTTTGATGGTTGAGAGGTTAGAGGGAAGCCGCCAAAAGCTGTTGATGGAGGTCCTTGATGCCACCTTTGTTTTATTTGAAATGAAATAACTTCCTAAGCTGTTGCTAAGTTTTTGCTGTGTTCAACAGATTGATTCTCAATCATCAGAAATAGAAAATTTGTTCGAGGAGAACTCGGCATTGTCAACTTCATACCAAGAAGCTATGTCTGTTACAATGCAGTGGGAGAACCAGGTGTGCTGTCGGCGTTTCCAATCAGTTTGTGCATAAAGATACTGAAACCTTTGTGTGAAACCTGTATCTTGCCTATTGACTTTATTGAAACTTCCAGGTTAAAGATTGTCTGAAGCAAAATGAAGAGCTCCGTCTTCACTTAGAGAAGCTAAGAAGTGAGCAAGCTAGCCTGTTCAAAGCAAGCAATACTAATGTCCAGCTAGATGGGCAAAGTGAGACCAGCATCCCAAACCCACCAGAATTGATCACGGAGAATTTCTCTCTAAAGGTTAGTATCTGAAACTGTCGAAAATGTTTATTGTTGTTTGTGTGATGACCAACTTGTGGTCAAATCCAGATAATATCATATCAGCAATTTACAGTAGCTTTGCACACCACATGTAGGATCAACTCGTCAAAGAACAGAGCATATCTGAGGGGTTATCGGCAGAAATAATGAAACTTTCAGCGCAACTTAGGAAGGCAGTCCAAGCACAGAATAATCTTGCACGCTTGTAAGTGTGCTGCCATTTCTTATATGTTCCTCCCTTTTGTGTAATTAAACGGTTGTCATCTCTCGTGCAGATATAGACCTGTGTTGAAAGACATTGAGGGTAATCTGATGAAAATGAAACAAGAGACTTATGCAACAATCCAATGATTTCACTGATGTATGAGTGCAAACTTCAGCGAGGACATTACTCATGCCACTCTGGATGTACAAGTTTATTACTACCTCCGATCCATAATAAGTGTCGCAGTTTTGAACTAACCCCAGTTCAAAACTGTGACAATTATTTTGGATTAGAAGGAGTACATGCTCTCAAGAATGTATTGCTTGAACTGATGCTCCCTTTCCTGTCTGCCAACATGCGTTAGGCAGTTCTTCATTTATAGAGTTTAATCAGGGTTGTTTTACATGTGCGGCACTGATGTATTCTTTGTTTACTCTGATGTATTTTGTAAACCGAGTGAAAAAAGGAAGCGCACCTGGGCACCCCGGTGGACATTTATTTAGCTTCATTTTGATCATTTGGGTTTGTAGCAAGTGCTCTTTTTTATGCCTGTGCAGACCTCTAGTCATCCATCGTGATGTATTTTTATAATTTAATCAGCCCTATATTTCACCATTTCTCAGTTTTCCATTGTGATGTATTTTTATAATTTAACCAGCCATATATTTCACCATTTCTTAGTCCTTGGGAACGAAAAAAATGCCTTGTGCCTGCTTTATACTTTAATTAAAGAGAAATAACCATGGGGGTAACGGTTTTCCGTGGTATCGTACCATTCTTTCCCATTGCTGTTCAAAGATATGACCGTGCATTCTCAAGAAAAAAAAAGATATGACCGTAGCTCAAATTGGTGATGACTTCGGTGACAACAACTTGTTTAGAGATGATCCCATGTTCATGTACGCATATATATGCTCGCTCGAGTGGCTCAAAAATATATCCAACATATTATGCCAAACGTACTCGTTCTCAACACTAGTAGTGAATAAATCTGAAGAAAATTCTCTTGCATGGCCCCTTATAGAAGACCTAAGTCAACAAACTAATCAAATTAAGATAAGAGCACATTACTCATACGAGATCTACTGTAACTAATCTCCCTGAAGAAAAATTCACCTCTAATTTAGGTAGACTCCGAACAGGCGCACGCGCTTGGCTTCCGGGCTTTGCACGAGCGGCGACGACTCAAGAATGGTGGGGGTTCCTATCATGACCACGGGTGGTTGGTCCGGTTGCACCCTGTTGCGCCGCGGACGCCGCCTCGGCAGCAAGTGTGCTGGCATTTCATCAAACTCCGGGCATGGGACCTGCTGCTGCTGCCTCTCCGTCGTTGCCTGGTTGATCGGACCTGGAACGTCAGCACGACCCTGGTGGCGGCCGCCGCCGCCATAGAGCATAGCACCGATGGCAGCCGGTGGCCACGGAGAGGTGCCGCAGTGCAATTCGGTGGCAGACACGGAGCGTGGTACCCATGCCTCTGGCTGGCGCCGCCTGCAGTCGATGAACAGGCGGCCGTCCGTGGTGCCACGGAAGAAAGAGATGGTGTCCCCGGCGCCGAGGCCCTTCTCCTCGACGAAGAGGCCCCAACGCTTGGTCAGGCACATGTGGTGGGCTTGGTTGCTGCTCCAGTATCACTCCAGGTGCCACTGCTTTCCGGCCACCGCTCGGTCCTCCAAGACGATAAGACCCATGCTGTCTGCTTCTCGCTGTGTGCCGCCACATCGACGAGCTTCGCGATGTGCTGCCGGGGGATCGTGAGCCGATCAAACATACCATCGCCCATGTCGCTCGGCATCATCACCCTGTCGAATAGGTGCTCCATCATGGCGTCCTCGCCGCCGCCATGATCTTTTGACGCCCCTGCCCCATGGATCAAAGCGGGTGCAAATCCCGAACTCAACATCACTCAGCACAGAAGCCGTCGGAGGCTCGATCCTCCTACTTGGCTACTTCACGTCACAAAACCAAGATCGAGTTTTCTTTATTCTTGTTGATCGGTGAAAAAGAAGAGAATATATATAGCATATCTTTAATGATTTTGTGCATTTTTGGAAAGAGATTTGACGACATGATTTCACATGGCTATGAGCTCACCATGGGCTGTAGGCTTAATTTGCCCAATTAATGTGTTTATGCCGTATTTACTGGTTTTTTAGCATCTTCCTGACGTTATGTATAAGTGATTATAGTTAAATTCGCGTCAATTTTACGAGGTTTAAGAAATGACCATGGCTAGGAGATCACGCGGCATAGTATATCTCACGAACTCAATCCCACTGATACAAGGTGCAAGATTTGCGTTGCGGCTTGACAATGTTTTTCTTTATAGCTAACATATGTAGATTGTCCCACAATTATAGAAAAATACGCTGAGATAATTTAGAAATTCATCTAAATCCATCAGAAAAACTTTCTGCATTTGAATCTTTCACCACTTGTTTGGTGACTGACACAGCTAACTGAGTCGGCCACACCAACCTGTAGAGATATTACTGTTGGAATATGATCTCAGGTAACAAACCTGAGAGAAACCAGGGAGTTTGACCCTGTACCCTTTCACGTAGAAGCCTAGATCGGAGGCCTCTAAAACCAACAACTTTGGACCCGGTCCCCAGCCCCAGCACTTGATATAAAAGAGCAAAGGTAGCACGTAAGGAAACTAACAGAACTAGTGCCTACCGACCCAACTGCCCGATCCTAAAGTTGTGCTAAGGGGCTGGAAGACCGATCTCCACCGCGGCCACCAGGAGAGGTTGTGCTGCCGGCGTCATGGCTTCCTCCACCACCACCACGCCTCTGCATCATCTTCACCATCTCTGTCTCAAGCCTGCAACGAGCAGGCTGATGTGTCTACCTCAATTTCCTGTAAGTGTATCCCTAATCCCTCTCTAAGATACCATTAGGTGTTCCTTTTTGCAATCAGTTTAAGTTCCTATCCTCCCTGAAGAGGAATTACATATAACATTGGTATCAGAGCAGATCTGATTGCATTAGAACCCTAAGTATGATTAGGGGATGTTGTTTAGGCTCGGCCTAATTCTAGATGTGCATGCTAATTGGAAGTTTTATGAACTAATGTTGTACTGTTGGCACATGTTCATGCATAATTGCGTTCGGCCAATTCCGAAAAAAAAAGTTTTAGGCATAATTGTGTTATTTAAGTCTCGGATTAATCTAATTGCCTCCTAAACATGCACTGTTATTGATAATGATCAAGTTCAATTAACACATTATGTCTTAATTAAGGATATTCTGTTTCGGTTAATTAATTTAATCGATTTTAGTCATGTTTAAGCAATTAGAAGGAGGGGAGTACGAAATTGGCAAGAAACAGCAAAATCCCCTCCTCCTAAAACCCCAAACCCAGAAAGAATCCCCAAATCGAACGAATTTGCACACAAGGTGTGGATTGGGCACTCACCGTGGGGATGCCGCGACGCTGTCTTCTCCGACGGAGAGGACGAGCGGAAGGAATGCGCCTCGGCGAATGGACGAGAGCATCCCTGGGCGTCGCGCCACAGGTTGCCGTCGTCAGTAAATGAACGCCGCGACGCCGTTCCCTGCCATGGAGAGGACGCACGGAAGAACGCGCTTGACGCGGAAGAAGACGTCGCCGGGCCTTCGAGCTCGCCGCCGTCGATCTACAGGCCGCCGGGGACACCCCGTCGAGCACCACCTCCTCGCACCACCGCCACGATTCGCGGCGCAGAAGCCACGCTCGACGAAGCCATCCTCTAGTTCGAGCTCCCATTTGCGTGTGCGTGAAGATGGTGGCAAAGACTGAGATGAGGATGGTGGTGTTAGGAAAATAAGTGGCCGTGGGGCGGGTGTTGAAGGCACTGGCTGTCCTACCGCCACTGATGATCCTGGAAGGTCCTTAACGAGGGAGAAGTCGACACCGCTCCCACCCAGCCGGCTTTCCAAGGAAGAGAGCTAATGCGCAGGCAATGGGCCGGACGGTACGCGTGGCAAACATTGTACACCCCTGCAGGGTAAATCTTTTCGAAAAGCCGTGTCCACGGTTAAGGACGACTTGGTGCCGGATTCAGAGATCATAGAATAACTTGAACGGAATGACTAAAACCTGAGTACTAAAGGTACTACCAAGAATGCAAGGTTGACTTCCTCGAGGGTGATTCGGGGAGGTGCCTTAGTAGACAGGTGTGGTGATGGATGGTGGTTGTTGAAGTTGATCAGAAGGAAAGCGTTTACTTCTTACCCCCTTTGAAAATATTCTGGTTAGTCGATGCCATGGAGTTATGTCTTTTATAAAGAAAACTAGCTTTATGCAAAATAGCCATACAACCTTTGTAAGCCAATCATCGAGCTAGTAGCTCTAATAATCTTGCAGAGTTCGTCGAACTCAATGTTGTTTATTTGATTTTAGTGGAGGAATTCATCGACCTTGAAGGTGGGTTCTTCGTGGAAGTCGACGAGTAGTCTGGGGTTCCCAGGTGGCAGCTTGGGACATCTCGGGACATCTGGCGCTGGGAATGTTTATCTGTAGGCCTCTTAGGCCATAATTTGGATCTTGTTGTTATAACAACTTAATTTGCTTCCGCTTGTTGTACTGTTGGGTCTGTGACCTCTGGTTGTAATATTTGCTATCTTTCTCTATTATAAGAGTTGAACTATAATGCTTTGAGTCGTAGAGTATGTAATGTGCCAGTTGTTCCACAAGTCTTGATCTCTCTATTATGCATTGATAGTTGTGCCTGCGTTAAGGCATCAATCGGGGTGTTCATTGCCGATGATCCATTCCGAGCAACGCCTGCCAAAGGTTTTGGCCGGGGATTGGTAAACCCGTAACCTCCGTTTGTATCGCTTAACAGGTGACACACAGCATCACTGTATAGCAGTCGGGTCGGGGCGCCACAAGGAAGTAGGGGTTTTACCTCACTCGAGGGCCCTGAACCTGGGTAAATCCAGCTTGTCAGCCGTCGATTCCACCGATACTACGCGTTCTCTACCACACAATCAACCCTAGGTATAGTAACCATGGGAATTGCCGAGGGCACACCTCGACACTTCCTCCGAACGATTCGAAGGCCGCAAGGAAAATAATCGGTGGTGGTCACTTTATTTGTGCACTTGAGGGTACCGAGGAGGCAGAAGCTTCCCATCAATGGTCATACCAAACAAATGTCCATATGACACAAAAATGTGCAGATAGTATAAAATAATTGCTCAAGGGCTTAAAAAATATATTCACGTGTGAAACAGTAAAAAGTTTATATTATTCTCGCTGACGATAGGGTTATAAATATTTTGACAACAATTTTGGATTTAAGTCTAGATTGGACCAAATAGTGGGTTTGAACTACAAGTAGGTGAAATATAATTCAAAAAGTATGCCCTTCTTACTGGAATTCTAGATGTCATGATAGCCCGAGATATGAGTTTTATAAATTTCATTGAAGGAAACATCACAAAACACTTACTTTACACGTCTGCAATATTTGGAAATAAGGGTTTATTAAATAGGTAAAATACTAAATCTTGTCCATATTTTTAAAAAAATGAACAGGGGTGTTAAGGGACACATATAGGAACTTGTAAAATTACCAGGTCAATGTTTTGATGATATTTCCTTTGCAAGATATAGGTGATTGCAGATTTGGGCACAAACGAAAATTTGTGTGTGTTGATAAGTCCATTTTGCATCACTAGGGTCTACTATAATTTGCAGTTAATCATAGATATATTTCATATTATGATGCATTTTTATATTGCGTTATTTGATTAGCATCTTTTACAATTAAGAGAGGTAATACACCGGAAACCAAGGATCGAGCTATTTGCTGCACTTTTACTTTGTTGCTTTTATTTACTTCTTATTAAATTCCTTATTACTATAAAACCACATATAAAATAGTCCTCCGACATTTACATGAAACCATGCTTAATTCCACTTGTCAACATATACTTTTCCTTGTTGGATTCGATATTTTACTTATAAAAAGAATACATAGATCCCTTAGACGTGTGGTCATCAAAGGATATTACCATGAAATTAGATTCAATGATGCCATGAGTGAAGTGCAAAATATTTACAGGATGGTTATAAACTCCTTGACACGAGGTTCCTACAGACTAGGTCATTACAGTATCCCATGATTTTCTATTTTTTCCAAAACAAAATACTTTCGATACTTGATTCATTCTCGATACCACTCTAATACAGGAAACAAGATAGTGAAATTATTGCAGGAGGTGCCGGAAATGTTCAATTCAGATGCAAGTATTATACTCAGGATACAAAAGAATCTACGAGAGAGTTTAACAAAGGCGGTGTTTGACCAAAATTTTCGAGGGGGTGGGGGTGACAAAATAAAGTGTTTGGCAGGATGGGGGGAGGGGGAACTAAAATAAAATAAAAATCTATCTCGACCCTCCCGAAATTTTTTGACAACCTGGTCCAAACTGGGGGGGGGGGGGCAGGGGCCCCTACCTTACACTAACTCCACCGTTGTACTTTAACGATATTTTTTCAAGATATTCTGGAAGAGAATCATATCGTGCCCCAATTTGACCGATCCTATTTTTGGCAGCTCATGTCGAAGTTGCGACAATATAACACCAACAGCACCACAGCAAGACAGAGGATGCAGCCGTCGATGATAATCATTATGTCCTTCGTTGTGAAGCCCACCCCATTTTGACATGACTTAACGGATTTCTTGCCATGGCTTCTCGAATGTTGGTGTCTCTCTCAAAACTTTTGTGGGAAACTCTCAAAACTACTCGGTACACTCTGAAGGTAACTACCCGATGTTTATAGGAGTGGTAGCAGAAGGAATGTTAATTTTCGTGTGGGCGGTGTTCTACTTTATTTGTGCGCTTGGTAGTACTTTCTCTTCCTCCGAACGATTCGAAGGCCGCAAGGAAAATAATCGGTGGTGGTCTACTTTATTTGTGCACTTGAGGGTACCGAGGAGGCAGAAGCTTCCCATCAATGGTCATACCAAACAAATGTCCATATGACACAAAAATGTGCAGATAATATAAAATAATTGCTCAAGGGCTTAAAAAAATATATTCACGTATGAAACAGTAAAAAGTTCATATTATTCTCGCTGACGATAGGGTTATAAAATATTTTGACAACAATTTTGGATTTAAGTTCTGCCAATATTTTAAAATAAGGGGTTATTAAATAGGTAAAATACTAAATCTTGTTCATATTTATTTGAAAAAATGAACATGGGTGTTAAGGGACACATATAGGAACTTGTAAAACTACGAGGTCAAAGTTTTGATGACATTTCCTTTGCAAGATTTAGGTGATTACAGATTTGGGCACAAGGTTGATACATCCATTTTGCATCACTATTTTCTACTAGATTGTGGAGTTAATCATCGATATATTTCATATTAGGTTGCATTTTCTATATTGTTTTATTTTTTTTTTAGCTTAAACAGTGGGGGAAAATTCCCACTGCATTTTTTATAAATTTTATAAAGGGTATTTACAAGGTGAAGAGTTGGAAAGGAGATATTACAAAGGGTATAAATTGATCAAAAAGAGCTATGGTTTTACTTGCAGCCAAGATTTAAATTGTTGAGCATACTTTGCTCTCACTCTATTTTGCAACCACTTCAGCTCACTCATGTAGATGAATTTACATTCTTCAAAGCTTGGCCTTATGTTCTTGAAGATCTCCATCCATATCCCCCAAGCAGCAAGGATAATTATCTCCATGAAGAAAGGTTGTTGAATTTTATTCCTCGTGTCTTCAAAGGCATCTAGTAAGGAGAGATTTATGTTTCTCAAAGGGCAAACAAAATCCTAGCATTTTGCAGCAAAGGGGTAGATCCAGAAGAGGTGAACAATGTCTCCAGCTCATTGCACTGTAGGGTTGCACATTCATAAGATGGGAGCTAGAAGTTTTTCCTAGCTAGAAGGTTTCTGGTATTTAATCTGTCAGTAGAAGAAGCCATAAAATGCTTTATGCTTTGCTTGGCATGAGCTTTTCCTGATCCAGAAAAATTGGGAAGGGGCATTGTTGATTATCATCATACTGTATGCCTTTCTTGTTGAAAATTTATCACTTCCCCAAATGTAGATCCAGGACACATTATTTCCCAAGTTCACTCTTTGCTGACATGACTCCCAAATTACTTCAAGCAGTAAGAGTTCTTGAAAATGTTGATTTGATAGAGGCAGATGGAACATGTCTTCCAGGAACTCTAGTTGTACAACAGAGCTTACATAAATTGGTGCGTCTTTTTTGAAGGAGTACAGGTGTGGAAAAGAGTGACTTAAGCAGGAATCATGCCAGAGATCATGCCAAAAATAAACAGATATTCCAGTACCCATAGTGCACTTGGCCATTCTTTTATAACATTCCAACAATCTCAAGTGTGTCTTCCACCAGAATGAACCAACAAGCTGTTCACCTGGTACTGAGTTTCCTTCATACTATGTGGCCCCACCAAATTGACCCAAGGATATCCATCTTGTTATGGAACTTGTGAAGGTTCTTGAGGAGCAAGGCTTTGTCTTGAACAGAGATATTCATAACTCCAAGTCCACCTTGATTTTGTGGCCTACATAATGTAGTCCATTTAACCATGGCTAGTCTCTTATCAGTGAGATCAGATTTTCTCCATAGACAATGTATCATGTACTTGCTCAGCTGTTTTTGAATTGGAATAGGTATTTCCAGTGTGCACATAATGAAGGTTGACATAGATGCCACTAAAGTTTTAACCATTTCCAATTTACCAGCAGTGTTCAGAAAATTAGCAATTCCACATAATCTTCTTTCGACACCTTGCACCAGAGGCAAAAAAAAACATCAGTTGGAGGTTTTGTTGTTCCCAGAGGTAGACCGAGGTATGTAAAAGGCAGACTTCCTTGATTGCAATTTAGGGATCTTGTGAAGTGAGCAACTCTTTCTTCACTCAAGTTTAGGGGAACCATCATTGATTTGTGGAAGTTGACTTTTAATCCAGAAGAATTTGCAAAGGTCTGAAGTAAAGCCTTAAGGCACATGATTTTGTTGGCATCAGCTTGCATTACCAACAAAGTATCATCAACATACTGGATGACAGGGAAATCTGGACAGCTTGGAATATTCAAAGGAACTTTGATCAGTTCTTGTTCCATGGCTGCATTTAGGACAGATTGTAGTAGGTCAGCTATCAGCACAAACAGTAATGGAGAAAGAGGGTAACCTTCCTAACCCCACTTTGCCGTAATTTTTTCCCATGTACACTGTTTAGAAGGACAGATGAGGTTCCTATTTTCAGTAGCATGGCAATCCAATTTATCCATTTATTTCCAAATCCCTTTGCTTCTAGGATTTTTAGTATTGCATTATGCTCAGTTCTGTCGAAAGCCTTCTCAAAATCCACTTTTAGAACTAAGATTTCCTTTTTTGATTCGTGGCACTGAAAATAGATATTCAAAACTCCAGCCTAGGCAATCTTGAATGGATATATCTTTTAGGAAACCATATTGGTTCTTGTGAACTAATTTGATAATTATTTTTTGCAATCTATTAGCAAACAATTTGGTGACTATCTTGTGTACACTGTTTAGAAGAGAGATAGGCCTGAAGCCACCTTTGGAACAAGAGTTATGTATGAGTCATTAATGCTTTCTAGGCAAATGTCTTCAACATGAATATGATGAATCAACTCTTTCACATCTGGCCCAATAATATTCCAGGAGTTTTTATGAATTATTGTTGTAACCATCTGGTCCTAGAGATTTGTCATTTGGCAAGTTATGTATACATTCTCAATTTCTTCATCAGAAAAAGGTACTTCTAATTGCTGGAACATGTTATCATCAAGGGTTTGCCCCTAAATATCTGGCAGGTTGAAAAACATTTCTGGATTTTCAGATTGACCCATTCTTTCTTTGAAAGCACACCAAAGGATAGCTTCTTTTCCTTCATGATCATGAATATCTAGTTGGTCTTCATTTTTCAGAGAAGAGATAAAGTTTTACCTATGTCTGACAGTGGCTCTAGCATGAAAAAACTTGGTGTTTTCATCCCCTAGCTTGACCCAATTTACCTTTCCTCTTTGCTTCCAATAAGCATTTTGATTTTGCAGTAGGATGAGTAAGCGATCCTTTAAGATATCTCTCAAGTTCCATTCATCAAGAGTAATTGTTCCACATTATCAAGCAGGTCTATCACTTCTGAAACTTGTGCAATGAGAGCTTTGAAGCAAGATAGATATTTTGACCAAAACTTGAGGGCTCTTCTCACATTTTTTAGCTTTGCATTTACCTTGTTTGCACAATTAGTGTAGCCAACAGGAATATTCCATGCATTCTCAACAATTTGCTTGAAAGAGCTGTGTTGTAACCAATAATTTTCAAACCTAAATATATCTGACCTTGGCATCTTTGTTCCAATTTCCACAACACTCCCAAATTACTTCAAGCACCAATGGATGGAAGGTAAGCAAATTTTGAAAATCTTTTAGGGCAAAATTTCCTGATATAAGCAAAATCGAAAAATCTTTCTTTGTTTCTTGTAAACAAATAACCGAGCACCCACTTTTCTCAATTTTACTGAACAGATCTAAATGTTTTTCAACGGTATTGAGCCCCCCTAGTATTCCAGTTCAATATTTTCCATTGTTTGTGTCTAGCCATGGTAACACTGGGTTTCTTTTAGCATTTTTGTTGTTTCCAGAATAGGCAAAAGCCAACTCACCATAAGAATCCCATATTGAAGCCACACATGCCAATATCTTGCCATAAAGCACAAGGCACTTATCACCAGGATACAAAATATACCAAGCACATCAAACAAACCAAATCATACTGAATTCGTCAACATCCATAGCATCACAGTCACCACCACCAGCATCACCATCCAAAATATTACAATATCACAAAAGCTCATCACTAGTGCCAACATCCAGTACATAAGGTAGGGTTTATCTAACATTGATAACTAATTATTGGTTTATTTGCCCTTTCCAGCACCAGGCTTCTTTCCTTTTCCCGAAGCTTGGTCTTTTGCACCCACTTTCTTCTGAGCTGTAGTGGCCTTTTCTTCAGCATCTCTCTTGTCTTTCTTTGTCATACTCTATATCAGGTCCTCTCCAGCCACCTTACAAAAAGAAGAGGCAATGTTTCTCACTAATTTGCTATTAATAACTGGAGGTTTGGCATTGCAAGGCAAGCAATTGTTATCAAGACATGGATTATTTCTGAATCCTTTATTTATTTCTTGTATTCTTGGGCTCCTTCTTACCTCATCTTCCACTAGAGGTCCTTTGCCTCTCCTTTTCCTTTTCACTTCCTCTAGAACCACCTCTGAATTCATGTCCTTGCTTGGTGCCCCCTTATCCAGCAGTGGGCTTTCCAGGGTTTTTCCCTCTCCCTCCTACAATTCCATCAATTTATAGTTTGGAGCATTGTTAAGAACACATGAATTAGGAATAGCAAAATCAAAACACTAGAAATCATTTTCTCCATTTTTCACAAGATTCCAAAGAGGGGACTTGAGGAAACTCCTTTTCCATTCGAATTTTTCAGTAGTTAATAGCATCATGATGATGAAGTTAAACCAACTTACTGGAACAGATAAGTTGCCACTTGAACCATGGACATGTGGAGCAAAAAAAATCTCCCAAAGCTCCATTCCTTCTTGAAAGTGCATGGTGTCCCCATGTGTGGTTTTGATAATTAATGACAATCCTTATGGACTAATGTTTGCACTGAGATATCCTTATAGATCTTGTCCATGAGAAAAGATTGGAGTTCATGTGTTGGACTCTAGAAGTTTATATGAAGAATGGTCATGTGTAGAGTTGAGCATATTGCAAGTATGTTTTGAAGGATTCAAGACATCATCTTTGTGAAGAGAGAGAAGATTATGAAGTGCAAGTTCAATATGATCCATCTCGGAAGATATCATTTGATTGAAGCTTGCAATGGATACATGAAGACGGAGCTTAGCGAGGCTCTCCCATAATGGAGTATGGGGAAGTATTTGGAGAAGTCTTCATCAAGCATGTGCTAGCAAGCACAATCAAGAAAGGTGTTCCAACTTGAGGGAGTCAAGATCATCATCATATAGCTCAAGTGGAATGCACAAGGCAAAGGTATGATCTTGATAGGGTTTCTATTTTACCGGTCTCATGGTGTTAGTGGGAGACCGGGTTATTGGATAGACGGCGTACTATCAAGAGGGGCTCTCAAATGAGTAACTTGATCGCATCTTCATGGAGAGCTCAAACCTTTGCATACTTGGCATATCATCTTTCTTGGTTCTTATTTGGCTTTTATCCATGTGAGGATTTAGAGCTTGCGTTCATCTCCATACCAAACTCTAGTTCATCAAAAACGAATTTCATATGAATAGCTTGTTGTGTTTTTGATATTGGAGGTTTTACCGGTTTGTCTTTTCTAATAGAGGTCAAACTCTCCTCTTGTGGTTTCCTCCTCACATGATGGACTATGATGTTTCTCAGCATGATCTTGTAGTGCTCTTCGTTACGATTCCAACGAGCACAAGATCATCGAAAACGGAGTCCGGATGTAAAAGTTATTGGAGTTTTCGTATCACTGTTTCTGTCAAAACCTGAATTTCCGGGGGGGGGGGGGCGGAATATTTGAATATTCCGGTTTTTGCAGATGTTTCTCTGGACTCGTTTCATGCGAGCTCCTGGTTAAACCAGAAATTTGGGCCGGAACTTTTTGTTCCAGGCCGGAATATTCCGGCCCCAGTTTTCCTGCAACGGCTATTTTTCGTGGGGACCTAAAAAAGGCCCCCTTCTTCCCCATAGTGAGTAGAGCTTCTAAGCACGAAATTTCCCCCCATTGTTGACCTCTTGAAGCTTTGATTTCTCTCTATTCCTCCATGATTCTTGCCTCAAATTAGAGGGAAAAGAGAGAGGAGATCTAGATCCACATTTCCACCAATCCATATCTCCTCTAAGTGAGGGGAACCCTTTGCATCTAGATCTTGGAGTTCCATTTGTTGAGTTCTTCTTTGTTCTTCCTCTCTTCTTCCCCCACAAGCATTAGTTGCTTTTGGTGGGATTTGAGAGTGAAGGATTTGAGCACTTGTGCTCTTGCCATTGCTTTGTGCATCGGTTTGTGCTCTCCACGAGGATTCGTGGAAGTTGAAAGTTTGTGAGCTTGTTACTCTTGGATCTTTGGACCCTAGACGCCTTTGTGGTGGTTGAGACCTTTTGTGGTCATTTGGTAGCCATCCGGGAGCCCCCAATCCAGTTGTGGGTTATGCCCCGGGTTGTTGTTGTAAAGGCTCTGGATTCCGCCTCGAAGGATTCCGATAGTGGAAGGTGAACCAAACCTTTTGTGGTGCGGTTCATCGGAGAAGAAGGTGAAGCCTTTGTGGCGTTGAGACCAACCTGTTGTGGTGGCTCACACCTCTCCAACGAGACGTACTCCCCTAAAAAGGAGGAACTCGGGAATACATCCTCGTCTCCGCGTGCCTCGGTTATCTCTATACCCGAGCTCTTTACTTATGCACTTTACATTGTGATAGCCTTTGTGCTTGAAGTACTCTCTATTGCTATCACCTTGTTGCTTGTCTTGCTTAGTATAAGTTGTTGGTGCACATAGGTGAGCCTAGTATTTAGGTTGTTGGCTTGTTAATTTAAACACCTAGTTTTATTCCGCAATTATCAAGCCTAAACCGGAAAAGTTTTAATCGCCTATTCACCCCCCCCCCCTCTAGGCGACATCCTTGTCCTTTCACTTCTTCAGAGACAACAAAAGAAAACAGCACACTCTTTTCAACTGGGAAAGTGAAGGTTTGGATCATCCCTAATTGGATGTGTGCCAGCTTTGGAGAGACTTCTTGGAAGTTGATATCTGGAATTGGGTTGTTTTGTTTCAGCATCTGCTCTTGTGCATTGTTACCAATTTCCACCTCTAACTGTTCATTGTTCGCAATGTCTTCTTCAATATCATAATAAGAAGACATGATATTTGCAAGTCCATCACCCAGTTGTGATATTTCAGAATTACTAGCAAAACCACTGCTGCCCCTCATGAAATCTGGCAATAGCCACAAATCTGCATAATTTGGAGTTCGAAGAAAATCCAATAGAGAAAGGTGGTGTGCAGTATCAGGCCCAAGTTGGCCCAGTTTCTCATTTTGGCCCACTTCATTTTCTTGCAACAAGGGCTGCTGCATATTTGCATTCTAGGCGGCAACGGGTTCATCATCCAGTATGATAGCATTTTCAGCATTAGCTATTGGGCCCTGCTCTGCAAATGGCCCACTGTTTTGCTGCAATTCTTGCTCCATTTCTTCAATAATATTGTCCTGACCTCCACCATTAACTGAACCATCACTATCAAATTAATAATCTACTGCAGTCAAGCTGGTATTGATAGGTTGTTCAGGTTGAACATTTTGTGTCAACTCCTCAGCTTCAATAGCCTGCATGAGGTCTTGCATAGCAGCATTAGTGTGTTCTTATTCCATTGGCTGTGGGCCCTCAGCTTTAGGAGCTGCCCAATGGCCCCATCCTATCATATCTTCATTATTGTTGTTGTTCTCGGGGCCCTGCTCATCATCTCCTTGCCCAAAATCAGGTAGAGAGTGTGGGTCCACACCATCACCATGGAGAGGATCTTCATCAGCTGGTCCACCACCAAGAAGATTTTCTAGAAGCACTTCAACAGAAAAAGTCCAAGACTATGCTTCAGGACTGTCTCCTTCAGTATACCTGAGAATTTTTGGTATATCTCGAAGTTCAGTAACCCTCAGCTTAGCTGTGATTCTTGCTTTGTTTGTTGGGTCCTTTTCCACATCATCAGCTTCCCAATATCACAAAAAGTAGTAGCATCAAGATCTTCCGTGCTCCAGTTATCAAGGGGTGGCCCTACTATCATGAGTTCATGACCCAACATTCACGATGAATATAAGCACGACACCAGTTGTTCCCTTGATTATGTATAGTTTAACAAAGTTCACTTGTACATCATCAAAGGGTGTGGGAAACTCTCAAACTACTCGGTGCACGCTGAAGGTAAGGGCATCTCCAGCTGCCCCCTCCCCCCCAGGGCTCAAAATAGCGCCGAATCCTCCCAGTCGCCTCCCCCAGAAGCCCAGATAGCGTCGTTTGGGCCAAAATTAACGCCGGCGCTCCCAGGCCGAACCCAAGCTGCTGGGGGGCAACTGGGGGCGCTGGCGTGAAGCGAAAGCACGCGAAAACTCGGCGGGCCCATCCAGTCAGTGACCTGGGCGAAAATGGTGCCAAATGGAGGCGAAAACGCGGCGTCCTCATCCCCTCGGCTCCCGCGCTAGTCAAATGCCTGCCGGAGTAATGGCGTGTGGACTGTCGCACCGTCAGCGGCGGCCGTCGATGCGTCCAATCGCGTGCCACGCGCCAGAGTAATGGCGCACCACCGCCTCACCTCCCTCTGCGCTATAAAAACTCCCCGCGCCATTGCAGTTCACACACCTCGCCTTCCCTCTCTGTTTCTCTCCCCTAGCACTCTCCCCCGAGCAATGGCGGAACGCTTCCCCGGCGACAACGCGACGGCGAACGGCTTCGGCCGCCGCTTCCTCCACCCCAAGAAAGCGAGGATGCTCTACAAGGCGGGGTACCCGACGCCGCCGGACATGCGCGTCCCTGGCGAGTGGCGGCTGAGCGCGGGCGGCGTCCCCGTGCCTTCCCCACCGGAAGGAGCGGACCGCGCGTCTACGCGATCCAGGAGGTCCTCGCCGGCCTCTCCGAGGAGCAGGCGGAGGACCCGCGCTGGGATCCGGCGAACCAAGCGTTCTGGACGGAGTTCTTCGTCCAGTGCCACCGGCGGGAGATGGAAGACACGGGGCGCAACGGCGCCGTCTCCGGCCGCCAGAACGCCGGAGGCCGACGGCAGTGGTGGGGCGCTCCAGGACGTACACTCACGTACGTCCTGGAGTACATCGCCGCCGGCAACAGGCCGCGGCTCAAGATGCCGCCGCCACCTCCGCCCATCTCCCGGCGCATCGGCGCGACATCCTCGCTGCCCAGAAGGATGGGTGCGGCGTCATCGTCTTCTTCGTCGGGCCCACGCTCCTCCTCGACGCCTGGCTCCTCCTCCACACCGCGCTTCGCGCTCCACGCCCACGCCGGCGTTCGCTCGGGTCAAACCCGAGCCGGAGGACACGCCGCCAAGGAGGCCGAGCGGCGGCATCGTCCTCAACTCGGGGCGCCGCATCCCCTCGCCGCCCCGTGGCCATCTCCGCCTCGTCAGGCCCAAGACGGAGCCTGGCACCGGGCACGCTTCGTCGAAGAAGAAGAAGAAGAAGAAGGCCCCGACGAGGGAGTGGACGGCGCCGCCTGAGTACATCAGGGCGGCGATCAAGATGGAGGCGCCGGATGACCCCAAGGAATTCCCAGGCGAGAAGCTCGTCCTGGCCGCCTCCCTGAACGACATCCCTCCGGCGGAGGACGAGTTCGCCTAAGCCTGGTCGCGGGAGCAGCACGCGAAGGAGGAGGTGGCGCGCCAGCAGCGCCTCCTCGACCAGGTGGCGGCGAACCGCCGTTCTGCCCGTCGTCCTTCTTCTCCCCCACCACCGGCGAGCAGCCACGGCGTCATAGTCCTCGACGACAGCGATGAGGAGTACTACGTGCCCGGGCCGAGCAGGTGGCACGACGACGATGCAGGACCGAGCCGCGCCCCGGACGCGCCGTCGAGCGACTCCGACGACGACGGCGGCTACTACACAAACTTCTACAGCCAGCTGGGCATGTAGAGCGGCGTGTTTTAGTTTAATTTTATGTTTTTAAGCCTTTATATTTGTAATCGCCTGAACTATGCGAATTTCGCCTATATGTATGAAATTCACCTAAATTTGCAAGTTTCGCCTACATTCATATTTTTTGGGGGGTTTGCTCCTGGGTTTCAGCACGGCTGGGAAAACGTCATCCCCAGGTGGCCCAAAATAGCACCAGAATTCGGCCTGGGGGCACAACGGCCGGAGATGCCCTAACTGCCCGACGTTAAGGGGGTGAAATGTGAGAGTTAATAAGAGCTATAAACGCCATGATGCACTGCTAGCCGTAGGTTACATTCAGTTTCGTCAGTCCGTCAGTTAGCAGTTCGTTTGTAAGACCAAGCAAGCGTGTGATCTATTCACGACTTGGTCCCTACTTCTGTTTTCATGTAGAACTAGCTGGGTGGCCCGCGCAATTGCGCGGCTAGCATTGATAAAGTATGTTATATCTAATGTTTATTTTTCTTATTGGTGGTACTACCTCTATTCTGAATTATTAAGATAGTCTACTTTTTTTCTAAATGACATGTATACATACACATTTTAATGAGTGAATTCACTCATTTCAATTCGTACGGGGTTCACATTAAAATATGTAAAATAGTTTATAACTCATAAAAGGATGGAGTATATTATATAACAATTAAATATATAATAATGACGATTTAGGATACCTTTGTTGAGCTTCCAAATACTTCCACGTTCTAGCTATAGTCTAAGTGATGAACTATATGTACATGTTAAAATGCAAAACCTGACAATACCATCAAACTCCTGGTATTGTGTCTTCTGCAATAATTATCAAGTTCTATAGTCATAACAGAAATTAAACCTTATCTTATTTTTTGCAGATTACTTGACGTCATAAGTCTGAAAGTGTTGTCAACAATGTTTCTTTTTTCTGATTTTTTTAATGAAATCCTTTACCCACCTATTTGAACATAAAGTTTACCTCCCTCAAATATGTGCATCCCTAAATGTGCAAAGAGAACATTCTTAAAAATATTTAAAATGAGTATGTACACACTTTTGGAAATATTGTACCCTACGGAAGTATGCCATGCGCCTCTTTCCCATATAGATAGGAACTATAGAATGTTAACTTTAGCAAATTTCTTGCATAGAAAATATATATCATGATAGACAATGCTCAACAAAGATTGGACCAATGAAAATAATATGGCAAACGTAGAAACCAAATCCAGACATTTTCTAGACGTAATATAGGAAGCGACATTTAGTTGGAGTTCAATCTTTGTTGATAGGGACGTATTATTTAATTAATAAAGAAATATATCCATCGTATGAACATTAGTGTTTTGAAGAACTTAAATAGACGTAATTCCAAAAATAATGTGGTACACGGAAATAGAGGTGAAGGTTGGCAATGTCTTCACGCTGAATATAGGAAGCGACGTTTAGTTGGAGTTCCATCTTTGGTTGCATGCAGAAAAATTATTGCAAACATGAGCAAATAAGATAATTGCTTTGCCCTTGCTAAAGAAGGCAGAGCAAATTAGATAATGTCTATGTGCCCATTATTCGTACGAAAATAGACATGCATTACCTCACACTGATATACCTCAAACTGGAAGTAGCGGCTGAAAATACACTGAATTGCAGTAAATATATTTAGTCATCGTCAACGTTTTCTAGCACATCAGCAATCTTGATCCCAGTGTGACATATGCTGGTCTCGCTGCTACCTGCATGCCAGAAGGAGTAGAATTGCTTACCCAAATTAGTTGTGAATCAAGCGAAACAATTGAGGTAGTGTGAGTGTGTGACATCCACGTCCTAGTGTCCTACAGCGCTAGCTGGACATACACGTACATCCTTACACAGCCTTCTATGTACATTAGACCAAGAACCGGCCGTTGTCGTCGCATGTGTGCGCCTTGCCTTCCGTTTTCATCTCGACATCAGACTCGGAAGAGTATAAGAGACAATGAGATGTTGCTGGCTCGGGCTCGGCGGCGACTGAGTTTCACGGGCCAATGGACCAGCGACGACTTTGCCATGCGCGCGCCTAAGCCGGCCGACCAGCCGTCGTCAACTTTTATAATCTCAACACACGTCAATTGATCACCTGAAAAGTTGGCCTTGCTACATCGATCTCCAAGAATTTTCTATCTTGTTTGTGCTTGATTCTTATGGAGAAGGCCGCTGATGCAAAATTGAGATGCGAGGAAATTGTGACGGTGCATTAGAGGAGTAGATCAAATTGGGGAATGATGAACATTGAACATACCAAGGTACCCGTAGACGTAACATGGCTGCTGGCCGTGGTGCGAATAAGATCAATCGCTTAGTCCCTCTAGTGCTAATATCTCGCATCACAACTTGAGGTAATTAAAGTCACTGCCGCTCGTGTGTTCGTCAACTTTGTTCGCGCAATACCGCCGTTGTTTCCTCCTCGAGCTAGCTTCGTTGTAGCCAGCTCGACTATGTCGCGTCGTCTCCTCCTCGAGCTAGCTTCGTTGGAGCCATATCGACTATGTCGCTTCGAGCTCATCACAGGCATTACGCTTGGCCTCGGGGCTAGGGCTGCTAGTCGCTATCTCCATCGCTACCGTGTAAGATCATTGCGTAGCTCGACCGTTGATGTTCGTTCCTGGGAGTCCTTGTTGCGTCTTGGTGATTATGGTAGTCCCTTTTTGTTGGCCTCATTGTGAACATGCCTGTAATTAGTCTGTGTTCCGAATAATATTTGATCACAGATCACTATACATCGTGTGAAGGAAATAAACAAAGAGTAAAATTGACATAAGAAATAGGGAAATTAGTTTCTCTCATTGGATGATTTGGCTTGCGTGAGCGCGACGTACATAGGCTCGGGAGTCGAGATGTAACCGTCATTGTGAAGGAGCTGATTGTCAAGCACTCGAGCCAGTACTTGCATCCGTCAAGTACGCACCGTCAATCTGCATGTAGAGTCATGGCAGTCCCCGTCCTGTGCGGCTGGCTTCGAGTATGCCGTGAGGCGATGCCGCGAAACTGTCCGCTGAACCATGAGGCGCCTGACTCGCCCCAATACTCGACGAAACTGTGCACCATGCATATCAGAGCGATGATACCAAATTTGCAGATGCCAGCAAGATCTTGATATTGGGAACTCGAAAGTCGAAACATCAAGCGACCAGGCAAGCCGTAGATGCGCTCCAATAATTTCACGGCTGTTCGAGGGCGACATGACCGTCCACGCCTACAGCAGCCGACATGACGCAAGAGAGAATTGTGGCTAGCTGTGTCATCGCGGCTAAGACGGCGACATCTGGAAGAGAAGGCGGGACGACCATGCCGCCGGAGCGATCGCACGCCGCCTGTATTATGCCAGATAGCTGGATGGATCGTACGTACATGATTCTGCGAGATCTTTCCTCCTCTATGTACGTGTTCTTTCTGTTTTTCCTTGTAGGCAAACGTGATAGGGACGTGCTCTTTGTTTTTTTGACCTCACGTGCTCAACAATGACTCGTGCCGATTTGGACTTCTTCGTTCGATCGTTCTGATTTTTTTTTTGACGTGATCGTTCTGATCTTTGTGCACGCAAATCGTTACGCATAAATCCGAGGCGTTCCTTTTTATATGCGAGAGGCTTGATAAATCTGAGCCGTTGGTTGTCCTGTGTTTTAATTATATAATAGATAAGGCGTCGCCTTGATCCCGTTGTGGGATGGCAGGAGGCGATGGATCATGGTGGCTTAATAGGGGGACTTTGGGATGGCACTGTCCACTAATTCAGTCGTGGCCTGAAGATGAGCAGATTTCAGTTGAGTTTCTAACAGAAATATACGAGGAGAAACATAAAAGGCTGTATGTCGTGCGCGCGCAGAAACACCATGTCCAAATCGTTGTTTATCACTGTGTGAGTGATTATTCTCCTCGTTGAGCTTTAGCTCGACTAGGTTGGTAACTACAAACATTACAAATAGATCTGGCCTTTAATAAGAGCTAGTAGCTGACAGTAGTTGTAAGAGCAAGTCCAGCAGTGCCCCGATAATGCCCCCGATACGCAAAATAGGGGAGAGAGAGGGAAAAACGACGCTCCAGCAGTTCCCCAATAGCTTCCCCCGATTATCGGTGTCCCCGACCCAGCGCTCGTTCTCCCCTATGCATCGGGGCTCCGAAGGCATCCCCGGTCCGTCTATGAAGGCAACCGCTCCCTCCCGGAAGACTCCCTCCCGCCACCACGCCATCGACGACAGGTTCATTTCCTCCCCTTTTTTCTTCAATTTTGCTCGAAATCGAACTCCACATCGCTTCAGATTGATGTTGGAAGCAAGGGACAGAGAGGAATTGCAAGGTACAGTGTTCGCGGGGGAGCCCGTCTTCGGCGAGGGCGCGGCGGCGTCCGGCGCGGCGCTCGGGAAGGTCCTGGCCGCGCTCGCCGTCTTCTTCCCGCTCGACGAGGAATCGCGCCGCTGCGTCGCGTCGCCGGCCTCGCTCAAGACGCTCGTCTCCGTGCTCTCCCACGGCGACCTCGCTGCGCGGGCCAGCGCCGCCGTCGTGCTCCGCGAGCTCGCCTCCTCCGCCGACCGGCACACCGTCGAGGCCGTCTCGAGGACGCCCGACGGTGAGCACCAATTCTTTTTATCTTTTTTGGAAAATGATAGATCCCCGTGAGTTATAAATATAAATGAATATGATCTAGGGGAGAGGATATAGGGGAGCTGCTGGAGATGAACAAAATATAGGGGAGGTATAATTTTAGGGGAGTCCCTACATGGACATATAGGGGAATTGCTGGACTTGCTCTAAATGGTTATCAATCAATCAGATAATACTACAAATTGATAGATCAGGTCGTTAACAAGAGCTACTAGCTGACAGTATTTGTAGATCGGTACTGCTGTTGTACCCAGATGTCCTCCAAACTCCACTTGTCGTTGTCTCTGGATTCTCCCAATTCAAAGTTTGGGAACACCACGGACTCCGCGCCGTCGTCGCAGACACGAGCGAGGAGCTCCGACCAGCTCCCGTCGAACATGTCATCGCTCCGCGCGCTTCCGCTGCCACACTGCTCGCTACCTGACCAATCCTCCGCGCCGCCGGCGTTCGTGACAAGCTGGTTGGACGGGACTTGCAGCTCTAGAGATACCGATGAACCTGCCCGGCTCGCCGTCGTCACCATCGTGGCCGTTTCAGGTGAATGGCACATGCCGATACCGCTGCGGCCAGCCAACGAACTGTTCGGAGCAAGGTACATGGGCAGCTCCGCGCGTTCCAGGCTGGGCGTGGAGGTGGCCTGGATCCTCTCGACGAGGCGCGGCATCCAGATGTGCCTCATGACGTCGCGGAACTGTTTGCTGTCGACGTCGCACCTGAGCTGCTTGGCGTGCTTCTGCACCCTGGTCCTCCAGTAGTTCTTGATCTCGTTGTCCGTCCTCCCCGGCAGCTCCTGCGCGATCTTGGACCAGCGGTTGCCCCACCGGAAATGGAGCTCCAGGACGAGCAGCTGCTCTTGCGGCGTGAAGTCGCCGCGTCGGACGTCGGGGCGGAGGTAGTTGAGCCACCGGAGCCGGCAGCTCTTGCCCGTGCGCCTCAGCCCCGCGGCGAGAGCCAGCTCGTTCCACCGGCCCTCACCGTGCGCGGCGACGTAGCCGGCAAGGAGCGCGTCCTCCTCCAGCGTCCACGGCCCTCTCCGGAGGTCAGCCGCCGATGCCGCCCTGCCACAAGGCTGCTCCGTCCAAATCGTGTCCATTACTGTCCACACGGAGTTGAAGTGATCTAGAATTCTACGGTCTGAAGTAGTGAAGTGAGCTCGAGCTTGCAGCCCTGGAGTAAGTTGTCGTTGTTTCTTGGTGTGAAATTGTTAGTGTGACGATCCAGGAGATGGGGATGGTTGATTATATAGTGGAGGAAGACGTGTGGTCTGGTCAAAGGCGAATATGAGGACTGCCGCAGTAGCGCTAGTCCTGCCGCAAAAAGGACAGGGATGCTACTGCGAAAGGGAAATGCTAATTTTAAATGAGAAAAAAGGTGTGCGCGCGCGTGTTGTTGGATAGCATCGGTCTCATACCCAGTTCAGTTGGGTATGACTGCTTGACTACTGAGGTTTGAACGTTGACCCGTTGAAGTGATGCGTTCATGCATGACCTTTCTTCGGCTACAAACCACGATCGCCTTTTCATCTCTCTCTCTCCCACAGGTGACAGCCATGAGTTCTGCAGGAGACATGAGAGCTTATTTAGCAGCCAAGGACTAGACCCAATCATTTGGGAGAGATAGGCCCAGATTTTAGTTCAGTTTCGTGTCAATCCAGGTGAACTTTTTTTTTTCTCCCGCGTGCAAGCTGTGTTTTGTGCGCAGTTTGTATTTTGCCTTCTTAATCAGCGCTTTGTATGGGGTCAGAAAGTCAAGGAGGATACTCTAATAAAGTATTTACAATATATTGACATTGAATCGATTCCCTTGTTGTGGAACAAACAGGTATTGGACCCACGCGGTAGACTGACCGGCGCCGTTGTTCAGCCTTCCGCATGGCGGATCGACCAGCGCTTCACCCCGGAAGCCACTATCCGACTGTATCTACCCTACTGTCTAAACCCTAGCCGCACCATTCCTCCCCTCTCTGTCTGCGTCGTCTCATTCTTGCCTCCTCCCCTCCCCGTTTCCGTCCTCATCCACCAACGCCGGCACCATGCCACGCCGGCTACCCACCATTTACGGAAGCTCACACCAGAGCGTCGTGCAGAGATCGAGCAAAGTTCCGCGCCCGTGAGGAGGCTCTTGCTCGTCCTGCGATTGAGGACCAGACAGAGATGCGCTCCGCCCGGTAGTGTGGCCGCGGACGTGGCCATGTGAGGAGGTCCTGCGAGGCCGAGGTCGTGGCCTAGTATGGTTCAATGACCCTCGACGAGGCACGGGAGGAGTTTTGCCTTGCCATGGAGACGGAGTGCCTCTCCCTCTTGTCATTTATTATTTGTTTTGAGTACGGTGACCATAGCCGTAAACATAGCAAGAGACGGTTTTCTTCTCTTTAATCGTTAAAAACTGTTCCATGGAAGCAAAAATCAGACATCTAATAAACGGCCTTAGATGTTGCGTGTTTTTTATCCAGATGTTCCTGATTTTTCTTTGGCTTTCACGGTGTTCATGATCCGAAGATAGGTAGAGAAGAAAAGCGTCGTGCAAACCAGTAGAGACTTTTTGCTCCCGAGCTCGAGTGATCCCAATTTAAAAAATTGAAAATCATATTTATGAGTTTCAAAAAATCTTTAAAAAAAACTCTGTGTGTAGCCAATAGTATATTCCACGAACGTGTAAAATATCAACTCCAAATATTGAGCTATACAAAAATGACAAATTGTGGATCTAAATATGCCTATTTTCAAATCTCTAAGTTTTATCGGATTTTGTTATTTTTGTATAGCTCATAATATAAAGTATTTCAAACTGAAATTTTGCACATTTATGGGATACACCATTAGCTACACCCATGATTTTTTTAGAATTTTTTGACACTCACAAATATAATTTTCGAATTTTTTAAACTGGAGGGAGCACCGGAGGTCTGGAGCAAATAACACTTACCGAGTGCCAGTACAAACCGTTTACGTTTACGTTTACAGAATTGAACCAATCACGTTCTCGAGAGGCCTGGACAAGCCCATCGTTGGCCAGCCCACAAGTCTCCTCTCTTCTCCGGTTCGTTTCCCCAACCCCGCTCCCCGCGGCAATTGCAGAGCCGGAGGAGTTCCGGGGGTACCAGCGCTTCCGCGTTCATCCGATCATCTCCCGGTTCTCGATCCATTGAGCGCCGCCATGGAATCTCACCACGCCTCGAGGGGCCGCCGCACCGTACGCCTCCATCCGCCTCCGTTTTTTTTTCGTTTTTTTTTTGAGACGGGAAGCGGTTCAGATCCGCGTCTCCCTTCGCAATTCCGCTTCTGATGTCCGAGCCTCCGATTTCTGTTGCACTTCTGGCAGCTGGAAGAGATCCGGCAGAAGAGAGCCGCCGAGAGGATGCAGCAGCAGCACAACCCGCCCGCCGCCGGCGCAGCGTCCCACGTCGACCCTTACGGTTGGTCCATCCTTCTCCTACCCTCTCTTCTGGAGCAGCTCGTTGCAGTGTGTGCTTAATAAGCTTCGCTTGGATGCTAACTCTGAGCCGTAACAACGGCGATCAACTGTAGGGAACCAAAGAACCGGAGCAGAGGTTAGTTTTCAGTTTCCTCCCTCCGTCCCTCGTATCCAAGAGCTGGGAGCAATTTCACAAAATTTTAGGCATTGAAAAATCTAGCTTTTGATGCAAATGTGCAGCATCCCTGCTGTTTCTAGACGGTAACTATGGCTTTTTTCTCTTCATCTAAATGCTTAGCTTCTTGCTCGAGTTCAGCAACTTGAAAATGGGAACATGGAATTGGAGAGGGAAAACCAAATGCTGCTGTCCAAGGTATCTCTGTCTGTGATTAGATGTATTTTAGCTACTTGAGGATGGTGAGGTCCTAACACACGCAGCATGCTTCCCCCCAGTTTGCTGAGAAGGAAGTCGAGAAGGATTCCCTGGTTAACAGATTGAATGACCTTGTGAGTTCCATATAGTGTATTGCTAGCCAGTACTTTTGGTGCACCTTAGAGCATCTGATTTTACATCGATGCTAATATTTTGTGGCTTGTTTGTGACTTGCAGGAGAGGAATGTAGTACCCTCATTGAAAAAGGCTTTAAATGACATTTCGTTGGAGAAAGATGCTGCAGTTGTTGCTAAGGTATTCGGCACTTGTTTATCCTTGTTGGGGCATTTCTGTAAGATTCTGCACTCTAATCTGATAATTAGGCAATGCTTGCTAACCCTCATCATCGCTTCTTACTGGTATGCTAAGTAGGAGGATGCTCTATCGCAACTCAGGAGCATGAAGAAGCGGCTGAAGGAGGCAGAAGAGGAGCAATACAGGGTATGTCTGAAGTTTATGTCTTCCTAGCAGTACTTTCAGTGAGCTAAATGTTGTAATTCAACAGGCAGAAGAAGACTCTGCATCCTTGAGAGCACAGCTGAATACCATGCAGCAGCAAGTAATGAGCAACTCTTACAGCGGATACGCAGTGGAAACATCAAGCGAGCAAACTCTTGCCATGGAAAAGGAGATACAAGATTTACAGGCTCAGCTAAAGGTAGGCTGTGTATCAGGAAAAAAAACGTACTTTCTTAATTAATCCATATAAAAAAAATTGACATCTTGAAAAATGGCAAACACAGCAAGAGTCACTACTAAGGCAACAGGAGCAGCAAAAACTAGCTGAAGAGTCCCTACTCAGGCAACAAGATCAGCAAAAGCTAGCTGAAGAACAATCCCTTGCTGCTTCTCTGGCAGCTGAAAAGCGAGAGATGGAAGAAAAAATTGCTGCATTAACAAAAAAGTCTTCAGGTTTGTAGAACACATAAGGTTCATGTCATATATCAATTGTAAAGTGAGGAAGTGGAACAATTTACTAGTAGTTACCCCCTTAGTCCAGAAATACAAGGCGTATTTTGATTGGTTAACACAAGTCTTTAGAAAAAACAACAATTATCCTGTTATGTAATATATATGACATAAAATGAATCAGTATATCTGTATTTAAAAGTATGTATGATTGTGATTTTGTATCACCAAATGTTAATAGAGTAATGATTGGTCAAAGCCTTGTCTTAACCATACAAAATATGCCTTACAATTTCCGGATGGAGAAAGTAGTACCCAACTCTATTTTTTAGATGTTGTCAAAGGTGTTTTCTTCCATGCTTACCAGTTTGTAGCTTTTATCATTGCTTCCTACCTTCCATGGTTTGCTGATACATACTATGATACTAAAGTTTTTGCTTATTTTATTGCTTTCAAGATTACGCATTTACTTGCTGAAATAAGTTGTCCCTTTCATGCAGAAGAGGCTTCTGAATTTGCTGCACGCAAGGCATTTTCTATGGTAACGCGTCTAAGAAACTTAAGTTCTCTAGTTTCATAAAGAATAATCACATGCACTCTTAATACAATTTGTACTGATCGGATTTTTCGTTATAGCAGCAAGATAGGGAGAAACTTGAAAACCAGTTGCACGATATGGCTTTGATGGTTGAGAGGTTAGAGGGAAGCCGCCAAAAGCTGTTGATGGAGGTCCTTGATGCCACCTTTGTTTTATTTGAAATGAAATAACTTCCTAAGCTGTTGCTAAGTTTTTGCTGTGTTCAACAGATTGATTCTCAATCATCAGAAATAGAAAATTTGTTCGAGGAGAACTCGGCATTGTCAACTTCATACCAAGAAGCTATGTCTGTTACAATGCAGTGGGAGAACCAGGTGTGCTGTCGGCGTTTCCAATCAGTTTGTGCATAAAGATACTGAAACCTTTGTGTGAAACCTGTATCTTGCCTATTGACTTTATTGAAACTTCCAGGTTAAAGATTGTCTGAAGCAAAATGAAGAGCTCCGTCTTCACTTAGAGAAGCTAAGAAGTGAGCAAGCTAGCCTGTTCAAAGCAAGCAATACTAATGTCCAGCTAGATGGGCAAAGTGAGACCAGCATCCCAAACCCACCAGAATTGATCACGGAGAATTTCTCTCTAAAGGTTAGTATCTGAAACTGTCGAAAATGTTTATTGTTGTTTGTGTGATGACCAACTTGTGGTCAAATCCAGATAATATCATATCAGCAATTTACAGTAGCTTTGCACACCACATGTAGGATCAACTCGTCAAAGAACAGAGCATATCTGAGGGGTTATCGGCAGAAATAATGAAACTTTCAGCGCAACTTAGGAAGGCAGTCCAAGCACAGAATAATCTTGCACGCTTGTAAGTGTGCTGCCATTTCTTATATGTTCCTCCCTTTTGTGTAATTAAACGGTTGTCATCTCTCGTGCAGATATAGACCTGTGTTGAAAGACATTGAGGGTAATCTGATGAAAATGAAACAAGAGACTTATGCAACAATCCAATGATTTCACTGATGTATGAGTGCAAACTTCAGCGAGGACATTACTCATGCCACTCTGGATGTACAAGTTTATTACTACCTCCGATCCATAATAAGTGTCGCAGTTTTGAACTAACCCCAGTTCAAAACTGTGACAATTATTTTGGATTAGAAGGAGTACATGCTCTCAAGAATGTATTGCTTGAACTGATGCTCCCTTTCCTGTCTGCCAACATGCGTTAGGCAGTTCTTCATTTATAGAGTTTAATCAGGGTTGTTTTACATGTGCGGCACTGATGTATTCTTTGTTTACTCTGATGTATTTTGTAAACCGAGTGAAAAAAGGAAGCGCACCTGGGCACCCCGGTGGACATTTATTTAGCTTCATTTTGATCATTTGGGTTTGTAGCAAGTGCTCTTTTTTATGCCTGTGCAGACCTCTAGTCATCCATCGTGATGTATTTTTATAATTTAATCAGCCCTATATTTCACCATTTCTCAGTTTTCCATTGTGATGTATTTTTATAATTTAACCAGCCATATATTTCACCATTTCTTAGTCCTTGGGAACGGAAAAAAATGCCTTGTGCCTGCTTTATACTTTAATTAAAGAGAAATAACCATGGGGGTAACGGTTTTCCGTGGTATCGTACCATTCTTTCCCATTGCTGTTCAAAGATATGACCGTGCATTCTCGAAGAAAAAAAAAGATATGACCGTGGCTCAAATTGGTGATGACTTGGGTGACAACAACTTGTTTAGAGATGATCCCATGTTCATGTACGCATATATATGCTCGCTCGAGTGGCTCAAAAATATATCCAACATATTATGCCAAACGTACTCGTTCTCAACACTAGTAGTGAATAAATCTGAAGAAAATTCTCTTGCATGGCCCCTTATAGAAGACCTAAGTCAACAAACTAATCAAATTAAGATAAGAGCACATTACTCATACGAGATCTACTGTAACTAATCTCCCTGAAGAAAAATTCACCTCTAATTTAGGTAGACTCCGAACAGGCGCACGCGCTTGGCTTCCGGGCTTTGCACGAGCGGCGACGACTCAAGAATGGTGGGGGTTCCTATCATGACCACGGGTGGTTGGTCCGGTTGCACCCTGTTGCGCCGCGGACGCCGCCTCGGCAGCAAGTGTGCTGGCATTTCATCAAACTCCGGGCATGGGACCTGCTGCTGCTGCCTCTCCGTCGTTGCCTGGTTGATCGGACCTGGAACGTCAGCACGACCCTGGTGGCGGCCGCCGCCGCCATAGAGCATAGCACCGATGGCAGCCGGTGGCCACGGAGAGGTGCCGCAGTGCAATTCGGTGGCAGACACGGAGCGTGGTACCCATGCCTCTGGCTGGCGCCGCCTGCAGTCGATGAACAGGCGGCCGTCCGTGGTGCCACGGAAGAAAGAGATGGTGTCCCCGGCGCCGAGGCCCTTCTCCTCGACGAAGAGGCCCCAACGCTTGGTCAGGCACATGTGGTGGGCTTGGTTGCTGCTCCAGTATCACTCCAGGTGCCACTGCTTTCCGGCCACCGCTCGGTCCTCCAAGACGATAAGACCCATGCTGTCTGCTTCGTCGCTGTGTGCCGCCACATCGACGAGCTTCGCGATGTGCTGCCGGGGGATCGTGAGCCGATCAAACATACCATCGCCCATGTCGCTCGGCATCATCACCCTGTCGAATAGGTGCTCCATCATGGCGTCCTCGCCGCCGCCATGATCTTTTGACGCCCCTGCCCCATGGATCAAAGCGGGTGCAAATCCCGAACTCAACATCACTCAGCACAGAAGCCGTCGGAGGCTCGATCCTCCTACTTGGCTACTTCACGTCACAAAACCAAGATCGAGTTTTCTTTATTCTTGTTGATCGGTGAAAAAGAAGAGAATATATATAGCATATCTTTAATGATTTTGTGCATTTTTGGAAAGAGATTTGACGACATGATTTCACATGGCTATGAGCTCACCATGGGCTGTAGGCTTAATTTGCCCAATTAATGTGTTTATGCCGTATTTACTGGTTTTTTAGCATCTTCCTGACGTTATGTATAAGTGATTATAGTTAAATTCGCGTCAATTTTACGAGGTTTAAGAAATGACCATGGCTAGGAGATCACGCGGCATAGTATATCTCACGAACTCAATCCCACTGATACAAGGTGCAAGATTTGCGTTGCGGCTTGACAATGTTTTTCTTTATAGCTAACATATGTAGATTGTCCCACAATTATAGAAAAATACGCTGAGATAATTTAGAAATTCATCTAAATCCATCAGAAAAACTTTCTGCATTTGAATCTTTCACCACTTGTTTGGTGACTGACACAGCTAACTGAGTCGGCCACACCAACCTGTAGAGATATTACTGTTGGAATATGATCTCAGGTAACAAACCTGAGAGAAACCAGGGAGTTTGACCCTGTACCCTTTCACGTAGAAGCCTAGATCGGAGGCCTCTAAAACCAACAACTTTGGACCCGGTCCCCAGCCCCAGCACTTGATATAAAAGAGCAAAGGTAGCACGTAAGGAAACTAACAGAACTAGTGCCTACCGACCCAACTGCCCGATCCTAAAGTTGTGCTAAGGGGCTGGAAGACCGATCTCCACCGCGGCCACCAGGAGAGGTTGTGCTGCCGGCGTCATGGCTTCCTCCACCACCACCACGCCTCTGCATCATCTTCACCATCTCTGTCTCAAGCCTGCAACGAGCAGGCTGATGTGTCTACCTCAATTTCCTGTAAGTGTATCCCCTAATCCCTCTCTAAGATACCATTAGGTGTTCCTTTTTGCAATCAGTTTAAGTTCCTATCCTCCCTGAAGAGGAATTACATATAACATTGGTATCAGAGCAGATCTGATTGCATTAGAACCCTAAGTATGATTAGGGGATGTTGTTTAGGCTCGGCCTAATTCTAGATGTGCATGCTAATTGGAAGTTTTATGAACTAATGTTGTACTGTTGGCACATGTTCATGCATAATTGCGTTCGGCCAATTCCGAAAAAAAAAGTTTTAGGCATAATTGTGTTATTTAAGTCTCGGATTAATCTAATTGCCTCCTAAACATGCACTGTTATTGATAATGATCAAGTTCAATTAACACATTATGTCTTAATTAAGGATATTCTGTTTCGGTTAATTAATTTAATCGATTTTAGTCATGTTTAAGCAATTAGAAGGAGGGGAGTACGAAATTGGCAAGAAACAGCAAAATCCCCTCCTCCTAAAACCCCAAACCCAGAAAGAATCCCCAAATCGAACGAATTTGCACACAAGGTGTGGATTGGGCACTCACCGTGGGGATGCCGCGACGCTGTCTTCTCCCGACGGAGAGGACGAGCGGAAGGAATGCGCCTCGGCGAATGGACGAGAGCATCCCTGGGCGTCGCGCCACAGGTTGCCGTCGTCAGTAAATGAACGCCGCGACGCCGTTCCCTGCCATGGAGAGGACGCACGGAAGAACGCGCTTGACGCGGAAGAAGACGTCGCCGGGCCTTCGAGCTCGCCGCCGTCGATCTACAGGCCGCCGGGGACACCCCGTCGAGCACCACCTCCTCGCACCACCGCCACGATTCGCGGCGCAGAAGCCACGCTCGACGGAGCAGCGCGCTGGACCCAGTCCGCGGCACGCTCCTCCGGCGAGCGGAGCGCAGCGCCGCCGTGTACGGGCAAGCTCTGGCGTCGCATCTCGTCACCGCGCGCAGAACTCGGGGGAGGGTAACAAAATGAAAATTAGGGTTAGGGATTGACCGGGGCGTGGTTTTGTTCGACCGCGGAGCGCGGACAGCCGTTGGATCTAATCCAACGGCCGACCTGGCTGCGGGACAGGCTTCGGGGACGTTCTGGGCCAAATCCGAGGCAGGGTTACGGCCCAGGTTTAGATGGTCCATTTGTTTCTTTTTCTTTTTGGAGAATTAGAATTGTTGGGCCGAATTTAAGTGGACTTTATGTCCGATTTTTAGTCTGTTTAGTTTCTGTTTTTATTTCAGTACACTTTAAAGTTTTATGATTAAGATTATGCACTGTGTTTTAAATACAAAAAAAATTGCCTAGAATATGGTTTAAAGTTGAGCATCATTTTAAATATCAATGGATGTTGAGATTTAATGTTGTTGAATTGATATTTAATTTGAGAATGATATGACCAATTTGTAAGATGAGGTATTCAGCCTTTTCTAGTTTTAGTGCATTTATTGAGTTTAAAAGTTTTTAAATAAAGTTTTATGCACTGTTTATATCGGAAAATGCCTAGATTTTAAGAGGGATAAGTTATGAATGTTATGAGATGATCTTTATTTTGAGCACAATTATGAGTATATCTCTGATGTTTCTGGATATTTTATTCGGAGATTTTAATTGTGAATTAAGTTTTATGTTGATGCCATGTTTATGGCGTTTATTAATGATGTGATCATCTCTAATGGGCTGAGCCCACCTTATAGAAAATGTTTATGGCTGTGTGGTTCGTTTTTCCGCAACGCACTATGCAGCCTAATAATGATGAGCCATAATGCTAAGTATTATGTCAGGTGCATTAATGTCTTTTGACATGCACTGACAGAAGGTGATAAAGGCTCAACATGATGATTCTCTGAACAAGGACGTTTAGAGAGTTTTATTGTGATATCATGGTCATAAGTTGTCATTTATTGACTATTAAAAGTTTAATTTTTAGTGATACCATGATGTAATATCCAAATTTTATTTGGAGAATGTTTATAATGTCATTTTCATTGAGGATGTCAATCTATTGTTTACTCAGTGAGATGTCATGATGAGAACTTCAAAATGAATGATACTTTTGTTATCATGTCATTGAAAGTTTTAATGATAAGCTTTGACTTGTTTTAATGATGTTATTGAAGTTACGATGTCAAAGTTTAATGCAAGATGATCAGTGATACATTATGAATCCATGTGTCATAACATATTTGGAATGCATCATGTATTTGTGTTTTAGTGTTGGCTTTTAATTTAGCAAATGATTTTGCTGATCATTATGGGATTTAAGTTCTATAGTCAAAACGAGAAGTTTTGATTTGAGTTTTCATTTATGAGCATAAGTTTTATGGTATATGACAGTATTCTGACCAACGTTGATTATTGTCATGTCCCATTTTTGAATGAATAGTGCTCTTCTCTGTTTTCAGCCCAACGGTGATACGGATTAGAACAAGATTAGCTTGTTTTGTTTTAGAACAATTCAAGTTTGATGTTTCTTATTGATGCTCATAAAGATGGTGTCCTTGTTTTAGCAATGGACCAAGACATAGGGTTCATTTATTTGAATCATGCTGAGGAGAATGAATAGTTTGACCAAAAAGAAGTTGAGTGGGAGAAATCGAACCATATTTCACTCCTTATAATGAAGCATATCATCTCCTCTGAGATAAAGAATGCAATTCCCGACTCAGTATATGCCAAAGATTATTTGGCCTCTATTGAGGAATATCATAAGGATAATTGCCTGTTTAAAATGGGCTTTAAGGGGTTTTGCTATGAGGACAATACAGAATAAAGCATTATGAGACATTTTGTTTATTCATATGAACCTTTTGTCTTTTGTAATGCAGTAAGATAATATTGATCTTACCATGTGGTGAGAATATTTATGTCCTCGATGAATCAATATGTGCCATGGCACTCTTAAGATGAATGTATTAATTCTCCAAGTAGGATGGAACCAACGAGAAGTCTTATTTTGGAGAATGAATGATAATGGAATGTCTCATTAAATATGAGAAAAGTTGAATGTAATAATTCTCCAAGTAGGATGGAACCAACGAGAAGTCTTATTTTGGAGAATGAATGATTATAGTGAAGAATGTTTTTCCTCGTTTTATTGAGTTAATGTGGATTTATTCCCTTATGAGGATTATGAAGCACACATGAATGTTAAAGTGACAAGCTTGCTAATCTAACGTTGATTAAGATGTGGCTCGTGGTTATATTTCTAACCAACGTTGTTTATGATCATGTGTCACGCTCCACTTAAGTAGCAAGTTTGTCAGTATCATGTGGCTCATGGTTATATTTCTGACCAACGTCGTTTTATGATCATGTGTCGCAGCTCATGAAGTTTTTTTCCACCTTCTGCCCAACGGTGTTTGTGGTTTTGAACTAAAGTGATTATTATCAAGATTTTGGATGTATTTTCCGTCTTCTAAATAAAGTGATCATCAGGGAACCTGAAGCGTATGAACATGAATCTTAAGGATAGCTCCATTAGATATTTGTTCATAGGCATTAGGTAAGTTGAGAAGAAATACCTAATGCAACATTTGGTTTTGATGATCAACAATTTCCTTGTGATTAATAATGTGTGTATTAATGGTCATCTTGGAGGCTTCTGGCTCTAATGATGTATATGACTCAATAGATTTTCCTCAGTGAGTTTTTATGATGCTTGTATTATTATTATAACACGTTGTTGTGTTGACTAAGTTAAGAATGTATGTATGATTCAACGTAAAGTTTTGGCATATAGTTGAAGTTAACATAAGGTATGTTGTCTAAAGAATTTCAATTATGAAATAAGACAAGCATTATGACACTCATACCATAAGACGAGGGGGAGTAAGTTTACTACCCTATGGAGATGGAATATTTTTTTGCTTAGCCAAGAAATTTCTATATTGTGTAAGACATGAAGGATCTTGGTGATGTCTCATACTTTCTTTATAATGAGTTTCGCTAAGATAAAGGAGTTTAAGTTCTATTATGACGACATACGTCGATAGAGTATGAAAAAAATGCACCAGTACTCTGTCGCACCTGCTAATAAAGTTAAGGGCAATAAAGGTGGACACTTTAGTGTCCAAGGAACCATTATGAGCTGATCAGATAATGTCGGTTCCTTATGCTTCGGCTGTCATAAGAAATGTAAGTATTCAAGTATGAACGTGCCCTATTTTGTTCGGGATAATTGGCAAATATTCAAGAAAGTCCATAAGTGGACCACTCGGAAGGCCGCCAAGAGTCTTGCAAATATGCAAGGCAATAAAGTTTACATGCTCACTAATAAGAAGTCTGGAAATCTCGTTATCGTGGGTTATCCAGACATTGTTTCTGCGAGATGTGTGGACATTAAAGTTTCCACGTTAAGTTACATCCACACTCTCGCATATGGAGCTTTATCGTGGAAAAGCTCCAGAATGTTTTGATTGGCATCAGTAATGATGCAATTTATCATGTGGCATGTTAAGAGGCTAAAGAGCAGGTTGTATGTCAAGAAGTTTTATTCCCGAAATTATGGTGGTAGACAGCATTTTTTAACCACCTACTGCAATATGAACACGCAGTTTTCTATGCGAGTAACAACAAGTCAAATGGTGTTGCCAAAACCATTAACAATATGTTTAGTGTTGTGAAAGATATAATCCAGAATCAAGCTTATGATGTTAAACATATAAATAAGTTTTATATGTTTTGCGGATCCGTCACTGAAGGCTTACCACCCTATTTTAAGATCATGTTGCCGGCATGGGTTGCTGGAAAGCTTTTTGATTCTGGAATAAGGACCGTTGAATAATCCAACTCCCATAAAGTGTTAAGTAATCCATTTCAAGATAGAATGATATACTATAAGTATTGAGGTCCGGTATCATTTGACAGGTCACCATGACACCTTACTTTGGTATGTTTTTTCTATTACGAGTGGGCTTATGATGTTTGTTAACCTTACGATCAAGGGGAAGAATGTTGAAATATGATCTCAGGTAACAAACCTGAGAGAAACCAGGGAGTTTGACCCTGTACCCTTTCACGTAGAAGCCTTGATCGGAGGCCTCTAAAACCAACAACTTTGGACCCGGTCCCCAGCCCCAGCACTTGATATAAAAGAGCAAAGGTAGCACGTAAGGAAACTAACAGAACCAGTGCCTACCGACCCAACTGCCCGATCCTAAAGTTGTGCTAAGGGGCTGGAAGACCGATCTCCACCGCGGCCACCAGGAGAGGTTGTGCTGCCGGCGTCATGGCTTCCTCCACCACCACCACGCCTCTGCATCATCTTCACCATCTCTGTCTCAAGCCTGCAACGAGCAGGCTGATGTGTCTACCTCAATTTCCTGTAAGTGTATCCCCTAATCCCTCTCTAAGATACCATTAGGTGTTCCTTTTTGCAATCAGTTTAAGTTCCTATCCTCCCTGAAGAGGAATTACATATAACAATTACTTTTAGAAATCACCGCAGGAAGGCTTGACAATGTTGGGGGCACAAGAGCACAATAGGAAGTTACTGGATCTCGAAGACGTACATCGCACGAGCACGATTGGTGTTTAATGCCAAAGGCCTTCCGTGACTTCTGTTTCCTAAATTATAAATTTTGCATCCACGTTAATTTAGTGTAACTTTTTATTATTTTTTCCCAAGAAAAATGGAATATCATAAGGCCAGATTTACCAGAATTGCAACTCCAGAGCAGGTTGTAGGGAACCACAAACGCTTTCATGGAAGAGTTCCCTATCACACATTGTTCCCAGGTATGTACCTGTGAAGTACCGACCTGAACAGAGAAATGAGTGCCTAATCACAGCCAACTAAACATGTATTCGAATGCCAATCAAGCATCAGTTCATCACGCCGGTCTGATGGAATAAAATTCACGCCATCCGCACTTGGAGAAGTGAAACTCCCTCTGGTCCAACATCAGGAACAAGCCGATATTTTCCCATTCATCCTCACCAAGCATCAGTAATCTTTGTGCTCACACTCAGATTGTTACCATTGGCACCCTCTAAAAACTAAATAAAAATCATCCAATATTTGCTTACAAGCAACAGAGAAACACAGCCTTGGCTTTTCTGTTCTTACCTCAGCAAGTGATACAAGTGCTTTTTAAATAGTGGGAACTTCCAAACAGGAACTCTCACATTCAGAAATGTTTCCTTACTGGAGAAGGAAATCACCCCACGTCAATTGGCAACTTCAGCCTTCCATAACCAATATATCTACAGCTACAAGATAGTTTCACACACGGCAGCAACAAGAAAAGGAAAAATTCTGGCACTTCCTATGAAGAGTAACTTTCAGACCAACTGTTAGATATGATATTACTTGAATTCTTCGGTAGGACTAGCCCGATGCTGCCTTCAAGCCTAGCGCCTGTGTTGATGTCTTGATGCGATTTTGTCCACATGAGAGCCTATATTAGTCATAACAATTGAATGTCACGGGGTAAACCAAAAATTAATGACAAATGATGCTTGCCGTACCATGCAGGATGTCTATGTGATAATCTGGCCGAGATCCAAAAGTGGAACACTGCTAATAAGAGCGGTAGCATTGGCCTAATAAGACCACTATCAAGACTCAAGAGCTAGCAATATTCTTATAAATCAAATCACAATTATCCACGTCAAATCTATATTTTGCAAAATTAGTGGTCTGAAGTCCGGAAGGTTCCTAACTGTATGATAGATCCATTCGGCACTTTGTTCACAGTGGCCGCTGACAGGTCAACCAATGAGCAGAAAGAAAGATCAGAAGGTCACAGGGCAGTGTGCAGGGTGGTGACTGTTATAAAACTTACGAAAATCCAATCATGCAGAATAACATTAAATTGACAGTTATTAACAGTGCAACAGTACAAATACGTCTGCAAATAGGCAAGCAGTCTGTTTATATTCCTATTTTCAAACATCTTTAATGGAATAACTAAAAGATATTCAAATACTTTTCTCGGTTCCAGTCCCAGGTGATGTACAACTAGGATTTTGCGTGGTGTCACTGAAGTAATCAAGAAACTGTGATACGGGTATTACAGCGAACCAATTTGTCCATGAATAGAACTCCCTAGTCTCTACAATGTTTTCTAGTAATAACTTATGCGCAGTCATATGATCAAACCATTGCACCATTAGACACAAGTGAGTAGGGCAAGATAGTGCAACTGACCTCAGTAGCCTCTGGAAGAGGAAAGAGCTTCATCATTTCACATTTTGTTTGACCCTATAAATTTGGTTTTTCTCTCAGCGGGTTTCAGAATTTGAAAAGAACACATCAAAGTTTCATCAACACTCATCATTGCCCCAGCATTATCAAATTCACCACAATAGTTGGGAGCAGAGAATATGGTGACCAGTTGTCTGTCAGCAAAAAATTCGTACCCATCCTCGACAACCTGGCAGAAGATGAAATTTGTAAACACCATAATTCCTTAGAAAGTAATAAACAAAAGGATGATGCACTATAGTACTACCTGGTGGGCACGACAAATAAGATCAAGATCATGCTTCAGAAGGAACTCTGTCACTTTGTCATGGCCAAATGTGTACGAGACACCCCTGTCATTCATGCCCCACCCATTGACATCTTTTCCTGGATCAGACCAAAGAAGATCGCATAGTAGACCTGTATCAGGCACATCAGTGGGACGGGGCAAGTTTTTAATCTCATCTAAGTGTCCCAGATCAGGAGAAAGGCCACCATGCATGCATAATATTTTGTCATCAATTAGAGCAGCCACAGGGAGACAGTTAAAACAGTCAGTGAAGACCTTCCATAGCCGCACGTTGAATCGCCGCTTGCATTCATCATAAAATCCATATATTCTGTTTATTGAAGCGCACTCATGATTGCCTCGCAGAAGAAAAAAGTTCTCCGGATACTTGATTTTGTAAGCAAGGAGGAGGCATATAGTTTCCAGACTTTGTTTGCCTCGGTCAACATAATCACCTAAGAATAGATAGTTGGCTTCTGGGGGAAAACCTCCGTACTCAAATAGCCTTAAAAGGTCACTATACTGACCATGGATGTCACCTGGAGGCAAATGACAAGGGTGAGTAAAATCAGATGCTAATATGGTAACTACGGAATTACGACTGAGCTACTGATATTTTGAAACTCTGAAGCATACACGCAGCACTACAAAACAGCATTTTGTCAGACCTGACAATGACAAGCATGTTTTAGGATGAAATGAAGGGCAAGCTAAAAAGATGCCTCTTAGTATAGCTTTATTATATAGAGGAATACCGATAAGAGTACAATATAAGAAAAAATAATGGAAGCAAAGCAGGAAAATAGGTAGTCTAGTCTATTTTAACAACTAGTGTTCTGAATGAACAATTACTTGCTACAAAACTATCTCAGGGTTTGAAGACCTGTAGAAATCCCGTTCCTTAGACACGTCTCACATAGATAAGTGTTGCCAAAAATTGCTGCTTGATTGTCCATAACGTATTGTATGCTTACTTGCTTAGCTAAGCACACTTTATGATACGACCTAGTAACAACTAACAAGGACATATTCTTGTTTGTAGAGGTGGTTTTGCATGCAAAGTAGGTAAACAGATGACACGCTGATACTCAACTGAGATACAAGTATGCAGGATTGAGTTTCTTATGTGCCACACAACCGACAGAATAGCGGTGTAATTAAGCTGGTCACTAAAGGAACTCGCAAGGATATTAAAGGAAACACACATGGCTAGTAAACATCACAGGGTTCTTGATTCATGATTGGGATTTGATTCTAAATTCCCTGCCTAGAGAACGGACAGGAGCCTGACAATGGTCACAACTGCCCAAAGTTAAACTGGAAGCTGCTGAAATCTGTAGATCGAGTCTACGAAACCTCGAGGGCATATTCAATTTCAAATAATACGAAGCAAGCAGAATACTTACGATGAAAATCAGCATCACCAAAGAAAAAACACTATAATGATCAATTTGCAATGCCTAGATAGATGTCATAAGTTTCCCGGTCACCAAATATTTATTTACATATGGATTGTATATTCATCCAACATACATATTAACTACTGTGACGATAGTAGCTGTTGTAGGTAAGGTAAGAAAATTACGGATGACAATCTCCCAAGGATTTTTTTTAAAAAAATTATGTACACCAACCAATTAGAATCAACAGTAACTATTTATTTGCCCTTAAGAAGTAATTGCTGATTGCACTAGAAAAACTTGTCAACCCTAATTAAGACTGAATCGTTTCTGATGATTGCACTTTGCTGCGGAGCCTCTACCCGTGCAAACACCTTATCAAATGGCAATGGCTTGAATGGATACAACAAAAACTCGAGCGTAATAAACATGATAACGCCCTTATCTCCACTTTCCAACAGAAACAGAAACGCTAAACGAGAAATAGCCTGGTTAATGTCACGACGAATTATTTTCTTTTTAACCCCGCGACATAGCCATGCAATCGCCAGGACCGCCCCTAATACTCCCTGCGTGGCGAGCAAAGCAGATCTACTCTACGGGTGGGGGCGGTGGGGAGAGTCAAAGAGGGCAGGAGAAGAGTGGGACGCACGCACCGCAGATCTTGATGGGTGCCTCGAGCTCGAGGAGGTTGGGCTGGGTGAGGAAGATTTCGCGGGAGGCGGTGCAGAGCTGGCGGATCTCCGATTCGGAGAGCTGCACCTGCTTCCCGGGTCGCGCCGTCCGCACCTCGAGCAGGCGGCGGATGATGTCGTCGAGGAGCGCGGCGTCCATGCCGCTGCCTCCCTGCCCTCCCGCCGCCGGCGCCGCCGCCATCGCCTCCCTCGAGGTGGAGAGAGATCGGTGGAGTTAGGGTTTCGGCGCTTCGGGAGGAGCAGGTGGCCGAGGCGGAGGAGGAGGGGAGGGATTGGGTGGTGGGCCGCCGATAGCTAGATAAACTCGGACGGGGATTCAGTGACTGGCCTCTGGCCAGTCACGTTGTAACTGTCCCCCATTATCCACCCTAGATTCTTCATCCAACGGCTACGATTGAGTCAAAACGAGATCTCGAAATTCAAATATTTTAGAAAAAATTGAAAAAATTCTAGTAGGTCGTATATGTCCCGTTATGTATTTCTGTGAAAGTTTCGTGTCATTTTGATTGTCCGTTTATGATTTATTAGCCTTTTAAGATTAAAAATTGAAAAGCTAATTAAAAATAAACCAATCGTTCAAACGACACGAAAATCTCACAGAATACGTAACGTACCATATACAACCTACTGGAATTTTTTCAATTTTTTCTGAAGGTTTTTAATTTTGAGATTATTTTTTGGCTTAATCCTAGCCATTGGATGGAGAACGAATGGTAGATATATGGGGGAGAGTTACAACGTGACTGGCCTTCTGCCCAGTCACTGAATCCCCGTCCGATAAACTCGCCTCCTCTCTGTGTTTTGTTTGTTTTTGTCTTCGCTCGGGTAAAAACCTCTCCGCTTGTGTCGTTCCGCGGTGGCCCTGGTTGGTGGGTCCAATGTGTTTTTTTTAAGCGAAATGGGTCCAATGTGTTATGTGTGTGCCGGACAGGCCGAGTCATTGAACTTTTTTAAAACATATTATTATGTTTAACACAAATTTGAAAACTACTATACAAATTAAATCAATTTCAAAAGTAGTACCAAATTAGCCCTCCGAAAGACAAATGAGGTTGGGCGGGTCCGTATTGTGAAATAATGAAGTGTCGGCCTTTTTACGGTTTTTGGTCGGTACTAAATATAGGCCGAAGGGGGCGTGAGGTGGTGGCGCAGGTGCTTGGAGCATCCACGGTGGGGGGTGTCAGTGGTGGATCCAAGTGTATGCTTGGGGTACCATCGTGCTACCCCTATAACAAGTTTTTGGGCAGCTCAGGTACCATCGTGCACGTGCCGCCCACCTGAGCCAATGCCTCTTGGCCCCCCTTCATCTCAACTTGGGGTATCGTGTATCTTTCCTTTCAAAAAAATTATTGGTGCATTTTTGCTATTTTATAGAATATTGTTTATGTACAAAAACTGATAACATAAAAATATTGCTGCAAAACGGTGTTAGTCCGGATTAGTGTCTATTCAGATTATGCAAGTTAGGGGCAAAACAATGGGAAAAGTGTCAGAGGGCAAAACACCGGATGGGTGGACCGTACACGGTATGGCGTTGGGCCACTATTTGGGACGTCAGCGATAACTTTGGGCTATTGTGTGGGCCCGTACACGGTATGGAGCTTTTCAACCCCGATTGTTCGGGAAAATACTTGACCCCTCGAGAGTTGCATCATCATATTCTGTCAGGATGTGGCTGTTGGGCCGACCATGATGAGGTGTCTTGTCTATTTGTTCCCGTGCCAGTACAGAGGGGGACTTTGGCTTGCCCATTGGTGCTCGAGAGGCTGGGCCTGGCTGCGAGGTTAATGCTGGATGGAGCGTGGTTTCTCTGCGGAGAGAGTTGTTTGGTGGAGGCTGAGCTGATTGTATCGTCCAGCTGGCAGTGCCAACCGGCGCTTCTGGTTTTGCCTTTGAAGGGTATCGAGTATCCATAACCCCGTCACTACACTTCCCATCGATTAATACGTTGAGAATAAACAACCACGATTCAAGGGCTCGGTAAAGGGAAGTGTGGCTACGTTGGATCGTAACAGAGAAACATATCCAACTCTACAAAGTCTTTCCATCATAAAAATCCACTATTCCCTCCTAGTTTTACCCGACGACGCTTCTGGGTAGTGAGACATGTGTTCAGCCATATTCGGCATGGATTGATGGATTATGATGATAACTTCCAATGCAATAAAGATGTTGGTAAGATTGGCTTCTTCTCTAACCAGAAATGCACTGCAGTTGTTCGGATGTTTGCATAAGGAGTTGTTGGTGATCTTGTTGATGAGTACTTGTGCATGAGTGAGTTCACATGCTTTGATACAATGTACAAGTTTTGCAAAGTAGTGATTTAGGTGTTCGGAAGAGAATTCTTGAGAGAGCCAAATAAAGGATACAACCAATTGTTATTGATCAATGTTTTGAGGGGCTTTCCTTAGATGCGTGAAAGCATAGATTGTATGCATTAGGAGTGAAAGAACTGTCCAATTGCTTGGCGGTGGCCATATAAGGCCATGTTGGAGAGTGCACAACCATAATTGAAGTTGTGGCATCAAAGATCTTTGAATTTGACACACGTTTTTTGGCGTGCCAGGTGGACACAATGTTATCAACGTGTTTCAACGCTCCCCAAGGTTTTCTAGGCTTGCGGAAGGCAATTCCCCGAAGGTCAGCTACGAGATCAATGGCCGCCCATACACGAAGTGATACTACCTAGCTGATGTCATCTATCTTCTGTTGTATACATTTGTGAAGATAATCTTCAATCCCTAAGGAGAGAAGATGACTAGGTTTGCTAAAAAACAAGAGAGCGCTAGGAAGGATGTGGAGCGGGTTTATGGTGTCCTCCAATCTCATTTGGCTATTGTTCGTCACCCTGCTAGAATATGGAACGTTGAGACTATGTGTGAGGTGATGACTGCTTATATGATCATGTGTAACATGAATACAGAGGATGTGCGTGATGACAATATCTATAACCATGGGTGGGAATATCGGGGAGAGTTGATTGAGTCCGAGGGTGGATCAACTTTCAAACATCTCATCCAAATTCATGATGAAATGTACCATCAGCCAGCTCACGTGACTTTTAAATGATTTTTTGAACATGTGTGGACTTACCTAAGAAACCAGTAGTTCTATCATCTCAATTGTTTTTTTTAAATGGTAGTATGACAGTGTTTTAACTTATTTGGTTGTGAACTAAGTTATTTGAATTTAGTGTCATTTATTTAATTGTGTGAATTTATTGATTATATTTTTTTAAACGGATATGACGGATCAAATGGGTCGTCGTCCATTGGGTGCCATGGCCAGAAAAAGGCCGGATACTTGGCTCCATTTTATGTGAGACCGGTTAAAATAAACATGGAAAAAATAGGAATTTATATCGCCGCTAATAGCACGCTATAGCCTGCTGTGAATTGTCTAGCTAAATAAAATTATGTAGAATGTCTTATTAATAGCATGTTATAGCTAATAACATATTTCAATGCCGACGTTGTTTTGCTATAGCGTGCTATCCGCGCAGCAACATGTGTGTGTCTTCTTGAAGGTGCTGCTTGGTACTCGTCGATTCGTTGCTAGGAGTGTGGTGGTACTTCGACGGAGAGGGCGCAGCGGTTGCGAGTCATCGTAATTTAGTCTATCCGCCTATGTCTTATTTTATTTACTCCCTCCGACCCGAAATAGTGGTCGCGCCGTAGTTTTTGCAAAAAAAAACCTGGTGTTTTTCACCTGAAGACACGAGTGCTCCCGCAGCCTCTCCTTCCTCTCCGACCCGATGGCGCTCTGCTCCGCCCCGTCTGTAACAGCCCAATGTTGAAAACCTGAAAAATCTGTGTAATTTTTCCACTTTTGTGTTCCTTGCATCATGGCTTCATGCATCATGTTGTTGTTGCTAGGGAATTGTGCTAGGGAATTGTTGAGGTTGCTAGGGAATTGTTGTGGTTTGGCACCACTTCCAACAAAATGCTAAATTTGCTTTAACAAATTTCAAAACCGTGGAAGCACTCAAGCTTACAAAACACAAATACTTGACCTCTCCTATTTTTCGCACGCTAATCCAGGCAAGCGTAATCCCCCCTCTGAGCATGTCTTATCCTATTTTTCGCAAATATTTTCTCCACTATAATATTGCATGCGGTTCCAAATGTCAATTTGCTTGGATTAGAGTATCCTATAGTTGCATTAAGATTCCGATGCCAATTACATGTTTCCCCTCCTATTATCCATAGGATTGTATTGTTGGCCTGAAATACTTAACTATGCAATGTTGATGCTTAGCCATGCTTAGTTAAAATGCTTAGCAGTCCGGTGGATGTTTCATGGTTGGAAACAGGTGACGAGATGTACAGATGATGGGGGAGAATTGTGGTGACGGATAATAAAATGCTTAATGGTGGGGATGAGAGGCCACATGGGATGTGGTGGGTTGTCTCGTTCTCGCCGCCTAAGTGCGAATTCTCGCCTACGAGCCAAGTTGAGCGTGCAACCATGCGTGGGCATATGGAACCTCGTCGACCGACTAACTTGTGGCGGACTAGCCGAGGGTCCTCTAGTTTGGCTTTCCATTTGCACGTGTGTGGAAGATGGTGGCCAAGACTGAGATGAGGATGGTTGTGTCAGGAAAATAAGTGGCCGCGGGACAGGGTGCGAGAAGGTACCTCTTGTCCTACCGCCACTGATGATCCTGGGTTAGTCTTAAGCGAGGTAAAGGTCGTATCCGCTCCCACCCAGCCGGCTTTCCCCGGAAGAGAGCTAAGAGCTAGGCAATGGGCCGGACGGTACGCATGGATAAGAAGCTGGGAGGTCCCTCGGGAACCTGGCGACTTTCACATTGTACACCTCTGCAGGGATAAATCTTTTCGAAAAGCCGTGTCCGCGGTTATGGACGACTTGGTGACGTATTCAGAGATCATAGAATAACTTTAACGGAATGACTAAAAACTGGGTACTAGAGGTACCACTCAAGATTGAAAGGTGAGCTTCCTCGAGGGTGATTCGGGGAGGTGCCTTTGATGAACAGGTACAATGGTTGATGATGGTTGATGATGAGTAAGGTGATGAAAGAAAGAGTTATTCCTTACCCCTTTTAAAAATATTTCTGATTAGTCGATGCCTTTGGGGTTATGTTTTTTATAAATAAAATCAGCTTTATGCAAACAGCCATAAAACCTTGAAAGCCAATTCATCGAGCATATATTAGCTCTTAATCTTGCGAGTTTGTCGAACTCAACGTCGTTTGCTTATTTTCAGGAGAGGACTTCACCGACCTCGAAGGTGGGTTCTTTGTGGACGTCGACGAGTAGTCTGGGGTTCCCAGGTGGCAGCTTGGGACATCCCGGAACAGCTGGCACTGGATGTTTATTTGTAGGCCTCTTAGGCCATAATCTGGATCTTGTTGTTTAGAACAACTTAATTTGCTTTCGCTTGTTGTAATGTTGGGTCTGTGACCTCTGGTTGTCATTTGCTATCTTTCTCTATTATAAGAGTTGAACTATATGATTTGTGTCGTAGAGTCTGTGATGTGCCAGTTGTTCCACAAGTCTTGATCTCTCTATTATGCTTTGATAGTGTGTCTGGTGGTATCGGATAACCGGAGACACAGTAGCACTGTATAACAGTCGGGTCGGGGCGCCACAAGTTGGTATCAGAGCAGTACTGCCTGTAGGAAACCCTTCTACTGGTCGATGTTGAGTCTAGTGTTTGTGAAAATATTTTAACTTAAAAATGAGTTGTGAAAACCATCTTAGGATTCTTTTTACTCCTTATCTGGTTACACTCTAATCTCGGAGCAATCTTACCTCGATTTGACTTTAAAGGTTTTACTCTTCGTCTGTTACTTCAAAATGAGTAGTATAACGGGGTTGGGTTCGACCTTTAGTGTTATGTGTCCAGTTGCTCCCGCTGCGAGACAATCAAAATCAACTCAGATGTTTCCACCGAGTCTGATCGTTTGTTCCTTTCTTCGGGTTGTAACCCAAGGTCTTGAACCGAAGGTCCGGGATTGTGCTGTGATTCTGGCATGTTGGATTGTGTGGGTTGTTACCCATGTGATCGTTATGCTATTTATGATTCTCGACACATGAAGCTGACCTTTAACCCAAGTCCTTTATGTGGTTTGTGTGGTAAATGGTTGAACCTTAATTTCCCACACCTCAGCTGACTATGTAACTTCAGCTCTCCCTTAGCCTTGTTTTAGGTTCTGTCTTGGAACCATCGGGGTTACGACCAAGATTCCCCTAGCGAGTCTCCCAACTATGTTCGTGACTCTTCTGCATCTCTCCTTTTTGGGCATGGTTATCACAATTGAGTAATAACCGGTGCATCTTCAACATCTTAGGACTCTCCTGAGTATGTTTCGTACTCTGATCTGCTTCACAACATTTGTCTGTCCGTGGACAGTAAAGTTTTATCGTGCGTTGGTATGTTCCGATGCAAGTCACTCTCTTGGTCCGTTAAGACTTCCCGCTTCGTCCTGTTAGGAGAAACAAACTCCAGTACCTTGTCCACTCCTCGGGCTAGGTCAAAGTTTTGTATTCCACAGAATAAGAGGTTTATTAGTCTCTGTTTCTGTTCCATCTTAGAGAAGCACGATATCTTCGTATAAAGAGTGTGCACTCGTGCTGAGTGTCATGATCCTCTTGATGAAGTGATGCTCTTATTCCTCGTTACTCCGAGTGACTTGTTACTCGAGAAGGATAAGTCGTGAGCAATGATGTGGCTATCGGATATTCTTAGCAGTTCTTACTGTGCGGAAATCCAGGGATATCCATTGCCCTCCTTAGCATGATTGGTTAGCCAATCAATAAGCTGAGTTTGACAGTGCTACCAAGTCAGTTGGCTCTGATGCACTCCCTCGGTCAAAGAGCTAGGTTCGTGCCGAAGCTCCCAAGACCACCTCGTTGTGCCTTGAAAGGCATGATCCTCTCTTGAACTCCAGATCCACCGGTATGTCGTGATATCGTATATGTGGATCGTGATATTCTGGAGGTCTTTCCATAAGTATCGCCAGGTTGTCACCTGACCGTGATGTTGAGCTTATGAATAAGCTGGTTCTCTGAACCACTTCCTTCTCCAAGAAAATTGTGCTGGATGTCCAGAATTATTCGGTTGAGTTTAAACAACTTGGAGAGTCGAAAGACAAGAGCTCTACCTCGATATCGTTCCTTCTCAAAGGGGTGTCAAGTCTGTCCGTGTTGAAGCTAGGTGGTATTTCCTTTGTGGATATGCTATCCTACAAATCTTTTGATTTGAATTGGGCTATCGTCAAATCAAACTCAGGCTAGCCTACTGAATGCATTAGTCTGACCAATACTTATGCCTCGTTCTGGTGAAATATGAGTCTACCGTCTTGGAGTATCTGGATAAGTTTGTGGTTGAGCCCATCAGCTACCTTCTTATCTTCTCCATGTTTGAGGAGATTCATATTGGATATTAGGTGTTAGCATTGGAAAATTGTTGGAACTAACTTTGTGTCATCACAAGGTATGTGTTCTGGAAGTTAGAAGTGACTTTCCCTGGTTCACGTGCAATTGCTGAAAGATGCCGCCGTGGATCTGAGTGAATTGTCTGGTTCCCCGAAATCATCTCAACTCGATCAAGCATGTGTAGAACATTCTCGGAATGGAATGTTGTTACCTCCATCCGATGAGAATTTCATCTATGCAACCAAGTCACTGGTTGAATTGTTCCAGAAAGAGAGGAAGTTTGAGAACTTCTTTTTGTCCTTGTTGGTGTTTCCCCAGCAGAGACTAAATGGTGTATTGTCGCGAGTAATCCCAGTAGGTGCTGATACCCTCTGATAAGTTGCTAATACACGAGTTCCGCCATCTCGTTCCTCCTTGGAGTTTGACATTGTAGTCCAACTCTTGCGGTCCTAGCAATTGTAACCGTTGGTATGCTTTGCAAGGAGTTCCTATTCATACATGTTGAGTCTGAGGTATCTCTACACCTGACCAGATCTAAATCTCAATCAGAAGCGATAGTTGGTGATCCTCAAGAAGTTTGTCCCGATGTCGGGGACATCAAGAAGTTTTCCCGGTATTGTCGTTCCCAGAGTTTCTGAAGTTCTCTCGATCTAGCTTTCCGATCCTTCTCCAGTGATCTGAAATGCTCCTCCGTGAGGAAAGTTCTACTCAAGCTGTTTGGTGGAAGTTGCCTCTTCATTCGGTTGGAATCTTGTTTAACCTTCGTCTTCAGAAATCAAAGGCCTTGTGCAAAGTTCATATTCTGAATCGTTTGAGAAAACAGTTGTCTGCCAACCGGAAACTTCTGATCAATCTCCTGTCAAACGCTTGTGTCTCCTAACTGTCAACTCAAGGGATGCTTGAAGTCTCATCCTAAGTTCTACTAGGAGGTACTCGGTCGTGGTATCTCCACCAAGATCCATCCTCCCGGTGAGGTTTCCTTCTTTCCGATGGTGTACGTTGATAGTGACCTCGAAGTGAAGCCGATGAAGATCTTCATGATGCCCTCGGTCAACCTCTTCGAGAAAGAAGCCACCTGAAGCAAGAAGATCGTGTAGTACCGTTGTAACCCTTTTTCCCTCTTTCCTACTCTAAGAATCTCGAGACGAGATTCCTGTAAGGAGGGTAGATTTGTAACAACCCAAAGTTGAAAACCTGAAAAATCTGTGTAATTTTTCCACTTTTGTGTTCCTTGCATCATGGCTTCATGCATCATGTTGTTGTTGCTAGGGAATTGTGCTAGGGAATTGTTGAGGTTGCTAGGGAATTGTTGTGGTTTGGCACCACTTCAAACAAAAAGCTAAATTTGCTTCAACAAATTTCAAAACCGTGGAAGCACTCAAGCTTGCAAAACACAAATACTTGACCTCTCCTATTTGTCAAGGAAGTTCCAAGAGCTCCAAAATAATATCTTGCACTTGCTCCAAATTGTTAAAGGAGCAACATTTTGAATTCTAGCAAAATGCTATAAACGAACCCTATGAACAGAAGTGGTCCAAACAATTTTAGTTTGAGACGCCAATTTTTGTGGTGCTTCTATACTATATGGGGAGGCTACCCGAATTTTCTCATATTTTTATAAAATGTTTTGGTGCCTCAATTAAATCAGAGAAACGCTACTGGTTTTAAAAGAAACAGAAAAGGGCTTCTTTGTAATTTGAGGAGGACCTATCTGTGATGGTAAAGAGTTTACGAGGGGGTTTTGCAAAATTTCCTTTCTTCTTTGTTCTGTAGCGACCGCGCGAGCTCGCTCGCGCCAGACCAGCTCGTGGCGCTGCCGCGCGCACGCCGCGCCCGGGCCCCCTTCTGCCCTCTCCACCTGTCAGGAAGAGAAGCACGGAGCCCCACTTGCCCTGCTCCCCCTCGCTCCTCTCTCACCTGCTCCCCATTTTCTCTCCCCGCGAGCCGCACCGAAGCTCGAGCTCCACCGCCGCATCGTCGACGATTGAGGGCTCCCCAAGCCCAGCCACGACCACCAGAGGCTTCGCCACATCGTCCTCAACCTCCCTGCCAACGGAATCGAGCCGAGGCGCGAGGAGTTGCCGCCGCCATGCTCTTCTTCTTGGACTCCGGCCGAGCTCCGCCCCGCGATTTGCCGTCGATTCCGTCCACCTCCGTCTCCGCCGGGCAGCTCCACGGGTCCAGGGTGAGCATGCCGTTCTCCGAGACCTCCCCGTTCCCTTGCTAGCTCGATTGTTCGCTGAATCCCAGGTTTGCCTCCGCGTCGGATATTCCGGGTCGACGCCGACCGGATAATCCGAGCAATTCTAGTGCGGTTAGGCGTTAGGTCCTTAATCGTATTTTTCAGCACTCCAATTTTGATCGGAATTTCCGAGTGAGAGCAAGCATCGGATCATCCGAGTTTAACCAGTACGAAAAGTTTGAGTTTTTCTTCCCGTCGGATTATCCGAGTTAAAATAAATTCGGATATTCCGAAATTGTTCAGGAGCTAATAAATTCCCTAATTCATCTTCCTCAAATCTAAAAAAATAGTTTCACTGGTTGTTTAACAGAATTTATAAAAGGGACAGATTTTAAAAGAGGGAGTTTATAAGAATAAAATGTAATAACGTGTATTTTCTTTGGAGCATCAGAAAAATGCGTGGTTTATACCAAAGTGTCCAGGAAATTGGGAACTATCTATTAAAATCAATAACATGAATATTCGATTACGAGAATGTGTTAATCTCCTGAACATTGCATCGGCACCTGATCATGTCATTTCATCGGCAAGTTAACCCTAGGGGTCCAACCACCTTAATCAACAAGTAACGGTGATTCATGACCTAACTCCACGGTATATCCGGGATGCGCCCCTCTAAGCACCCGAACTCCGTTTAATCTGAATAGTTGAATCATCCTCGTCTCGAGGATTTAAAATGTCATGTCATCATGTGTTTGCGCATTGCATCTGTTAAAACTTGTGTGGTGATTGATTGCTCCTCTGTTGCTATGCTTCGATAGATCAAGCAGCCGGGGTCACGCCTCAATACCCCGAAGACCCGTACTACCAGCACGCTAATCCAGGCAAGCGTAATCCCCCTCTGAGCATGTCTTATCCTATTTTTCGCAAATATTTTCTCCACTATAATATTGCACGCGGTTCCAAATGTCAATTTGCTTGGATTAGAGTATCCTATAGTTGCATTAAGATTCCGATGCCAATTACCTGTTTCCCCTCCTATTATCCATAGGATTGTATTGTTGGCCTGAAATACTTAACTATGCAATGTTGATGCTTAGCCATGCTTAGTTAAAATGCTTAGCAGTCCGGTGGATGTTTCATGGTTGGAAACAGGTGACGAGATGTACAGATGATGGGGGAGAATTGTGGTGACGGATAATAAAATGCTTAAAGGTGGGGATGAGAGGCCACATGGGATGTGGTGGGTTGTCTCGTTCTCGCCGCCTAAGTGCGAGTTCTCGCCTACGAGCCAAGTTGAGCGTGCAACCATGCGTGGGCATATGGAACCTCGTCGACCGACTAACTTGTGGCGGACTAGCCGAGGGTCCTCTAGTTTGGCTTTCCATTTGCGCGTGCGTGGAAGATGGTGGCCAAGACTGAGATGAGGATGGTTGTGTCAGGAAAATAAGTGGCCGCGGGACAGGGTGCGAGAAGGTACCTCTTGTCCTACCGCCACTGATGATCATGGGTTAGTCTTAAGCGAGGTAAAGGTCGTAGCCGCTCCCACCTAGCCGGCTTTCCCCGGAAGAGAGCTAAGAGCTAGGCAATGGGCCGGACGGTACGCATGGATAAGGAGCTGGGAGGTCCCTCGGGAACCTGGCGACTTTCACATTGTACACCCCTGCAGGGATAAATCTTTTCAAAAAGCTGTGTCCGCGGTTATGGACGACTTGGTGACGGATTCAGAGATCATAGAATAACTTTAACGGAATGACTAAAAACTGGGTACTAGAGGTACCACTCAAGATTGAAAGGTGAGCTTCCTCGAGGGTGATTCGGGGAGGTGCCTTTGATGAACAGGTACAATGGTTGATGATGGTTGATGATGAGTAAGGTGATGAAAGAAAGAGTTATTCCTTACCCCTTTTAAAAATATTTCTGATTAGTCGATGCCTTTGGGGTTATGTTTTTTATAAATAAAATCAGCTTTATGCAAACAGCCATAAAACCTTGAAAGCCAATTCATCAAGCATATATTAGCTCTTAATCTTGCGAGTTCGTCGAACTCAACGTCGTTTGCTTATTTTCAGGAGAGGACTTCACCGACCTCGAAGGTGGGTTCTTTGTGGACGTCGATGAGTAGGCTGGGGTTCCCAGGTGGCAGCTTGGGACATCCTGGAACAGCTGGCGCTGGATGTTTATTTGTAGGCCTCTTAGGCCATAATCTGGATCTTGTTGTTTAGAACAACTTAATTTGCTTCCGCTTGTTGTAATGTTGGGTCTGTGACCTCTGGTTGTCATTTGCTATCTTTCTCTATTATAAGAGTTGAACTATATGATTTGTGTCGTAGAGTCTGTGACGTGCCAGTTGTTCCACAAGTCTTGATCTCTCTATTATGCTTTGATAGTGTGTCTGGTGGTATCGGATAACCGGAGACACAGTATCATTGTATAACAGTCGGGTCGGGGCGCCACACCATCCCTCGCCGCCTGCTCCGCCCCGTCTCGCGCCTTCTTCTCCGCCCCTCCCTCTCCTTCTTGCTCCGTCCCGTCCCGCGCCGCCTGCTCTCCTCGTCTCCCCCAAGGACCCAAGGACGAGGGAGATCAATTCTTTTTTCCCCCAAGATCCTAATTTTGCCCTTGTTGACCTCCGGCGGCCGGGCCGTGGAGGAGCACGGGGACGGCGACCTCGTCGCGGAGGCTCACGGGTCAACGCCATCCTCGCCTCCAGTGACACGGAGCAGCTTACCTCCTCGTCGCCTGCTGTCTTCGGCAGAGGCAGGGGAGGCGGCAGGGGCGGAGGCAGGGGAGGCGGCAGGGGCGGGCCAGGCATGAAGGGCGGGAGCAAGGTGGTCGTCGTGCCGCACAAGCACGACGGCGTCTTCATCGCCAAAGTCAAGGAGGAAGCGCTCTGCACCGGTAGAAGCTCGTCTCTGTCCAGGCAACTTCTCGAGGTAAACTTTTTCTGTGACCAACTAGTGAGTTGATGAACTACTGGTCTGTGGTACTCGTGTAGTGCTTTGCTTGTGGTGCTTCTGTAACATTTGAGGAAGATGATCTAGCTAGTGGCTGTGGTTGTGGTGATAATTGTTTGTGCTACCCGAAATATGAACTCAAGCTAGTAAATCATGTATGCCTTTGCTTAATTTAGTGGGTTTGTGTTCCCCTTGCCTATGATGCATAGGCTAAGGCTATAGTTTAATAAGAACATATGGTGTGCTTGCTTCTTTACTTCCCTGTGATGCTCTAGCATAGCATCACTATGATCTGTGTTGTGAGCTAGCTTGTGTTCTGAATATCTTGCAAACCTTTATGATCTGTGTTGCAGCTTTATTTGTTTGTATCGTTGTTACGGTACCAAATCATGAATATCAATGTCAATGATGATGGCCATTAGAGGCAGCTATATCTGAGGCAAACATGATTGCTCTCCTGTTGCAAAGCACTTATAATTTACAACATAATATACTCCACAATTGTTTTGCTCTAGTATTACACGCAAGCTAATTTAGGATGACTAGCTGTTTGTTTTGCTTCAGTCCTCATGTGAACCAGGCCTCATGCTTGCTTGTGCCTTCCTGGCCTTCTTGTATTGCCCTTCTTCTTCTCCTCCTCTTCTCCTCTTGATCCTCTTCTTCTCCTTAGGCTTCTCTACATCTACTATTGGTTGTTTTCCCTTCCTCTTCTCCTGCTTAGGCTTCTCTTCTTCTATTCTTGGTTGTATTATGTTAAGATGAGATCAAGTTTCTGCAAATAGTAAACATAATTACAAGCAATAAGATATTGACATACACTCTTGACTCGACGGCGTGGACGGACAATGCTTGATGGGTCCTTCAACCATGTGGCATATTCTTTTCCTGCGATCATTCTGTCATCATCTAGGATTACTTGGGACTTTCCTTTTCTCTTTGATGCTTTCTTTGCTTGTTTATCCTTCATCTTCTCCTCCTCATTCTCCACTTGTTGTTTTTCATAGTCGGCTATTAGCTTTAAGGTTTCTTCATATAGTTTGCTATCAACCTCTAGTGTGTTAGGCAACTTTCCCTCTTTTATTAGCTTGTCCTTGCCCATGTGGGGTGGCTTATATGTGTTTCCACCTTGGTCTTTCATTATCTCCACCAGGACAGACTGCAAGGTGACATACACTTTGGCAAGTGTCTTCACCTCATATGCATCGTAAGCTTGTTCGACTGTTTCTATCAGTTCTTTGAGAGTGTTAGGTGCACTCTGAAATGCCAGGATTGGATGGAGCTGAAGAAGCAAAGATCCAAAACATTAACATCTGGCGAGTTAGGAGGTTGGAAAGTCAACCTAATATCCAGTCCTGAAGCTTTTACGGCGGTCAGAAATACAGGATCATCAGGCTGAACATGCGTTCTAGCATTGTCCTGTTGTATCCATATTGTTCCCACATCTCCATCGTCGGGCCACACTTCTACAATTGCTGGAATTACCTTCTCACAGAGGTACTCCCGCATGACGTCTCTAGTAACATTGAGGTTCTTTAGTTCCATCGTGCCTTTTGTCCTATACTTCGAGTTGTATTTGGCTGCATCTTCTGTGACAAAAGCCCAGATGCCTACCTTTCCGTCAAATGTCACATTTCCTTGCGCATCATGTCTAGGTCTTGCAACCACAGTTAAGAACATCACCTTCCCGATGCTGTTTTTGTTATGGATAGTGCGAACTGGCTCTGGTTCTTCTCGTGTTAGGTAGTACGTCCTGTCTCGCTTAGTCATATCAAACATTTTTCGTCCATATGCATTATGTTCCCCATCTTTATGAACGAAAGCTTTGCTTCTAATATTGTTGCTTCATCGACCATTGAGATGCAATATATGAGCCTTCTAATTCTGTTTTCCAAAGTTAGATGTGGTTTCAGGCTATTGGTATGGCGCCTTAAATCGCCCCACGCCAACCTCCTTTGCAGTGTTGCGAAAGGGATATCAAGGGACCTTGCCAGCCCCCTCAATGTACCCCTTTTGTTCAGTGCAACTTTAGGCACCCTTTCATCCAGATTAAGCTCTCTCCTCTTTCTTCCGCACCTGCCCTTCCGCTTATTTGAGAAATCAAGCGCTTCATTTCTGCCCTCTTGATCTATGGCCTTCTTCCATATCTTCTCGACAGATCTAAGGCTTATTCCCAAAAGTTGAGCCACAACTTCTTTATCCGCCTTGAAAGGACACGGATGTCGCCTAGAGGGGGGGGGGGTGAATAGGCGATTAAAATTCTTTGCGGTTTAGGCTTGAATAAATGTGGAATAAAACTAGCGTTTAATTTATCAAGCACGAAACCTAAACAAGCTAGGTTAACCTATGTGCACCAACAACTTATGCTAAACAAGATAAACAAATATGTGATAGCAAGATATATTACTTCAAGCTCGATGGCTATCACAAAGTAAATAGCATAAGTAAGAAGCTCGGGTATAGAAATACCGAGGCACTTGGAGACGATGATTTATCCCGAAGTTCACTTCCCAATGGAAGCTACGTCTCCGTTGGAGCGGTGCGGAGTCACAAAGTGATCCCCGAATAGCCGTCAAATGGCACACCGTAATCTCCTTCGTGCCTCCACCAATGCGGAGTGCCACGAACCACTATGGGACACTTGAGGGTGGTCACCGAACCCGTACAAGGATGAGGCACACTCCACAACTTAATTGGAGGCTCTCACCGAATTCCCGCGGCTTCCAAAGCCACAAGAATCACAAGGTTGGGGCGCGACTCCACAACTTAATTGGAGGCTCCCAACTATCCCGCGAGCCACCAAAACTCCGAGATCAACAAGGACCGTCTAGGGCACTCCAAGTACCCAAGAGGACAAGATCTAGGGCACCCCAAGTACCCAAGAGTAACAAGCTTCTCAACTTCGATTTCCACGTATCACCGTGGAGAACTCAAACCGATGCAACCGATGCAAGAAGGCAAGACCACTAGAAGTGGTCAAATCCTTCACTCCCAAATCCACCAAAAGCAACTAATGCTTGTGGGGGAGAAGAGAGGAAGAACAAGGAAGAACTCAACAAATGGAACTTCAAGATCACGATCTACTAGGTTCCCCTCACTTAGAGAAGGAATGGATTGGATGAATATGTAGATCTAGATCTCCTCTCAAATTCCCCAAAGATATGCAAGAATCATGGGAGGGATTGAGAGGAAGGCAAACTTTTCCAAAGGTCAACAATGGAGGAGAGAGAGGGGAAAAGCTAGCTCAAGGGATGAGAGAACCGTTGGGGAAGAAACCCCCTTAAAAAGGTCCTCTAAAAAATCTGCCCGTTGCAGACGAAAAAGGCGCAGCGGTAGTACCGGCCCGATCCCGGTAGTACCGAGCCGCGTTGACTCGAGGAAGAACGAAGGCTAGTCAGCGCACCCTGACTCGGCGCGCAACGGTAGTACCGGACTACCTGGCCCGGTAGTACCGCGCCACTACCGGGGCAACTACCGGGTTAAAACTTCAAGAGGCAGAGAGCCATCCGGAGATGCGGTACTGGGCCCGGTACTGCCCGCGGTAGTTCCGCAAGGGGTCACCCGGTAGTACCGGGCGAGGGTCGGTACTACCGGCCAAAGAAGAAACTGCAGAACCAGGAAAGGAGAACCGCAATAACTTTTGCAAGGAAGCTCCAAACGAGATGAATCCAATTCTGTTGGAAAGGTAGCGACAAGAGTTGTACTACAAAAAGTGGAAATATTAAGGGTCACAAATATAGAGGGGATACCACACATGGGAAGGTGTGGACCCTATCTCGAGGGTGGACCGATAATATTTCCAACCAGAAAACGCAACAAGTTTTCCATACGAAATCCGTTTTCGGAGAACTTGGGTTTGTCATGAAGATCACAACAAGCACCAAAACCCAACAAGGAGAAAATCCAAATAATAACCAAGAAAGATGATGAAGGCAAGTATGCAAAGGTTTGAGCTCTCTCCAACTGATACGCTAAAGCTCAATCGAGAGCCCCTCTTGATAGTACGGTATCTATCCTATAACCCGGTCTCCCAACTAGTACCACGAGACCGGTAAAATAGAAACCCTATCATACCTTTGCCTTGCGCATTCCACTTGAGCTAGATGACGTCGATCTTGATCTCTTCAAGTGGACCACCTTTCTTGATTGCGCTTCGCTTGGTGAAGACTCAAACATTGCTCCCCCATACTCCACTATGGGAGAGCCTCTCTTAGGCACATCTTCACATGAACATTATCTCTAAATGGGTGGCAAGCTTCAAGCTTAGGATTTCTTCGAGATGCTCCTCTTGAACTTGCGCTTCTCAACATTGATGACGATCACCACTTAACGTCATCGATCATGGGCCATATGAAATCTTCATTTGATGCAAGCCCATGGAAAGATACCTAACCACACATAAATGCTACACACATATCATGGGTTAGTTCACAAAGCTATATGGACAATTGCTTACCATACCAAGAGATACATGATCCCACTTGGTACATCTTGTAGCTTTGTGTGTTGATCAATACTTGATCAACCTTGTATCTTTTCTTCTCTTTTCAATAGATGATGTCTTGAAGATAACCATGAATGATCACATAATTCTTTTCTTCAAGACATACTTGCAATATGCTCAACTCGATGATCTTGATGCCAAATACTTCATTATATCAATATATTCATGGCATCAACCTTGAATCCAACATATGGAGTTCAAGCATGGTCTATGGACAAACACTACAAGTAAAACTCAATGCAACCATTAGTCCATAGGGATTGTTATTAATTACCAAAACCACACATGGGGGCGTCATGCCCTTTCACGCCTTCACCACTGGTCTATCTTTTCCTAGAGCTTTCAGTGCAATATATGCTGCAAATTTAGAACTCTCCGGCACATCTTTATGGTGCCTTTGCACACCATGTTCTTGCTCTTCTTCTTCTGGAATGTGGTCTGCCTCGGCAGCATGTTCTTGTTCTTCTTCTAGTGGAATGTGAGCAGCTTGCTCTTCTTCTTCTGGAGTATGTGGACTGAAGTTGAGATCCAGCTCTTGTGGAGGAGTTAAGTTGATATCAAAGAGGACCATCTTGTCCTATGGTGGACTGGGCAACCTGCAGAAAACCAGAAACTTAGTTAAACAATACATATCAGTAAAAGGTTAAGCAAGATAGTAAATACAGGCAGAGGTAGCAGGGTAAGAACTAAATGTAACATGACAAGCACCACTGGTCTTTGTTGGTTCATATTTCTTATTCACTGCCATGTACTCACTCTTGCTTGCTCTGTAATTTGCAGTCATGATGTACTGTAGTAGCTTGCTTGCTCTGTAATTTGCAGTCATGATAAACATTTGCTGGACAATTCATTATTGCTTATTCACTACCATATACTCACTCTTGTTGCTTATTCACTGCTGTTGTCGATTTTCTCATGTTGGTTCTGCTCTTATATTTTCAGATAGAAGGATGCAAGGATGAGGTTGGCCTGAGTTTGCCTCTAGTTGGGGCAATGTGGTACAGGTAATCAAGATGCACAGCAATATCCTATTTTCACACAAGTTTGTTTGTTGTTGGCTGTGTTAATTTGGCATGTTAGTAATTTTTGTGGAGTACCAGAATTCCAGAAACTGAATATACTCACAAATTCTCACACATTTGCTTTTGGAATGTATAGGCACATTTGCTTAAGAAGAAAGGTACAGTCAACAAATCAGAACTTTCCCTTGTCATTTTTCAGATGATAAGAAGTTAAACAGAAGATTTTCATGTTTGTGTACAGTCAACAGAAGATTTTGCTCAGGTATGAGTATCATGTGTTCCTGTGCTTTCGGATGGACAGAAGTGAATGCAGCAGGTGTACTGGTTCTATATTGTTGCTATATTGCCAAAGCTGCTCATGGAGTTCAGGGAGTAATTTATATTGTTGCTATATTGTCCTATACTTCGAGTTTAATTGTTGCTATATTGCCAAATGAGTTCAGGGAGTAATTTATATTGATTGGCATAAAGCAGAATATTGTTGCTTGCAAATGGTAGCCCCATTGGTAGCCTATCATTTCGATGCTCTTCTTTACTCTCCAGAATTCTGTTATCCTTGTGCTGTTGTTGGTGGAGTTAGATGTACAATTGCTGAAATGCAATGTCAGGAACACTAATTATGCCCCATTGGTAGCCCCTGGGCACTCAGTAATTATGTCATCTACTTCTATGATTTAGCAGCTTCCATTTTACCTCTTGTGGCCTACTGAACTATATAATCTATGAGTAGCTAATTTCAACAGTGTGGACTGCATTTTTATACACCATGCCCAGCTCCAGCTATAGCTAATTTCACAAGTACTGGATTCAAAAGAGGCAGGGGTACTTGAGATGTTTCATAACATGACAGACAAACAACAACCTAAATATCATGCTAAATACTGTCATTTTATTAGCAGTAGCAGAGAAAATTACTCCCTGAACATGGTGTACTGGATTCAAAAAGAGGCAGGAGTACTGTCATTGTAGTGTTGTGAGATCACATGGTGTACAGTGAGATCACATGGTGTCCTTTTACTCGTTGTAAGGAGATCAGCACATGGTCACTCATGATGAAACCTGCTCTAAACAGTGGTTGCTAAATTGCATAATTGTCATTTCATATGGTTAATTGAGGACCATTTAGTTTCTCTGAATTTAGCAATTGAGGTTAATGGTTTCTCCAGGTTAACACTGCAGCTGTATGATTTGAATTACTGCTGCTGAACTTGTATGCTTTGAACTTGCAGAGATTTTGCTTGGGGAAAACTAACCACGGCCTCGAGCGGCGGGAGCCCTCCGAGGGAGCCTCCAAACTGCGGGCGGAGCCGCCGCGGAATCGCTCCCTCCGGCGAGCTGAGGACGGCAGCCGTCCGCCCCGCGCGAGGAAGACGAGGACTAATTTGAAAGAAATTCGAACTGGCGGGGTTTTTTTTGTAAAATAAAAATAAAACAGACGCTCGCCCATTATTTCGGGTCAGAGGGAGTATTTATTTCTTCTCTTTGGGTGTATGTTTGTTGTTGCCCAAAATTTCGTTACTGTTGGTTGTATTGGATGGTTGTTATATTTATATAGCGGAGCTACGGCCTATTTCGCGCTATATAATTAGTAAAACTCAGCCACCGACCCCAATTGTGGCTTTGCCGACCATCCTGGCGTCTCGACGCAAGCTCGCCTGCCCAGCAAGCGCCGGCGCCGCAGCAACTCGAGGAGCGAGGCGGCCCAAGCCAGCGAAAAGGCTGTGCGCGCTTGCACGTACGACGACGGCAGCGGCAGCTTTCAGGTTGCGCGGCGCGCGAGCCTTTTCAGTTCCCTGGGAGAAAGAATTCCAAACAAGCGTACCCTTCCCGCATCGCCCGCCCCCGTGCTTGCTCCCGCTCCCTTGTTTCTACAGAGCATCACGAAAAATAGCAAACAAATCGTTCGAAAAGCCAACGAGGGGCATACATTCCCGTTGACACAACGAATCTCTCCTTTCCCCTCCCCCCGCAACACAACACAAAACCAAACATATTCTCCCCTGCCCCGGCAAGTGCATTCGATCGCCACTAATCAACTGGCTGGTGCCAGCAGCCAAGAGAATTTTCTAAAGCTAACGGCCGGGATCACCGCGCTAATCTTACGCGGAGGAGAGGAGGAGGAGGATCGCAGGAGGCGAAGGCGAGATGCCGTGAGGTGTGGGCTGCCGACCGCCCTTCGCTTCTCCCTCAATCCTTTCCTTTCTGTCGCGGCCAACTCCACCACCGAGCGGACGAGCCTTTATTCTCCAAGAACTTAAGCCACCCTCTCCCCCTCCCTGTTCCTCCTCCGTCCATTGCAACTAGCTCTTCTCGCTCATCGATCCTCCTCCCGCTTCGCCGCAAACATCGTTATCGCCGCCGTCGTTCTTGGTAGCGCAAAGTTCTCCGCCGTTATTCGTCGACTGCGGTGTGCGCGGTGCGGCGTATATATATGCCGTCTTGGAGCACCGGTGTTCCTGCGTAGATGGGCTACGCCCCAAGGACTTCTGATCAGTGCAGCCACGGTAATTAATCGGAACTCTCTGCTCGTCTGGCCTATTTCTCTTCTTGTATTGTTAGCGTTGCCGTGGGCCGACCTCGTCGTTGATGCTCTGTCTATTTTTTTGTGGTTTCTCGTAGATCTTACGTACTTCATAGCCGTTGTTTGCCTATCAGCTACTAGCAGTTTGTCCTTTTCTTTTTGGCGAGAAACTAGCAGTTTGTCCTTGTCTTGTCTGGCTAGATTTTACCTTTTGCTTGCCGCCTTCCAATATGAATCGTTGCCCTTGTTTGGACTTGAAACTGTTGGCGATCCGTTTAACAACACAAGTACTCCCTCCATCCGCGAATAAGTACTGTGCTTCTACCTTTTGTGGTAAGTTCAACTTATTAAAGTCTGACCAACTTTATAGAAAAAAATGCCAACATTTATGACACAAAATTGATATCACTAGATTCACCTTGAAATGAAGTTTCAAAATATACCAATTTGATTTCATACACATTGATATACTTTTCTATAAAGTTGGTCAAATTTGTAAAATATTGACTTGTATAAAAGATAGATGTAAACTTATTCGAGGGCGGAGGGAGCAGAAGACATAACGAAGCGAATTGAAGAAGGAGAGATGGATTTTCAGCCACCTTGAAAAACAAAAGTCGGTAAAGGGAGTTTTATTGACAAAAAAGCTCACTTTAATTGGGATCGGGTGTTCTAGTCTATCCCTTTCCTAAGGAACTTCGATCTACCGATCGATTGATGTGTCGGCTAGCGTACCATTTTTTATGCACTTATTATATTTGAGGCTGATATCCATTAGACCGGCCACATCATGTCCTATTTCCTGAAAGAGAGTTTCTTTACATGAGAGCTGGCCCATGCATGCTAATGGTGTTGCAATGAACCAATGTAGCGAATGCTCTGATGAATCATCAGCTTATTGGTCCTAACGTCAAATCACACCCTGTGCACTCACATCACATGAAAAAATTCGAACAATCATGCATGCATGCATGCTATATTCAGAGGAGGGAAAGGTAGACTGAAACTGACTCTTACAATCCAGGATAAACTGAGGTTCACCAAGATAGTGACTGAATCCGACCTCGCGCCGTCGTCGCCCTTCGTGAATGAACCGGTGCTAGAACTGAAAAAGGAAGATATCTAATGTAGTGGTGATCATGTTAGCAACCCAGGCAATTTCGTATGGTGTTCTGTCCCTGTGTTTCTTGATCCTGTTCAATGCAGGTATTGTACATCTGGCCTTTTTCCAATGACGGTGTTCCAGTAAACGCCTCGTAGTAATAAAAATAAATATTTAAGAGATGTACTTCCATGGTGATGAACAGCAGTTCCTTAGTCTACACATCACATGATGACTGAAATTCAGTATACGTTTTAACTGTCAGTTCATGAAGGTTCAGAGCTGCTATGATTGCAACTGTAGCCTATGCATTACAAAATGACTGAATGTCACCATGCATATGCAGTAATATAAGCTCAAGTCAAGGCCCATCTAGAAGTGTTTGGTCTTCTAACCAACCATAGTTGCTCCAGAGTTCCATATCCAAAGAAGCATAAAAGTATTACCCATTGTGTGCCTGCTTTCACGTGACAGGGATTGGTTGGTAGGAAGTTGCTCTCCACTGTGCAGTTTCAGCCACTTGCGTGAGATCCTGCTTATATTTCGCTTCGGCCTGTCTAACGGTAAAATTGCTGCACACAGAGAGGAGATCCAGCTTCATGAAGTGGCTCTGCAATTTCTTGAAGGGGCCAAAGCCCGTGGAGTCGAACCGGCGGCGACCTCGGGTGATGGGGGGAGAACAGAGCACGCTCTGGCAACATGAACCGATCAGACCAAAGGTGCTGATACCCTCTCCTTGCCGGAGTCTATCATTTTTCTTATGTGGTTCTTTTATATCTTCATGAAATTCCATTTCATGACTCACGTTCGATTTCCGGCTACATTTATACAAGACTTAGCCTTTCTTACTTTGCTATCTCCAGAGGGAAGAGCCACCTAGACCTGACAATGAAGAATTGGACCGTCAGATTGCACTTTCTCTTGCAGAGATGCCAAACACCCTAAAGGTACATCATACATACCATGTAAACCTTGTACTCGACGCCTTTCTGATTTGTCTAATGACAAATTGACAATGCGCCATTTCTGTTGAATTCTGTGTAGAGCGAAACCACAGTAAGGGAGAGAATGATGAAGATATTGCCAAGGCCATGCAAGACAGTCTGAACATGAATCCTTACATGCCTCACAATCCCTACGCCCCCTCTCAGGCCTTGCCTAGAGCGCACAGGTTAGCTACCTTTGTTCATCACCTTGTTGTTCCCAATGAAAGCATCACAAGACCTCGTGTGTAACGAAGCCATCTGCATCCTGCAGGGTCTGTGGTGGTTGCAAGCATGAGGTAGGACATGGCCACTACTTGAGCTGCATGGGAATGTACTGGCATCCTCAGTGCTTCCGTTGTTCTTCCTGTAGCCACGCTATCCGCGAGACTGAGGTAACCATCCTACACTTGTTGTAGGCACCGTTCTGGACATAGGAGTCATTTGTGGGAATTGAACTGTTTTCTTCAATATTTCGAACAAGCCTTTATATTGTGTTCAAACAAGCCCATTTTTCTCTTATCTTTTCTGTTTTCCAGTTCACCTTGCTAGGTGCAGAGCCATACCACAAGTCGTGCTACAAGGAGCTACACCACCCAAAATGTGATGTCTGCCTTCAATTTGTAAGACTTTTCTTTGAATGTACTCTGTTTGTACAGGAGCTAGCACTGATGTTTGGATTGCCATTGCAACACCACTACAATAAATTCTCACTTTTGTGTGCGTGTATTTCTACAGATCGCGACGAACAGGTCGGGCTTGATAGAATACAGAGCCCATCCATTCTGGGGCCAGAAATACTGCCCTTCACATGAGCTTGACCGCACACCTCGTTGCTGCAGCTGTGAGAAAATGGAGGTACATGTTTGTCTGAAATTGTGGAGGAACAGTTTCCCTTCTGATTATTCTTCCTTCAATTGAGCATTTCAGATTCTGGTTCATAGTCTTGCATAATGCTTTGTAAAACAAGGCTATAAATGGCAGATTAGATAATTAGAAGCATATGTGTTGATTGGAGAAATTGAATGACCAGGAGATCAATGCTTGAAGTTCCAGCTTATCTAAATGTGTCGTGCAACGTTTAGGCTGATGGCCCTGCATTTTTTTGTTTCTTGAATTGCCTCTCTAACCACATTTTTTTCTCTGCAGCCAAGGAACACAAAGTACATGTCATTGGGAGATGGCCGCAGTCTATGCATGGAATGCCTAGATTCTGCTGTCATGGACACCGGTGAATGCCAACCCCTGTACCACTCTATCAGGGACTACTACGAAGGGATGAACATGAAACTAGACCAACAGATACCCATGCTCCTAGTTGAGCGGCAAGCGCTCAACGAAGCTATGGAAGGAGAGTGCAAAGTGAGTCCTTATTTGAGTTGATCATCAGCACATAGTTGACATGTAATCTTTGCAAATGTTAATGGTCGTCTGCACTTCTGCAGGGGCCTCACCACATTCCTGAAACAAGAGGCCTGTGTCTCTCGGAGGAGCAGACTGTGACCAGTGTAAGCGCGATTCTCAACTTTCAGGACTCAAATTATTCAGTAGATCATTCTTTTGACCGTATGAGGTTTTGGTTTCTCAGATACTTCGAAGGCCCAGGATTGGTGGTCATAGGTTGCTAGATATGAGAACTCAACCACAGAAGCTGACTCGGAGATGTGAAGTCACTGCAATTCTTGTCTTGTATGGACTCCCCAGGTGAGTTCAGTATTCACTGAGACTGGGCACTTCTTTTTTTTGAGCTTAGAGACTGGGCACTTCGACATATAGATCATAATCAAATGCTGGGGTTTTTGGCATTCTATAACCGGTGCATCATTTGTATGAAATCAAAATGTTCTCCACATAATTGCAGGCTACTAACTGGCTCCATCCTTGCCCATGAACTGATGCAGGGTGGTTGCGCCTCAAAGGTACCTGTACAAACAACTTGTACTGATCTGAACCTTCGACAGTCACTTTAATGTAATTTGATTTGAATAATGAGCTCGGTTCGATAATGGTGCCTTCAGGTTACCGAAACCTAAGCCCAGAGGTTGAGGAGGGTATATGCCAAGTTATGGCTTACCTGTGGCTAGAGGCGGAGATTCTTCCAGCTTCTACGAGACACGCTCAACCTTCATCGTCTTACGCTTCTTCTTCATCGTCAACCTCGTATCGACCACCGTCCTCCAAGAAGGGAGGAATATCTCATACCGAGAAGAAGCTCGGCGAGTTCTTCATGCATCAGATTGCAAATGACACCTCAGCAGCATATGGTGATGGTTTCAGAACTGCCTACAAAGCTGTCAACAAGTATGGCCTTCGCCAGACACTGAACCATATACGCTTAACCGGAGGTTTTCCTGTGTAATAAGACACGGAAACAAATGTCCATATCGGATGCAGAAATGTAGAGACCGTACGCACATACATAAGGAGATGAATGTGCTATAGAAGGGTTCGTATTTCATGACCTTGTGTTTTCAGAGGGGTCATGTCAGAGCGAATCAGAAAAGAAACTGCATTTGCTCGAAGTAACAGGATGGCAGGTGTAATAATGTGACATAGCACCAATGTAACTCACAGAATTACCCATGCTAATGTACTCAGGTATTTATTTATGTATGTGTGTATGTATGTATCAATGTGCGTGTGCAAAGTTAAGTTATTTGTTATTGATCTGCGCAGAAAAATGAGCATCCTTCAGGTGAAAATGCAGAGAAAAGAAAAGTTCAAGTGTCCTAATTAAGCAGGCTTCCAGGAGAGCCAATTACCTCAAATCTGGCGCGTCATAAGCATATCCATTAGCACCAATCAGCACCTTTACATTCTTTCTGCACAGTCAATTCTTAGTCATAAATGAAAGTCAGAGATGGAACCAGCCAATTCTTACCTTTCAGGAGAGAGTCACCTTGTGGATCAGCTCTTGCAGTTGATACACGAGGCACTGACGCTCTGGTGTGCCGTCCCTGCGGCATATAACACTCCTTTTTTTTAAGCATATAACCATTGACATACCTATTCAGTGAAGATTCCAACTTTTCTCAACTTGATTAATTTTTTGTGATAAAAAGGCAACTTGCTCATACTGAATAAGAAACAAATGTATGGTCAGTCAATCCTGCCATAGACAGCAAAAAATAATACAGCATTTCTCCAATACTTTGACACAAGATATAGTCACCGCTGTGAGAATGTGGTAGGAGGAAGTTGATCCGATATTTTTTTCCACATTAATACATCAGGAAGTTTAACACAAGAGAAGACCAAATCAATAGCCCAAAATATAAATTGAGATGCGTCTTTGGCATCCTACAACTGAAGCACAACATAAATCAAACAGATCCATGATCCATATAAGGAAGGCTGAATAACAAAACTATTCACAATCATACAACCAAACTCGCATGTCACGGTTAGGAACCTCACTGTTATGAATATGAATTATATCAGAGGCCATATTCCAGAGGTACGAAGATCATCAGGCTTTAGCCGCATGTACCATTACAAACAGACAACGTGAACATACACAAAATAAGGGTGGACAGAAAAAAAATGGAAGACCTATCGCAGTTACTAAATCTTCTTGTGTGCACTACAACATCTGTAGAAACATAAATATTCTCCAGTGATATTAAGTTATCAGATCCAAAATTTAGCACCACCTAAATTCTAGCATATACTACAAACTCATCTCTCTTTCACTCCCTAATCAGCCTCCAGTGCTACTCTGGCACAAGTATCAAAACTGTCAAGCACGACCAGACAATATTTATTCATGTGATGCCCCTCCTGTGAACATCGACTTCAGTGTCTCGTACGTCATAAAAATGAGGCCGACACTCGGAACCACTTTGCAGTACTCAGGCAAGATCCCTCTATACAATCCTTTATAACCTTCTGTCCGGACAATATGCTTAAATGTCCCAAACAGTCCTGTCTGGTAGACATTGGCCCTCCCACCTGCACCTTCCAACTGCTTGCGGCGTCTTACAAGATCCAACGGAAATGTAACTGGAATATAACAAATGCAAATAATCAAAACAAAGTTCACTGAGTTTGACAGGACCATAAGACAAGTTCGGTGATGACAAAATAATAAGCTACTTGCTTCCTCTTGTGACACGCAAAAGCGCTTCGAGACCAGATAAAAGGATTACTCTAATGTGAAAGTGAAAATCATAATAAAATCAGTTACATGAAAATTCGTCAAGTAAGAAAGCAATTTCTTGCTTCACAAAAGAGTTCTTTGCATCTCTTGCAGATAATTTTCATATTTACAGAAACATTTAATCTTCTGTCATTCGGTTTTCAGAAACTTGTCTTCTTATGAATATTCGCATTGCGGATGATTATGATAATCCTGTTTGCCTAACCACCTTTTGCCTATTTAACATTTGCTAACCAGATCTTACCATTTCCACAGCTACTTTCAGATAGCATATTATGGAACAAATTCATCAAAAAGAGTGTAGTAAACGCAAGTTGGGCCTTAGAAATACAAATGACATTTATAACTTAGAATTTCTGAAGTAACAATCTTGCAGGATAGACATACAATTGATTATCTAGAGACTTCATGACATTTTTTACCAATAGATATGTAGGTATTTAGCTTTTTATCAGAAAACAAAATAGAAAACATCTTTACAACTTGGAACTGGGCCAACAAGCATCTGAGAATCTGAATAGGCCTACAAGATAATCAAAGAGCTTCTGGTACCAAAGGGCAGTCTGCTTATAGAGCACTTACAAGTTGAAGATGCAATTCCCGAAAGACTTCCACAAGCCAAACTAATCAAGACGGGGGAATCGCATGGCCTGTATTGAATAGAAAGTTAAAACAATCAAATTAACACGAATGAAGTTGCATGGATGTGACTTAGAGCCAACATGTATCATGTCCAACTTACCTCTCTAGTAGCCAATGGGATCTCAGCGTTTCATAAACTGAGAAGCTTATCGCTATGCTGGGGCCTACTCCCTGTGTTACAAAGAATCACGAAATGAAATAACAAAAGAAAGAAGCTCATTAAACAGGGAGATCAAAGAAATACAAAATGTCCATACCAGTAAAGTGGCACCAAGACCCTTGTACAACCCCCTGGCACCCTCATCTCTGCAGATCGCAAAAAGAGTATGAGATATGCCCCTGTAGTAAGCTGTGTTCGTCTGCAATCATTCAAATGAAAAAAAAGGTTAAGAAGCCTAGCTATATGCTTTTGGCATGGGCATGGCCCTATATTTGTTAGTTTTATTGCAGGCCATTGCATGTAGACATTCAGTAGTAAGCACAACATCGAACAGTTTTAGTTTATTATTGTTTTTGCAAGACATGGCAAGAGGTGCCAAAAGAATTAGTTGTCCACACGGAAAACAATTTGGGCATTTTGACATTTGAGTGGAAAATTTCACAGTAGCTCCTGCAAATTTCTACATCGAGTTGGTTGACAGCAGCTTACCTGAGCAGCCAGACGTGTCCGTACCAAGTCCAGCGGGTATGTCAAAGAAGCTGCTGTTATCCCAGACAAGCCACCACCCACCATTCTGACACCAACATCAGCACCCAATCCAGCATCCTTGTCGAGACCAGGCAACATCTGGAGCCACTGCACGCCTCAACAATAACCAAATTAAGCACATGTCACAAGTGGCGAAGAGTAGGCATGCAAATTTTATACAGAAGCATTTGTACTTACATATTTGTATTTCTCATACGCATAGAAACTAATCGAGGAGTAAGGTAACCGGTGTGCAATAGTTACAAGATTTCCTTTCCAGAACGCTCGGGGTCCTTCTTCATAGACAATGCGGGATGCCTCGCGCCATATGGTATTTTTGCGCATCGTAGCCACATCCGAGTGCATTCCTTGCACCTGCAAATAGAAATTAAATTCATAAATCCCACGCACGGGCATACTATCAGCACGCAAATAGTGTGATACTATGTGCACATTAGACCCCTAGCGCCACGCCAGGACTCTTCAAGAACATGAATATATGCATTTGGACATGTCTTTACAGTTAGCAGAAGAAGTTCCGCCTTGGTGGTACAGTTGCTCGAAAAAAATGCAATACAATTCCCATTTCTCCACTATTACAGAGAAGCTTAATGAAGTAGTAAGATACTACCACTCGTCAATACACAGCCCCGCAGTTAGCACAAGCAGTCTGGCGAAGAAGACAAAATCACCAGGGCAGAGGAAGAAAGGCTGGGCGTTAAGGCGCACCTGGAAGAGGATTGTGAGGCGCGCGAGCGGCGCTGTGCAGGTCTTGCTGACGGCGCCGGCGACGCCGCCGGCGAGGAGGTGGAGCGGTGCCCCGACCTCCTGCTGCGGCTGCGTCTGCGGCTGTTGCTGCGTAGAATACCGCCACGGCGGCGGCACCGTCCACGGTTGCGGCGGCCATCCCCACCCTCGCCTCTGTCTGCATCCGTCCCCTTTGCTCGTCACCAGCCCACGGCGACCTCTAGAGCGCGGGCTCGAGTGCGATTGACCGGATCAGCGAGCGAGGATCCGTGAAGAACACGCGGGGCATTAAACCTAGACCAGTTTGGGGGCGGATTGTGAGCAAGCAGAGGTCACCTTGTAAGTGGGCACGCTAGCGGAGGCCCACCATTGCCCCACCTTAGCCCATTTAGCGTAATGGGACATGGCTTTGTTTTCACCTATACCCACCAGCTAGTTGGGCTGCCGTGAGTTCCAGATAAACCCACCTGGGCAGAGCACCAGAATTCTGAATAACAAGCGGCTGTGCAACCAAAACTAACTGGGACGTACAGACAGACAGCAACTACAGTTAGCAATGAGGATGAATTTAGGACCGACAACCAAAACTAACATTTGCAGGCAGACGACGCCACAAAAGCAGGATAGACATAATTATGTAGCATCCATTGATATGATTAAGAGCAACATTGTAACATAATCCAAAACTTCAGAGCAAACAGAGACATCCAAACGCAGCACAATTCAAAGATGACACCCAGTTCTCAACTATAATTTAGTTACAAATTAAACTATAATAAAGGAATCGATGGCTAGGTATAGGAGAATTGAGTTTTAGATTGAGTTTGAACAACCGTGGGAATCATCCCAACAAGGACTGCGTTGTCGGTTATCGAATAAAGTTATGATTGTGTGAAGATTCTTGTGAGATTCAAGATTACCGTGTTGTGGTTAGAGGCGTCTTGATCATCTTCTCGTTGCTTGCTGGATTTATTCCTCGTCTTCAGGTTGTGTGAATTATCCATACGGTTGGAATAATTGCTATATAATTGTCTTGCGGTGAAAGATCGAACAAAAACCCTAGGTTCACACCTTGATCCTTATCATGTGGTATCAGAGCCAGGTTGCACCGTATATGGAGAAGAAAGGAGGCACCAAGTACCATGTACAGTCAGCTAGCCGCGAGGGAGGTTGTAATGTGGTAGGCCGGTGAGACTTGAAGATGGCAACGAAGCCTGGTGATGTTGCTAAGTTGACGCCACCCGTTGGAGAAGACCTTCCGGAGTTGAGGAGGACAACGGCTTTCCAATGGGGGAGAATGATGAGCGCATACAGTGCCTCCTTTTGATCCCATCAAGGAGGGGGTGCCTCCCTACTTCAGGACTGCACCAGTTAGAGGCGTGCTATGGATGTGACCAAGCCATTTTGGTATTTGTATCGGCTACAAAATATATTCGTGTGATCATGTTATTCGGCCAGCCTACTAGGTGTTGATCTCGACTTGTGTTTTTATTTGGATCGAACCATGTTGGTTTTGACCTGGTGCCAGTTTTTTTTTAGGTTTAGTTTGGGCATGTCCAGCCGACTAAGTGTTGGTCTCCTATATATAAAGGAGTCAGCGGCTAGGTTTAGAAGAGTTGAATTTAGATTGATTTTGAACATTATTTTCACCGTATGAATCATCCCTCCGGGGACGGTGCTGCCACTTATCGAATAAAGTGATGATTGTGTCAAGGTTCTTGTGAAATCAAGGATTATCGTGCTATGGTTAGAGGTATGTTGATCATCTTCACGTTGCTTACTGCAGCGTTCCTGATACGTCTCAAATGTATCTATAATTTTTGGTTTTTCTATGCTGGTTATATATCATTGTCACATGTTTTTATAATGTTTTTAATATCATTTTGGCGTATTTTCTGGAACTAACCTATTAACAAGATGCCCAGTGCCACTTCCTGTTTTCTGCTGTCTTTTTGTTTCAGAAAAGCTAGTCGAGGAATTTTCTCGGAATTGGCTGAAAATTTACATGAACTAGTTGCTTTGCACGTGCAATGCACGTCTCCAAAATATAGCACAACATAAGTTCTTGAATCCATGTATATAAATGTTTGTATTTTGTTTTCGTGACTTGTTTGTATTTTGAAATTGTAAGAAATACATTCCTTGAATCCACATGATAAATGTATACGATTTATTATAAAAAACTAAACATTACATTACGATGCAAATTCAAAACAAAAAAATATTTTCTCTAGAGGAAGTCATTTTGACAAGCCACAAGCATTTCTCGGTTTCTCTTGGAATCCCTGGTGCGACCCTCCATAACACATGTGTCGCCCGATATATCTTGTTTCCAACAACTATAATCCTCAGTTGGAGTTGATACTAACATCCACCTGAAGAAAAACATCCATCAGATTTGTTGCCCGGGCACGTGATGACAAATTAAAGTGACCAAATGCACATTGTTTGGTAGTTCTTTATTCCTTTAATTTAGGCTACAAATAAGAGCATAGACTTATTCAACTCAGAAACATGTTAATGTAGCAAAAATGCACAATTCTTTTTCCTCAATGGAGAGCCTCCAAAAGAAATTGCTACAGATCATGCATATCAGTACTTCGATTGATTTAAGATGCACAGAAGATAGAGATTCCTTGTGCCTCTTTTCAAACACGTGATACTTTTGTTACTTTGCACATTAAAAAAATTACGCACATTATGAAAAGGTGTTCAGTATCATCTTATTATATCTGCAAGGCTATGACTATGAATACAGATAAATGCCAGTCTACAAATCAATGGAAGCACACAGTAAATAGGTCTTGTTAGCATAGCACACTAAACAATATTTCCAAATGAATAAGGTATAGTGCTGCTTTGGTAAGAGAATTAATTTTAATATTAAGTTCAGATACAATAGATATGAAGCCCTTGTGCAATGCTAGACACACAAAAAGGTACTATTTTACCAAACATGAGATAGGAATAAGTCAAGTTAATACCAAATCCATGCTAGAGATTGGCTATTTGTGCTTGAATCTAAATGAACATCAAATATGACCATACATACAATAGAAAAGGATAAGAAAATACAAAGTGGCTTGAACAAAAAGGGAAATAGAGTAGCAACTCATTAGAAATCAACGGCTGTGTTTGCAGCAAAATTTCACAAAAAGATCCAGCTAATAGCTTGGAAAATATAGACAGCTTAGTTTGTCAGTGACTAACAGAGAGAGGTTAGTAGATGAAAATTGCAAGCTACGACTAATATCTACTGAAAATTTTAACATTTACCACATAATCCATGCAGTGGTGAACTGCCATCTCACATTTGTGTTCCTTCAATTTGCAACATAGAAATATCATTCCAAAGCATAAATAGTTACGTTAAATTATATCGTGTTGAGCATTGCGTCAAGATGATCTGCTAACCTGCACATTCAGAAAATTATGTTTAAAGGCAGTAGACAAAATAAAACTTCTAGCCATCTTTTCTGATGAGACAGAATAAAACTAACACTCAGAGGAACGGCAGAAGTTTTTCATAGAAAGCACTGAATACGAATCAAATAGTAAATAACTGCATATATACTCACTTGCTAAAATGTTACAGGCGCTTCCTCAAACATCTTGTGAGCCACGTACATCTATCCTTAGAACCAGAAAGAGCAAATATCTTGAAATTAATGGCATAAGCATATCCAACCTGAATTTTCGGAGCAAGAACATACACAGAGGAAAGGATCTCGGGAGAGGAATTGATTTGTTACCTTACCGAGGATTTATGACTGATTGCCTCGATCAAGTGCACACCTGCGGCCGCCTCGACCACTCGCCGTTGCTCACAGCCGTCCCTTTTCATTTGTTCCCCATCACACCGCTGGTCCTCCTCATCCTCGCCGTCCCTTGGCTTCCCGTCGCGACTCTGAGGACTCTGAGGAACCGACAACTAGTAATGTTGCACGTGCAATGCACGTGTTTATAAATTTATAAAATTTAGTTACAAATTAAACTATAATAATTAATTTATCAAAATTCAACTGAATATTATAATTGTAATAATCATGTACAGTGTACAAATTTTCCGCAAAAACCCAACGAAAACGCTAGCCTTCAAGGATCAATACGTTGCCCATTCCCCTAGCTCTATGTAGCAAATTCTCTGGCATTACATGAAAAAATCCACAGTATATCACAATAGGCCAAGAACTCGGGATGATCACGATTACATAAAAAAATGCATAACCTGCTAGGCTACATGGGCCTTGTTCAGTTTTTCACATCCAATTGCACAAACAGGTTTTCCAACCAGCTAGAGTAATTATTTTCCTCAATCGGTTGATGGAACCAAATACATTGCTTGAAACCGGTTCTGCCATAGCTTGAAACCACTGCATAGACGCTCCTATCGTCTATGTGTCACTTCATCGGTTTCCTCGCTTTTGAAAGAAATTCAAGATCTAGAGAGAAAATGACAGCGACGACTTGAGAACAGCGGTATTGCCTACACCTTCTCAATCTCCTCATGTACTTGCTGACGCATATGCATTTATTGAAGAAAATTCTAAGCGTGTCATTTTGGCAGGGCTCCATCAGTGCATCGACCAGATTAACAAAAAAACATTCCCAACTCACCTCCACGGCAAACTCAATGGAAATTAACGGTTTCACATAAGTTTGAGGTGATTTTTTAATTGAAAATCAAAATCAAATTAGAGCACATTTTACAAAATTAAAATAGCTGGGAAGAGAGATGTGACTAAATTCCTGAATTTTTTAGAACACTGTAGTCTGAATCACCACTAATATAAAAAAGAGAATTAAAGATCAGGATAATAGCAATTGTATTGCTGTAGTACAGAACCAGATAACATGTACCTTTTTAATACCAGTATAGACTACATCACAATACTCTCACTTCTATCGTCATCTGTGAGAATGGACTTAAGTCTTAATCTGAATCATTCCTTAGTAGACCGTTCTAAGCAAAAGAAAAATGTATTAAGAACTATAAAGAGAATGCCTAAAAAAAGTAGCCTGCAGTATAACACATCTGAGGCGAGCCCACGATTGAGAGCAGGAAGCAAAACCAGACATGGATGCCTGAACTTTGCTGCTATGATGCAAAATAAAAGTCCATAGTGCCTAGAATGGCAGATATTTATGACTTGTGAACCGAAAGCTCACAATAAACTATAACTGTCCCAAGTCCCAACATATATATTATCAAAACTCCCAGGGAAACATGGTTTCCAGTTTTAAAGCTGTAACAGAACATTTGCTGCGACGAACTGCAACAAATGAATGATTGGGTTTAAAGCCTGGAAGAGTAGGTTTCACACAATTTCTTAAAGCCACGAATTTCTAGTGCAGATTATGTGCAAATGCAAGATATACAACAAAGTAGGTAACGGTGCTAGCAAAAAGAGGTTGAGATATACCACTTTCTAGAGTTCATCATTTTTGGAGTGGAAAGAAAGCATTGAATCAGGGCTAGCTTTAGTTTCCTTCTTCCTCGCTTAGATGGGAGTTTGTAATCTGAAAATGTATGACTGGGTGTTCTGCTGTCTGCCGGGAGTAGAAAATAAAACATCTGCTTCCTAGCACAGAGGACATGATCAGCAACGGAAAAGGCTCAGTTTACGCATTTCCTAATGCAATCAAAACAAAATTTCAACAACTCTGGCAGTCCGCATACAAATACATGAACTGTCTTTGACAATGGCAGGGAGTTTTCAATGTATTATAGGGACTTCGAGGGAAGGTGCAGGAGCAGTTGGAGTGGAGCCGCTGGAAGCGGCCGTCGACCCACCGCCGCGGCGGCTTCGCGTTACGGCGTGCAGGTCGACCGGTCGCCACGGCCGGCCGGTGCAGGGGACGTGCAGGGCGGCGGCTTCGTGTGCCGGCGTTCAGGGCGCGAGAGGGGCAACTCTCTTGGGGGATCTCGTGCGGGAAGGCGGCGGGCTTGGCGTTAGGTCTGCGACGGCAGGTTTGGGCGGAGGGCAGTGGCGGCGGCAATGGGGATGGACGTGGGCGTCTGGGATTCCGCTGCTGTGTTTCTGGGTGAACGGTTCGGGGACGGTGATTAGCGTTTTCGCTCTGCGTCGGGGGAGAGGTTTGCGATGCGCTGCGCTCTGCCTTCGTTTAGCGCAAATCACGGTTGTATTGTTAATCGTTGGATTAGAAGGTTAAACGTCCACGATTTGTTGGATCTGCCACCTCTCTCTCTTTTTATATTAGTGGTGATAAAGCAAAGTGCATTAGACGAATCCCAGCTGGTGACACACTCTTTACGCAGACATCCTAAGCTTCTATCTTCTCAGCTGGTGCATCAAGCATAAGGGCCTTGGTGGGCTTCGCCAACAGGTCGGTGAACTCCTGGTAGGGTGCCTTGGTGAAGGTGGTCTCCCTCCAGAAATCAGGGGTGAGGAATCCATAGGTCTTCATCAAGCAGTCAAAGGTTGCCTGCAAACAAAAGAATATTCAGTTTCATGTTTGCAAGCATTGATTTTAAATTAAGTTGGTCATGTTTAAATGACAGCGAATAAGAACATGAAGAGTTCAAAGACTTGAACACAAACTCATTTTACTACGCATGACGACATGTGAAATAAAACAGAACATGGCACACAATAAACAGAGGCATACCAGTTTGCTGTCATGACCTTTAGTTAATCACTACAAAAGTACAGTGTGCAAGACAAGAAAAAATATGAGATAGGTGAAATATGAGATAGAACAGAGCCGGCGGGATGAATAAAAGTATGGGTAACACATAACCAAAAACAAGTGATGTACCTTCACTTGGCATACGCTATCCAATCTTCCAAACACATCAAAGCCTCCACGGTCTCAGCTGATAGGCTGCTCCTATGATCAGTAATCACTCTCCCGCATATGCTAAAGGCAGACTCAGAGGCAACCGATGACGCAGGGAAGGCTAGCACATCACGAGCAATGCTGCCAAGTACAGGATATCATGCAGAGTTCACGGCCCACCAGTTAAGGATGTCAAAATCGGCTGTACGAGGATGGAAATCTTCTTCTAGATATCTCTGCAGCTCATTGCAACTTTTAGACTTCTTAAGCTTCACATGCTCATCCCAGTCCGACAGGGCACTATCAGCCAACACCACTACATCATCAGATGTTCCTTCTCCTGCCAAGACAGCATCCTTATCTTCATATTTAGCAGCATACTCCTTAAAAAGGACTTCAATTGCTTCCTGCACTTCTTTCAAGTATTTATCCGCATTACCTCCAAAATATTTCTTCAATCGAAACTCAACATGATCCATTTTCAATCTTGGATCGAGTATCACTGGAATGCAGTTAGTCAAATATGACTCTGTGAAGTATTTGTTGAATTTCTTTTGCATCTCTTTCACCATGATCTTGACTGTGTCATTCTTACTCTTTGCTTGTTCTTCCAAGACAACTTTGGCATTCCATATCTCAAGGAAATACAAGTTAGAGGTTGCATAGTTTGATCCAGAAATGACATCGGTGGCACGACAGAACACCTTTAATAGCCCACAAATGTCTTCAGACATTTTCCATATCTCAAGGATTCAGTGACTCACAGAATTTCCTAAAACCAGCATACTCAACGAAGGTGAATGGCAAGACATGCATGACAACTAAATTAACCAGGCGAGCTCTTGCAGTTTCTTGGTCAAATTTCCAGTTCGGGTCTATCTCATCAGAAGTTCTAATCTGTTCTAAAGCCCCATCCATTGCACATTTCACCTCACATACCTTTAAATGTCTACCCAGTTGGCTGGAACCTGAGACTTTTGAGGCTGGAAATACCTCCTTGCAGTGTTTGCACATTCCTTCCACTAACAATCCATCAATGTATATGGGATCAGCATCATTCCATATGACAGAGGTCAACCTGCGTGGTCTGCGTATGGAGCCTACAAGTGCAAAATTTCCAAGTGTTGTTAGCTACAGAAGTACTATTGGTCGTATTTGAGAACAGATGACAAATGTTATTTATACCATGTGGTGCAGCAGGCGACAGATCTCTCAATGATGCAGATTTTGGAGTACCTCTTGGAGTGGCCGGTGAAGACCTTGCATGTGATTGAGACCTATTTCTGGCAATCATATTTATCCCAGGAGACCTACACTTGATTGGAGCTGTTTTAGATTTCTCTTTCAGCTGTGTAATCTCAACCTGCATTTACAATAAGAGGACTACATTAGCATAGCATCTCATGGTCCTAGAACTTTAATTAAGAAGAACAAGTTCTTACCTTGGCATTGATAAGTTTTGCAGCCTTGGTAGCTCTTAAGCTTGAGCTACCACTCGTATGTGAAAGTGGCCTTTTGCTGCCCGCTAGCTGAGACGTTTCTTGTGAATTTCTTCTTGCAACCTGCATACAATGAAATAGTAAACATAATCTTAGCCATGGTCATACACATAACGGACAACCAGAGCAATAGGCACACATATAGTAGCAGAAATGTAACACCAAACATCCACTCACGACGACCAAACACTACACCTTACATACATCTATCAACGTCATTACTGTCCAGTTGCAGTTTGATTGAGATAAGACACATTTGATTCAGTTGCGGCGTGTTGTAGGTTGAGTACTAGTAAGAGTATGTTGAGCAGCCTCGCTAGCTTGCTGCACGCATGTATAGAGGAGCTGACCTGATACACTTTGACCGGAGACCATCGCCTAAGCAAACAAAAATCGAGTGTAGCTTGTAGCTTGTAGCTTGGTCTGGATCTCCAGGAACAAGCAATCTCACAAAGAACCCTACCGTGACCGTGACTACAGCGCTAAGCTAGTGCCCTATAGTAAACAAGTGAGCGGTGCTCCAACATGCCGAGACTTTGAACGAAGATCTAGAGAGGATTGGGGGATTACCTTGGGCCGCTGTTTCTTGGACGAAGCCGGCGACCTGAGCACCTCACCGCCCACCAGTTCTTGCTCCGCATGGCCAGCCGCCTGGATACCTTGCTCCACCATGCCGCCGCCGACGGCCGGAGAAAGGGATTGGATAGGGAGGACGGGGGATCGGAAAGGGAGGACGGGGGAGCGGACAGGGAGGACGGGGGAGCGGCGCGGCGGCGCGGCAGTTTCCCCGGCCATGGAGGCAGAGCTCGCCGCCGTCGCCATGGAGGTAGGGCGTGGCGACGACATCGCCATGGATCCCCGCGGCGGCGTGGCGGCGGTGGTGGATTACCCTATTTAGCCCGACTATTTTTTTTGTCTACCCGTGGGTGTCCAATAACGCAAATTAACTGGGTTCGGCCCACGGCTCCGTGGGCCTCCCATTACCACTTACAGGGTGAAGCAGAGGGCTTAGGGTTTGGGGATGTTTTCTTAATCTTTTTCCGATGTGGGTCGGCAGGCGCGAATAAAGAAGACACAGGTGAAAGCCGAGACCGACTTGGAGAGGAAGACTGGAAGAGACGCTCAAATAACTGTATTCGGGTCGTTCTCGAGTTTCCAACGGAATATCTATCTCAGTATATGTCAACAAAAAAAGATCTCTCTATGTCTCAGCTGGCTGAGACATAACTTATGTCTCAGTCAGGTGACATCATCACGTTTTGTGGGCTTAAATTGGGTCCAGCAACCCACGTTTCTTTGTTCAGCTGTATGTGTTCGTTCGGCATACATTACCAACTGGCGGGCCATGTGACCATCACCATTCGTACCCGTCTGTGGCCGTTGGGCACCTGTGTACTCGATGCAATGGGCCTGCAACGGAAAAGGCTTAAAGCCGACATGCGTGGGCCTCAATGATAACCAACGTTGCTAGTTTCTTAAAAAAACAATGTTGCTAGTAGACTAATAATGTTGGCGTTAAGCCATTCTTTAACACCTACTACTACACGACTGTTAGACGAAAACCTACTACGTACTACTCTACTACTATAGACCATTTTTTGACATCCTTTTCCGAACGAAGGGAGTAGTTGTATGTCCTATCTATATATTTTTAACTCTTTACAGTTGGACAGGAGAACTGAAGGTGCAGATAAAATACCAACAATATACTTTATTTATTATAATATTTTTATTCATAAATACAATAGACGCTGAAACTATGCCCACTTCTCGTCGATATTAGTATGGGCTTAAACTGGAATAATATGAGAAATGGATATAAAACTCAGTTTCAACTGCAGTTGCAACTGGCTCGGGAGAAAACCCAATTTCAACTACAGTTTCAACTCCAGTTGCAACTAGCTTGGGAAAAGAAAAACTCAGTTTCAACTGGAGTTGCAACTGAATCGGGAGAAAAAAACTCAATTTCAACTCCAGTTGCAACTTGCTCAGGAAAAAAAACTCAGTTTCAACTGCAGTTGCAACTGTCTACAAAAGACAAAAAACAAAAAACACAACAACAAAATGAAATAAAAAATCACTAAGAAAAAATAATAATAAATAATCTATTAAAATGAGAAGAATTACAAATGGTTCTGAATAAAACTCAGTTTCAACTGCGGTTGCAACTGGATCGGGAGATAAAACTCAGTTTCAACTGCAGTTGCAACTGGCTCGGGAGAAAACCCAATTTCAACTACAGTTTCAACTCCAGTTGCAACTAGCTTGGGAAAAGAAAAACTCAGTTTCAACTGGAGTTGCAACTGAATCGGAGAAAAAAACTCAATTTCAACTCCAGTTGCAACTTGCTCAGGAAAAAAACTCAGTTTCAACTGCAGTTGCAACTGGCTACAAAAGACAAAAAACAAAAAACACAACAACAAAATGAAATAAAAAATCACTAAGAAAAATAATAGAAAATAAATTATTAAAATGAGAAGAATTGCAAATGGTTCTGAATAAAATTCAGTTTCAACTGCGGTCGCAACTAGATCGGGAGATAAAACTCAGTTTCAACTGCAGTTGCAACTGGCTCAGGAGAAAACCCAATTTCAACTACAGTTTCAACTCCAGTTGCAACTAGCTCGGGAAAGAAGAACTCAGTTTCAACTGGAGTTGCAACTGGATCGGGAGAAAAAAAACTCAATTTTAACTCCAGTTGCAACTTGCTCAAGGAAAAAAACTCAGTTTCAACTGCAGTTGCAACTGGTTACAAAAGACTAAAAACAAAAAACACAACAACAAAATGAAATAAAAAAATCACTAAGAAAAAATAATAGAAAATAATCTATTAAAATGAGAAGAATTACAAATGGTTCTGAATAAAACTCAGTTTCAACTGTGGTTGCAACTGGCTCGGGAGATAAAACTCAGTTTCAACTGCAGTTGCAACTGGCTACAAAAGACTAAAAACAAAAAACACAACAACAAAATGAAATTAAAAAATCACTAAGAAAAATAATAGAAAAATAAATTATTAAAATGAGAAGAATTGCAAATGGTTCTGAATAAAACTCAGTTTCAACTGCGATTGCAACTGGCTCGGAGATAAAACTCAGTTTCAACTGCAGTTGCAACTGGATCGGGAGAAAACCCAATTTCAACTATAGTTTCAACTCCAGTTGCAACTAGCTCGGGAAAGAAAAACTCAGTTTCAACTAGAGTTGCAACTGGATCAGGAGAAAAAACTCAATTTCAACTCCAGTTGCAACTAGCTCGGAAAAAACTCAGTTTCAACTACAGTTGCAACTGGCTTCAAAAGAATAAATACAAAAACACAACAACAAAATGAAAAAAAATCACTAAGAAAATAATAGAAAATAAATTATTAAATGATAAGAATTGCAAATTTTTCTAACTAAAATGATTATTTCAAATTTTGAACCATTTTCAAAATGGAACCATTTTCAAATTTGGAACCATTTTTAATTTGGTGAACCATTTTAAATTCGGAACCATTTTAAAAAATGAAACCATTTTTTAATTGGGAACCATTTTTAATTTGGTGAACCATTTTAAATTTGGAACCATTTAAAAAAATGAAACCATTTTTTAATTGGGAACCATTTTCAAAATGGAACCATTTTCAAATTTGGAACCATTTTTAATTTGGTGAACCATTTTAAATTCGGAACCATTTTAAAAAATGAAACCATTTTTTAATTGGGAACCATTTTCAAAATGAACAATTTTTAATTTTGGAACCATTTTTAAAAATAAACCATTTTCAAAATGAAACCATTTTCAAATTTAGAACCATTTTAAATTTGGAACCATTTTTAAAATAGAACCATATTTAAAAGAAAAAACAAAATACAAAAAATAGAAAAAGAAACGAAAAAGAAACAGAAAAAGAAAAACGAAAATATACAAAAAAAGAAACGAAAAACGAAAAAGAAAATAAAAATAAAAAAGAAACAAATAAGAAAAACAAAAAAACCACTAAACGAAATTATTTAACTCAAACCCACGTGATGGTATTGCAAAATTTCAGAAAACAAACAGACAAAAAAATCATAATCGGACCAAAAAAGGCAACGGCCAAATGCCTAGCCCACTTCACTTGACGAAATTCCAAGGAAAAAAACGCACACACCAAAGCAGCCCGCATAGTCGGTATTTGGCCTGGTCCATTTACAGCACGCTGGGAGAAAAAAAATCGCGCGGCCCAACAAGGGACAACAGAGACACAAACCGGGCCAAAACACAATAACACGTATCACAAAGCAACGACAAGGATCGGACGGTCCTGCATGTGACTGAGACGTAAGCTTCGTCTCAGTCGACTGAGACATAGCAAAACCGGAAAAAAAAACTATACTCGAGTCTTTTCTTGCTCAAGAAAACATGAGATATATTACATTATCAACTGACAAGTTTCTTTTACTCTGTGAAGGATTGGTCATGTGGGGTAAAAACATTTTTCAAACTGACGAAACTTCTTTTCAGCATGACGTCTCTTTTTGTAGAGAAAAATTCCATCGGACAAGAGGCATAGAGGATTTTTTTTCTGCAGGGCGGCGGTGGTGGGGAAGAATCGAGGTCGGTGTCATGGTGGAATATCCATGGCATCGCTGCTGATGTGCTTCCCCTGCCTTCCGCGTTGTGTGACCTGTGTCGTGTACGTGGCCCTGGCCACGTGACATCTGCCCAGTCACGAATCTCGACGAAACCAGCGGCGCGGGCTGTTGGGCCGAGTAAGAAGCGCCGTTTTTTCATGACACCCGAAGTGATTTCTTCTTCCTCAGCGCTATCATGGGCCTTAAGGCCCGGCCCATCCCGGCAAACTTCAGGCAGGGTCTCCATAGTCGTAGGATGGGCCGAGCGTGCTGGGGGTCCGGGTACTGGACCACTGCGGACCTGTACCGTCAGCGGCCGTACCTGGCGATCCGACAGGTCTGCAAGTGGACCCGTCTAGGTGACCGCCGGCCGGGGGCAACTCGTCCCGAGATCGCGGGTACCAGTACCCACTACTGTCCTGTCCTGGATACGAACGAGTCGCAAAAAATTCAGTGAGGCTACTGTGGACGCGAGAGCGCGATCGGTCTCGTGATTCATGTGACCTTGCTGTGTCGTGTCCACGCTAACCAGTCATGGCTGGATCAACTAACCGTTAATTAAGCACGCGTAAAGAAAGTCACCGGCGGTGCAGATGCTTGGTTAATTTAGTTGTGCACATGGCGCAGAAAGTTACTGCCGTAGATAACTTCATTCGCACTGCATTCAAGATCCGCACGTACCGTGTCATTTATGGCTGAGCACGTGAGAACGAACGACTCGACTCACCGACAAAGATGTACGGAGTACTACTACGAGTATACCGCCGCCGTAAAAGTAGTAGCACTGCCAGCAGTGCTCTCTGGTTTGCATTGCTGTGAAAACTAGCGTCCAAATGTCAAACGATCACACCCACGCGGTAGATATCCCGACAACGCGGCAAAGTACGGCACCACGCCGTGCCGCGCGATTGCACCAACGACGAAACGAGCGCGGAAATAGATACTGAGTAGGCAAAAACTAGCATCGTGCAGCTTGTTTTCTTCCCGCCGGCGGCTAGCCGTCCGGCTCCGATTCTCGCACCCGCGGCCGTCCGGACGGGTTGCCTTTGGATTCTTCCAAAGCCTTTGAGTTAATGGCACCCGCAGTCACGCAACTCGTCATGTATGTGCACTTAAGTCACACTTCTACAGAACGTGATTTTTTGGTCACACATTTGGACAAGTGGGTGCACGGTGGTCTCTGGGCCCACGTGTCAGGCCGTTTTCCGTTGCGGGAGTGCTGACATGGACAAGTAATTTTGCAGAAAACCCCCTGTATTTTTAGATATTTCGCAAAATGGTCCTCCTAATTTTACAAAATGGTCCTTCTAATTTTATACCATTTTGTAAAATTATATTACTCCAGGGGTTTTCTGAAAATTTACTGTCCAAAACGGACTGACACGTGGGCCCAGAGACCTGCGTGCACCCACTTATCCAGATGTGTGACCAAAAAATCACGTTCTGGAGAAGTGTGACTTAAGTGCACATACATAACGAGTTGCGTGACTGCGGGTGCCATTAACTCCACAGATGGGGCCTTCGCAAACATCCACCGTCTCTTTATCCAAAAGCAGCTTGAGATAGGAGTACAGGATATCATATCTATGAGCCGTATAGGCCTTCGTAGCGCTTTATTTCTAGCGGTCTGTTTGCTCGCCCTTTTGCCGGGTTTCCCGACCTTTGTTTGCCAAACGTATAGCCTACAACAGTGCTCTTTTTGGATCATGGCCGTAAGAAAACGGGAACAGTAGAGTTCTATCTCCATGAGATTCTCGGTGACAGGACGGAAAAGCTGGTTGGGTTCTTTAATCCACGATCGAGATTCCCCCTAATCATTTCGATGCCTTCTCCATTGTCGCGCCCGCGCTAGCTAGCTAGCTTGCGGAAATCGTCGTCTCCCGTCCCGTGAGCTTTCTTTTATCGCCTAGCTAGTCACTCATCACGTTGTTGATGAAACCATTTTCCGTTTTTTTATATCTCGGCCGGCCTGCAACGTGATCCATGATTTATTCTCTGGACATTTGGCATGTGCTTGGACGAATAAGGTCAAATTCGCCGGCGAAGTTGCACGCGAGCTTGCGGCTAGAGCACGATCAGGCAAAGATACACATCACATGGACGACGACGCGGTGGTGTGGTGCGCCGGCGATCTCCTCCGTACCCCCAAGTGTCGCGCATCCTCGCGCCGGCAAAAACACGTTCCAACAAACAAATGTTTTGCTCATTTGCACATCGAACGGATCAATGCTGTGCGGCGTTTATTTTTCTTCTGAGCCGAATGGTGTGCGACTTTGGAAGCAAAGAAGGATCGGTGCCGAAAGGCAGAAAGACGATTCGTTGTATTGTAGCTTTGGGATTGGGAATTCTCGTAGTACCAGCATTGCAATTGCGTGGCGTCCGAGCTATACGTAAGATCTCTTGTTGGGAAAGCCAGTATTGGCAGGGCCGCATCTTCTGCACATGTGACCCGAAAAGAGGCAACCACACTGCACATATATTTCTACTGGGTACCAGAGAGCAGGGTTGTGATTCGCAAACATAAGTCACATCCGGACTAAAGGAATTGGCCGCGTGTGTAACACAAAAGCTTCTATGGTATGGAGAAAAGGGAAATACATGATAGGCACTAGGCAAAGCTAAATACAACATCCATATGAATTTGGTTAGTTTTGCTAAGATTAGATTTTATTTCTTCTGTAATTCAAAACGATCTCGTTATTATTCGATAAAGTCGCGGTAAATTTCAAAAAAAAAAGTAATTTTGTAACCCAATCTCAATTGTAACCCATATGCAACTTAAAAATAATCAGTTATTCTCTTACACGCTTTCAAGAATAGGTTGGGTCAGACAGCGCCTCATGAGATGTTGTTTGATTTGCCCACAATATTGCATCAGCATCCTAGGCTTTCGGAGCGGGAAGTTTCTTTTTCAGGTGCAGGAATAGATGTTGTGGGTGAAAGAAGTCACTAATAACAAATCTCAGTCACACATGGTTTACATGTACATTATTTAAAAAAAGTTGCCATATTATAAGAATGGATAGGTCGCTTTGAGTGTTGAGAGCATCAACTCATGTTTTATTACTTTGATACTTAAAAAGGATGTCCCTGTCGATGAATTCAGGCCAATCTCTCTTCTCAATTGTGTGTTGAAATTATCACAAAAATTATTGCCAACAGATGATCATGATACTTTGAGCTACTCCTGGGTCCTGAATTCTCTGTCCTATGCCATGCTTTAAGATGGTCCCGCACCACATCCCTGTTTTCAACTGGCTTTGGAAATCCTGTTGTCAGAAAAATACAAGGTATTTGGTCGGTTATTGTTGGTCAATCGGTTGAATACCAGAGAGATGTTCCAGAGGAAAATGTTCTTTTTATAGGATTACACTTGTGTGTTGTGGTAATGAAGGTGTTACTGATATCAAAGATCACTTGTTCTTTCACTGTCATTTTGCCAAAATCTCTCAGAGATTTACCGCTATGCTCACTGACAAGCAAGGTTTGGATTGTATCCAACATCTAACAGACAGACTGCACAAACCTTTCTAAGGTTATTGTGTTAAGGCTATGGTCCATTTGAAAGACTAGGAATGCTTTTATCTTCTAGAAAAAGTCTCCAAACTAAGTGCGACCAGGAAGAGTTATGAGAATTTTGCTGCTTGGGTGGATAGTGTCTTTTAAGCTTTAGTTTAAGCTTTCTTTCCTCTTTTCCCTAGTACAAATCTCTTTGTACTTGTGTACTTGCTTAAACCTAAAATTAATTTAAAAAAATGCAGTACAATAGCACTGTTCTTCCTCTGAAAAGAAAAAAAACAGCAAAACCGCTTCAACGTGAGAGATGTATCATTGTTGTCTGGTTTTGAGGGTTCAAAGAGGTACCAAACCTGCACTAGTAAGTGCGTTGATGAACTAAAAATTTAGTATTTCTAAAAAAAAAGTACTAGTAGTTTTGAGATCTAGAATTGGGAGCTACAGTACATTTTTTTAGATTAGCTACAATACATGTTGAGATTGGAATTGTGAGGTAAACCTGATGCCCCATATTACAGACGACCATTCGTGTGTAAAAGATGCGTCTGCGGGCCTGCATGGCAGCGAGACGACCTTTGAAATAAACTAGTTGAATTTTAGCGCGGCGGCACGCCGTGCCCATTGTGAATATTTGTGTGGAACATTCAAAAATTTCGTGAAGATAAAAATTTCCTAAATTTTTGAATGTGCACAATTTTTTTTTTGTAGAAAGGCTGGAAATTTGGTAAATTTGGTAAAGTTTTGTATATTGTTTGCGGTTTTTTTTGTACCAAACGTATTTTTGGTGCAATTTTTTGTGTTAAAAGTGTGCGGTCACAGGCCATTCCCGTTGTGATTGGAAAATTTGAAATCCTTTTTTTTAAGCGGTAAAGTAGAAAAATATATGGAAAACTAATCAAATAAATGTTCAACAAAATGGGCACTTATTAGTTAGTGTGGAAGTTTAAAAATTTGTTAAACTTTAAAATTTCTTAAATTTGTAAATGTGTACTGTGGATTTTTTCGGTGCAACTTTTGGGGGGGAAGTCTAAAAACTTGTTATTTTTGAAGATTCTTGATATATTTTTTGTTTTTTTCTGCATAAAGTATTTTTTGATGCATCCTTTTTTTGTGGGAATTTTTAAAATTTGTTGAATTTGGATTTTTTTGTATTTTGTATGCAATATTTTGAACCGTGCATTAGAAGATATGAGTTCTATGAATTCCAGTATTTTCCTATATTTGTGAAATTTCTGGCAGGTGGGTCTCACACATTTTCAACAAAATGGACATTTATTAGTTCGTGTGGAAGTTTGAAAAAAATTTAAACTTTAAAATTTCTTAAATTTGTAAATGTGTACAATGGATTTTTTTTCCTGCAACTTTTGTGGGGGAAGTCTATTAACTTTTTAATTTTGAAGATTTTTGATATATTGTTTGCATTTTTTTTTTCACAAAGTATCTTTGGTGTATCCTTTTTTTGTGGGGATTTTGAAAATTTGTTGAATTTCAAATATTTTTGTATGATCGTTATTATTGCAATGTTGTTTTAGTGCAAAGCAAAAGAAAAGTAAAAAACAAAACAAAACAGATACGAAGATTTAATTTGAATGTATTTTTGCAACTCTATTGCAACAAACTGGAATTCAAAAAGGGAAATTATAGTTGTTTTGTAAGCTAAAATGTCGTGCAATTATTGTTGTAAATGTGTTAGCTGTAGTTTTTTTTTCTGAAAATGTTGGTATATATATTTTTTTTTTGGAATTACGGTTTAAAAGTTATGAATTTAAACAGGAATCTAGTTGTTTGATGATGCATGGAAATGTTTTAGCTGTCAAGATTTTGTTTTTTTTTTGAAAATTTTGGTATGTTATTTTTTTTTTTCAAGTTATGGTTTAAAAGATATGAATTTTACATTTTTTGAGTAATTTGTGCAATTGTTCTGACGCTGACAGAGAGGTCCCACATGTCAGGGGGTGGGCTGACGTCCCGTCGTGACGTCAGCACGCAGCGGAGACGCCGGAGCTGCGCCGCTCGCGGCCGGGCAGCGGCGAACTCGCGGGAGGCCGAGACTGCGCGGATCTGCAAGAGGAGATGGAGGCGAGCAGAGTGGGTGGCGCGGCGGACCAAATGGTCAGCGGATTCGCCGGCGGCGACCAATTCCGCGGCGACGGACGGCGAGGCGAACCACGGTGGTCTGGCGGCGAGTCTGGTTGTTCCGGGAAGCGATACTTCGCGAGGAGGGAGAGGACGAGGCGGCGAAGCTCGCTGTTGCCGTGGATTCGTCGGAAGAGGTGCGTGGTGGCCGCATGGCGCGTCGGCGGCGGCGCGGCGATTCCGTCGTCGCGCGGAGACGAAGGAGGGGAGGGGAAAGTTCTGGACGCTTTTGCAGAAAACACCTTGGATTTTGCCTTAATTTGATGTAGGTCCTTCTCTTCGTTAAAATGTGGGTTGCGGAGCTATTTATCGGCAGCGAGGGCCTTTTTTGCAAAAGCGTCACGGGAAGCGGCGTGGACCGTCCGATCAGAAAGCGACGGTGCGGATGAAAGAACTGTTGAACACTGTTGTTTACTGTAGTTGTATAGTACCACGATCGCTCTCCGGCCGAGAATCGGCTCGTCTTTCATATAGTTAGAGACTACGGTGCACCTGGTACGCGTATCACCCCGAAGCATTACATCATAGAATCGGACCCGTCCGGCCGGCCGTCCGTCAATTAATAATGAAAAAAGTCTAAAACAAACCTTGAACTTATAGTCAAAAGATAAATGGAATCTGAACTTTAAATCTCGAAAATTGGCACTCTGAACTTGTCAATCCCGGTCTATTCTAAGCCCTGTACAGGTTTGCCACGCCAGAAAAAAAACTCATAATTGCTGCTCTCACTGACAGCACAGACCCACTTATCATATCTATTTTCAATCTTTTTTTGCCCTTTTTCTCTTGCGACCGTTTCTCCGCTATCAACTCTGGCGGCTCGGCCACATCCGCGTTCCTACCAGGCTTAAGCAATTGATCAAATCGAATTAGGTACGTACCTAGCTAGCCTCTTGGAAAATCAATCGGGGGCATACCGCTGTGGTGATGGACGCCATGAGCCAGGCCTGTTCGAGCACGAAAGCGGTTCTTATTTTGCTGCTCATGTAGGCAGGAGGAGCGTGACTAGCATCATGTCGGCAAGGCGGGATCTAACCCGAGCAAAGTTTCCACTTGTGAGCTGGCTGCCAGAGTCACAGAAGGAATCGTCAGCGGCCCCTCGACGAGCAGCGCCGTGGTGGACGTCGTCCATGCGGGCAATCGAACTTCGCCGCCGGCTTCGCGGCGACACGTCACGCGCAGCGCTGGCCAACGCCAGGCTGCTCGCTGAGTCCCAGGCCGCTGCCTCGCCGCTGCGTTGACCACCGTGAAGGACCGGCCTGGCTCCAACCCGCTGGAAGAGACCATCGATTGGGGAAAACAAGCACCGATGGATATCTAGGAAGAGGATGAAGATGACATGTGGGGCTGAATTGTCAGTGAGAGAAGAAGGTCATCTCGGTTGGGATTGAAGTGTTCCTGGTGTGCCAAACATGTCTAGGGTCTAAAATAGACCGAGATTGACAAGTTCAGAGTGTCAATTTTTGAAATTCAAAGTTCAGGTTTCCATTTATTTTTGTCTACAAGTTCAAGATTTATTTCAGACTTTTTGCCATTAGTAATCCGCAACTGGAAACAAAAGCTGCAACGCGCCGGACGGATCACGAGGGCGTCGAGAGAAGAAAACACGGCACGGGTACAGGAAGGGTGATGCGAAGGGTAGCAATAATGGGGGATGGGCTGCGTGACAGGTAGAAGTCGCCGTCCTGCGCCGGGCGCCGTGCCGCTGCTGACCTCACCCGCCCTCACGCCTCGCGCCCCCGCACTGCCGCTACAAAACCGCCCGGCCCCCCACCCCACACCCGGCCGTCCGTCCCCGCGCTTTACCTCTCCCCCGTTCCTACCACTTCAAGATCCGATCCACTCACAGCGCCAGTGTGATCCCCCCGACGACGACGACGACAAGGGAGGCCAGCTCAGTTGCTCGCTTTCCCCGGAGCCCCACCGGCTATTACCGGCGAGACCAAGCGGCAGGGTGCTAGCCTGCTAGGAGTAGAACCGTAGAAGTAGAAACCGAGCAAGCAGCGAGTTGGCGAGGCAAAGCACGCGGTGGCTTCACCTCCACCTACCTAATCCATAGGCGGGGTACAGGAAAATGGGAGTAGCAGTAGCGTAGTACCACTGCGGTTCCTACAACCACCACCACCGCCGTGCCTGCAGGTCTCTATCTACCCAGTCCACCTGCGGCTTTCATTCACTCCCTGCGCTTCACCTCTTTCTCTCTCGCCTCGGTTCTCCTTTCTTCCCAGGTGAGACACGCTCTATCTTTTCCTTGCCGCGCAGTGGAGGGAGGCTCTTCGTTGCTTGGGTTGCCTTTTGCTGATCCGCTCATGTTCTTCTTGCTGTCGCAGGGAGGTGGCAGATCTGCGGTTACGTGATCCCCGACTCGAATCTTGATGATTTGGGGGCTCTTCTTCAACTGATTGCTGTCAGTTACTCTCTGCTTCCCCTACCTCTGCCTGGTATGCTCACTTACCTTACCTGCAAATATGTGCTTGGTTATATACTGCAGCGAGTTGATTCGATGGCTAGTTTGTCCTTCGATTTTGGGTAATGTGGGTTGACTCGATTCTCTGCAACTAGGGAGAGTGAATAGTTTAGCGGGTTTCTGTTGAGGTTTAATCCTGCATCGCACATTGCACCTTCTTCATCTCCCCTTTCTGGAGAGGTTATGCAATCTGTGGGCTAGTCTGGAAAGAGGGAAAACCTCACTGGAGCTTAGTTTTTTTTTTTTTGAGAACTAGTTCATGTTAAATTTGAGCTGCAGTTTATTTCTGTCTTTCCTATTCAGAGTCCGGCAGGATGATCCTTCAATCATCAAATAAATCCATCTATGCTATTTTCTTGTACGACTACAGTTTTACAGTTCTTTTGGGTCTTTGCTGGTAGTCAGACTTGCATGTTCACAGAGGCTCACATGATCTTTTTTTTCCTCTCGTTTAAATCACCCCTAAAAAGATTATTAAATGGAAATCTGTTCACTTTTTCTTGAGGGAAACGGGAAAGATGTTCCATTGTCGATTTAATACTTGTACCTTTGACTGAATTATTGAAGGCTGGCTAGACCCCGTGCGTTGTACTTGTGCATACTATTTTTTATGCAGAAGCTAGCAGCGTAGCACGGTTGCACTTATTTATGGATAGATTCAGGCCAACCTCCGCACTTGATGGTCCTTTTTCTTTGTTTTCTTTTTTGTATGCAAGATTGTTGACATATCCAATTAGAACATTATAATGTCAAATTGTTGAAGTCCCGACCAGCTGAGGACATATAGACACATCATAGAATAAATCCAGGATCCCTGGGAGACAAAATGATGTGACATCCACCGACAGATTCATGTCCCTTAACTAAGAGATAAGAACACATCACAGTATGCGTATAGCAGTACTGCGTGCTATTTTAATTGCTGACCACTAATCCAAGTAGTTTGTATTTTGGCTGGCAGAAATAAAAAATAGATAACGTGATAGCTTATCCTGCTTGTATTGAATTGAATTTCAGGATTTAAGGGATTGTAATCACTGAATCTTTATCTGCTGAAATTTTCAGGATATCTGACCGAATCAAGTTAATATATCCTGTTGTGTATACGCGGGATAATTTGAAAAGGCGTGCTTGTTATGTTAAATCATAAAATATGGCGACAAAAGGGCAGTTTGGTAGAGAAAGGAACTTGAAGACACATCAAGTCGTGAAGGACGACAAAGGGGAAATTGCCAACCAGAACAATTTGTACAAGTGCCAAAGGTCTCAGCAGCCAGTGGAAACATTGACGTAAAATTTGAAGATAGAATCAGAGTTGTGAAGAATGATAAGATTCGAAGGCAGCGAGAAACTCAGTATGTAGAAGAGGGTGCAGCCTTGAAAGCTCAAAACCATGGCCTGCACGAAGGCCACTGTTGTTGATGAACTTGTCAAGCATATGTCCAAAGTTCCTTCATATTTACAGCATAAAGAGACAGCCCACCATCTTCAGGACAAGGCACTGAATTTGGGGTTCTTGAGTGGGGCCTTCTTGCAAGGTGGTCTCACGAGCAAAAGCGTGACCTCACTAGCAGCCATGGGGCATCTCCATCTGATACCAGTAGATCTGTTCTGTTCTCTTCTCCATCCAATTCTTCCGCAAGCCCCAGCAGCAAATCTCTTGATAGCAATCAATCTCCTCCACTGAATGACCATCAGCATCATTCTATGAGGTCTCATCAAAGTAGTCCTGTGGATAAACACCATGAGAAGACCTATTCACCTAGCCCGAATTCCGCAGTACTGAGCTTGTTGCCAGGTCATGGCAAGTATCCGTCAGCAGAGAACAATGGTAACTATGGTGGCTTAAATCTCAGCAAGTTGTGTCTACCCTCAGACTCTATGCTCGCTGCCTCTGGGAGTTGCACCCACATGAAATGGTTGATGACGAAGATGCCACGAGGAAGATAGAGGATGTTGTTCATCACTGTTCACGCAGGCTTTTTACAGATGATGATAACATTGGGCGAAATTTCTTCACATCCCATAACAATGATTCCGTGCAATGACCCCCAACAGAGCATGTCATCAGTGGTCTAATATCTAGTGCTGTGATGGAAACAGAAAGAAGTGGGAATAGGTCACCTGTTGGTTTCTTGGAGGATATTGGTCAATACCCTGAATTTCCTCGAATTCCACATTCTTGTCCACTCCCCATCATGGATTCAGCTGAAGAGCCTGCCACCAGTAGCACTGCAGCTAGAGTTGATTTTGGTAGTGTAGCTGTAACAAGAGGTGAAAACTGTAACCAACACAAATCTGCCATCAGTGTCGCTAAGAATCCCCAAAATTAGCTCAAAGTTTTGTGATATGGATGTGTTGCCTGATCGTCATCTTGTTTCTGGGCTGAATAGAGTGAGCCGATGCTCTAGCCTGAAGGAAGCACCATCTCCTCGACGGCCTGACGCTTCTGTGGATAAGATTAACGAGGACAAACGATCAAGCAGCAAAGGCAGGCGCAGCCCATTGAGGAGAATGTTAGATCCATTGTTAAAGTCTAGGCAAACGTCCACTTCTGTGCCAGTTCAACCTTCATTTGTTCCAAAGTGTCATCTGCAAGCAATACCAATAAGCAATCTCTTAACTTGGAAGGATCTGGGTCAAAAATGTTCAGCGTCGGTCAGTTGATGCAGTAGTCAATTCAAATAACCATGCTGAAGCAAACATAAACCAGCCTCCTCGTGTGTTATGAACAGTGAAAGGTACCTCCTGCAACAAAGGGATTCAAGAACAACAAGGCAAGCGCTTCTGCAGCTAGCATGGAAAAATGGTTACCTCTATTCATGCTTTCTTTTGGTGATTCTGATATCCTGGCGGCCACGTGAGAAGAAAGGGCATCTCTGATAAGGATGATCTAGAAGGTGCATATACTTTATTCACTGTTGAAGAACCAAAGAAAAAAAGTGGAGCTTGGATCACTGCAGGTAATAAGAACAAGAAACATCAACTGGTATCAGTATTATTGGGGAATTGAGGATCTCACGCCGAAAATCAAGTGCTTCCACACAAAAGATTTTCATGTGCGCAGGGAATTTGTGCTGGTTGGTTCTGAACTGCTACCAGTACCTGCAGAATCAGGTGATTCACACACGTTAGCAGAGAGATTGGGGCTTTTATCAGCACAGTGCCTCAGATAGCAGAAACTCGTCATCAATCATCTTCACAGATTCAAGCCGAACTAGTTCCGCAACAACTGGCTGCTCTTGCCCTCCTCTGGGAAACTTCCACCCTAACATGGCAAATACTAATTCTGCTCCAGCCAGTGTCATTGCCATACTACCTAATGGTTTTCACGGTGCATCAACTTCTGGGCAACCTTTACCTCTGATGGAGAGGTGGAGATCAGGAGCATCATGTGACTGTGGCGGGTGGGATGAAGGTTGCATGTTGAGTGTCCTACCAACAACACCAAAGAAAACAAAGGTTGTAAATTATTCAGGAGAACCTTACACAGGATGGCAGTCATCGATTCGACTTGCTCACTCAGGTGTGTGCTACTTCCCACTGTTGCTTGCTTCCAGGACATATATCTATCAGTCAAGACAGAACGAATCAACTGAAGCTTAATGTAATCTTTAATTTTTTTGCAGGGTCGATCGCGGGAAGATAGGCATGCCTTCAGTATGGTTTCGTTTAAAGAAGGGTTGTATGCAGTCGAATTCAGTTCATCCATTGCTTTACTTCAGGCTTTTGCGATGTGTATAGTCATGCTTCACGGCAGGTGCCCTGTCAGGACACAGGGCGATATGCCTGCGTCGCAAGAACACACACTCCTTGCAGATCGTAAGCTCAAGGCTATGGCAGCCAGCCAAGGCAGAGCTCGGGCCAGCTATGTGCCGCACCAGCCGCCTCTATCTCCTGTAGGGCGAGCTTAGCTTTTCGCGATAAAATGTATGTTTTTTCTTTTCTTTTGCCCTTGTCCTGTAATCTGAGTAGTGCTGTTGGGCCAATATATAATGGTCCTTGTGCGATTCACACATCGCCAAGTAATGGATCCTGTGTAAATGGCTTTAGGGGTAGCTAGGTGGTTGTACATGTAAATGGTGACTATGTGATGCTGCTGCAAGGCTCATCTCAGTGCTTATTACCCCTTTTATATGCTCTATTCCGTGTGACTGTGGCAGTCATTTCCATGCAGAAACACTGTAATTTACTACATTTCCTCTAGAGAAATGGTGTTCGCCGCTCTGTTAATACTTTGTGGTTGCGTCAATTGTCAACACTTCTTAGTACATTCAGCTTCCTAGTACATTCAGACATCGTGTGACAGTCAATACCATGCAGAAACGGTACCTTGTTTACAATTTTCTCTACAGAAATGTTGTTGGCTGCAGTTCCATCTAGCTCTGCTCTTGTTTGTCAAGTGTCAACACTTCATGGTACATTCACCTGAACTGAAGCCACTGTGGCGACATATAGGTTCTTCAGAACACTCCAGCTGACCAATTCATGTTAATGTCTATCACTATGTGACCAAGCAGAATCGGGAGTTTCTTTCAACTTTACATTGACGGAGCGTCATTAAGCTCATTACAATACATCCGCTATAATTAGATGAGTATACATACATCTAGTCCGAATCGCTACTGGCTACTAGCTCACTCCTGACCCCAATTTCTAGCTGAGGTTTTTTATCCACACCTCGAAAAAGAAAAAAGAAAATTCCCACTCGAAACAATATTTACAAGATCTTACCGAGAGTAGTTTATGGCGATCAGCTCTACATCTCGTAATAACAATGTATGTACTATGCGTGATCATCTCGCGATTAGCGGTTCTGACGATTCGTCCAAGTTGACAGCGGCCACCTGCGAGGGCCCAACGCGTACGGCGACGACGGCCGGTATCCTCAACGGCGGCGGCCTGGGGGCCTTGACGACGACGGCGACATCCTGATGCTGTGCCTCCTTGCCCTCCCTGAGGTCGCTGGGCGGTAGGAAGCAGTCCATCGACAGCCCCCAGATGTTGAAGTCCACCTCCTCGATGCTCCACGTCTCCTCCATGCGCGTCCTGGTGTTGCCGTCCTGGGTGTCCCCGAACCGCACGAGCGAGACGGCGGTGCGGCCCTCGTGGGCGATGTTGACGCCGTCGACGGCGCGGTAGTCCCCCAGGCGCGACTCCATGGTGGTCTCCCAGAAGACGCTGCCCTGGCCGGCGGCCTTGATCTGGAGCAGGTGGGAGTCCTCCAGCTGCACCAGCAGGCCCGTGCGCTGGCTGAAGTAGCCCCACACGGTGTGGCGGATGATCTCCACGCTGCTGCTGTTGCGCGCGCGCAGGGAGGAGGCCTCCGCCTCCACCTTGAGCACGAAGCAGTCCTCGCCGTCGATGGAGCGCTCGCCGATGCACACCGAGTCCTCCGCGAACAGGCTCGCCGTCAGCATCGGGTCCAGGCCCTGCAGGAACGATCATTCGGAGAAATAAACGTCAGCTTCACGTCATGATCCGTGCATGTGTGAACTAACGGTGTGGACTCGAGCTAAGAGTTGACTGCACGGTCAAAATTAACGATAGAGCGCACTCGGAGGGCAAAGCGAGATTAGGTTTTTTCGCGGTGAGGTTAGTAGTTGGTGTAGCGCGATTACGGGGGAGAGTTGGCCTTTTTTTTTGGGTGGAGAAGAAGGAAATTGCGCGGCAGCACCAACCGATTTTGATGACGGCCGGGGTGATGATGTCCGTCCATGTGGTGTGTCCGCGCACATGGGCGCACGTTGGTTGGGCTGGCCCCCTAATCGCGCCGCATCTTAATCGAGCGTTAATCTATCTATCTGCAGCCACGCCCTTGGTCATCGACAGGATACCGCCACGGCAATGATGAATGCATGAAACCCGAATCTACGTACCGGCGAGATACCTGGATCATGCATGATTAGCACGCGATCAATCATGGTGGTGTTGTACCCGGCGTACGGCTGGCTTTGGTCTGAATTTTACCACTGTTCTCAGTGTACCGTAGCGTTGGTAATGTCCATGTTTTTTTTTTGAAACGGAATTGGTAATGTGCCATGTTAAGTTAAGAAGACTATAAGGAATAGTACCAAACTACCAACAGGGGGCAACCACTAGTTAGGGCTCATTTGGTAACTGCAATCCCGGGAGGATCCCGGCCTTTTCCCGGGGAGAATTTTCCCCTAGTCCGGAGGTCGGGAATAAAATCCCGGGATTTTACACATATTTCTTCAGATTCCCGGCCGGGATTATTTTCCCTGGGTCTTTCTCCCCCTGCAACCAAATGAGCCCTTAAGAGCCGCCGATGGCACCAATGTTCGTACGTGTACGTCCGACCACTAGCCTCGCATCAGCCCAGGCAAGAGCTCATCTTTTTTCTTTTCTTTCAGAGTCCTAGCTACGCTCGTCTGTCTGTAGGTTGTTGCGTTAAGCTTAACTAAGCGCTGTCCTAGCTAAGCTAAGCTAAGCTATGTGGGAAGAGTTCATTGTGTTGTTCAGTAAACATGCTACGCGACCACGCATACTGAACGGAAGTTCTAGCTGCTGATCGCCTTACGATTACGATGTGATGTACGTTACGTACGTACGGGGAGTACCAAAAAACACGTTCACGGTACAGGCCGGGCGGCAATCTAGCTAGGGGTAACGTATACGTTGTGCACGTACGTACAGTAAAAAGCACAGTACGCACCTGGAGCGACCGTCGGAGCGGGCGCGGCGGGCCACGGGAGGCGTGGGACTGCTGCCACGGCGTCTGCCGCCAGGCCACCTTGCCGTCGCTGCCGGCGCTGATCTTGCACCCGGACACCACCAGCTCCAGGCACCACAGCTCCGGCTTCTTCTGCCACAGCACGAACCCGCCGATCTCGCCCCCGGCACCGCCGCCTTTCCCGCCCTTCTTCCCGCCGCGGTGGCCGCCGCCATTGCCACCGGCGTCGCCGTCGTTGGTGTTGAGCTCCGCCGCCGTCATCCGCACCTTCCCCATCGCGTACATGCTCGTTACCTTGTTCAGAGCCCACTCGCCGCCCGACGCCGCGATGTACTGCTGCACTATGTACTTGGCCGACGACGATTCCTGCCAATCCAATCACACGTTGTTAGAACCAACCAATCTGGTAATTTAAAGCCTCGAGAGGAAAAAACATCGATCGATGAGGACGTACGATGGGATCGCCCTTGAGCTGCTCGCACAGGACGGAGGACGGCGACTGCTTGGCGTGGCTGACGGGCAGCGGGATGAGTGGCGCGCCGATGACGCCGAGCATGAGCTGCAGCTCGCCGCGGCTCATCGAGCAGGGCTCGCCGGCGCCGGAGCGGTCCGCCGCGGCGCCGTGCGATCGCATCCACGCCTTGACGCCGGTGCAGCTGAACTTGGAGCCGCGGGAGCCGGCGCCGCCGGAGAACATCTCCTCGGGGATGGGCACCTCCAGCACCGTGTCCAGCGCGTCATCCCGCTCCAGGTTCGGGCACAATTTCCTCATGGGAATCGAGCTTGACAGAGGGGCGCTCTCCCACAGCGCAATCCTCGAGCTCGCTCTGCTTCTGCTTCCTCGATGCGGTGCGATGCGCCGTGTAGCTCTGCCTCTGTACGCCCAAGTGTTGATTAGCTAGAGCGCAATAAGGAACGGAAGCCTCTCCGTTTTGTTTGGGGTTATGCGCCTCCCCTCCCTCGGTCTCGGTGGTCTTGTACCGGTTTTTCGTGGGAGCTGGCAGCTGGGCCCCCGCCCCGGATTTGCTTGCCATTTTCATTATCTTTTGCCAAAAGCTTGGTCGTGGCCGCACGCACAGGGCTATCTTGTTTAACGATTTCTTTTTCTAGATTTTCCTTTTGCGTCAACGAAATTATACATTTCCCTTTTCGATTTCCAACCTCGCCCGCTTCGGTCCAGTGTTCCCACAGACATAGATAGCACACTTCCTTGGGGAACGCGCATGTCGTAGACTTTCTTCTGGTTTGATTCTTCGAAAACCAGATTTTTCCAAACACTCCGACCTGGTATGTTTTACTTTGCCAACCATGGCGGAAGTATTCGTACTTGTGTAGATATAGTGAAGAGCCATAGCTCAGGGCAGACCGCCAGATTCCCGTTTCAGAAGAAAAATACAGTATTTCAGAGCAGACCAAGTATATCCACTGTCAATTCGATATGGCAACTTGCGTGTAAGCGGATCATGCTTCTACCCTTGTATGGCTCAGCTTGAGGTTACGGATTCAATGCCCAATCCGCAGGATCACAAAGCAAGCAGAAGCAAGCAAGCGATCATCCTCCCTAACGGTTTCTTCCCCGCTCAACCATGGCCATTCGCCATCGCGCGCACTGTGCCACTGCCCGAGTACGCTACGATCGAGTGGCTAGCTAGACCTCTGAACTGCACAAGCTGTTCCTTCCCGGTTTCCTCCACCCACCGCGATCAGCCTGTCGATCATCCCCAATAATCACGGCCGAGTCCCTTTCCATAACTGGTAGCCTGCCTACGTGACCAGTACCATATACCAGCTTCGAAAAAGGTTTAATGGAGCTACTAGTAAGCACGACTAGGATCGATTAGGACTCTATTTGACACTCCAATCGTCTTGCGGGACCTGGCTGGTAGTTAAGGTTGCCCCCAATGATGATGATCCACGCTTGGCGATTCGCGTGTGATCGTCGATCACACGGACGGACGGATGATGCGACGGAGTTTCCACCGCGCCGGTGGTTGGACGGCTGGCCTCGGGCGCCATTCGCGGCGCGGCGCGGGACAGCTAGGGTGTGCCAGTATAGTACTGGCAGTATCTCCATCGCCCGAGCTGGGTTGAATATTGTATTGGCGTTCGTGTGGGCTGGAGATCTTGTCTCTTCCGACGTGCCAACCAGGTTCTTCTTGCTGCTGCCGCGAGCTGCCAACGGCCATGGCCAGCACCACTCTGTCGCTGTCATCGACTCAACAGCGACACAGGTGCTCGACATGGGAGGAAGGGGAAGATCCACGGATCAATCAAGGCGTCAAACCCAAGCATCTCTCATCATTTAGCTGCGCGATTCGATTTGATCCGGCCGCACGCACACCATGCCGCCTATATTTTCTAATCGGATCGCGGGATCCCAATCATCATCAGCGAATCGATGATTGATTAGCACGACCTAGATTTTACACGCACACGTAGTCGTAGTGTAGCGGATAAGGGATGTGCAAGGATTGACAGAGCATTACGGAAAGTAATTTAGTAGTGGGTCTAACTTAATTACGCAGCTTGTGTGAGTGCCGAGCCACGTAACACGTTGCCGCCTGATTACGGGCCGGCCGGCCGTCCCCTCTTTGCGTACGTACGTGATGCCGCCATTGCCGCCGGCGGCCACTTTCACGACCGGTGAGCCTGGTTTGCTGGTGGCGTCGTCGGTTGCTGCTCGCTATAGGGATGGGGACACTGTTTGTCCGACGTGATATCCCCACCAACCTGACAAGGCCGGCGATCGGAGTCCGGCCGGTGAGCGGCCTGCGCCTTTCACGCTATAAAACTCGAGTTCTAATCAATTTAGCCGGCCACTGTTCGCTAATTTGGCGCCACGGTCCGACACCGCTATCCTTGTCTGACGATGACCACGTACACCCTGCTCTTACTGCTACTGCTCTCTTTAGTATACGTACCTGTGGTGGTTCCGTTGATCACGTCTGGTAGCTTGAAAATCAGCCTCTTTGCATGCACGTTACCGACAATGCACCCTTCGATTCAGACATGTCAATGATCGATGCCAAGGAACTCGAGATTTTTATTTCTCGTCTTGGGGAAAAAAGTCAAGAGGAGTTTGTTTTTGAACCGAGGGAGTTAGGCGGGTCGCAGGAGACCGGATCCATGGCATGAGAAGCTGTAAAAGGTCAATGAGAAAACAACCTTTTTTTATTTTTTGCGGGAGACACAAAGTCAAGATCCAGAGTAAAGGGGGCGGATCGGGTCTACGCAAGAGAACAAGAACACTCGAGCTAGCATCCACCCAATTTAGCATGTTACTTGCATCAATCGGTCCCAAGCTTGTAGTAGCACTGCAACAGCAAGTAGGCAGGGAGGCTCCTCGTAGTAGTAGGTCTAGTAGTCCATGGTGCCAGTCCACATCGGTCAGTTGCCCAAGAGACGTCGGTATAGAGCGTTTTTTCGCCGCACTGTCCTGGCCTGGTGCGCATAACCAACCAACCTCGGCCTCCCGTCTCGACTCGCACGTTAGTTTTGCCCGGCCGGTTGGTGCGCAGGCCGGCGGCCGAGTGCTGCATGCGGCCATGGATGAGGCGTGCTGGCCGATGACTTGCTTTTTCAGTTGTATAAAGCGATGACATCTTCGTCTTCACCTATAGCTAGCTAGTGCGCGAGCTCGATCGAACGGGAGACTGACGACGACGTTTGTTTCGTCATCGCCATCTGCAAGCGAAACGATCGAGCTGGGAATGCACTCAGAGCATCTCCACCGTCCCCACTTTAGAAGTTGGGGCATGCTCAAGCACGCCGTCCGACAGCGGGGCTCGGCAGAACGGTCGGTTATGAAACATAATGGCTTCCGCGCCGGTGCACTAGACGGATTCACCTCTTTCCACGCACTGCCGTGTTGCCTGCCAATGCGTCACACAGGTATTGATGTCGGTGACGTATCGCCCGCTTCGACTGCGCGCCCCTCCTTTATAGTGTGGCGCCTGATCATCTGTCGGCCATTATACCCCCTCCAATTAGATCTCCTTGGCATCCGCTCCGGCTTCCTTCTCCCTCTGTCCCTCCCAAATGGCGCAGAACGATGAGGTCGGACTATCGATCAGCAACACCTACCAGGCCCACAGACTCGTCGTCGATGAGGCAGGCCTGTTCAAACGGGACGATCTTTACGTACTGGTGGACTACCCCCCTGCTGAAGGGGTGGCGGCTGAACCCCGCTGGCCACCCGTGCCACCGCTGCCCAGCTGGAGGGCGTGCTTGCCTGGGCGCGCCAGCATGTCGCGGAGCCGTTGCCCCGGCCGAGCCGCCTCGCCAGGTCGCACCACGGCGCGCTACTCCTCTCTGCGCTAACAAGGAGGAACCCTGAGAGCAAGGGGCGCTGGAAACTCCCCGCTATCAGGAAGAGCCGAAAGTAAGCGCCCCAATGTTGGCGCCGTCAAGGAGGAGCCCCAACCCTAGCTGGTGGGCGATCGCCCCCTCCCCCGATTAGCGTTTACCGTCGCCTCAACGGGACATCGGCGGCGACCGGGACGCGCTTGGCTTCACCACGACCCTCCTCTGTTCCACCTACGACCCGTCGCCGCGCCACCCGCTCGACCCGCGGACACCCCGGCCTTTACATAGCGTTGCACGCGTCGATGGAGCGGGAGGGGCGCATGCCGAGGCGCAGCAGTATCCACCTACCGTCATGAAGTCGGAGCTCATCGACGGCGTCGTGGAGCAGGAGGAGGCAGGGCCGTCACAGCAGCCGGAACCCTATGACGACAGCGTCATCTGCATCTCCAACGATGACTAGAGACCGCCTAGGGTTTTGTTTAAACAAATTTATTTCAATTTGTGTAAAAAGAAGACGAATTTTGAATGAAATTTGCAGATTTTGCTAATTTTCGCCAAGTTAAATTTTTGCCGCATTTTAGTTTGGGGTGTCGGTGTGGGTAGCACTCAAGAATTGGCCGGACAAGTATCCGTCACCACCAAAAAGGACATATTTCTAGGAGTGCCGGTGTCGACGCTCTAAGCGAGTAGTAACAACTAACAACTAACAAGTGAAACATGTCGCATGCGACCATGCATGTAAGATGCAACCAAATCGCCATGGAAAAAGGGTACGAGTTCACGATATAGCTAGGTAGCTAGCTATATCTCTCATGTGCAATCGGCTGCACAATCTGCGCCGGGGATTTAGTCCGGAAAGTGATGCCCCGCCGAAAATAAATGTCGAACGTGCCGCAAATCGCTACTCCCCTGATCACTCGGCCGAAATTATTGTCTACAGTAGGAGACGGCAGTGCGATGACTTTCCGTATGCATGATCCCTAGCTAGCTATACGCTAGGTTAAATCTGCCGTGTGAAAGTACCATCTCGGCGAAAAGGTAAACGTACGTTCATATGTTGGTCCTTGCTTGTCGGGGAAAAGCCTCTCCTCCTTAATCCTTCATGGTGGTGGAGCCGGGCGGCCGCTCATGAGGGCCGGACACCGGAATTAGCATGGCCAAATCAGCTTGTTTTCTGATGTCTTTGTGATGGTTTATTTGTTAGCTCACTTTAATTATGAAATCTAGGACTTGCTAGATGTCGCATGATGCTCCCCAGCTAGTGCTTGTAACTTTGAAATGTTTCTTTGGAGCTTAAGACATGGTGGGAGTAGTTGAATCCGTAGAGTGTGGTCGAATCAAACATTCTTTGACCGGATATTAGTGCCTATGTGGTTTAGTGAAAGGTCCGATACATAGACATAGTGGTGTGTACTATATCAATTGGAAATTGCTGCAATAGACTTTTGGAAAACAATTGGATCTTGCAAGTCTACCGTAGATAACTGTACTGTTGTTCTTTTTATAGAGAGAAGACATTTACACTGTATTCTTTTTCTCCGAACAAGATAACAGGCAAAGACAGGCTAGGCTTTGCTGGTTGACATCCCACAAAAGAATAATGCTATTTCTTAGTTCCATTTTGAACTTTTCTTCTGTTACCGACAGAAATGTGATACACGACATGGTTTGGTATTGACATACACGACATGGTGTTTCCAAAGATGACGGGATAGAATCAAGGGGGCGATCGCTAAATGTGTTGGGTGAATCCGAACATTCTTAACAAAGCTCTGCCCGTGATTCTCTTTGAAGATTCCGTTGATACTGACGAGAGCGGACAAGTACAGCTAGAGTTTCGACAAGGGTATTTGCTTAATTTGTTTTTTCTTACGGCACTGCCGTGTGTCTCTGGTGAGGTGTCCGTGCTTCCCGATTGGCAGTAGACAAAAAATAATGCCATGGGAAAGGAGCATGGCATGTACACTCTGTTCGGGTTTGTCGATGCAAAGCGTAGCAGCCAACGTGCACGTATCGTTCGGGTTTCCTTCCTTGGAATGTCCACTTTGCTGTAGGAGTTGTCTTCTGATTCCTTGGGGTTCCTGCTATGCGATGGTCTGTGAGAATAGAGTTTGCTGAACTCAAAACTACACTGCAAGATCGGGGGCTTCTTGGCCAAACAAAGTGTTCTTGTTCAAGCTGTTAGGCATGTGGGGTTAATGCTTTGATTTGCTTCGGTTGGTGTTGGTAATGCCGAACGTGCAGAGACGATTGACAAGGATTCAACTCCGGATGGAGACACTGGTCAGCAATGAAGACGGGGTCCTGGCTATGTTTTGATTGCTGTCCAAGACGAAGCTCTACCAACTTTTTGGTTATGGTCAAATTCCTACTACCTCCGATCCGAAATAAACGTCGTGCGTACTAGTTGAACTGGCCACGATGTTTTCTTCCGACAGTTTTATCGGATCAGAGGGAGTACCTTTTTATCTGCAGGATTGTTACCGTATTTCTGGCATGTAAAACGTTCATGCCATCTTGTCCCACTCTGTATTTAACTTTTCAGCCAAACATGCACGTTCAAGTTATATTTGGGCGAGCAAATCTTGCAAAAAATTTGGCTCGACACTTCTGACACAAACACACGTGTGCACTTAAATTTAGCCGGTTGCTCCATTTTCAGTTGACATTGAGATTCGCTTATACAAAATTACAAATATCGAGAACCTTGCAAGATGCGACATTCCTTTGAACTCCGAGAACAAATAGTACATGTTTATTCACAAGATAAACAAATTGTTACAACATAGTGAACGTTTTTTATGGATTTGTATGAAAAAATGTGTAACGTGATATGCGATTCTTAGTTGACCGATACAAATACTACATTTCTTGCACTATATGAAAAACTATGTAACATAGTGATTTTTATCTATTTTTTTTTGTAGAATCGACTACGAATTAGTTAACTCTCAATTGACTCCAAGGTAGACGTGTGTACTCCCCATCGGATTGTGGCAATAAAATAGCAGGGCCCCATCTGTTTTCGAACAAAAAATAGTTCAGGTGGTGAAGAAGAAAATGTTTAGTTAACATTCTGAATTTCTGATAGACGTCAGAATAAGCCTTCTAGCATGACAGAAGGAGTAATACATGATTAGCATCATATGTTGATTTGGTATTACGGATCTAAAATTATTTTGAGATATACATACTTAATGTAATTGACAGACATCCATATTACTTCACGATGCAATATGCATCATCTTCCAAAATTATGGCACAAGGGAGATTGGACCACTCTGTCTTTTTTGTAGGGGATGGACATGGACCCCACTGTCTAAAAATCAATGAAAATGCCCCAGCAGCCCGCGTTGGTTGGAGATGGTTTTGGCAGGCTTGAGTCCTTTGGGCTTTGGTCCTTTGTTTAGGAGAAGTCCTTTTGTCATGGACGAGCAAGAGGTTCTTATGACCAGGCCCATCGACAACAAAAGAAAAAAAACAGGCCCATCAATTAGTTACTGAAGGAAGGAATAAAGATTTCTCATTCCCGAGTCCCCGAGCTCCCTCAGTTTGAAAAAAAAAAACAATATTTAGATGTTTCAAAAAAAGTGGAAAAAATCAGGCAAGCGCTACGCGTCAGCCGGCTGTAGCTACACCCGGTCTGATTGCCGTCCGACACGTAGATGCGAGACGTTGCTTTTAATGCGCGGGAGGTCGATTTGCGAGACGTGCGCTGCTGCTTTTCTTACTCCTGCTGTCCTGCAAACAGACGATGCGTGACCCAGCTCGGTGCATGCTCCTGCCTCCTCACATGTGTGGCAGTTTCTAGCATAGCTTGTTCGACAGTGCATGGAACTACACTACAAATACAGAGTAATGTAAATAGAAATGCTACTGCAATATTTTTCTCTAGTCAATGTAGCATTTAAAAAAATGTACTTACTTTTCTAACATTTTTTAATCTGTAAAAATTGTAACGTGTAGCCAAAACATGTTGTAGCATTTTGGACACGGCCATGTAGCAAAAATTAATAACATATGCAACAAATCCTAATTTGATTGTAGCAAAAGGTCTGTAAAGTGTGTCATTGTTACAACAATAAAAGTCAACACATCCAACATTTATGACCAACTCATCCAACATTGCAAAAACACATATGTAACTTTGGAGAAACTCTTTGTAACATACACTAAGAAAAATTACAACATTTCATTCGAGGTTACACAACAAAAAATACTAACGTATGTAGCAAATGGCAGGGCTGAATGCAACATCAAAAATTGTAACTGACCTCCACAGTTTATTCGGGCATACTTAACAAAAAAAAAGACAAACGGTATTTCGTGTGCTAGGCTGCTAGATAGCTAAAGAGAAAGACCGCGCGCAACAGCTTGCTACTATTCCGTAGTACCTAAGAGAGAGCGAGAGAGCGTAGCACCTAGCTAGCTGAAAAAGAGAGAGCGCCCGTGCTGGCAAAAAGCGCGCGTTGGTATGGGTGGACATGGTTTGATGGGAGGTGCGCGTGACTTGAAGAACCGACTAATGCACCCTTGAATCGGACGACACACGCGACGCACGCAACCGGCTGTAGCTACAGCCGGCTGACAATAAGCGTTTTCCAAAAAATCATTACTGTTCTCAATGATGTATTCTACATCATGCAAACATCACAATGCGATTTTTTTTTGCATTTTAAGCTACACAAAAAAGAGAAAATGTACATATATATGAGTATGGTTGTTTTTATTTTTTTTATTTTTGTGTAGCCCCTAATACAAAAGGTTTTGCATTGTGATTTTGGATGCTTATAGTATGCATCCTTGAGAACATGCTGGATTTGTTACAGACAATCCAAAAGTTTTAAATATTTTTGAATCTTTTCAAACAAAGCACTAGCTCGGGAATCAAAGTGACTTTTTGGTGGAAGAATGCCTCTAGTATATGGTAATCTATTTTGCCTAGCAGGAATAGATACTTCTATTATGGATACACACATTTTAAAATGTATAAATTATTCAGAAGAATTAGGTGTACATCGGAATATTTATGTTTGTACAAAGTTTCGTAAAAAATATAAATTTTTGTGCCTAGAGATAAGACACAAAAAATGGCTTGTAAGAAGTCATTTGTCTTTTTACACAGAACACAAAGAGTGTTTTTTCGCAAAATTTTGTGTGCCACCATAAATGTTAGCGTATACACTTGATTGTTTTACATTTTAAAATGGTTTGAAAATACGTTTCCTACAATAGGACTAGATACTCACATGAGTCAAAACATCGTGTCTAATAAAATTAGCATACTTCTTCGAATACTATTCTAAGTCTTGTATAATTTGTCCACAGTTGGAGCAAATTTCATGAAAGATCCAAAAAGAGTGTGCCCGACAGAATTGCGCAAACCACGCAGGTTTTGCGCAAACCACTTACTTTAAGGGTTTGTTGCACAAAACACTACCTATTGAGGTAATATGTTGTAGCTATATCTAATTTAATTGTTATCTTTGACAAGTGGGTATCGCTTGTAAGTGCCAGGTAGCAAACAAAACCAGCCACGTCAGCCAGCAGGTTCAAACAAAAAAGGGTGAAACAACTAGGGTAGAATTAACCAGACAATTAGCATGTGAACCGGCTTATGTTTGGGAATGCAACGAGGTGTAGGATCCTGCAACTGACTAATTGTAACTTAGTTGTTTCAATGTTTTTTCTTGTCTTGACCCGCTCGTTGACATGGCCGTTTTTGTTTACCATATGGGTACTTACAAACGGGACCTACATGTCAGCAATCATGTTAATAAATATAAACGTTATATTAGACCTAGCTGCAACAGATTATCTAATATGTGCTGTTTTGCGCAAAACCCCCGTAAAAATAAGTGTTTTGCCCCAAAACAGCACCAATAGGTGGTGGATTGTGTAATTCCCTCCATCTACAACTATTGATGCATATATCCATCATCATTTTGATGCAATGGTCGGACCTCATCCTCCTTTCAAAGTAAAAAAGGAATTACTTTACTAGTGCCCGGGTACCTGCAACAACATATCTCTATGATCCAGGAAATATCTAATCTGGTGAGGTATATGCGAACGTGACTCAGGCAGAGGACAAGACTGTGAACTTGTGAATCGAACGACGACATCCTCACAATTCTTTCCCCAATCCACACACTTGTCTCCCGCCCTCTCTCGAGCCACACAAAACGCAGCCCGGAACCAATGGATCGACAAAACAAGAAGCCGCCACCACGGTGCGCACCAACAGCAATCAGTCCGGCAGCAGCAGCAAAGTAATGGCCGCCGCGACCACCACCACCTCCCGCCCGCTTCTGATCTCCCGCCAGCAGGCGGCGGCCAGCTTCCTCCAATGCGGCCTCGCCAGGAGGCCCGGAAGCGGCCTCTTCACCGGCCAGGCTTCGGCGTCGTCTCCGAGCGTGAGGTGCATGGCGGTCGTGGACGCGGCCTCGGCGCCGGTAGCGAAGCCTAGAACAAGGAGCAGCTACGACATCATCACCCTGACGACTTGGCTGCTGAAGCAGGAGCAGGCCGGGGTCATCGACGGCGAGATGACCATCGTGCTGGCCAGCATCGCCACGGCGTGCAAGCAGATTGGCTCGCTGGTGCAGCGCGCGCCCATATCCAACCTCACCGGCGTCCAGGGCGCCACCAACGTGCAGGGCGAGGACCAGAAGAAGCTCGACGTCATCTCCAACGAGGTATGTTTGTACGAATGGAGTAGCTACTACCCGTAAGCAAATTAACCAAAAGAAACCCCAAACCGATGTACTGTACGCACGCGCGCGCGCAGGTGTTCTCGAACTGCCTGAGGTCGAGCGGGCGCACCGGCGTGATCGCGTCGGAGGAGGAGGACGTGCCGGTGGCGGTGAAGGAGAGCTACTCGGGCAACTACATCGTGGTGTTCGACCCGCTTGACGGCTCCTCCAACATCGACGCTGCCGTCTCCACCGGCTCCATCTTCGGCATCTACAGTCCCGCCGACGAGTGCCTCGCCGGCATTGGCGAGAACACAACCGTACATACCACTTGAATTAATATCGTTCTAGCTCTTCCGCACAGCTCGCTCGTGCGCTAACAGAAGCTCGTGCGTGCAGCTTGACGAGGTGACGCAGATGTGCGTGGTGAACGTGTGCCAGCCGGGGACCAACCTGCTGGCCGCCGGCTACTGCATGTACTCGAGCTCCATCATCTTCGTGCTCACCATCGGCACCGGGGTGTACGTGTTCACGCTGGACCCGATGTACGGCGAGTTCGTGTTGACGCAGGAGAAGGTGCAGATCCCCAAGTCCGGCAAGATCTACTCCTTCAACGAGGGCAACTACGCGCTCTGGGACGACAAGCTCAAGAAGTACATGGACAGCCTCAAGGAACCCGGCACCTCCGGCAAGCCCTACTCCGCGCGCTACATCGGCAGCCTCGTCGGCGACTTCCACCGCACCATGCTCTACGGTGGCATCTACGGCTATCCCAGGGACACCAACAGCAAGAACGGCAAGCTGCGGCTGCTCTACGAGTGCGCGCCCATGAGCTTCATCGCCGAGCAGGCCGGCGGCAAAGGCTCCGATGGCCACCAGAGGGTACTTGACATCATGCCCACAGAGGTACGCTCTTAGGGCAGCCACAGTGTTGCCAATTGCCAAATTGGCCACGTAGGACTCAATGGCGTTGGTGCCAAATTCATGATTTCTCTCCAGCGTGTGAAACCAAATTGCCATGCATGTGGGGTCGAAGTGCTGACACAAATTGAAATAGAAAAGTATTGCTTCCCTAGTTCCCGGCCGTGCATGCAGTCTCTCTCCTAAGGAATCCCTCTTTCTTTGATTTCTTTATTCCATGGATGAGTTTTGGCACCGGCTCTTATAGCTGCGCCGGCTCCCAAAAATTTGGCTTTGGCATCTCTTTTTAGCTACTCACAACGTAGGGAACGAGTGCCAAAAGTCAAATTTGCTACTCCCTCCGTTCGAAAAAAGATGTCACAAAAATGAGCTATAAGTAGACTATTTTTGTGACATCTTTTTCCGAACGGAGAAAGTATTTCGTAACTCTATTTGGCACACACTGTGGATGCTCTTAGACTAGTTACAATGGGAGTAACATGAGCAGTAACATCAGTGCCACGTAGGCAAAACATCTGATGTAGCGGGTAATTAATGATGTGAGAGATGTTTGTGGTAACATAACACATTTAAGATAAGATGAGTGTATAACCTAATAAATATGACACTGCATGTTACCGTAACATCACACATTCAAGATAAGACGAGTGTATAACCTAATAAATATGACACTGCACCCACGTTATTCCCCATTATGAAGGTAGTAACTTAGAGCAGTAACATGTGTATGTTACTAGTCTAAATTACTCCCCCATTATGAGCAGCCTTATAAGCAGATGCACTACTTGAAATGTGTGGTTAAATAGTTACATTGGAGATCGTGATGTTGATGATTGTGTAAATGCGTTGTGCAGGTCCATCAGAGAGTGCCTCTGTACGTCGGGAGTGTGGAGGAAGTGGAGAAGGTGGAAAAGTTCTTGGCTTCAGATTAGAGCATGATCGAGGATATATACAGAGGCTGTTTCTGCGAAGTAATTAATGTAACTACTAATATATATATGGCCGAGCATTTTTCTTTTGTGATGGGGGAATCCATTTTTCGAGAATTCCAATTGGATTGTGAGGTAAAGGCCTGTTAATTCTTCCTCCTCTCCTTCAAACGAAAAATAAAGTTATGATCACTTTGAAACCAAATAAGGAAACCAAGAGAAACAATAGTGTCGCTAATCATACTACATACTAGGGTGTGAACAAAAGAAAAGTGAGTGTGTTGATAACGGTGCCGTCTTGTGGCGTGGGCGACTCCCATTAGAGCCAACAATAAAACAATAAAATTACAATTTACATTCAAATATTAAACAAACATCGAATGGTGCGGAATGTAAAGAATGGTTTAAATGAAAAGTGAATAATCTGGGAAACTATCTCCTCTATAATTTTCACTGGTAATCAATGAGATTATCACGAAGTTGGGTACGCATACCATATTTTTAATCTACCGGTATGTCTTAAGAGATGATTGGATCATGTTCGAGGTCCTTACTAGGTTTGACATGCCTACCAACATTATTATAGAAAACTCCAAATTTAAATCCCCTTTACTACATGGTGGGTAGGTACTAACTACAACGAAGTAACCCCACATGTAATCCTACATGAGCATGTCATACAAGAGAGTTCGGTTACGTGGAATGCAAAGACGACCTATTGTCGATCATCTCCGCTTTTTTTTCCCGTATCCTTGAGTTCCTTCATGGAGAGAATCAAAATGAGATCCTCAACATCATCGTCATGAATAGTCCTATATTTTGAATCGTTTTACGTCGACGGGTCCTTGATTTTTTTTCATTGGGGGACTCATGAATAAACTCATCTATAAAATTTGCAATAATTTCGATGTTAAAATCTACCGACGACAGGAGAGGGCAAACTTTCTAACCTAACACATGAACAAATCGAGCAAATTCATCTCCAAATCAGCGACATCGGGCGAATCGGGGCGAGAGACGGCCACCTCAACTCAGCCCATGAGCTGGGGGTGCAGCGACAGCTACTCCGCGAAGCATCTCAAGAACGACTAGTGGCAGCCATTTCGAGCTCCTTGGGGGTATCCCGTGAAGTTCTGTGCTAGATCCATCGCACCTGCTCGGGTCAACTCGGGGTGGAAGGGAACGACGAGCCCGAGCTTTTGGAGGGGCATGAATGATGCGACAGACGGCGGCCGAGCTTCTAGTCGGTGCAGAGTTGAAGGGGCGGCCCAAATCGGTGACGGAGGCGGTGGTGGCTGATGACTCCCAAGTGCAGGAGATCAATTGTAGTACCTTTCAATTAGAAAAGGTTGTCGAACCCACGAGGAGCTGAAGGTATTGGTTAGTAAGATTGATAAATAAAACAATAAAAGATGCAAGTGTTTTTGGTATTTTTCGTTGTATAGTTGCAATGCAGAAAATAAACAGTAACAAGTCAAAACTCTCAGAGAGAGAAAGCCCAATCCTCTTATGTGCAAGAGGACAAGCTCAAGTGATGTGCAACTTATATGTGGGAAACGTTCCCGAGGGCGGCATGGATATTGCTAGACATAGAGATTTATTAAACAACACGTTGAATATCTTGTCAAGTTTTAATCTTCTTTGGAAGGAGCCATTATTAGGTATAGCTAAATAAATAAACTACAACCCCTTATGATGGATCATGTGGCCAAGTAAATGACTGCACAAGAATTATTAAGACATAAAGTCCCACCATAGCATTACACTCTAAGGTCCCCGATACTAATACCCTCATAATATAACTTCATGATTCGGTCCTAGGTTTACATGTCCTCCCAAGTCTCCCTCAATTCATTATACTACGGTGTTCTCCTATGAGCCCATATAGGTGAAGTGTTGTGTAGTCGACGTTCGCACAACACCATCATAGAATCACATAAAAGATAAACTCTTGACAAAATACCAACACATGTTATATATAAATCATTGCCAATTCATCCTATGCCCTCAGGAACATATGGGAACTACTCACAACGTGCAAACATGATAATATTCAGTGGCATAAGTGGTACAACACAATCTGAAAATATAACTTCACCACCAAATAATGACAAGTACTCAATCACAAACATGAATAGTAGCACAAGACAAGTATCTAGGGTATAGCAACTCTCAAACTACGAGGGGGACGGAGTGGATCACGGAGATGATGACGGAGATGGTGCTGGTCTTGGTGATGGTGATGATGTAGAGGCCTCCTCCCACGCCAAGGAGGAGAGGTGATGACGATGACGATGATTTCCCCCTTCTCCGGAGCTCCGGAGCAGCAGGATCTGATCCCCCTCGGAGGGAATCAGGAGTTTCGCCGCCGCCGCGGCCTCGGATGGTTTCAGGAAAATTAGGGCGTGACTTTTCGGGGAGGACAAAGGCGTCGATAAAAAGCCCCAGGCGAGGAGGTGCTCGAGGCGCCGTTTAGTGGGTCCCACGCGGTCCAAGATTCTGGCCGCGTGGGCCCACCTCTTTTGGGCCTCGTGGCTCTCCTCTCTTCGGTCTTCTTCTCTCTTCCTTTCTCTCGACGAAAAACCAGCTGTGTAATTTTCCTTTTATTATTTGGGTCCCTGTAGCTACTGAAACATTAAAAACAAGAAAAAGGAGGTTTTCTGCCTCCCAGAAATTAAATACCAAAAATAGGGACTTTGTAAGAAAGTCCCATAAATCATCTAAAACATGTAAAAATAATGATATAACAATGCAAATAACATTTTAATATGATACTAAAAGTTGTATAAATAATGATACAAAATGCACATATCAACTCCCCCAAGCTTAAACCTTTACTCGTCCATGAGTAAGTAAGGACATAGATCATTACATGCATCAATGGACTTATGGTTGATAAATAAATACGAGCATTGTATCATCATCATATTCAGTTGCAATGTAAGATTAATGAACTAAAACTCATACACATGAGGACAACATAAGTAGAAGCTCTAGCAATCACCCCTTACTTTTGAAAGCAAATAACCATTGTATTTTGGACAATTGAATCATACTATTTTTCACATGCTTTTGCTCTTTATGGAAAGCATCATAATATTTTATAATTTGCTGAAATTTAAAGATAAGATAAACTCTTATTAGATAACAAGTTCAAAGAAGACAAATGAAAAGACAGATATAAAATTGTTTGCACCCTTGCTTCAATAGTAACTAGTGCAAACTTTAGTCATGGATATCTCAATCAAGTTCCTATGCTCTAAACAACCTTTATCTCACACTTTCCATGGCTAACTGAATTTTCAGGTGCCTTCCTTTTCATTCACTTTCCAAGAGCATAAGTATTGAAATATCCATGATCATTAATTTGCTCAAAAGATACTAGATTCTAACAAGAGTGTTTCATATCGTTTTCATTAACTCTTCCTAACTTTTTATCCTACAAGACTATATCTCAACCTTAAACTATTAATTTTCAAGTCATATTGACTAATTCTCTTTACTCATTTTATAATGGGGTGATTCTACAATTGTCCAACACACTCAAGTTAATTAAGTTCAAGGCAAGATGTGACTGAAACTTCTAAATATGCCACGCTCATTTGCATGAGTGTTACCCATAAATCTCCAAACAAGAGAATCATGGATGACACCATACTTTAATATTCATTGATAAACCACAAGATAGAGATACATGATAATGCTCCATGAGCTCACACACGCCTAAGAGATATTGATAACTAAACGATAAAAGCAAAAAACATCATGACTAGATAGATATGATAAACTAGTAGAGATAAAGACTAGGTGGAACTCCCCCAAGCTTGACGTCTTGCTAGAACCACGGTTTTTAGGACAAGACGAAGCGTCGGAGTCAAAAACGAGACGAAAAGGGACTTCGAGGAGGGAAAGGAGTGGTCCCACGCGGCCCAAGATTCTGGCCGCGTGGGACCCCTTGTTTCCTTCCTCGGGTCTCCGCTTCGTCCAGTTTTCTTGTCACACACGTTAATTTCCATAAAAAATGACTTCCGTAAAATATTACGCAATTCCGAGAAACTTTTCAACACTAAAGTTACCTTTTTATTGATTTAGGGTTTCTGAAACTGCACGACCTCTCTCAATTACCTCCTCCGGCGTTTGGAAGTTCAATTTTTCCACCATTCCGACGAAGCTCTTTCCTGCAATATAATGTTTAAGGCGTTGTCCATTGACTACATGAGGTTTACCTTTCATATCACCGTGAAGACGGATAGCTCCTGAACGGTACACCTCCTGTATCACTAATGGTCCCCGTGAAGACAGATAGCTCTTGAACGGTACACCTCCTGTATCACTAATGGTCCCTGCCACTTTGAAGCTAACTTTCCTGCAGAAAACTTGAAACGAGAATTGTACAATAAAACTTGATCACCTACTTTGAATTCTTTTCTCTTAATTTTCTTGTCATGCCAAATTTTAACTTTCTCTTTAAACATTCTAGCACTTTCATAAGCTTCATTTCTCCATTCATCAAGTAGGTTTAAATCAAGAATTATCTTCTCTCCAGCAGTCTTAAAATCAAAGTTCAATTGTTTAATATCCCATCTAGCATTATGTTCTAATTCAACAGGTAAATGACAAGCTTTTCCATAAACCATTCTATAAGGAGACAATCCCATAGGATTTTTAAAAGCAGTTCTATAAGCCCATAATGCATCATTAATTTTAGTTGGCCAATCAGATCTAGACTTATTCACTGTCTTCTCCAAAATGAGTTTAATTTCCCTATTACTTAATTCAACTTGTCCACTTGTTTGAGGGTGATAGGGAGATGCAATTCTATGGTTAACATCATATTTTGCCAATATTTTTCTAAGAATACCATGCAAGAAATGAGAGCCACCATCAGTAATTAAAAACTTAGGAACACAAAACCTGGGGAAAATGATGTCCTTGAGCATCGTCATTGCTGTGGCATGATCTGCACTCTTGGTTGGAATTTCTTCCACCCACTTTGTAACATAATCCACTGCAACCAAAATATGAGTATGCTTTGTCTTTGACTCTGGGAAAGGCCCCATAAAGTCAAAGCCCCAAACATCAAATGGCTCAAGTGGCAAAGAATAATTCATAGGCATTTCATTTCTCCTACCAATATTTTCTACTATTTGACATTTATCACAAGATTTAACATATTCAGCACAATCCTTAAATAAAGTAGGCCAATAGAAACCAGATTGTAATACCTTTGCACATGTACGATCTCCTGCATGATGCCCTCCATAAGGACTGTTATGACAATCTCTTATAATAGCCTGTTGTTCATGCTCAGGTACACAACGTCTAATAATACCATCCACACTTTTCTTATAAAGGAAAGGATCATCCCAAAAATAATGTCTAAGATCATAAAAGAATTTCTTTCTTTGTTGAAAAGTGAAGTGTGGAGATAGAACCTTACCAACAATAAAATTTGCATAGTTGGCAAACCATGGTGATGCAACTTTAGCACTAGAAACATTAACAATTGCAAGTTGTTCATTAACAAATCTATCATTAATAGGAATAGGATCACCAGGTATATTTTCCATTCTAGAAAGATGATCGGCTACTTGATTATCTTCCCCTTTCCTATTAACAATGTGTAAATCGAATTCTTGCAATAGAAGTACCCATCTTATTAATCTAGGCTTAGCATCTTTCTTATGAATTAAGTATTTAATGGCAGAATGATCAGTATGCAATGTGACTTTTGAATCAGTAATATAAGGTCTAAACTTGTCACAAGCAAATAGCACTGCTAAAAATTCTTTTTCAGTTGTGGAATAATTCCTTTGAGCATCATCAAGTGTTCTACTAGCATAATAAATGACATTCAGTTTCTTATCAACACGTTGGCCCAAAACAGCCCCAACTGCATAATCACTAGCATCACACATAATTTCAAAAGGCAATTTCCAATCAGGAGGTTGAATAATAGGAGCACTTATTAAAGCATTCTTCAAAATATTAAAGGACTCAATGCAATCATCATTAAAAGAGAAAGGAACATCCTTTTGCAAAAGATTGGTTGGGGTTTTGATATTTTGGAGAAATCTTTAATAAACCTACGATAAAAACCTGCATGCCCAAGAAAACTTCTTATACTTTGATGTCCCTTGGGTATGGCTGCTGATACGTCTCAAACGTATCTATAATTTTTGATGTTCCATGCTAGTTTTATACCAATTGCTACATGTTTTGCATCTACTTTATATCACTTTTATACATTTTTTGGGACTAACCTATTAACAAGATGCCGAAGTGTCAGTTCCTGTTTTCTGCTGTTTTTGTATTCCAGAAAAGCTAGTCTGGAAATATTCTCGAAATTGGACGAAACTTCACGAGGGTCCCTATTTTACCAGAACTCACCTGACGGACCAAAGGAGCAACAGAGGAGAGCCAGGAGGTGGCCACACACACCTAGGGCGCGGGCCCCACCTCTGCCGCGCCCTAGGGTGGTGTGGGCCCCTCGGGGGTCTCCAGCCGCCGCCCTTTCGCCTACTATTCCCCCGACGCGAAAATCCTAAGTGCTTGAGCAAATATCCACGAAAAGTTCCAGAGACGCCGTTGCCATAACCCTAG
>CAMZMU010000096.1:68014542-68208252 GCA_947311845.1 Poa pratensis | reverse complement strand
ATGAAAAATTCGGGATTAGTCAAATTTGAACCGAATTCATGCCCGGAAATTTTAATTTCATTTTTTTTTTCCGACGTTCTAAGTTTAAATCGTAAAAAATTTCGGAGAGTTTTGGGCCGGTAACCGCCGGTATTTTACGGTAACGCCGGTTACCGGAAATATCGCCGCCTCCCCCCCCCCCCCCCCCCCCCCCCCCCCCCCCCCCAATATTTTTTAACCGGTATCCAAAACCTTGTTGTCATTTTCCTTCCGAGAATATCAGTGCAGTCCAATCCAACGACCCCTTAACGTCTTACATGTCGAATTTTGGTAAGAATTGGTGGGGTTAATTTATCATCCGAAGATCCTGCCGTCCTCCTTTCCAACACCATCACCATCAGCACTTGCGATAGGAAGGGTCAAAACCCACAGCACGCCGGAGCCGCCGGACTCGGCCTTTTCTTCTCGTCGGGATTCCACTCCCCACCACCACTTGACGGCTAGAGTGCAGACAGGATTCAGATTCTTATATATACTCCCAATTTCCTTCTCCTAGCGTGAAATCAGATAGAGCAGTGATAGATTCTTGACACTGCAATGCAATCCGCAATGGAATCCCTAGCATTCTCGCCCTCACGCCTCGCCGCCCACCCCGCCCCGGCGGCGGGGGCTGTCCCGGTTAGGGCAAGAGCAGTCGCAGCAGGAGGGAAGAGGACGAGGAGGGTGAGGAGGACCAGCGGCGTGAGGTGCTGCGCCGGGAGCACAAGCGCGGTGATCAATGGGAGCGCCGCCGCAAAGGCGGCGGAGGAGGACAGGCAGCGGTTCTTCGAGGCGGCGGCGCGGGGGAGCGGCAAGGGCAACCTGGTTCCCCTGTGGGAGTGCATCGTGTCGGACCACCTCACCCCCGTGCTCGCCTACCGCTGCCTCGTCGGTGAGGACGACATGGACACCCCCAGCTTCCTCTTCGAGTCCGTCGAGCAGGGGCTCGAGGGCACCACCAACGTCGTATGTCCCCCTCTCCCCCCAATCTGCTCCCCTGTCGATTCTTATCCTTGCAATAACTCTGTGGAACTGGAATGGATTGAAGGGTCGTTACAGCATGATTGGAGCCCATCCGGTGATGGAGATCGTGGCCAAGGAGAACAAGGTCACCACCATGGACCACGAGAAGGGCGAGGTGACGGAGCAGATCGTGGACGATCCTATGGAGGTTCCCAGGAGCATAATGGAGGGATGGCACCCGCAGCAGATCGAAGAGCTCCCTGAGACCTTCAGCGGTGAGGGACCAAAATCAACAACAAAAAACATAAGAGAAATACTTGATGTTGCTGACATTGAAATGGGAATAATCTGTTTTCTTGTTTGTGATAGGTGGATGGGTTGGGTTCTTTTCCTACGATACAGTCCGCTATGTTGAAAAGAAGAAGATACCCTTCTCTGGTGCTCCTCAGGATGATAGAAACCTTCCCGATGTTCACTTGGGCCTCTATGATGATGTTCTTGTCTTCGACAATGTGGAGAAGGTGCTTAATTTTAGTCGTGCAGACCTGTCATTAGTATATGCATCTCTTTTTTAAAGAAGAAAATAATAGTAGTGCACAGTACACCATTGACCATGCTGAAACTGAACTAGATCGTGCGGACCGGTCATTAGTTGTTGGCTAGCTCATCCCTGCATCAAGTGAAATCACATCATTACATTAATCATACCTGTTGTAGTGTTGTTCCATGTTCAGTATGTTGCACTTATAATTAAACTAACATGTCTTTGTTGTTCCTCATTTTAACTAGTGGACATTTATATTAATTTCGAATCTGTGGCTCTATTATTTCTGCAGAAAGTATATGTCATCCATTGGGTAAGTCTGGACCGCCATGCATCCACCGAGGAAGCATACAAATATGGCAGGTCCCGACTGAAGAGGTTTCTTTCTAAAGTTCACAACACAAATGTGTAAGATATGCCGTGTCTTTTCTTTAATCTCGTGTTTACGAATCTGTTGCTTGGTGCTCACAATGTTCAGATCAATTTGATTTCCACTCCAGGCCCAAACTCTCTCCAGGATTTGTGAAGCTGCATACTCGGCAGTTCGGTACAGAATTGACTAAATCGACCATGACAAGTGATCAGTACAAGAATGCTGTTCTGCAGGCCAAGGAGCATATTCTGGCCGGTAATATTTTCCAGATTGTTTTAAGCCAGCGTTTTGAAAGGCGAACATATGCCACCCCTTTTGAGGTTTATCGAGCACTACGAATTGTGAACCCAAGCCCATACATGGCATATCTACAGGTACATATTTACATGGTCCCTCGGGTATCTGTTATTTATCCGACTACAGGAAAACATTGAGCACTATCAAAGTATTAATGGGTATTGTGCACCGTTGAAACATTGTAAGTGCACTGTTTTGCTTTTGAAGTTCTAAATAATGTCTTTTATATCTAGGCTAGAGGCTGTGTCCTGGTAGCATCTAGTCCTGAAATTCTTACAAAAGTCCATAAGGTACGTGAACACATTTATTGCTATTAATCAGATTACCCCATTGCCCTTCAACTAATCTACACCTCAAAAAAATAGGGGAAAATTATTAACAGGCCACTTGCTGGGACTACCCGAAGGGGCAAGACAGAGAGTGAAGATAAATTGCAGGAGGAACAACTATTAAGTGATGAAAAACAATGTGCTGAACACATTATGCTTGTAGATCTGGGAAGGAACGATGTTGGCAGGGTCTGTATTTCATTTCCCTACTCTGTATTTTGAAATGAAGGCGGTCTTTTTTCCTTTTTATTCAGGCATGATGAAATAAGTTTGACCGCTTTGTTAGGCTGCAATTATAGCCATTCCGCAGAACCTATTAAAGGGAATGTGTTAACCGTAGTGCTACCTACGCTGCATTTTGCAAATTTCTTACGAGTACTTATACTTGACAGGTCTCCAAACCTGGATCTGTGAAAGTGGAGAAGTTGATGAACATTGAGCGGTACTCCCATGTCATGCACATCAGCTCGACGGTTAGGCTCTTATCGTGCTGTTTGAATGTGGTTCTTACGCCATATCCATTTTATACCGTGGAAGTCTGCAGTTAACCCCACTAGCCATTCGTGGTTATTATATCCAATGAACTTACGCTCAACATGTTTTAGTTTTATTTATTAGTCTTTTCTTCAGCATTTGAGTTTAAACCATCAGCTTATTCTGGTGAGGAACAAATAGAATTTTGCTAAGTTCAGTAAGTATATCAGAAGTATCTGCAAAATTACATTTTGACTTCACCAAAATAACCTACACATGTTGTTTCTAATTAACTCATGGCTTATTTTATGAACACCGTGGATGGGCCCTTGGCCACTGTTTGGAGCGCAGTGGCGTCTGCCAACCGACCTGTGTTCAATCCATTAGGACAAGATTTAACCATTATGTTGATCTGATTCGTTGGTATGCAGCCTCATTAATCGAAAAGGTGCAGGGACTCCTCCCTGATTTTTAAAATTTAATGAACACCTTTGGAGTATGTCATTTTTGCACTTTAATTTCGCTTTCAGTATGGCGTATTAAAGGAATTGAAGAATTCATATGTCATATAAGCTTGCACAACAGATAACTTCTTCACTGATTCCTAGTAGCATCATTGTTCATAGAGTTAGAGGATATATAGTTTAATTGCCAGTGGTCAGTCCATAAGGACTGTTGTCATTTTTGAACTTTCGATTAAAAAATATGATGCAATAGTTACAGTTCTGTGGATAATTTACTTTTCTTGCTATGGAGTGCTTTTTGACGTGGCGGTGTATGGAGATGTATACTTTTCTGCATGTTATGTTGAATACCAATAACTTCTCTCTGAATGCTTTTCAGGTTAGTGGAGAGTTAGACGATCATCTCCAAAGCTGGGATGCGCTGCGAGCAGCATTGCCTGTTGGAACAGTCAGCGGAGCACCAAAGGTGAAGTCTTGTTTCCTCTATTGTTTCCTTGATTTACTGTCAAGTTCAACCTTCACTTTTTTTCTTTCTATTTTTGTCTATAACTTGTTTGACAAATTTATTCTGTCTTCGAAGTCCGAAGCATTTTTCTGGTAAATCTAAACGTAGATCATTTTGCCTCTGTTCTCTGCAGATATTGGTAGTTTGCATTTTTACGAGAATAGCCATATGGCCATTCTGGACTCTCATACACTTAAACTGCATAGGTTTTTGTTGAATCATTTTGTTTGGGCTCTCTACTGTAAATGCACGTGAGATTGCTTTTAGATCCTTTCTGCATAAAATTGTCGGATTTAGCTACTGATCTATTTAGTTATTATCGGCTCATCTCATCTTCACTGTTTTCATTCAGTTTAGTGATTAATCTTAGGGCCTTGTTCCAACATGGACCTTCTTCTTCTGAATAAGCCGCTTCATACTAAAATTTCATTTAACATAACCAGGTGAAAGCCATGGAGCTGATAGATCAATTGGAGGTCACAAGGAGAGGACCATACAGTGGTGGCTTAGGAGGGATATCATTTAACGGTGATATGCTTATCGCTCTTGCTCTCCGCACCATTGTGTTCTCAACGGCTCCAAGCCACAACACGATGTTCTCATACAAAAACTCAGATAGGCGCCGAGAGTGGGTCGCTCACCTTCAGGCTGGCGCGGGCATAGTTGCTGATAGTATTCCAGATGATGAGCAAAAAGAATGCGAGAATAAGGCGGCTGCTCTAGCTCGGGCTATTGATCTCGCTGAGTCAGCTTTTGTAGACAAAGAATAGTGTGTTTTCTCATGAAGTTTTTGTTAGGTGTTCATGGTATCTTCACCCATCTCAATATATGTTGGGAAGAAAGATGTCATCAGTCGTTGGAGAAAATCTTGTCGTGTGAATTGAGTAAATCTAGAACTATAATAAGATGTTTCTGTTTATCAGGAAGGTAAATGTTTTCTGTATGGGAATTTAAACTCTTTTTTTCGCAAATTATAATGCTGCCATTGTTCCGTTAGTTTCCTTTACGCATTTGCCAGCCTTCGACGTTGCCGTCTCACCAACTGCTGAATTGCTGTATTGGGTTTGATCACACGGAAGTACTGAAATATCCTCATGCGCTCTATGTTTATTTTTTCCTCCAACACGCATTCAAATGTATGTCATGTCTTCTAGAAGAAGATGATGCAAACCGTACGACTCAGGCGTTCTTTGTTTTTTTTTTCTCGAGCTCACACCAAAATACGTGCCATTTTGTATCAGATGAAACGTCAAGATGACGGAAGAAAAGCAAACAGAAAACACCCTAGGCTACCCAAACGGAAAAGGAAAGGAAAGCCAAGCAAAGAAGCTATCTGGCCAGTCACTTATTCCCAGGATATTCGCCATCCGACATGTCAGACTAATCAGTCACATTATTCCCAGGACCCACGACGGCCGTTTGGGCTACGTCCAAAGTCCAAGCGAGAGTGAAATGCATCTACAGTATTACCATCGATGTCGTGATTTGCGCTAATCCAACTCTGAAAGTTGCTCTGCATGTTCATCTACAATTTTAAATACGAATGGCTAGCGTTAGCGTTAACGTGGAAATGAAGCAAGCCCACGACGGTCTTGAAAGTTATGGCCGATGTCGTCCTGAAACTCGAGATGTTTACATATTTTCTTTTTTAAATAAGGCAAACGACATTACATAAGGAGTATTTACGCTCGGATAAATTTTCTATAACTATTTCTGAAATTGGTATGTAATTTTAACTAAATAATATTTCAAATATATTATAAGTCTTTTAAAATGAATAGTCTATTTAGACTGCAAACAGAACTAAACATATGGCATGGAAGACAAATATATGATTTTCCCAATTCGGTTTATCACAATCACGCATCAAAATTAGTCTCGGTTAATTCGATTTCGGATCATGTTAATTTGATCTCGGTTTTTTAAGCCTACCCGGATCGGTCATGTAGAGAGCCATCAGCCTTGTCATCTTTCTAGACGGTGATGACAGGCTGACGCGCCGGGGGTACGACTCCCCCACGCGTAGCCGAGAGGCACCATTTACTCCAACTCGTCGCCTCCCGATCCACCCGCGCTTCCTAGCCCATGTCACCGTTTCCTGCAGCTTTCGACCACTGTTTTCTCGCCGCTTCCTGTCTCTGTTTCTGCCTACAGCTCCGCTTATAAGATGGATTGTTGTGCTGCAAACTCCAGTCGTGCTCAGTTCTCGCCATTTCCAGTTGACCTCCTACAACAACACACACCAGGAGGCCCACGACGAGTTGCATGCCATCACCCTCGAGGCGACGAAAGTGACCAGCGAGCGGGTGTCATGGTGATCACCGGAAAGTGCGGCGACCGGCGAGGGAGGAGACTGGCCGCTATCTCATGGCGGCTGAACAGTAGGCCATGATGGATCTGTAAGCCAAGAGGGAGGCAGATGTCGGCGCGAGCGAGTGCCGGACACGTGGAGCAGCGAAGGTGGAGAGAGAGGTGGTGCGTTGAAGAGTCGGGCCGGTGTGCGAGGCGCACAACTGCGGTGGAGACTGGAGAGGCACCATCGAACGCTCAAAGGCAGGGCAAAGAGGAGTGTGGCGAGCGAAAGTGAGGCTGGACCCAGCGAGTCCGGCGTGGATGCAGATCTCGATTAAGTTTAGCTTTAACTTGAAGTTTTAGTAATTTCGTTGCAATATGTCGAAAATCTAATGAAAATCGAGGCGTTTGTTGAAATTTGAGAATGATCGACTTTTTCAAAAAAAAAAAAACACTCTCAAAGGGTGCCGTGGGGGCAGCCCTCAACTTGGTTGAACATGTGTCCGACGTCCCCCGACATCGGACACATTTCTGGGGGCGCTCTAAGCGTTGGGCAACTTGCATATGAGCAATCTACAGTTTTCTGTAACTGAAATTTTGGAAAGACAGAAGCTTTATACCATACTTACAAGTAAACACACAATTTCTCAGAGAAAAGCGAGCACACACTCCAGATGGTTGCATAAGATAATATAACATCCTACTATGAGCAAAAAAAGGTCCATTGAATAAATCAGTCGCAGCAACCGACGATTTATGTCCCAGCAATCAATTTTACACCATATGTTCATCCAGCATGAGTTCGTAACCGGATCATTTAAATTGCAGGCATTATGTACATGTACTACTACCTCCGTTCCAAAACAGAACATGTTTGGCAGGCCATTTTAGTCTACAAAAAATCTTCTATTTTGAAACTGAGGTAATAGGTGGCATTACAGGGTTATATGTATATGAGATGTCCATCCTGTTCTTCACCACATCCTCCTTAAAAGACATACTGTTCATGCAATGCATCCGTACACCAGGCACTAAAGAATAACATGTGACCACCTTTGGGAAAAATGAACTGCACAACACCAATTTACAGATATTCCCCTCACAGCCTGTGTAGTTCTCGAGCCAGGATTTTTTAGATAAGAACTCGAGCCAGGATAAATATGGATCAGGCTTCAAGTATGCACCGTTCAATTTTTCATCTCAAGAAAAACTGTGTGAGCAACCTCAGCACAGCAAAACCTCATGTCAGTGTCTAAGACCTCTGAAGGTGGCAAGCAAGCTTGCAAGCTCGTTCACTGCGTCACCTAGGTGAAACCTCTGTCGTGCTAAACTGATTGCTGTTCATGTCTCTGGTCTGTGTGGTGCCTCTGGTCATTTGACTTGAGGACGTGTCAAGTGTCAAACTACCCATTTTACGACGAGGTTCTTTCAGCACACCCGGTGGGATAGCGTTTCCAAGATCAATTTCTGTTTGGTTAGATAGCATATGCACGACCTGCTTCATGGATGGCCTCTGCTGCGCTGTTGCTTGGGTACACAGGAGTGCCACCTTGATGAAATGAAGCACTTCGTCCTCTATATTCTTCCAGGTCTGGATCAACAATTTCCAAAAGCCTTCCTTCTTCTCGTAGCTTCCATGTCTGCAGTTCAGCCCATGTTAAAAAGAAACAATGTTTGCACACAAAAATTTATCCAAGTTGAAACTAAAAGAGGATAACCGTCACCAATATGGGATGCAAATCTATCATGTGTAAATCTACTACTGTTGTGCAGATGTATGATCCAACAGCTAAAGTTGATGCAACCATGGCAATTGCTGTCTATGTGGATATGAGAGAGGAAAGTGAGTTACCCATTCCACAAGGACATGCATATCTTCCCCCCAAGTCGATTTGCTGCTGCCTTCACCGCTTATCACTTCAAGAAGGAGCACCCCGAAACTATATATATCTGCTTTCTTGGTTAACTGTCCCAACAAGGCATACTCTGGTGCCAAGTAACCCCTGCACGAGTTATCATATACCCAAAGATAAATATAAGCATGTTGTTACAGACAAAGCAAACTGCAACTAATCATCTTGACAGTGACATATCAGTAACTTGGCTCAACTGAGGGAAAAAGTAACTGAAGGCAGATGATTAAAATATGTTGCGTTCATCGTTAAAAAAAGTACAGTGCAATATGTTTCTGCAGAGAATGTACACAAGTATACATAACTCCACTATAAAAGAAAGTAATGCAGCAAAAGATTTAGAGAGGTACTGACATTGTTCCTGCAACACGCGTGCTAATGTGAGTGATGGCATCAGGGAAAAGCTTAGCTAGTCCAAAATCTCCAATTTTAGGAAGCAATCTCTTATCGAGTAAGATGTTGCTAGCCTTGATATCACGGTGGACAATGCTTGGTTGTGCTTCCTCATGAAGAAATGCAAGACCAGAAGCAGTTCCGGTACAAATGGCTGCTCTTCTTTGCCAGTTCAATGGGATACATCTATTCTTTGGTCCTGATCACAAGTTACACATGCTTATGATAGGTAATACACATGTCAGACTTCTAAGTTCTTGCAAGTAAAAATCCATTATTGAACTTACCAAGCAAAGCGTTTGACAAACTGTTGTTCTCCGCATATTCATACACCAATAATCTGTTATTCCCTTCGACACAGCAACCAATCAGCTTTACAAGGTTGGGGTGCCTGACATTTGAGATGACATCGATCTCCGTCAAGAACTCGTTAGCTCCTTGCTTTGATTCAGCTGAAAGCCTTTTAATTGCAACTTGAGTGCCATCTTTCAGATTTCCCTAATTGAAGTAGAATCATCGTCACTCATTCCATATTTGCAGTTTGGTCAACCATATTTTTTCAAAACAGAACCCTTTGCGGTAAAAGTAACAAGAACTGATACCACGCGACATACAGTAGGAAGACAACAACACAACGCATGAAAGCAATACAATGTTTTACCTTATAAACTGGTCCAAAACCTCCACGGCCAATGCAGTTCATCATGTGAAAATTTCGAGTGGCAATCTTCAACTCTTTTAGGGAGAAGACTTGTACATTTCGCCCGGATCTTGATAATACATGGCCTGGAAAATTATCATTAGCAGTTAAAAAGAGAAAGGCTAAACACAGGTACACTGAAACATGATAGTAAACATTATGGTCGAGGAATTGAGGGCACCATGGTTATGTTCAAGATCCTCTCCCGTTACATGATTAAACGCAACAAAAAAAACCTCTGTACATTAAGAAACAGAGACATAAATTTTGGTCTTTGATATTGCCGAACGTATTGGTCAGACTTTGTCTCTCCTCGACGGGTGAGTCTTGCAGTCAAGATCCCTTCTGCCTTTGCACTCGAGGACCAATGTCCGTCTCGCCCGAGGAAACCTTTGCACGCCTCCGTTACCTTTTGGGAGGCTATGGTACAGTTTCTGACAGGAACGCATGTGACCGCTAATATAGGAAATGGTTCAGTCAAACCTGAATTGCATATGACGCAGCTAACAAGACATAAATGCAGAACACAAAAGCTGGTTTCGTGTGGTATTATCGATTCAGGTGAATTTATTGTTATACTCACAGAACATTTATTGTGCCACAGTGTTTTGGTATTTTGGGCCTAGACTTTTGTCTTCAAAAGAAAATCATGCCAATAACACTGTTATATAAGCATAAAATAGCCGAGAAATAGCTAGATCTTTTTCTATGAAGGGATTAATGTACAACAGTATGCTTAGAATTCCTAGTGTTCATTGTGTTGTATGCCATCGCCAATGCAAGGAGATGCTTAGAAAATAAACCAGATTTTCTTAAGGACTAGTGCTTATTTATACAAAGCAGATGCTTAACTATGCACCTCTAATGTAGAAATAAGCACTGGTGCTTAAGAAAATGCTTGGTTAATTTTCGTAGTCACCTCTCTAAGCACCTCGCATTGCAGATGGCCAGTTCCGGTGCTTCAGTCTCATTGTTCGAAACAAATTTCCGAAATTAAGTTTTATGAAGGCACCTGGGAAGGCACATCGTCGAATCCCCTGGGAGCAGATAATAATTTAACAAATCTAGTAACATGGAATGGTTGGCAGCTTGCAACAAATTCCTCACATTTCTCATGTCAAACAGTACAATCAATAAATTCCCCACACGAAAGGAAGGAACCAAATGAAACGTACCAGAACGAGGAACCGCTGCCACGGGTTGACCAGTTCGATCTGGGGTCGACTGGGAGCCGCCCCAGAGGCAGCTGGCTGAACTCCCCATGCGCCAGAATCCCGTGGCCTCCGTTGAAGCCTTTACGCGGCGGAGGCCACTTCTAATCTGTGGCCCGCAGCTGTGGAGGGGACAAAGTTAACCATCTCAGCACGATTCACCAAACACACGCGAACAGGTTACTCCACTCGATCACAGCGATTGTAAATTTGGCAGACAGGGTAGCTAAAAACACTACTGGGTAGCTTGCAAATTTGGCATGGCGGCACTAATCGCCAACAGAGATTGGCGCAGCGAGATGATAGCTCGAGGGCATAGCAATCACCAACCTGCTGCTGGGCAGTCAAACTGATGTGATGGGAGCAGCTGCGGCGGAAGCAGATAGCCGAAGCTCCCCTGCGTTTGGCCCCGGGCGAACAGAGTTTGCGCTGCACCGCCGCCGCCGCCGCACCGACGTCGCGTGGTGGAGGAGCCGAGCAGGGGGAGGTGGAGGAGGAGAGAGATGGAGGGAGGAAGTATGCGGAATTTTACTAGGTCTCCTCTCGTGTCTCCAGCGGGGCGTCGCTTTTGTTCGATGCTGGGGCAACGACTATAACCACTCACCAGAATGGTCAAGACCAAAGCACTCACTGGCCGTTCCACGTTTCTCGGTCTAGCCTCGGCCCAGGCCCAGCTAAACTAACCCAAGTTGCCCGGCGGGATGCGAATTCCAAGGTGGGGAGGGCTGCGCGTGCGCTGTGGCACGCGGTGGCTGACAGGTGGGGTCCGCTTAGCCCGGTGTGTACCTTCACGCGGTTCGTTCATGTCGGATCGTAGTACGTGAAGAACCGCGTTGTTTCAGCGGGTCCACTGTCTTCCCTTCTCCGTACACCATTTCTATCGGAATCAATCTCGGGGACGTTTTCTCGACTCTCGGCGTATTCAGTAGGCAGAGATGGGGATGGTGCGTGGGTGCATAATTGCGTATTGGCTGTTGTCGAGGATGATCGGTTTCTGTAGTCAAGTCATGGCATCAAAACTTTTCTACCGATTCATTTGAAAATAGTGCTATTGTATTCTACCGAGACAATAAAGAGAACAAGGCAAGGCTAAAACTTAAAAAAAAAAGGAATTGAACATGTTGGAGAATTAGATCCGTAAAATATGCGACGATCAATGTAAACTTTAGCACCACTTAGAGCATCTCTAGTGGTTCCCCTATAATCTCATACCTAATCTCATACCGGAAAACAAGTTGTTTAATAACTCCAAAGATCATTGCTCAATCAAAAAATAAATATGTGCATCCAACATATATGTAGATATTATGTTCACCCCGAATCTAGAATAAGTCATGTGTGCAAACAACAGCCAGAGACGGATCCGGGATACAATTTTAGAAGGGGCAAGAATGTTTTAAGTGGGGAAATTTATTTTCTAAGTGAGGGCAAATCACTATTTAGCTTAGCATATTACAAAGAAATTGAAAAGTGGGGGCAGGTGCCCCATGGTTTTTGCATTGGATCCGCCCCTAACAACAGCCATGAAGTATAAGTACTAGATGGTTTCAGTAAATAATTTGTAGAAATAGTAGTTGCTCTCAGCTCAAAAGTGTAGCATTGCATGTTTATTGTAAACACACATACGCCATATTTTACATGAAAAAATTCGTCAACTTGAGGAAAAAACAACAAGCTGAATCCACCTAAATCTTTTTCCAATGCGGGGCAACACCGCAAAATATAAAATTTGGGCGTAAGAGTTGGACACATTGGAACAATCTCACCAAACATTGTGGAAGCATAGTTTGCAAGAGGTATGTTAGTGGATGCGGATTTTACAACATTGTGCATCCTAGCGTGTGCTCATGAGGCTGATCATTCAGTGGGATGGATGTGGCACGTCACTAAGACAGTTAGATATAGATGCGACCTCACTGTTCGCTTTGTCAATTCAAGAGCGGACCGCCCTAACAGAGTAGTGGGACGTGGTGCTAAAACGAACTTCCTATAGACACACATGCGGTGCTAATCTGGTCCCCCTACCGAGGTCAGAGTTAGGTTTCTACACCCACAACATATAAATTAAGGAAATTTTAAAATTTTAATGTTTAATTTTAATAATACAAAATGTGGAGTCAAGAAGAAACTTTTGTTTTACTTCTGTTTTATTATATTAATTGGAGTCAATACTACGATTTGATCTGATCGAACAAGACTATGAACCAACACAATCAATATGCTCTTTATGATCATGTCTCGATGATATGTCGTAAACATATCTATTAACTTTGTACTTTATTATCGTAATATCTCATTTCTTTGCATCATATCATTAGTTTACACCATTGTTTCAATGTTATTATGGGATTGCACCCAAAACCTCTTCATTCAGGTTATAACTCCCGAAAGTAGGAATTCCTGGTTTTCCTTCTTTTTTACTTTCAGAAACCTTCCACGTGTTAAATGGATATGCAATATTTGCCACATTAGTATTTACAAAAATAGAAAATCTGGGATCAAGATGGAAACATGGAGTCATCTGGAGGCCCGGAAAACCTCCATGGTGCAGCTAGTGGGTTCACCCGCGCCGTTGTAGCATTTGGCGCCTCGAGCGTCTAATTGCCTCTGTTTTTTCGAGTGTCTCTTCGTTTTGACCCAAAATCTACATATATACACCCATTCGTGATTTCAAGAAGCACGCGGTGCCACCAATGAAACAGAGAAAGAACAACACATAGACTTTGAAACGCTGCCGGAATCGCCTCTAGTTGTCTCTTTGGCCTCTCCAATTTCTTCGCCATCGCAACCATGATGAGTAAGGAGTAGTTCGCCTCTGAACACTGGTTTGTGGCGGTATCTTGATCCATATCTCTCGATGTTCTACCATGTCTTTGTCGTACATGATTATGGTCATATTTTTATTATAATATGATGTATATTTTGATATGAAATGAGTAATGTGTGATGCAATTCCTGTATGTGATGTGATATATTTTTGTAGATTCATATTACTACCCCGTTCTTTTACATGGTCTAATAAAACTAGTATGTTAGGGCGCGAGTGGAGAAACGTGTGCATTAGATAGAATAGACTAGTATTAGCAACTAGACTGGATAGTGATAGAAAATTTGGGACCTATTATGATTTTACCATCCCAACCCGGCTCTTAGATTGTCTCAGGCACCTTAAAGAGAAAGGACATCCGAGGAATCGTAGAAATTCATGCTTAAGTCAACTAAATCTAGCTCGAATTGACCCAATCTATATCAAATCGATAGTTAACCTTAAGCCTAGCCGGGGGGGGGGGGGGGGGGGGGGGGAACTCACATTGGTATTCTTAAGGAGGAGAGGAGGCTACCGGTTCCATTGTTGGTTTTGTCCTTCCACGGTGGCATGGCTGATGCGGTGGTGGCAGATCGGCGCCGACATGGCGATGACCTACAACGAGTGAGCACGAGAGAGAGGGAGGGAAAGAGAGATAGAGTAGGGAGATAGAGGGCGCGAGCAATGTTCAACTATCAATAGGTAGAGTTGGTAATGGTTGTCTGAGCCAGTCGTCCACTCGTTTGCCATCTCAACTTGATAGTGAGGCCGAATCTAAATATGAAGTATCAATGATATCCGCAACGAACTAGAGTAAATTAGAAATCTGGGTGGTTTTACGCATTTTCCATGCAACTGTGTTTTTTTTCTCGTTCAATAACGATCACGTCAACTTTTAGGTATGTACTTACAGCTTGCCATATTGTTTTATTAATGTTTATAAGTCACAAATGCATCACTTTTAGTTATACAATATGATCTAGGACGAGAATAAAGAAAATGGAACATGCAAGCACAATCCGTGCACACGCAAACCAACTCACAACACAAAGAGCGTGAGCCGGAAAGGCGTGGTGGAATGAGAAACAAACCAGTTTGTAGAAATATTGTTGGTAGAGCGATGCATTTCCGTTGTTGGTATGGCGATAGAAAACAAGTTTCCATCTTTGGAGGTACATATGAATAACTGAATATACTCCCTCCGTCCGCAAAATGATGTCTCAACCTAATCCAAATTTGTAGTGCGTAGATACATATAAATTTAGGATTGGTTGAGACATTCTTTTGCGTACGGAGGGAGTATGATATATCGATATCGATATTTTCATAAATAAAACTGCAGAGATAGGTACATATGACATAAATCGATAGTTGGCTTACAAGTTGAACGTGATGAGGTGTGCCGAAAGCGAGAGCAGAGCAGGCAACGGTGGCAGGCATGGCCCATGAATCCTCTAGCGACAGGAGTCTTGAGTCTTGACTAGTTGAGCAGATGCCCAAGTGGAGTCGTAATCAAATCCTATCACTCGATTTGGTCTTAGCAATAAATAAGGAAAAACAAAATTGCAGAGACACAACAGACATCCATCACCAGCCAGCCAGGCTGCAGGGCCCAGAGGAAAGAGATCCCGTCCCGCTCCCTCCACCTGCGCCTCCGCCTGAAATACAAAGAGGGAAGGAAAGGAACACTGCGTGCGTGTCCGCCTGGGCCTCTCGCTCCCCCTCTCCAACCGCCTGCGCTCCCGAACCCCCTTCACATTACCCGCGTGCGCGCGAGCGACCCTCGCCGTGCTGGTGTTGGTGGGGAGGCCGGCGATGGCGATCCGCGGCCCGGACGCCGCCTCCTTCTTCCCGCTCACGCTCCTCTTCTCCCTCGGCTTCTTCTGCGCCCGCTTCGTCCTCGACCGCCTCGTCTACAAGGTACGGAATCACTTCCTCCTACTCTCCCGCCCAGATTCGCGTCACGGGATCTCTCGCTCCCCTGTGGTGCTACCGCTGCATGCTCGTCGTTGATGTTGCCGTGAATTCGTAACCAATGCGTCGCCATTATATTAAATTTAAAATCGTAAGCGATCAATGTGATCCGGCTGATTTAAACGAATCGTCCGTGCGCAAACGCCCCGACTGTCCCCCGGACGGAAACTTCTCATTAATTGCCTTGCTCCTGTCTGCTCTTGGATCAATGTGGTTTCCCTTTGCCTGTACTACTAATCATCTGAGTCTGAGTCTTTTTTTTCGAACCTCGGCAATGGCTTTGATAGATAAAGTCGAAAAGAGTTGGACAGTTTATGAGGAAAACCGGCCGAAAACCGTACAACACAACGCACCACACCGGCCCGAAGGCCACGCCCCCTAAAACGAGTCGACGACTAAGTCGCCCTAGCGAACCAAAGACAACACAAACACGGCGGAGGCAAACTCAACGCCAACCCGGAGCCGCCGCTCCGACATCCACACCGGCCCCAAGGCCACGCCCCAAACCCAGCCGACGACCATGTCGCCCTAGCGACCACAGCCAACAGCCGACACGGCGGAGACGAACTCAACGCAAGACGAAATCCGGAGCCGCCGCTCCGACATCCACACCGGACCGATTGCCGCGCACCCCCTAGCCGAAGACGAAAGGTCGCCACCACCAACCACCATCTGAATCCACTGGTCCCCCTGGCCGGTGGAACATCCAAGACGAGGCCCCAAGAGGCAAACGACGCAGGAGCGCCGCCCTCGCCCGATCCCGCGAGGGATCTGGGGTTTCCCCCGGAGAACCCAGCGTGAAGAGGCAACAGAACCACCTCGATGACGCCTTCAAGAAGGACGCGGCGCCCAAGGGCGTCGCCGTCGTCGGCCCTGGCCGACAACCAGGGCAGGGCTTTCACCCGGCGATGTGTCGCAAACCTCACAAACCGCCCATCAAGGACCGGCCAGTCCACCATCAGCGCATGCCGCAGCCACCATGGCACCCCACACCACGACGGCGCCGCGCCGACCAAACCCGGAGCCGCCGCCCCGGCATCCTCTCCTCCGACTGGACGACGAACCCACAACCGGAGATGCAGCACGGCCACCTCATGCCGGCCACACGGCCGGGGCAACCCTGACCGCACCGATGCGCCCAGGCCTCGTCCTCGCGTGGCGCCATCGATCCGGGGCCGCCGCCCCGGCTTCCTCTCCCCGGAGCCACCGCTCCACACCCCTCCGACCTCGCGCACCGGCGACCCCGACCCGCCGTCCACACGGCCAGGCCCCGGCCGCCCCCATCAGACCCAGGCACGAGGGCCCCCGATCAGCCATGCCGCCGCAGAACCACGGCCTCCGGAGCCGCCGCTCCGGCGTCCCGCCGCCGACGACCTCGACCTGTCGCCACGGCCGACGCCCCGGCCTGCCGCCCTCACGGCCAGACAAGGCACGTCCCCCTCAAATCCAGGCGCGAGGGCCCCTGGATCCGCCACCACGCCGACGAACGGCGCCCCCGGAGCCGCCACTCCGGCCTGCCAGCGACAGCAGCACTCCGTCCCCGTCCCAGGCGGGTCCGACGAGCGCCCCGCGCGCGCGAGAGAGCTGAAGAGGAACCACCCCCGTCCGCCAGTTGTGTGGCGACGGGGAGGCCGCCACCGCCGCGGCGCGAGGGCCGGCGACGGCAGCGGCGGCGAGGCGCGGTGGAGGGGAGGACCCTGGCGGCGCGAGGAGGGCCCCCCGGTGTCGCCTGGGTGCGACACGGGGGGAGGGGAGAGGGGGGGGGGGGGGGGGTGGTGGAGGAGGATGGGGTGGCCGGCGGCGAGCTGGCGGCGGCAGCGGCTGGGGGGCGGAACCCTAGCCGCGAGAGCGTCGCGCAGGGTTTCCTCGCAAAGGACCTCCTGAGTCTGAGTCTGAGCGTGCTTGTTTCTCTCATGCCTTATGCTGGCTCAACCACTACACAGACCACTGTAAAATCCACATGCAGTATATTATCCGCACTCAGCAATATTTGTCAATTTGACATTGACCTCTGATTTTTTGTCCACGTGTATATGTCATTTCAGCCGTTGGCAGTATACCTTTTCACTAGCAGGGCTTCTAGGTTGACCAATGATGAGGCCAGGCAAGCAAAGGTTGTCAAGTTCTCAGAGTCTACTTGGAAGCTGACGTACTATGCTTCTGTCCAGGCATGGGTCCTCTTGATTATAAAGCAGGAACCATGGTCATTGGATACAATGCAATACTTCGATGGCTGGCCGAGTCAACCCATCCCGTGAGTGCAAACTATATACACTTGTTTAAATTTCGTAACTATATATATGGACATACCGGTGTTGCAGCGAGTTTTGCCCTGATACATCACTTGGTCTCACAAATCTCTTTGAAGTTGAAGAGGAATAACTTTTTGTTATTGGAATATAATCAAATAATATGTTGTCTAGCAACCACATACTTTAGTGAACTCATTTCACTTCCAACTCTTTGGCATGTGATTTTGTAATAGCTTTCTTGCGTTCATAATGGAATCATGCTTAACTTCACCAGTACCAGATGTACCCATAATAAATTAGTGTTCTCTCATCCTTTCTTTTAGTCTTAGCTTCTTAGGCATACCAGGGCTAGGGTGTCTCATGGTATGAACTTCCACTTAGAGGGGAGAATGCAAAACTCATGATGCATTTCAATCATCGTTTGATCGCGTGATGCTCCAAACACCAATTTCCTGGGTTCATTCTCACACAGATCAAATGGCTCAGAGTTTATAATGTTCACATACATTAACATGAATTCTCATTTGACACACTCCCGGGCATGTTGGTTTGGGACCATCTAACCTGTTCTTTGAGGTGAAGTGATCTTTTACCCTTTTATAATATATATTTTGTCTTCTGTCTCGCAGGTCCTCATTGAGACTCTTCTACATGTGCGAGTGTGGATTTTATATCTACAGCATTTTTGCTCTTATTGCTTGGGAAACCCGCAGAAAAGATTTTGCTGTAATGATGGCTCATCATATAGTAACGTCTGTTCTTATTGGATACTCATTTCTGACTGGGTATATTTATTGAGCCTCCGATACTGCATTTTCTTGATTGCAATTGTACTAGAACTTACTTCTGTTATGTTCTGATGTTTCCTATTTATAGTATGTTGGTCATTATGATAAAAGATTATCGATTATAAATCACTTGCACAAGAATTCAACAACCATTGACTATTATTTTGATCATTCTAGTTGCCTATTGGTTTGATTCCTTGAATATCTTGACGCACTATGTGATTATATAAAATATTCTATATTCGAAAGCAGGATTTACACTGCCAATGATAGATCAATCTAAATCTTGCTGTTAATCTGAATATGAATATTCCAGTAAGCAGTGCTTTTTAGTCACTTGTACCTGCAGCATGGCCATGTCTGTACCACTACATAGATACTTCTGAAAATTACTGTTCTTCGCTAGAATATAGGATAATGTACTTCTTGTACTTGCTCGTTTTCCATGCAGCACGGCTATGCCATCTCACAGAGTTACATTACATAAATATTTCTGAAAATCACTATGCTACATAGGTTACTGCATTGATGTTTTTCCACTTTCCTTAGATTGTGAGCATTTGGTAGGAACCGTAGGATATAGTTAACTTCTATAACATCAGATAAGATCAAGATTTCAGCACAGCTCTAAGCCAAGTTACGTTTTTGCAGATTTTTTCGAATTGGGACAATTATTCTTGCTTTGCATGACACAAGTGATGTGTTTCTTGAGACTGCCAAATTGTGTAAGTACACAGGAAAAGAACTAGCGGCTAGCGTGTTTTTTGGGCTTTTTGCTCTCTCCTGGCTCCTACTGCGTCTTATTTACTTCCCATTTTGGATAATCAAAACCTCAAGGTTTGTTGTTCTTCTCTAATGATTTCTTGTGTTCATTTTACGTTCCAAGGTTCAAACTTAATGTTCTTATTCTTGCAATGCCAGCCATCAGTCCATCATATCCTTGAGGAAGCTGGATAGATTCCCAACGACCTTGTACTACATTTTCAACACAATGCTTCTCACATTACTTGTGTTTCATATGTATTGGGGGAGACTCATATTTTTAATGATAAAGAAACAATTGATTAATAACGGACAAGTTGGAGAGGATGTTCGATCTGGTAAGAATTATTTTCTTTGGTGCAATCACTTGTTGGTTGATTTTCATTCACCCCTTCTGTCCTGAGTGATTACATGCTGATAATCGACATACTTTTTTATTTCCTGGTATATTTGCATTGCCCCTCCCCTTCCAGAGAAAACAAGGTGTAACCTTGTCAGCAATTCCTACATGAAACAGGAGAACCCTGCATTTCAGAAAGTGAAGATGGAAAATCAGTAGGGAGACCCATGCATATGGCATATATAACGAAATAAATAACCCCACGTTTCAATTTTGGCTACTTGCATGAGTAGGCTATTCACATTAATTGATCAGATTGGCTTATGGCAAATGGCTCCAGTACACCGTTTGGAAGTTCCCTCCATCATAATAGTCAGATGAAGAGATTTGAATTTCTGCTGGACCAGAAACTATAGTAACCCAGATTTTTCTTGGTTGTAAACATTTAAGTTACTGAATTTTTCATAATGCAGATTCAGAGGATGACGACTGATGCGGGTTGTTTCTTTGACAATTGTGATGCGACATTTCTTTGCTGATACCTTCCTTGCCTACACAGAACAGTAGATCGTGTTGGTCTTGGCAAGCTTGTGCTAAGCAAGTTTCCTCTCTGTATATTGCCTTGTGATATTAAAGATTGCTAGGCTAGGAAACGGGAGGTTCTATACATAACGGGTATAGCTAGCAACTTACTTGATGATCCCTTCATAATTTTGGGTTCATCTATTTTCGTGTTAGTAGAAAAAGCTTAAGAGATCGTTTTCTGTAGCTTTTCTCCAAAGCCTAGAGACTCCTCTATGCTGTTTTGTATACATTGATTATGAGTAGGTTTAGTTCTAATTCTTGGGAATAAATTGTTTTTTTTCCAGGAGTTAATCTCACCTGTGTCTTAATATTCTCGTTTGATGTGGCGAGAGTCTCATGCAGCTAGATGTTTATTACGACATTAGTTTGTACAGTATCAGTTTTGGTGTCTGTATATGTGAGTACCAGCCCAATGTACATATATTTCAGTTGCAAATGTGACCTTCGTTGAATTTTTTCTTCGAATCAGACCTGTCACGTTCAATCATACACATTGTTGCCGCGCAACACTTCGGCACATGAATGAGCTGCCACCTTGACCTCAATCGTTAGAGAAATATAAACTATTCTCCCTTATATCGAACTGCAGCTGCAGAAGCTGCCTCACACAGCAGTGCACCGCCTCATCATCGTCTTCACTGCTTTCATTAATTCAAACATCAGATACTATCGAATATTACATCTAAATCACCATTATTGGTCCAATAAGGCGTACACTGATGCAAATTGATCCATAACCTTCACGCTGCATCGACAATTATGGTTTCCTGTCATACCGAGCCGCAGAAAGAAAAGGCGGCTGATAGCAAATTGAGAGATTATGTAGTTGTCAGCTCCAGGATGTATGCCCAACTTGGCAAGCCTTGCAGCCGAACCTGTAGGAAAGAATCATATTATAATGAATTAATGATATATGTCCTATATAAAAAAATCACAGAAGTATCATGCCAGATGGGTAAACATAACTGGGATGATCCAATGTTTATACACGAAACAGCAATACAAAGAATGTGACAGCATGTATGCCCAGCATAGGCTATCGACACACCTATTAACATTTGAAGCCACAAACAATATGAATTGTAAAATCCAGACGGACTACACATCTTGTTATAATCGATTAGAGCTAAATTCAAGAAGAAAAATATTGCGTGGACGACAAAACATAAATATTTCATAGCTTCATTTTCCTCTTCACTCTGCTTGGAGATTCATCAAGCACCTCATAGGCATAGATTAAAAGCATCTCCACAGACAAAAAAAAAAGCTATGTGGATTAAATTAAAGAGGGGTGGGTAGAAGGCAAATCAGAAGAGCTGGTTCTGGGTACCTATGCTGTGAGGTGCAAATGCGGCGATATCTCGTAGAGCCAAGTTCACGACGGGCTCAGCTGCAGCGGCGACCTATGCCTCTCCTGTTCACCACCAAGGCAGAGTGAGAAGCAGAGCCCAACAACGCTAGCTCGACAATGGGGAAACGAATTGGGGAGAAGGGGGGCTAGCGGTGGCTCACCTGTTGCAGTGATGGCCGACGTCATCGGTGAAGATGCAGGAGGCCTGGACGTCCAGCTACAGCCTGCAGGACGGGCGAATCTCCACCACCTACTCCGCCCGGCGACGGCATGGACGGCTTCCCTCCTCTCCCGACATCCCCCAACCGGTCTCCCAGCGTCTGCAGAGCGCGCGTCGGGCTGCGCTGTTCATGTGTTGCGGGACGGTGTGAAGACGATGATGGAAGATCCATGGTGGGAGAGGAGAAGGCACAGAGAGGGGAGGGGGTGAAGGAGGACGGTGTGGAGGAGGACGGTGGTGACGGCGGTGGAGGAGCACACACAAACGGATTGGGGGGAATTGGAGAAAGCACGCGAGAGGGATTGGTAGCTGGCGGCTAGGGTTAACCGCGAGCGTTCTTTTCTTTATAAACCAGCCGATGGCGTAGGAAGCGCACCTAGCCGATGGCGACGAGGGAAAAGCCATCGCAGCCCACCGGCGCTCACACGCCGCCGCCACCGCTGCAAATGCGAGAAGAAAGGAGACGAGGAAGAGAGGAGACCATCCCCGCAAAAAAAAAAAAACATGACCGAGAACGCACGACCCGCAGGAACAGTCTAGCACATGCGGCCACCATCGACTGCTCGAAATCGAGCGTGAACTGACCAAAGGGCCACAACCACGTGAAAAAGATGCTTCCACCACTTACCCACCGACACGTGGGATGCTCCATAGCTCAGGAATCCTAGGGAGACTGTATGTTGTAGAGATAATCTACTAAAGGATCTCCCAACAAGTTGTTACTAAGATCATTGCTCAGTAAGAGCCCAGGTGATCACATGGCATATGTGGTGAGCCACCTAAACAAAAAGTTCGATTGCATTGGCGTGTTTCGTACCGATATTATATGAAAGTCAAATTTATTCCATACTCATTTGAGAGTGCGAATATAAGGAGGTATTTTGTGTTTGGGAAAGTCCGAAGAAAAAAAGATTTAGAATCTGCTTTTTCCTTTTTCCCTCAGAAAAATAACTCAATCAAAATCCAATTATTTAGAGTTGCGGTAATATCCGAATGTTCCTCGCCTGCATTAAATTATGCACCGTCCCAGGGGAAGAAAAGTATAGAGCAACTCTCTAAAAAACAAGCAAAGTGCAAGAATCCCTAATCCACGTTCTGAAAAGGGGTAGCACCACGAAAGAAGAGCAGATACATGTGCATAAGCAGCTTGTGATACATAAAAGAAGTGGAACAAGCATTGAATGAAGTACACATCCATTATTCAACGTACCATGAAAAGAAGCAACCACACTTGAACGTAAGCAATCAGGAAAAACAACTCCAAAGGCCAGAACATTGAGCATGAGCCTGCATACCCTGGAACAACCTGCGTAAGCAAGATGATCCACCACTCCCTGGCCCTAAATCGGACCAGCCTCAGTTTGTTCAATACATGAACCACAGGTAAATTAGGAAAGAAGTTTTTTTTTCAGACCGGTCAAACCCCACTATGACTAGATTAGATTAGAACGCACAGAACACAAATACTTCCAAGCCTTGCTGGCGCTGGAACTGAGATAGTAACAGGAGTGTATTTGGAATTCACATGCTCTTACTCCCATACACTCAAACAGTAGCTAACTGTTTAGGGTTGGAACATACACAACTCCAAAAAATACAGCTCCTTAGTTTACAGGAGGGCAGCCGGCAGGAGAGCTAACTAGGCATCTTCACAACTAGAAAAGGGGATGGATACACAGATTCGTGCTCGAGAGCTCCAGATGTTCCAATGGTCAAGCATCAGCTTCCAGCTTCTTAGATTGTAGATTAAAACACATACACTTGTCGATAAGAGCCTCAGACTCGTTGCCGTATTCTTTGAACCTGTACTCGTCCAACTTGAATGCCGATGGAACCTTCCCTTCGCTGTAGCATCGGTTACACAAGCTAAATGAGTGTTTCGTCTCCTTGAACCGTGAGCCGATGATAGGATACCGGCATATGGAGCAGGTGTGGCTGCCGTGGCGAACATGATCACTGTCTTCAAGCTTCACCAATGTGCTGAGGATTCCGAATCCCCAATCAGGATCATTAAACATTTCAAGGAACTCCGTGTACGATACCATGGTCGGGTCGGACTCCCCATGCATTTCAAGCATGTCACTAGCCCCATGGATAGGAATGTAAACGGCGCGAAGAAGTTTAATGTAACTTAGCGCATCACTCCTCCGAATCTGGCCCCTGCCGCCTTCGCTTGCAGGACGCCAAAGGAGCGCATCGAAGACGACACGCTTGCGCCTATCCACAGGACCAGCACAGATTGGAGCTATGATAGCAAAGAACATCCCAAGATCAACACGACCAGAGCCAGATGCATCAAGGACGGAGAGAATTCTTTCGTTCATAGCCTTGACAGCACCCTGGAAGGTATCTGGCTTGAGGAAAGATAGGAGCCTGCGCAGAATAACCTCAAGAGCTGCTTTCCTGATCGACTTCTCTGGGATGCCAGTGCCTGAATAGGACACGGGGACATCAGTCTCATTCATCTCTTTCCTCAGAAGCTCCGCATCACAGTGGCCAAGCTTTGTCGTCCTCTCGAAGGCCCTTATATCAAGGGCATTGGCCAAATCCTGCCGCAATGTGGTTTTCCTTCCAACCCTCTTGAACTTGGATGGTTCTACGATAACAAATGCTTCCTCTCCTTGAGCATCATGTTTTCCTTTAGGAGGCTTTGGCTTCTTTTTCTGCAGTGTCTTGAGATGTGAGATTGCATCATACACCTCCACCCTCTGTGTCATCTTAAATGCCTCCTTGAGGGCCTTCTTGGCCTCCTCAGACTCCCCCTGCCCAAGCAAGGCGACCGCCTTGTTTAGCTGAGCACGCCAATGGTTTGGTCGGATGCTCAGCACACGAGTATACATCTCCGCGGCGCGCACAAACCGTCCTGCATCCATGTTCAATCCACCAAGATTGTACAAGGCATCAACATGGCCAGGTTTAAGATCAATTGCTTTCTGGAACTCCTGAACAGCACGGTCATCATCCCCAACCGCATGCAAGGCTGACCCAAGATCACAGTGCGCATCGGCATAGTCTGGCTTGAGGAAGATGGCCTCCTCCAGTGCCTTCTCGGCTGCGCGGTATTCCCCAACACCAAAGAGCGCACTCCCAAGGAGCTTGAGGGCACGAGCATGCGACGGACACAGTATGGCGGCCTCCCGATAGTGCTCGCAGGCACCGAGCACCATCCCCTCAGCCTCCATCGCAATGCCAAGGTTGACATGGATCTGTGGGAGAATGTCTGCGGACTGGGAGTTGCCTGCCTCTGCAGCCTCAAGGGCGAGGAGGAACTCCTCCTTGGCCTCGGCGTGGCGGCCCAGGGCGTAGAGGCAGTTACCAGCACGGAAGTGCGGGCGGACGTCGGTCGGCTGCAGCTCGCAGCCACGGCGGAAGCTAGCAAGGGCGTCCCGAAAGAGGCGGTGCTCGGAGAGCGCCCGGCCGATGACCATGTGGTTATCGAAGGCCTCCTCGCGCGAGCGGGAGGCGTCGGCGCGCGTGCGGAGGACGGCGAGCTCCTTGACGAAGGTGAGGTAGTCGCGGCTGGTCTCGTCCCAGGGCGCGGCCGGGAGGCCCGAGTCGGCGGAGCCGGAGATCTCCCTGGACCAGCCGGCCTCGGAGAAGGAGTCGAGGTTGCTGCCGCCGGTGGCGTCGATGGAGGAGGAGGTCTTGCGCAGCTGCTTGGAGCGGAGGCGCTTGACGAGTATCTCCAGGTCGTCGAGGAGCGACCACGAGGAGTCGAACGCGATGCCGTGGTTGGGCGAGGTTGCCCAGGCGGGCGCGGCGACGGGCGCGGCGCGGGAGCTGGACGAGGGCGCGACGCCAAGCGGCTTGAGGTGGTCGTCGAGCAGCGAGGCGGCGGCGGGCGGGGAGGAGGAGGCCGCGGCGTCCCCGGCGGCGATCTCGGGGGAGGATGCGTCGGAGTCGCGGTCGACGGCGGGCAGGGAGAGGGCGAGGAAGTCGCGGTCGACGTCCCCGGCGCCGTCGTCGTAGGTGCGGAGCAGGCCGGTGAGGGAGAGGCCCCGGCCGCCCGGGAGGATGAACTCGGCGTAGGTGCGGAAGACCTCGTCGAGGATAGCGGAGATCTGGTCGTCGCTGAACTTGACGCGCGGGTTGACGGCGACGACGAGCTTGGCCATCTCGTCGCGGTCGAGGCCGCCGTCGGCGTTGGTGTCGAAGCGGTCGAAGATCCTGCGCACCTTCTCCGCCCGCGCGCCCCTCCCCGCCGACGCCGCCGACGCGGACAGCGCCATCGCCGGGAAGAAACGCGAAAGGCGGAGGGGGTGAAAGGGGGCGAGAGGCGCCGGTTGACGGCGAATTTGGGCACGCGCGGGGGCGGGCAGGGAGGCGCGGGGTGGGGATTTGAGGGGCGGGCGTGGGACCAGGGTGGAGAGGGGGAGGAGCGGCGGGGGGCGTGGTGTGGTGCTGGGCGAAGAAAGGGAGGAGACGAGGGAAGGGGACGGAGGAGGTGGCAGCCTGGCCTGGCCGGGCTGGCAGCGAGGTGAGGGCAGGGTTTGGTTCACGTCACGTGGATAGGGCGCTCCGTCCGCCCGCGTCGCTGCGCTGGGTTCACTCTGGCCCGTCCGTCCGGCACTCGTTGGAGTCACATGTTGCATGTACGCCAGCCGGCCCGGGCCATCACGCTCGCTGTCTCGCACCGTTATATTTTTTGCTTCCAGTGGACTCACTGGTGGTGTTCCTGCTAGTGGTACCGCTACTGTACTCTACCAGTTGGTGGTGAACTCGTCCGGCTCCGGTGCCTTTTCTTGTTGGGGACCGTCAATTTGGATTTTGGAGCCGTCATCAACCAGACATTCCGCCACTTGTTTTTTTGACTTTAGATATTTCACCTCCCAGATCAAGATCACTGGAATGTTCGGTCGTCAAAGAAACAAGATCACCAGCATTTCTATGGATCGTTTTTATACACAGTACAGTACTGTCTACACCGGCGCGCCCAATACAGCGTCCGGCAAAGTTGCCGGATAGGCGTTGTTGGGCGCGCCGGCACGCGTTGCCGCCTTCCCAAAAAAAAAAGTAGACTCGAATATGAACGAACCGGCGATATTTCATTGAATTTGAAGGACATTTAAAAAACTTAAACGAAATTTGACAAACGGAAATTAACAAACTTAAATGGAATTTAATTAAATTTAAACTAAACCCTAGACCCTACATCTAGCGGCTCTGCCGGCGGACGCTAGAGAAGGAAGCTAGTCCCGGCGACGATGAAACCAGCCACACGGCAGCGTCGAGGCATGTCTTGCATGCCTCGATGATCACCGCCGCCGAGGAGGAAGTTTCATCTGCGACGCCGTCGCTGAGGCTTCCGGTTTCACCCTCGGCGGCTCCGGCCATGAGGAACGTCCCGTGCCGCCGCCATCGCCGAGCGTGGTGGGGTTTGATCTAGCGGCGGCGGAGGGAGGCCTCAATGGTCGCCTGTATTCCCTCCCACTCCGGCTCACCCCAGTCGCCGTCGCTACTGTCCTCCTCCTCTGCTGGTGCTGGTGCCGCTGGTGCCGGCGCCAGCAAGGGGAGGTCAGGTATCTCGGGGTCGGACGACACGCGCTCGCGCTCTTCATCGGAGTGGAACCACTCTGGCGGTGGCTCGTGCATGCCTCTGGGGAGAAAGAAGGAGCCGTGGCGCGCCTCGTGCTCCGCGCCGATCACGGCGTCCCAGTACAGCGCCGAGATCGAGTAGAATGGGTCCGCGCGTTGCTCAAACGGCATGTCCCTCCACTGCCGCTGGATGTACTCGAGGCGGGGCCTGCCGCTCAACGCTGGCGCCACCGGCACCTTGACGACGTTGAGCACCCACCCCGGTGGGAGCTCAAAGCCGTCTGGCACCGGTATGTTGTGCCGGCGGTAGACCTCCAGCTCCTCCTCCGACAACGTCGTCGCAGGACGCACGGCGCGGGAAGAGCTGGCCGCGCCTGGTGGTGGTGCTCGGGACGAGCTGCACTGCTCGGGACGGCGGTGCGGCTTGAAGAGGTCCGCCTCACGCTGCGCTGCGAGGCTGCGCGCCAGGGACGCGTTCCACTCCTCCTCCTAGCGACGCATCTCGCGGGCGAACGACTGGTTCATCATCCGGTCCTCTTGGAGAAGACGTTGCTGCTGGAGGTGCTCGTGGCGGCGCTCGGGTGTCATGGCCGCGGCGGTGGCGGCTCGCTCGCGCCGAGCACGAGGTTCCGCGGCCGTCTGCTGGCGGCGGAGAACCTCCTCGGCGCTCTGCTCCGTCGCGGCTTGCGGCTGCCTGGCATGGTGGCTAGAGTTTCTGTGGGAGAGGCGAGGTGGTGTTGTGTGGAGAGGAGAGGTGCGCCGGGTGCCGTTTTAAAGCCGGCGGGGAGCGGAGTGGGCCGCTGGCCGCATTAACGCCGCCACCGGCACGTCTGCCACGCGCATTGACACCGACGACGTGTGCGCGCCACCGCCTGACCTTCCAGTGATGCGCTCGACGCGTCGCGTCGTCTGCGCCCGCCAGGGGAACCGCTGCGTCATTAAAATGGGTGTATCTGCCACAATAAATCCGCCCCCGACCGTTGGGTCGCTGACGCGTCGCCCCCACCCGTCAGGTTTGGACGAGTCGCGCGTTGTCGCGGTTGCCAGCATGCCCGCTTGCGTCCCTAGAACCTGGGAGCGAAGCAGGGTTGCCGGACGCTGTATTGGGACGTACCGGCAACATTTTCTCTATTGGGCGCGCCGCTGGGGGACGGTTTCGTGCCGGCGCGCTCAAAACGCCTATTGGGAGCCGAGTTGGACGCGCCGGTGGAGATGCTCTAAGTGTCTACTCCATCCGTATTACCCCTCTGTTTCAAAGACTTTCTAAACTTTTTGAATTTTCCTGATTCGTTTCTAAACTTAACACAAAACATGTCTAAAACTTACGAATCAGGAAAAAAGTAGAAAAATTAGAAAGTCTTATATTTTGGAACATAGAGAGTACTCCCTCCGTTCCTAAATGTAAGATGTTTTAGGTGTTGCACATGTTGTCTACATGCATAGTAAAATGAGTGAACCTACATATGAAATATGTCTAGATACACTTGTATGCATCTGAATGTGGAGGTAAAACATATTATATTTAGCAACGGAGGGAGTACCTTTTATCAGATTCACATGTATTTAGAAACGTTTTAGTGGGTAGGCTCACACATTTCATTCTGTATCTAGACCATATTTAAAATATCTAAAAAAATATATTTAGAAACGGAGCGAGTATGATTTATTTGGGCATTGTTAGACCCAGGTGGAAAACTGTCTGGCATGCACCTTCATTTTTTTTTAAATTCATGTACAATTAGTTTCTTGTAAGTTTGACATTCAATATTACGTTTCCTTTATGCAATGTACCTCTATTTTTTTTCAGATTTGTGCACAATTTGTTTCTTGTAGTATTGCCATTTCACTTGAGGACTAGGCATCTACATGTACAAGCCCTAAAATTAGCAAATCATAAGGCTAAATTTGTGTTATTTTCATGTAGAAATTTAATGCAATAAATTCAAAATCAGCACAAGTATGGCTAAGGACGAACATTCTTTTCAACAACTACTTGACGGTCGACTAACCATCAATTTGCGAAAGTGAAAATCTATACATTTTCCAGAATTCCAATGCATATTTGGAACCTAGAAATTTTGAGTGGTATTTGAGTATACGGGCAAATTTTCAATGGTGTATATGGATCCTCAAGAAAATAAGTAGTTTATTTAGATAGGATTTAAAATGTAGAAATAAGAAAACATAGATTTAGAATGACATGTTATATCAAATCATAAAAGTATCGAAAACGGGGAAGTATGTAAATCTGCAATAGTTGTTTGGTTGCTTCATAGGAAAAACACGGAAATTTAGTATGCGCATGTTAGGGTTGTCACTGAAAAAAGATAAATTCTATTAGGCTAGACCTAAAGGAAGTCTTCCGACTTACATGCAAAGTAAACCAAGGAAAAATTTCTATGGTCTGCAATTCTACAAGTCAAATAAGATCCGCAGGAAAAAGCACCAAGGAATAAAATCCCCGAGAGTTTCCATAACATTCCTTTGAACCAAAGAACCCTAAAATCGAACCCTTGCAAATGTGTGGCTAGCATTTCCTAGTGCTGGTACATCTATGATGACTATCAAGCCATGAGATGATCATACCAACAGGCGCCAACGGATATACTGATTTGCATTTGCTGGCCTTGAAAGATAAGCGTTTGTGGCTTTTCGCTAACCAGCCAATCATAATTGCCGTAATCCACCCCCAAGATACACCTTGATAGTTTTAGGTGTAAAAAGCATGGATCCAACGCTTGCTATGCGTGTACGGCAACTGACGTACAGTGCACAACTATGATTTTAGCAAATAGTAACAGCTATTGGTTGCTTCCTTGTTGCACCATCATGCTCGCACTACCTAAAAGAATAAGCAAATTTAGAAAAAGCTACAGTTGCCAGTACTTCCATAGAAGAAAGGGTTCGGGTCAAAACAATATGAAACTGAAAACAATATAAGCAAAGTTGTTTTGTTTAGAGTGCTGAAGAACATTCACCAACTATTCCAGAGAACGGTTAAAGGTTCCAACAGCTCTTGGATAAGTTAGTATTAGAATGAGAAAGCCGAAGAACAGCTGTCCTTCTTTTGGAATAGACAAATTCTACATAAAAGTATAAGCACCACTAAGAAAATGCTCCTTGCTAAGAGTCCGTGATTAGATAATTCTTGCAGTGTAATGTAGGGTGAAAAAGAAAAGTTCCGCCACGCTGATAGCATTGTTTTATTTTGTTCTTTGTTGGACTTTTAACAAGCGAGACGCACATAGAAGCAGTCGTAAGCATAACCAGCCATACAGGACGACCCCCTTAAACTTGCTAGGTATTAAGCACGCAACCTCACGCAATTTTCACAAATGCCCAAGGCAACAATTTGTTACACACTAAAACACTACGACAGAAGTCTCCGAGTTCCAAACCATGCACTTCTAAATAGAAATTTGCTGCAGTAAATCGACCATAAATGGTAGTCTTTCAGATCAAGTGAAATCTCACTGTGATCAATAGGTGCTACAGTTTGACAATACATTGGTGTCTAAGTACAGTGGTATCTCGAAAGATACTCAAGTGGTACATAAATAATATTCTACATTACATATATATCTCCATACCAAGTATCTTGGAGGACTGGCACAAGGGGCAGAAGCTCAGCTTGCTCTCGCACTCTTTGCATAGGCAAAGATGCCGGCAGGGCAGCAACAGCATGCATGCTTCACTTGATTTACAGACCCTACATGCCGTCAAATCCTTGGAGTGGTTATTCTCCTTCGGCATCAGTTGCAAATTGACGGCACCACCATTGCAACAGGAAGCGGTATCATCTACCTCACTGTCGCCGCAGCCTTCTTTGAAGTCCTTGCTTTGATGGGCACATACCTGTTCCAGGTTGTACTTGAGTGCGCTGATCATGCTCTCGTTGTACTTGGCCCTTTGCTGCCACGCGCCAACTTCCCCTGCCATTTGTCTAATCTGGTCCTCAAGTTCAGAGTTCCTTTTGTTAATGTTCTGCACTTCTGACTCTTTATCCCGTATTTTTCGGAGGATCTTGTCTTCAACAGAGGCCAGCGCTTCAAATTGTTTTGCCTGAACTTTCTCCAATATAGACTGCCTTAGGCGCTCATTCTGCCAGTTAAATATGTTCTGTTAGAGAACTAAAATATATTCAAGTGTTGAATACAAAGTTTTCTTTTTAACAGTACTTAGTTGTAATAATATCATACATGAAGTTCAAACCAATGCCATACGTGCATATAGTCCTAATTGGAAATAATTCTGGCTAATAGGATTGAACATACTTGTTTAACGGCCGCAATACTTGCTTTGCCAAGTGTATTTTCTTTTGATGTTCCACTAACTCCTTTGCTGTCTCTCATTTGTTTTGAATAATTGTGTAGGCTTCTTGTTGCCAGGCAATGGATGGATGTATACAAGTATTATGTGATTATAATTCCCAGGGTGTGACCAACTTTTCGCCATTGGTCATGCCACTGCCCACAGAAAGTTGGCATCTCAGCTGAGCACATGCAACTAAAGCTTCTCTTATGTGGTTTACATACAATATAGCCCATGCCCTCCTTTTCTCTGATTTTCCCCACTTTGATTATTAAATAAATCAAATATATCATGTGGAAGCAAAACAAAAGGAAGCTTCAAGTACATATTAGCAGCAAATAAATGGCATAAATTAACTTAATCACAATATTATCCATATGAGCCAAAACAATAATATTGTTCCAGTGCAAGTTGGCTTGTTATATATGGTCAGCCATCCAAACATATTTGACGACTGGCTACACGTCATTGATACCAAGTTCAGAATTCTTATTAGGATGGGAGCGCTAGCCGTTATTTGGTCGTTGTGGCTACGTAGAATTGACAAGGTTTTCAACGGTAAAAGTTTCTCTTTTGCAGGTCATCTACCGGTGTACAAGTTTGCTCCGTTCATGGTCACCTCTACAACGTGTCGAGACCTATTTATGGAGGTATCTACACGGTTGGACGATACGGCGAGGGATATTTTTATCCAAAATGGGTCGCCGTGTGATCTACGGATTTTCCCTCCCACACGATAGGCGATCTATGTATCACGATTACTTGAATTTCGACTTTTTGCTTTTTGTGTTGCAATCCTGTTGCGTCTGTGTGCATCTTGGTTATGCAGAGACGGGTGTAATGCTCACACTTTTAAGTGACAAAGTGCCCTTTATAAAAAAAAAGAGCCAAAAATGAATAGTGATGAAATGATGTAGTTTGTTTAGTAAACAATAACCAACCAATGTTTAAGGAAGCAACAGAGAATAAATAACTCAAATTTGTCCATCTACTGAAAAACTGGGAGCAAGAGAGCTAACACGGCTAGTACACACAGAAGGCCTTGATCCAATGGTAATTTCATCAAACTGGACATGTGATTCAGTTTTTAATCTTTGACAAGGAGAGTCTGCACAGTACAGTACATGCAGACCCTATAAATTGTAACTATGTCTGGTCAAATTTCATGTAATACTCCAAGCAGCCGAAGTTCGCACATGCATTCTGGCGGTGGTAGTTTAGCCCCAGTGAAAAGATATTATGGTTTGTACTAGCATATAATGCTGCCTGCTTGGGGATCCAAGCGTAGTAACTATCAGGTGATCCTTTTGAGCAAAGCGAGGATGAAACCCAATTAGCTGTTACACATGCGTAGACCCCTCCCTCATGGCGACGCGGGGCTTCGACTCAGTGAATGTTGGGCCCTTGGATCATGTAACATGCCAACATCCAAGCATTTCATCCCTGGACCACGTCTATCAGAAGATTACACATCTACTAGGCATCAGGTTTGATATGGCCCACGAGCAATGAGGGGAAGTAGATGCTAGATTGGGGGCATAAAGCGAGGGATTTATTCAGTATCCACCTAACAGAAGTTACAAAACTGGCATATATCTTAAAGAATAAGTGGTTATCAAGAGGCGAGGATGAAATTTGCAGTAATGGCAATCAGTGAAGTTTCCATGAGACCAAGTCCCGCTACAAAACATTGTATCCATTTCTCTCTGGCCAAGACATCGAACAGGTAAAACTGGGCTCAAGCAAACGAGAATGCAGCAGGAAATTAGTGGGTCCACATGTTTAATCACCAGGATTCCTGTAAGTTGTAGTCCTAGTTTATCAGGTGTTTCATTGGCCAGTGAATGCATAAACCTATACCTACTGGCAGAAGGAAATAAGTGACTTCCGCAAAGGTCAGATGGTCAGCTAGATAGTTCTCACTATTCTTTCCTAAAGGAAGTAAGTGGGGAGATTCTATTTAGTTGAATTTCTTGACTCAGAGTTGATGTTTATCGAATTTATGGCATCGACGACCATCCTTGAGAAGCAAGGAACATTTCAAAAAAATATGTAAGGAGAAACATGAAATTACTTTCGGTTGTTTACGTGAAGTAATGTCAAAAGAGCATCTAACCTCCACTTAAGTATCTGTTAGAAAGAAACAAGTAATCAGAAGGCAGGGTACATACCACCCAAATATGCCTAGGATTGGTACATACCACCCGAATCACATGGTTCAATTAAATACAAGTATACCACCCAAATCCCGCTTTCCTCTCTGGTGTACTCTCACCCTCCCCTGCCTCTTGTCAATGGTGACCGCACCAGCAGCGCCTACGGAAGATCTACGAGCAGCAGATCGCGCCTCTGACGTGGAGCTCTGGATGCACGACTTCTGTTGCCTCCTCTGACTGCCTATACCCTGGTCTGCTCCATCTGCTCGTCCGGTGTAGTTATATATTAATATGAACACTTCGGGTACTGGGGCTTGTTAGGTCCGTGGAGATTGACCCGAAGGCATGGACAGGAGATCGCGTATTCACCATAGTTGGGCGTCTCAGATACCATTTAGGAATTCCAGTGTGGTGGCCAAGTACATCATTTTAGTTGGGTGTAATGGAACCACACGGAGCGGCAAAAGAAAGAGGAGTTTGAGATTTTGGTGGTATTTTATTGAACCACAAGATTTGGGCGGAACCAATGATATATACCCATTTTTCTCATATGTAATCTTCACTCTTTGTATGTTTAAAATTAAGATTCACAGAGTTTTATTTAAGTGACATAGTATAGCTCATTCGCTTATAAGAGCTACCACTCATCAAGAGCTGCTGCGTGACTTGATGACAAAAGAAGAAACCTCTAACATTAGCAAAAGTGAAGTGAAGAGACTATCTATGGCCTGAAAACGCCCAAACTATATGGCCTGAAACATCAACGCTTCACTAACTGACCCAGCAAACCTTCATCAACTGATCGAGAAGACCTAATGTAAGCACTCAAACAGTCAAATGCGCCTACTGTTGCGGTAGTAGAAAAATCTCTAAAGGAAAAATGGTTCTAGAGCACGTGACCTGGGCCCTGATGAATCGGTCCATATCAGCATCGAGCCGCTGGACCTCACGGGAGAGATCGTCATCAAGCATCGGCAGCAGGAGCAGCGGCGAATCGCCAGAGGAGTTCCCAGCCCCGCTGCCCCCACCGCCGTGGCGCCGGTCCTCCAGAGAGAGGGCCAGGCCCGTCGACACCGCGGAGCCCGTCTGCAGGAAATCGATAGACGACATCTGCGAGTTCTCTCCCAGCAGCTCCTGCTCCCTCGGCTGCCTCCACCCCATGCCCGCCGCGGCCGTCATCCCCACCGGGTCCACAACTACACAGAACAGCAGAGCAAAATACCTAAAAATCAGCGTCCATTTCAGCAGAATTTCGAGAGGCGAAGAGGGGATTCGCGGAGGAAAAGCTTACGCTGTGGCTGCCCAGCCTGATCCGGGTAGACGGGCGGCGGGTTGAAGAAGGCGAAAGGCGCCGGGATCTGTCCATCTACCGGCACCGGCAGCGCGTTCCTGCGAAAAAAATTACGGCATTAGGAAGGGGATTTTAGCGCGATTCTTACCATTCGAAGAAAAGGAGAAAGGGGACGAAACTGAATTGAGATGGAGCACCTGAAGGAAAGCGGCGCTGGCTGCTGCTGCTGCGGTGGCGGCGGCGCAGCGGGGTGGGCTGCTGGAGATGGTGGTGGGAGAAGAACGCCATGGCGAGGAAGGTGAGCGAGAGGGGAAAGGCGCAAGGGCAGGTCGCGTCGTCGGAAAGGGAGGAGAGAGAAAGCGAAATGGGCTGTGGACTGTAGTTCTGGCAAAATAGAAAGTGGTGCAGTGCTTTTGACTTTGCTTGGGAGTTGATGTGCTTCTTACATGCGGGGTCAGGAGCCGTGAACCAACTAGTCAGCTGGACAATTGTGCACTTATCGTGTTTAATTAGATTTTGAGGTGAGTTTTGTTTAAAAGCCCCATACATATAATATAATAATACTATATATAAAGGGGGGCTATTTTCACCCCAGATCCGCAGTGGCCACGTCGCCCTCTATTCCTGGCCATCCAATCCGCGCGATCAGACGGCCAAGATGCGACCACGTCGCGCCCCGCGCGGTACTGTTCATTGCTACAGTGCCGGGGTATTCTACCAATGGGAAATGGCCACGCGTCCCGGCCACCCGTCTGCACGTTTTTTGGCGCAACGTTTTTGCGAGAAACCCCCGCCGAGGACCAATTTGCAAATTGCCAAGACCTCAGGGCCTCCATGCAAAATGACCAGCGAGCCCCCCTTCTCCTCTCTCCCGCGACGGCGCGCATCGCCGCCGCCACGGACCTCCCCGCTCAAATCACGGCCCACGGCCAGCTCCGCCGTCGCCGCTTCTCCCCCTCCCCTAGCGCCGCGTGCCGGGGCGCCGTGGCCGAGCGGGAATAGCCGCCGCCGCTTCCGCGCGTCGCCGGAGCGTCGGCCGCCGCTTCCGCGCGTCGCTGGCGGCGCTCCGGCGACCCAAAACCGTCGTGCCGCCACCTACGGGTCGGACGCGGGCAGCCGCGCGTGCCAGAACGCGGTGGCGCGCCGCCGCCGAGCTCGGCGCCGCCGCGGACAGTTTTTTTTTAAAACCCAACTTATTTAAACAATTCTGTAAAATTTCTAAATGATATGAAACCAACAATTTTAAATATGTCCACCAGAAAAATATAACAAAGATATAAAAGCGGCCACATAAAAAAATGACGACTAATTAAGACATGCGATCGAAACTCAAATTTAAAAATTTAAAAATTTCAAGCGTCTTTCAAATTTGTTCATTTTCGTAAACACTAAAAGAATTCAAATTGGAAATTTTAAGCGCCTTCCAAATTTGCTCATTTTGTAAACGCTAAAAGAATTCAAATATGGATAAATTCCCAGTTTGCATAATTTTCCGAAACTGAACAATCTTCAGGCATAAACCCACCCTATTTACCCAAATTCATTAACACACAAAAAAACGTCGACAGTTCATGACATACGATCAAATTCATAATTCGAAGATTCCAAATTTTCAAATGCCTTCCAAACCTTAGCATTCAAAAAACGTCAAGAAGAAATCACGTGCGAACGACTTCTCACTATTAACAATTCAAAAATTCCAACTACTTAGAAACATGAACTTTCTAAAAAAAATCAAACACATTTAAATCTAAACAACTTTTGACTGCGGACATTTTCAAATTTACCTTTTTTTACGCCACTGTCTTTACAAATGTGACCAACATATCAACATGCACACCAAAAAATGCTCACTACTTATGCCATCAATTTGCTAAATATTTGCAACTACAATACAATATATCAAAATACTTACAAAAAATACAGGCAACACATTGGAAAATTCAATTTGCCAAAAAGATTAGAGATACTCTAAAATATATATATATCTCACATATTATCTCACATATTGCATTCTCCCTAATTATGAAGTTCAAATAAATATTTATAACATTTCACTACTCTAATTTGAAGAATGTAGTACGAAATTCAAATGAATTTCCTCCAATTATGGATTGACTTTCAAATGCTCATGTACTGTACGCCCTCCAATTATGAAACTAAAACAAATATTTCGACAAAATACAAACATATATAACCATTCCAACTTGCTAAACATTTAACGGTACTCTAAAATGTGTGAAAACATCCCAAAAAAAAAAAGGCTATCTATTTCAGAGTATTTTCATGTAAAAAAACAAACACATTCGAAATTGAGCTACAATAATTTTCAAATTTGAGGAATCTCCGAAACCCGGCCATTTTTAAAAAGTTTCCCCCCCCCCCCCCCCCCCCCCCCCCCCCCCCCAATTTCAATGATCTCCAAGCTTAGACAATTTGAGAACGTCGCCATTTTCAAATTAGAATTCAAAAAACACGGGCGCGGCATTTGCCGCGCTCAGATGGCTAGTTGTTCCTAATCTACTCTTCTCTCGGAATTTTCGAGTTAAAGACAAATATTAGGGGCATTTGTAGGGTTCGAAGAGATAACAAGGGATAGCCTACAACAAATTTTGTGCTCTCTTGTACGGTCATGTTGTGTCAGTTATTTGGTTGCTTGTATAATATTTTTTTGGACCTTTGGAAAAACGGATATGGTTAAACTCATTTCGTGTTCTAATGCAACTAGCTTTATATCTGGTTGGATGCAGATCTGCCACTATAAATCTCTTCTCAAGAGTGGTGAGGTTACCACCATCTCAGACTAAGAAACATTACCAACTACTAATATTATAAAACATAATATCAGTATCATAATCCGTAGAACACGCATAATTCACAACTTACCAAAATTCGTAGACACGCGCACATAGTTCACCAATATCAATCAGTACGAACTATATATGTACAAACCCTCCTCCTCCTACTGTTGCTGCTCTATCTCTTCTTTAAGTTCGGTAGTATATCAGCATGGCATTTTTTCTATAAAATAGTGCTAAGGGTCAAATAGTAGACCGGCCTTGTAGCCATTAGATCAAACTGAAGTAGAACGCTATCCCTTGGTGTTACAACCTCACAGAAATATTATTGAGGTAAACTCTAGTAGTAGTCATAACACCACTCACGTCCCCACCGCGTGTCACCTCCGTCGCTCACCTAGATGTCCCTCTCAAGCTATCATGTTCACATCGTTGCATTCGATCTCACCCATGTTTGTCTAGCAGGGTCGTGCTTGACGCCCGATACGATGATTTTATTTTGTGAATATTTAGTTGTAGTTGGGTTGTAGATTCAACTTTCAGATTATACAAACAATCTTCTTGTGATTTTCTTGGATTATCTTTGGTTAGTTGATAGTGGAGTGGATCGATGACCTAATATCTTCGATTGTTGTAATTTTGTTGTTACTTAGTTACGAGTAAATAGCATCACCATGATGATACCTATTTTCTAATGCGGTAAACCGGTCACAACGTGTGTATACATTATCACCATGCTAGTAACTATTTACTTAACATTTTGGTAATTAAATCATCGTCAAAGTAGTAACTTTTTAGTCGACATCAACACAATGGTGATAACTATTTACTCAATTGATTGATAACTAAATCATCACCATGCTGGTGACTAGTTATTTAACAAATCAGTATGAGTAGTAACTATTTAGAACAACGCACGAGACGGAAAAATATCACATCGTCACATGATGGAATGGATTAAGAGGATGTAACGAGTGTATCCGAGACTCAAACGGAACAAGCTATAGTTTATTTAAGCAATATAACAAAAGCACACGCCGAGAGGAGGCAGAGAAACACAAACGGAAACGAAGCAGCCATAGCTAGCTTAATTTTAGGCACGCTTGCACTTGAGGTCCTTCATGCAGCGGAGATGCATCTCGGCGACCTTGACGACCTTAGCGAAGCCACGGCTCGGGCATCTCCGGCCGGGAATGCAGCGGATCTCCGCCTCCCGCTCCACCTGGCAGAAGCACCTGGGGTTCTCGACCATGCCGCAGCACCTCTCGCCGAACCCGCGGCGAAGGCAGTTGATGAAGTAGCTGCTCTGCGTCGCGCAGCTCTCGGGCGGGTAGGCCGTGGCCGTCGTCGTGGCCGCGAGCGCCGCGCATACGGCGACGACGACAGCGAGTGCGGCGGTGTGCTTCATAGACGCCATGGAAATCTCTAGCTCGGGATCTATGTGGATCGAGTAGCAGACAAGATCGACTAGCTCGGTGCGTGATGGCTTTCCCATCTTCTGCCTTTTACAGACGCTCCACTGCAGCAGCGGCGGGTTCACGTGCGTGCAGCTGACCCATGTTGGGACCATTGTCTTTGTCCTAATGTTATTTGTTTATTTTTAAATTGTCAGAAACATGGTTTATTTACTTTTGTAGAGGAAAGACCGTGCCTTGCATTGGTTAATTTCCATGCAGCGGCATTCTGTTGTGGGTCGTCACTGGAGATTTATATTAGCTGCCACAATTGGGTTGGATTAACGGTCATTGTATTATTTTTTTCAAAAACATACCAACATTGAAGTAATGAAAACACATCGCATTGATTCCTGCCTAGACACAAATTGACCACAGTCATGACCAGCAGGGCCCACTCGTCAGAGCTGAGATGGATGTACACGTGGAGGAGGAGCTGATGTGGCCATGGGGCCCATCTGTCAGCCACCCAGTCTTTCTTCACCTCTTTCTTCTTCCTTTTTCCTCTCAGCCTCCGCCGCACGCCAGCACCATCTCGTCGTCGCGGGGTCGGACGTGAGCAGGAACGTCGGCGCGGGGAGGCGGCGGCGGCCCACACCTCGGGGAAGGAGAGCAAGGGCGGCGGCGGCCTGCATCTCGGGGAGGGCCCCCACTGCCTGGAGCGCGACGGCGGCGGCCCATGCCGCTACGCCGCCGGGAGGCCACGCCCCTCCTGCTCCCACGCCGTGCCGCCGCCGGGAGTACGCGGCCCCTGCTCGCGCCCGCGATAGCTGGGCCTCCTTGCTCGCTAGGCTGCCTCTGATTGCTCACCCAAATCGGGCCGAGGCGCCTGCTCCCAGGGCACCCCGGCCCCGAGCGGCAGCGGACGGCCACGACGAAGCCCACGCCGGCGCGCCCCTCCTGCTCCCACACCGCGTGCCGTCGCTCCTCACGCCGTCTGCGGCCATCTGCGGCGGCGGCGGGGCTACGTGAAAGTGCATGTGTTGCCCCATGCGTGGTTTTGGTAATTAATGACAATCCTTATGGACTAATGTTTGCATTGAGATATACTTGTAGATCTTGTCCATAGGAAATGTTTGGAGTTCATGTGTTGGACTCTAGAAGATGACATGATGACCAATGGTCTATTCAAGGGTTTATATGAAGAATGGTCATGTGTAGAGTTGAGCTTATTGCAAGTATGGCTTGGAAAAGAAGATTGAGTGAACAATCATGTTTAACCCAAGCCATCATACATATCAAGAGAAGAAGATGAAGTGCAAGCTCAATATGATCCATCTCGGAAGATATCATTTGATTGAAGCTTTCAAAGGAGACATGAAGACGGAGCTTTGCGAGGCTCTCCCATAATGGACTATGGGGGAGCATTTGGAGAAGTCTTCATCAAGCATGTGCTAGCAAGCACAATCAAGAAAGGTGTTCCAACTTGAGAGAGTCAAGATCGTCATCATCGAGCTCAAGTGGAATGCGCAAGGCAAAGGTATGATCTTGATAGGTTTTCTATTTTACCGGTCTCATGTTGTTAGTGGGAGACCGGGTTTTAGGATAGACGGCGTACTATCAAGAGGGGCTCTCAAGTGAGTAACTTGATCGCATCTTTGTGGAGAGCTCAAACCTTTGCATACTTGGCATTTCATCTTTCTTGGTTCTTACTTGGCTTTTCTCCTTGTTGGGTTTTGGTGCTTGTTGTGATCTTCACGACAAACCCAAGTTCACCGAAAACGAATTTCGTATGGAAAACTTGTTGCGTTTTCGGTTTTGGAGGTTTGCCGGTTATTCCTTTTTAGAGAGGTTTTACCTTTCTCCATTTGGTTTTATCTTCCATTGTTGGACTATGATGTTTCTCTGCATGATCTTGTAAAGCTCTTCGTTGCGATTCCAACGAGCCCGAGAACATCGAAAACGGAGTCCGGATGATCAAGATATCTTCGTTTTCGTGTTGAGTGTTTCTGCAGTTTTCTGAGGGGCGGAAGTTCCGGTTTTGGCCGGAAATTCCGGCCATCCGGAAGTTCCGGCCAAACTTCCGGCCAAATCTCCGGCCGAGTACAGAGAGCATTTTTAGTCGCTTTTCTGGGGGTCCGGAAGTTCCGGCCTCAACCGGAAGTTCCGGCCCAACCGGAACTTCCGGCCTAAGTGAAAACTGTGTCAATCTGTGGGCAACGGCTAGAATTTCTGGAGGGGTATAAATACCCCTCCACCTACCTCCAGCTGAGTAGCTCGCCCAGATTTCTCTCTCCTCCATTGTTGCAAGCTCATTTCTTTGATATCTCCCAATCCCTCCACCCAAACTCTTTGATCTTTGGAGGATTGAAGGAGAAGACCTAGATCTACATTTCCACCAATCAATCTCTCCTCTAAGTGAGGGGAACCTAGTGGATCTAGTTCTTGGAGTTCTTGTGTGGTTCTCCTCTTTGTTCTTCCTCTCTTATTCCCCCATAAGCATTTGTTGCTTTGTTGGAATTTGAGAGTGGGGACTTGAGCATTTGGTGCATCGGTGTGCTCTCCACGAGGATTCGTGGAAGTTGAAAGCTGTGAACTTGTTACTCTTGGGTCTTGGACCCTAGACGCCTTTGTGGTGGTTGGACCCTTGTGTGGTCACTTGAAGCCGTTCGGGAGCCCCCAATCCATTGTGGGTTGTGCCTCGATTGTTGTTGAGAGCCGTTCGGGAGCCCCCAATCCCTTGTGGGTTGTGCCCGGATTGTTGTTGAAAGGCTCCGGATTCCGCCTCGAAGGAATACCGATAGTGGAAGGTGAACCAAACCTTTGTGGTGCGGTTCATCGGAGAAGAGGGTGAAACCTTTGTGGTTGTTGAACCGTTGTGTCGGTTCACACCTCTCCAACGAGACGTACTCCCTTTCAAGGAGGAACTCGGGAATACATCCTCGTCTCCGCGTGCTTCGGTTATTTCTATACCCGAGCTTTTTACTTATGCACTTTACATTGTGATAGCCTTCGTGCTTGAAGTATTCTATATTGCTATCACCTTGTTGCTTGTCTTGCTTAGCATAAGTTGTTGGTGCACATAGGTGAGCCTAGTTTATTTAGGTTGTTGGCTTGTTAATTTAAACACCTAGTTTTATTCCGCAATTAGCAAGCCTAAACCGGAAAAGTTTTAATCGCCTATTCACCCCCCCCTCTAGGCGACATCATTGTCCTTTCAATTGGTATCAGAGCCTGGGCTCTCTTTTTGGGCTTTACCGCCTAGAGAGTAAAAGATGTCGTTTAGGGAATTAGTGCACGATCCCACTTTCATATTCGATGGCACAAATTATGATGTTTGGAAAATTCGCATGCTTAATCTTTTTAGGGCCATGGGTCCAAATTATATTAAGAGGATTGTGGATGTGGGTTTTTCTCCTCCAAAGGATTCTCAAGAATTATCTTTAGAGGATGAGGAAAACTCTCATCTCGAGACTCTAGTTTCTAATGGTCTTATATGTGTTTTGAGCGATGTAGTTCTTGCGTCAATCATGCCTTTTCGGAACGCTCATGAGATTTGGACCAAGCTTCAAGATATATATGAAGTGTCCAAAATTATTGAGGATGATTGTTCTCCTTCCACTTCCGGCCGTGATGAGTTCACAACTTCTTCCACTTCACCAACATGTGATTTGTCACAAGGTAATGATATGGTGAGTGGTGATAGAAATTGCATTGTGATGGTGAACTTACTATTGATTATACTTCTTCTCTATCACATTGCAATGTTCTATCTTTGGACTTAAACTCTTCTAGCACTCCAAATGTCATACATGCTAGAGTTGATAGTCCTTGCATATCATGTAATAGTTGTTTAACTAAATCTCATGATGATATGCTTCATATGTCTTGTTGCCATGAAAACAATGCTTCCATATCCTCTAGTACTTGCATGACTAACAATGTAGAGGAATCCCAACATTTGTTGGAACAAGACATGGACCTAAATGGTGCTTCAAGTTATACTTCATCCTCTTCAATCATTAATCATGTTTGCCTTATGGCTAAGGATTCCGAGGTGTCTCCCACCTCAAATCCAAATTGTGATGATGTGGATGAGGATTCTCATGAAGAAGGTTTTGATTTTGAATCCTTAACCAAGATGGGTGAGATGGTACTTGTGCTCTCCCCAAAGGTAGTAATGCTATCCCTCCTCTATGTGAAATCATTGCTTATGTTAATATGAGTAGGGAGTTTATTGAGGATTTGGAAAGTCAATTTGATGAGAAATGTCAAATTGAGAGGGATGACTCTATTACTATAGCTTCCTTGAAAGCTTCTCTTGAAGAAGAAGAAGAACTTAGGTCTTCTCTTGAAGAGAGACTTGAATCTCTTGATGAGTCTAATGATCTTATTATTGCTAAAATCATTAAGGAAAGAGATCATGCCCTTGCTAAATTAAAGTGCTTAAAAAGGAAAAAGTTGAATTTGGTGTTGGCAATGCTAGACTAAGTGAGGACATAGAGAGACTTGACAAAGCTCACAAGGCTTTAGAAAGTGAACACTCTCTCCTTATCAAGTCTCATGATCAACTCCAAACTCAACTATCTGATAAGCTTGCCAAATTGTCTCCTTCTATTTCTAATATTAATGATGCTTGTGCTACTAACTCCACTTCTTGTGAAGCATCTATTTTGAAGGAGAATGTTGAGCTAAGGGCTCAACTTGAGTTGCTATCTAGCAAGTATGGGAAATTGGAAGAAAGTCATGAAAAGCTTTCTAGCTCTAATGATGATCTTCTAGCATCCCATGCTAGGCTAAAGTTAGCTCATGAGGCTATTATGTTAAAGGTAACATCTTGTGAGCCTCATGTGGAAATTGGCACAACTTCTTCTAAAATGCTTTATTGTCATGTGCTAGTCCTAGTGATTCATCCACTCACAATGTTGCTACATCTTGTGATGAATTACTTTCATTGCCTTGTTGCTCTAACAATGAAGCTTCTACTTCCTCTAGTGTTTTTGTTGATACTAACCATGTAGAGGAACTAAATGAGCTCAAGGCCCAAGTCACTTCTTTGAAGAAAGACTTGGAAAAGCGTCATGTTGGGAAGTCCACACTTGACAATATGTTGAGTGTTCAAAGACGCCCCAATGACAAGAGTGGACTTGGATTCAACTCCAATAACAAGAACAAGTCCAAGTCTACAAGAAGAACAAGGGCCAAGAACAAGTTAAAGATTCGGCCAAGATTGTTTGCTTCAAGTGCAAAGTTGAAGGGCACCATGTTAGATCTTGCCCTTTGAAGAAGAAGGCTCTTAGTGAGAAGCAACAAGGGAAGAAGCCTCAAGTTCAAACTCAAGTTCCTCAAGTTGAAGAACGGCCTCTTCCCAAGAATCAAGCTACTCCTCCTCAAGTCAAGATTCCAACCAAGAAGAGAGGAGGAAGTCGATGTTGCTACCTATGCCGTGAAGGGTCACCTTGCTTCTTCATGCACAAATGGTACCTTATCCAACCCCATTATTATTGATGATGTGTATTCTCTTAGGAAGGATAAGGTTGGCAATGTGTTTGCCAAATATGTTGGGACTCAAAGTGGTGTCAAGAAAAGAACCATTTGGGTTGCCAAACCTATTGTGACTAACCTCTTAGGACCCAACTTGGTTGGGGACCAACAAGCTAAAACTTGATCAATAGGTGTTGTTGGAGGTCATTGGAGACTTGGCTACATCATGAAGAATTAAGGGATCTTCATCAATTATATTCTCTCAAGCCAAGTCATTTGGATTATATTGTTCTACCTCATATCCAATGTTTCCTCCTTGCGGTAACTTTTATTTAAATCATATATACATTGAAAGTTGCTTGCACCCTTGCATGTGTTTGGTTTTGTACCTTGCTAGTGTTTGTATGTGTTGTGCTCTCTACTTACTTATCTTGAGAAATCAAGTATGTGTATGTTGGTTTGCACACCATTTACTTGTGTTGAGCCTTATTGCTTTTATTTGATATATTACTTGTTGGCTCTCTTTTGAGAGATTAATGGACCATTCCATTTTTGGAGAGTGATATGCTTCGTGCACTTCACAAACCAAAAATGTGTGTACATGAGGAATACCACTTAGTGATGATATATCAATCTTATCTATTCTCTATGTGGTATGTCATGCTCATGAGAAATTCAAATTCTATTATGTCCATTAATTTCTCGAGTTGGTTTTGTTTGCCTCTTGCTTTAAAAGAAATGGATTATCACATTATGGGGGAGTAATAAGCTATGTGCATATTACAAGCCTAGAAAATGTGAACATGTGAGGTATTGCCACCTAGAATTGATATTCTCATTATCTTATTCCTTTGTGGCATGTTTCTCAAACAAGTTCCTTTTGCTTAATTGCTTTGCCTCTCTCGTTGGATCTTGTTTGTGATGGAATTTCTTGATATGGCTTTCCCTAAATATGTTCTCATATATCTCTTTGGGAAACCAATTGCTTCAAGCTACTCCTTGGAGTTGCTTTGCACTTTTGCGTGATTTTTGAAGCTATCAAGAATATCTATCTATCTAAGCATGGCTTTTAATTCCTATCCTTTGCCATATGCTTATGTTTTGTGAATATGATCTTGAATATATCTTTGCAATCCACCACCGAGAAATATCTCCATACATTACTTGTCTTACAAGTGATAATCATATTTGTGGTAAATATATTGATCATATTCACTTTGGCTCTTGCTTTGAATTGCCTTATTTGATTGCCAAGGATTTGTTTTGATCTAACTCTCATTTGTCTTCCTTGTATCTTTGGATCCTTTATTGCTCTACTTGAAATTTGTTTTGTGCTTTCTTGAGTTGGGAAAAGCAATGAACCAATTCTTGTGCATTGATTCAAAAGTCATACTTCTTGATAATGCACTATTCTTTGGGAAGCTATCCTACTTTGAGTAAAACACCGTTCTTTAAATTGGTATTGCAATTTCTTGCCTTCTTGAACATGACTAGTGTTTGAATATATATATATGGAGAGTGATGATCTCATTTGTGTGCATTTTGTATTCAAATGCAAAATCTTAAATAATGCACACATCTTGGGGGAGCAATCCTATAGTTTTTGAACATTAGTTGTCTTCATTTGATATTTGATCCCGATGACGTGTCTCCTTGGAAGACAAACATTTTTCGTCTTGGTACTTGTGCCATCATGAAAAGTGTAGAGGGTTTGGTTTATTCCTTGATGATATTTTCATCATTTGGTATCTTGATTTCATTGGTATCTTTTCAAAGTGGTATCTTCACTCATGTGTTGATTTGGGTATTTGATATAATTTGGACACTTTGTTTTCTTGTCACACTTGTGTGTGCTTTGTTGGTTTACTTGGTGTTTTGTCTAAATTATATCTTTTTGGTTCTTGAAAGTCATGTGCATGCATATTTATTATATGTATATCTTTGGCATGCTTACTTTCGTTGATCCAATATATAGGATAAACTCCATCAAATCCTAAATGACTAAGATGTGCATGAAATTCAATTTCATATCTATATGCACATAGTTATGTGGAGTTTGTCCTATGTATTGTAGTTGCTCTAACTACTTTGGACCCAATGAGTTTGGGCACCATTTTGTACTTGAATTTGTTTTAGGTACATTTGGAGATGCATTGGAAGCTTGTCTCATCTACAAGGAAGGTGTTGTCACCATGTGCTTATTGGAGCCAAGCTTGGATGATCATGAGCTCCTATCTTCTACATCACCAATGCTATCTCGGTAACAAGTATCTACCTCATGCATACTTTTCTAGCTCTCAACCTTGTGTAGGTTGTTCATGGCATGAATCTCTTTGGTTGCAATTCTTTTGATTCTTGCAAAACGTCTTTATTGCAAATGTGAGTAAGCCGGGATGATTACATATAAGGGGATATATATTCATTTCATGATTCATCGATCCCATTTATGTCAATCTAGCACTTTCTACTTAAAGTCTCTCATGTGCAACTTGATGTTTTTCAAAATCATTTGCCTTTCGTGATACTTGTTATCTTACTCGGAGCATCCCGTTTATCACCTTTATCCTTTGTGGATAGTTTTTGATGCTATGATGAGTATGTGTTGGAAGTTCATCTATATCCCTTTAAGATAAAATTGAGCTTTGTGCTATGCTTTTAAGCAAAATCTTATTGGTGTATTTATGACTTCCTCTTGGATATCATGACTTTACCTTTGTACCTATTTGTGTGTACATGTTTATTTGTGACATATCTTCGTGATTCGTGTCTACTTAGAAACTTATACACATGAGAATAGTTACATCTTTAATTGATATTCCAATTCTTTAGTGACCACCTCTTTTGCTTTTGTTCTTTGGTGGTCTCTAATTAAAGGCACAAGCTTTATTTTTATGTGTTATGCTTTTGAATCTTAATAAGCTTGTGGAGCTATTTGCTTTTCTCGTTGGTGTGTGAGTATGTGAAAGACATGATATGCACTATGTGCAACACTTTTTGAAAGACTATGTTGATGATTTTGCTCATCCTTGTATTAGTCTCCTAAAATGTCTTTATATCTCACACCCATCCTTTTTTTGCCGCTCCTTGCTCATGTTGCAAAACGATTGTATTTGTTGCAAGTTGTTTTGCCTCACTTCTCATTATATTCTCTTGCATGGCTTGTGTTCGAATTTATCTAGGAGGGAGTGAGGATTCCATGTTGTGCACACTATATTGAAATGAAATCCTATTTGTGCACGTACCTTGGGGAGTTCCCTCTTGATATTTAGAACATTTTTCGGATCCTTTTGATTGCTTGCTTCTTTCGTTGAAGTATCTTTCTATTTGATATTCTTTGCAATCTTTGGATCCTCAATATAGTTTGATCTCCTCCAACTATTCGTTATTGGATATGTGCATTTGATTTCACTCATATTATGAGAAATGCACACATTATGGGGGAGCTCTTATTATATTGGCCTTCTTACTTTTCACCCATTTCGGCAATCGATGCCAATGGGGGAGAAGTTTAGAGGGTTTAAGGAAATGTTGGTTTTATGCTTTAGTTTCGTTCTTAAGCATTTGCCTTTCTTGCTCTTGCATCCTTGCTCTTTGTGTTGCATGGTTGCTTAATTCATTATATAAACCCTCGTAAAAGGATTGTCATCAATTACCAAAATGGGGGAGATTGAAAGTGCATGTGTTGCCCCATGCGTGGTTTTGGTAATTAATGACAATCCTTATGGACTAATGTTTGCATTGAGATATACTTGTAGATCTTGTCCATAGGAAATGTTTGGAGTTCATGTGTTGGACTCTAGAAGATGACATGATGACCAATGGTCTATTCAAGGGTTTATATGAAGAATGGTCATGTGTAGAGTTGAGCTTATTGCAAGTATGGCTTGGAAAAGAAGATTGAGTGAACAATCATGTTTAACCCCAAGCCATCATACATATCAAGAGAAGAAGATGAAGTGCAAGCTCAATATGATCCATCTCGAAGATATCATTTGATTGAAGCTTTCAAAGGAGACATGAAGACGGAGCTTTGCGAGGCTCTCCCATAATGGACTATGGGGGAGCATTTGGAGAAGTCTTCATCAAGCATGTGCTAGCAAGCACAATCAAGAAAGGTGTTCCAACTTGAGAGAGTCAAGATCGTCATCATCGAGCTCAAGTGGAATGCGCAAGGCAAAGGTATGATCTTGATAGGTTTTCTATTTTACCGGTCTCATGTTGTTAGTGGGAGACCGGGTTTTAGGATAGACGGCGTACTATCAAGAGGGGCTCTCAAGTGAGTAACTTGATCGCATCTTTGTGGAGAGCTCAAACCTTTGCATACTTGGCATTTCATCTTTCTTGGTTCTTACTTGGCTTTTCTCCTTGTTGGGTTTTGGTGCTTGTTGTGATCTTCACGACAAACCCAAGTTCACCGAAAACGAATTTCGTATGGAAAACTTGTTGCGTTTTCGGTTTTGGAGGTTTGCCGGTTATTCCTTTTTAGAGAGGTTTTACCTTTCTCCATTTGGTTTTATCTTCCATTGTTGGACTATGATGTTTCTCTGCATGATCTTGTAAAGCTCTTCGTTGCGATTCCAACGAGCCCGAGAACATCGAAAACGGAGTCCGGATGATCAAGATATCTTCGTTTTCGTGTTGAGTGTTTCTGCAGTTTTCTGAGGGGCGGAAGTTCCGGTTTTGGCCGGAAATTCCGGCCATCCGGAAGTTCCGGCCAAACTTCCGGCCAAATCTCCGGCCGAGTACAGAGAGCATTTTTAGTCGCTTTTCTGGGGGTCCGGAAGTTCCCGGACGGAAGTTCCGGCCTCAACCGGAAGTTCCGGCCCAACCGGAACTTCCGGCCTAAGTGAAAACTGTGTCAATCTGTGGGCAACGGCTAGAATTTCTGGAGGGGTATAAATACCCCTCCACCTACCTCCAGCTGAGTAGCTCGCCCAGATTTCTCTCTCCTCCATTGTTGCAAGCTCATTTCTTTGATATCTCCCAATCCCTCCACCCAAACTCTTTGATCTTTGGAGGATTGAAGGAGAAGACCTAGATCTACATTTCCACCAATCAATCTCTCCTCTAAGTGAGGGGAACCTAGTGGATCTAGTTCTTGGAGTTCTTGTGTGGTTCTCCTCTTTGTTCTTCCTCTCTTATTCCCCCATAAGCATTTGTTGCTTTGTTGGAATTTGAGAGTGAAGGATTTGAGCACTTGTGCTCTTGCCTTTTGCATTTGGTGCATCGGTGTGCTCTCCACGAGGATTCGTGGAAGTTGAAATCTTGTGAACTTGTTACTCTTGGGTCTTGGACCCTAGACGCCTTTGTGGTGGTTGGACCCTTGTGTGGTCACTTGAAGCCGTTCGGGAGCCCCCAATCCATTGTGGGTTGTGCCTCGATTGTTGTTGAGAGCCGTTCGGGAGCCCCCAATCCCTTGTGGGTTGTGCCCGGATTGTTGTTGAAAGGCTCCGGATTCCGCCTCGAAGGAATACCGATAGTGGAAGGTGAACCAAACCTTTGTGGTGCGGTTCATCGGAGAAGAGGGTGAAACCTTTGTGGTTGTTGAACCGTTGTGTCGGTTCACACCTCTCCAACGAGACGTACTCCCTTTCAAGGAGGAACTCGGGAATACATCCTCGTCTCCGCGTGCTTCGGTTATTTCTATACCCGAGCTTTTTACTTATGCACTTTACATTGTGATAGCCTTCGTGCTTGAAGTATTCTATATTGCTATCACCTTGTTGCTTGTCTTGCTTAGCATAAGTTGTTGGTGCACATAGGTGAGCCTAGTTTATTTAGGTTGTTGGCTTGTTAATTTAAACACCTAGTTTTATTCCGCAATTAGCAAGCCTAAACCGGAAAAGTTTTAATCGCCTATTCACCCCCCTCTAGGCGACATCATTGTCCTTTCACTACGGCGGAGGACGCCGACTTCGGCGGCTGCTCCAGGTGCCCCTTCTCCAACGCGCCAGCCAGCCCAGGTGCGCCGCGGCGCCGACGGCCGCGGGGATGAGCGGCGGCGGCGGGGCTGCGTGTCCGGGCTGGGCAGCGGGGCTGCTTGTCCGGGCTGGGCGGCGGCGGCGGCATGCCTGCTCCACGGCGGGCGCGTGGCCGTGCTGGGCGGCCACGGCCGGCATACTCGACGACGGGCGTGTGGCCGGGCGGCACGGGGTGGAGGAGGGTGAGGCGGTGCCGACGCCGACGCGACGCTGGAGCGAGAGAAGGAGGCTGGCCATTGTCGCGAGCACATAGGTGTAGATGACGAGAGGAAGAGAGAGAAAGAGGAGGGGAAAAAGTGTGGCTGACATATGGGCCCCACATCCACCTCAGCTCCACGCCCACGTGTGCTGCCTAGTCAGCTCTGGCAGGTGGCCCAATCGGTCAGCGCTGCTGTCAAAGTACTGTTAGATGGGAGTCAGTGTGATTTGTTTTCATTACCCCAGTGTTGGTATGTTTTTTAAAAAATTAGTACAATCGGTACTGACCCGTTAATCCTACCCAAAATGTGGTAGTTTTTTGTAATTCTCTCTCACAGGAGTATATGAGTTCAAAGATATACGGAGAATATATAAATACTTGGACCATCGCCTGGCCAAACTAGGCATTTGGTAGCATGAGCTACTGCCTACTGGGTACATCGTACATTTGCATATAACATGTAGTTTTGACAATTTTCAGTGCAAACCTGGGTTGGTCTAGACACTGACAACCATATTTATCCTTGCGATTGAGGTGTTTCTGTTGAGGGACGTTCCGTACCGTAGCCAAGAGAATGGAAGATTAAAGTCAAGTACCCAGGTTCCACGTAAGTTCTCCATAATGGTACTCACTCCGTTTCTAAACATAAGATGTTTCAGTTTTTTTAGATTCATACATATTTAGATGTATTTTTAGTGTATATATTTATTCATTTCACTCCGTATGTAGTAGTATCACTAATATATCTTAATTAGGAACAGAGGGAGTACATACAAACGTATCCAGAAAACGACAAACTATGACGAAAGATCGTTACATGGTATCATGGTTTGATGCGCCACTAACTAGCAGCTGACATGTACTAGAACCGTTTCAGAATCCAACCCAAGTTGCATGTATTTGGTGCTCCCTTCATTCCAAATTATAAGATGTTTTGTATATTTTAATATAGACTGAACACACCGAAATGAGTGGACCAACATATTAAAACACACTAAGACGCCATAGATACATGCGACTCAACAAAAACTAAAACATCTTATATTTAAAGACGGAGGAAGTACTAAGCTGGCCGAGGAGCATAGGATGGGGTGGGACCTGTACATATGTGGATAAGTTGTCCACTGGTGGTGGACTACTTTCTTGAAACGTGACAAAGGCTTGCCATTTCATATTTTTTTAACAAGGCCATCTCATTAATTAAGGAGAGAAAAGGTCATATTACAAGGCCTGAGCCATCACAACTCAAGCAACTCAAGAAACGTGAGTGCACAGGACAGCCACAAACAAAAAGATAGAAAAACGACTTCTCTCCCGGGATGAAGTTCGCCAAACACTTCGCGCCCACCACGATCCACAGTTTTGCATCTTCTTTGATGTCCGTAACAAAGCAGGATGGCGCCGACCAACATGATATAACATCAAGGAGGCCTTCCAATAAATCCAAGGAAGCAAACTGCAGTCCAACTCGTGGTGTACTATACCAAGTGCTGGATAACTTTGTCGGGGTCGTTGTCGTGGATCGCCAGCAACTCGGGGATGTTCCCTGAGGTGAAGCCCATCTCATGGAGCGCGTTGTAGGATTTCACGAACTCCTTCACCTGAACGGACACAAGGCACCAGGTTTATACTACTTGTCAGTTTTGGTAAAAGCAGGAGAAAATTGTCCAAAAGTTCGTACTACTGAATTGATTGGCATAACACAAATTATCATGACGGATTCGACTACTATACAACTATTACATGTTAAACTTTGTGATTTACAGTTTTGCCCAGACTGGAAAACATTTTACTCTAAAAAAATGGCTGACTACATATCAATATTTTGGTACGGGTATCTAAAGAGACGAGCAGTTTGATTCCCATAGAGAACTATTTCAACAAGTTAGGCCGATAGAACAACAAGCACGCTATAGCTACCCATAGATTAGTACATGGTACATAGAAGTGCATCAAATTGATGGCAAACTGTAAGACAGTCAGCTGTATGTAGCTATTCGATTGGTCTTGGACAAACATTTTGAGCTAGCAGAGCATTGGTTTTTGTAACTGATGATGATGAAAGATAGTATTGCTAAATTACAGGATAAACAAGGGGAAAGGAGCATGCCTTTGTTGGATTATCTCCATAATTTAACACAGCAAATGACACAGCTTCACGTCCAAGCCCCATGGAAATATACTTCTCCACAACTGGATCTACTGGTGCAGCCTGCATAAGGGCAAAACAGAAGGAAAATTAAGGATCCAGAGATATTCTATTGTTGATAGAGTTTGATAAGGTACCCAACCGCTATAAACATCTGGCAAGTATGTATCATGTGGAAGGATGCAAAGGAGGCTACGAACCTATAACGGTGGCTGGTCTGTCTCTCCCCTGGGGTTTGAACATCTAAAAGTCCCTAACACACTATCCAAATTCATCGGAGATAACTGCACATGCAAGGCTTTCACTTGAACTGAACTATAACAAGTACAAAACCCAATCTTTCAAAACAAAAATGGTTGTGGAACTACGGTACCAGTTCTCACTGCAACAGTCAATTTAGCTGGCAACGGGGCATGGACTGGACTGAGTGTGGTGATATGTAGGCCGAGCTATATAGATCTCAATATTATCTCCACCCAGATTTTTTGTTCCAATTTTCGGAAACACAAAAGTGCAGATTTGAATTTTTGAAAAACGAGAGCCATATAGCTCAAGCTACACTTCGGGTTTTCATGGACTGCACTACACAACTTAAGGTTTTGGGCTTAACAATAGCATGCCTCGCAGAAAATCTATAGATGAGAAACTCCCAAAAGAAGTCAACTAGATAAAACTGGCTTCGAGTCTGAGCTAATGGAAACTTCAAGCATGCTGTATTTTACATGCACAGGACACATGAGATTTAAGTCTGATCTGAAAGATACTTCGAGCACAACGCAACTTATAGGTAAATCTGCATAATTAATACAGTCTGTTAAACAGGAAATGGCGTTAAAAGAACCAACAGAAGGTGTTGCTACCTTTGAACAAACTGCAAAGATCATTTTAGTTACAACGTGAGAAATATTGTTTACCATAGTAGTGGAAGTTGTGTGTCTTGGTCCTCTTGGTGGCTGTGGTTGTTGTTGTGGTGGTGGTGTGTGCCTTTGAACCACAAACTTGCCTCAGTTGGGGTTCTCCTCCTCTGCCTCGGCAAGAATCTTTCTTTCATACTCAAAATCGAAGTCAAAGGTGTTGCGGGGAATTTCTACCATCTGTGGTGCCAACTGAGGCTGAAAAGATAGCACTAGTTAAAGGATGAAAAGTTCTCCAAACACTGAGTAGGAAGCATAACTAACAAAACAGCACGTGCCTTTTATGTAACGAATGGATCCATTGCATAAACCATACAAGTTTGCAAGATGACGAGATGAATCTCTTGAAAAAGAACAGAATAGGGCGAGTTTTGAGGAAATGAACCTTATCCTCATACATTTTAACTCATACTATTAACTATTACACCAACATTCTATAATCAAGGTCTCAAGTAATGACAAATGGTAGCAGTGGGCCTAAAATAAAAATAACTAAAATATACCCATGCAAATTTTCTATTGTAGATCGCAACGAGTACAACATGAACATCATGTCCACATATTGCTTCGACACATGTTCATTTAGAGTTTCAAACACACTGTGCACTGTTTCGTGTTTTTACTGTTTAAAATACAATCAGTAGGGAATAAGCTACACCATGTATATTTCCTGTAGGCTGCTATCCATGGCAATGGACTCATGGTACATCAGGAAAACCTGACCTGAGATGCCCCCAAAAGTTAACAAAACTTGGCCTCTGTCTGCGACATGTGGGTCGGATCAAAGGGACAAATCGTTAATATTTACTCCCTCTGTTCCACAATATAAGATGTTTTAGGTGTTTCACGTATTATCTAAATTCATACTAAAATGAGTGAACATATGCACTAAAACGTGTCTAGATACATGTCTATATGCAAAAGGGCTAAGACATCTTATATTGTGTAATGAAGGGAGTATTAGTCATCCTTAAGAATACCATGAATGGTGTAAATTGGACAGCTAACTAGCTAACTGTGAATCCTGGAACGATGCAATCTATCATTTGTATAATATATTGCCATGCTCTAATTGAGCACACAAAAACGCGAAGATATCAACCAACATCTCTTGCTGAGATGCACCATACTTTCTTCATTCCTTCTCAATCCCAAGGATAATGATAGAAAACTAGACACTCATGGTGTTATGGTTTATGTCCAGCCAATGCACAGAAGTTAAAGCCTTAAAGGCAACCAGTTACATATGATACAACCCTTTTTTGGCTAAAACCTAGATAATTATTCAGATGTTTGGAGTAACACTCTTACCAATCCAGAAAGAAAATTGAACTCATATGGCGTTGCAGTCAATATAGACTTTTTTGGGTATCCAAGGAGATGGAACAGCTCTTGCATAAGAGAACACAAGAGAGTTATGAGTGAGTAATAGATCATATAACTTACAGGAGGGGTTATCCGATATTCTGGCTTTATAACAACTTGTATGCGCGCTGCAACACAACAATGAATAATGTTAGTAAATCATGACCTGGTAGAGGCAACAGGTATAAAAGGGCACAAAATTGAGCAGTTTGTTAGTCTGGCATGGTGGCGACATAGAAATAAATATAAGTGGGCATTCGCTTCTCGTATGTAAATTCAAAGTCCAACCAATTTCGCCCAATATTTTTCAGTTTTCGGCAGGACCTCATTTGTGTGGAAGTTAACATGTAATGGTTAAATCGGGAAAACTACTATACTAGCTAAGCAAACTTAAGCGCACACACAGAGGGAGCTGTTAGAGGCTTAGAGCAATGATGGTTTAAAGTTAATGAAAAACCCAGGTGAAACCACCTTGAGTTCCTGACCTCCATATTCCTTATTTACAACCCAAACAAGAAATCTGCCGACCTAACACGCACGAAACCACTCTGAATTTATCGAATAGACGAAGAACACGTTTCCCCGCTACCGACCAAGCAACCAATACCGAGTGGGGGAAGAGGGGATTACTCGATGTGGAGGATGAGGGAGCGGGGACCGGGAAGGCGGGCGATGACGGCGATGTTGTGGCGTGGTGGTAAGGCGCGGCCCGCTGCGGTGCGGTGGCGGCACCGTGGGAGGGCTGGCCGACACGCGGGTAGAGGGACGAGCCGCCGCCGCCGCCGCCGCCACCACCAGAGACGTAGGATCCGGAGCCCGAACGGCCGCCGAATTCGTACTCCATCGACGTCGGCGAGGGTGGTGGTGGAGTGGTCAGGGCGTCAGGCAATCAATCGGTCGTAGTAGCACGCAGTTTGGTTCGGAGTAGCAATGGAGCGGAGTCTGTTCGTCGGGGCCGAGAGTCACGACAATTCCGCGAGCGCTATATCTCGCTCGCTGCGACTGCGAGCGCTATTACCCCTTGCCCGCAGAGCTCGACCGTATATGAGCCGGCCCTTCAGTTCCACGCTTTTTGTTTTTCCGATTTTGTTTTTGGTTTCCTTTACGTTATTTTCATTCTTTTTTCCTTTTTTCCGTTTTCTCTATTTTTTAGAAATTTTAAGATTAAATTCTTCTCAAATTTAAAAACTGTTCCTTTTCTGAAATGTCCAGATATCTGAATAATCTTCAATTTTAAAAGTTTAGATTTAAAAAACGATTCTTTGAATATGGTCACATTTTAAAAAATATTCATTTTTCAAATATTTTCAAAAAAACATTTTGTAAAATACCTCAGATTTGAAAATACTTATTTTTTAAAAATGGTTTAGATTTTAAAAATATTCACTTTTGAAATGTTTCATATTTTAAATTTTCATTTTATGAAAAGGGTTTTGATAATACATTTTTGAAAATGGTCCGGATTTAAAAAAACGTTTATTTTTAAAAATGGTTCAAATTAAAATGGTTAGTTATTTAAAACTCTTCTACATTTTATGAATATTCATTTTTGAAAATGGTTCAAATTTTAAAAGTTCTGCCTTAACAAATAAAACTTTATTTTATTTATCTTTTCGTGCATAGACATACATACACGCCACACCTGAACAACAGAAAGGAGATACGCGAACAAGTAAGAACGGTGCCGAAAGAAAAGAAAAAGGGTTGTTCCTTTGGTACTGGGCTTTCTTCCGTACAGTTTTCATCAGGGGAGGGACTCTTTTTTTTTTCAATACCCTTACGGTGAACTCGTACACTAACTCAACACCACACTCACACCACAACCTTAGTGTACTTTTTTATAGGAAATTTACGGTGCTGACGCTTGCACGAGTTGCCTCGTGGGCCTGGCCCGTTAGTGACATAGGGCGGCCCGAGTCGAGGGAGAGAGGCGCGGCTGCTCACTGTAGGTGCATCATATATGAACTCCCGAGGAGCAACTTCACGGGAGAAATGATCTGGAAATGTTCGAGGTAAGAAGAAATTGTCCAACAACAATACTCCCTCCGTTTATTTAGTCCGCGTTCTAGGTTTTTTTTTAAATCAAACTTTTCAAAGATTGACCAAGTATATTCAAAAGAATATCAACATTTATAATATTAAATATATATAATATGAAAATATATCTTATGAAGATTCTAACAATGTTAAAATTTTGTTGTAAATAATTATATATTTTCCTATATATTTGGTCAAATTTTTGACTTTGACTAAAACCACAACGCAAACTAATTGTAAACTGAGGGAGTAGCAAAGAACCAGAATAAGAGATTCTTGAGATAAAATTTTCAAGTAGACCTTGCGCATCACATAGACAAACTAATGTTTATGGCTTTTTTTTCTGAACAAAATGGGCAACTGCGGTTTCAAGTAAAAGAAGTAACCCCGTATAGACCTAAGTGCAATATTTCCAGTCTCCACATCATTAAAAAGCAGATACAAAAGCGTATTAGAATTCACATTCCACAACAAGTAACCAGTGTAACTGTGTACGAATTGACTCATTCAGGACATTTCAGTACGGCAAGCCAAAGCAAGGGATGATGAATACAGTACGCAAATCACATCAGAAACAAGCTACCGAATATATATACTGGACATACTAGACTCTTCACAACATCACGATGATTTTGCTCTGTTGTTGGAATATGGAAGGAGAGACCTTTAGGCGTCAAATTATGTCCTTGTGTTGAAGTCATCCGCAGCAGGACCCACAAGCAGGGAGGGAACCTGAAATTAGTGAAGTTGGTTCAGAAATCTCAAATCCACCATTCTGAACTGGGACAATACATTCTGGAAATTCAAGTCACGACTTACTTTGATCATTTGATTTGAGGTCAGATAGTGTGCGAGGACCGCGAGGGCCACCTCCGCCGCTGCCCCCATATGGACCGCCACCACCCCCACCAGGTCCACCATCCCACTTCTTACCACCACCATATTTCTTGTAGCTGTCTGTCTTCTCGACCTAAAAGATAAGATGCGAGTATTATACCGTGTGATGGAACAAAAGGCAGATGTGGCAAATAACAAGATAATTTGATAAGGTGAATTCTGATTGCTTACGGAGAACATAGTGAGGAAGAACATTCTTAAAAAGTTCACAACAGCCTTAAAGAAGTCGGGGATTATGCTTAGCCGCCACATTGTCCGCTTGCCTTTCACAACACCTGGAAGATACATGAAGAAATAAACGAGATTAATGGTCAGTCTACTTGAAACCCTACACACATATAATACTTACGTGATACAAAGAATGATGTAACTTTGTGCATGTCCATCATGCAAGTCAGAGTACATTGTAAACCTTGCAACGCTTCAGGAGTATAGCATGAGAATTTGATGCAACTAGGAAAAGAAAATCCTTTTACGAATAACTGAATATATTTAAGCATCACAAACAGGTTAAAATATTCTAATCATTTGATGTTTCAGCAGCCATAGGACTCACTTCTGATAACTTGGACTACAACACATTGAATGCGCCAAACTACAGAAGAGACATGGGAAGAACAGAAGTGACCAAGTTCCTTTAAAATGTCACCTCCACTTTTTCTGTAACAAGACATGTCTCCATGTACTGAAGAATGAAACTACTACCACAAATTTTGAGACAAATAAGATACCACAAATTCTGAAGAATGAAGCTAGTATTGATAGGACAAATAAGAAATATGATTGAGAAAACTAGAAGTGAGCTTTGGGATCACAAAGATACTACTTATACATTTAAATTTGCATAAAATGAACTATAATCTTCTTTACTATTAAATTGGCTCATGATGCAAAATCTTGATGAAGTCATAGCATCACTAACATTATAGCCATTAGAGCAAACTGAAGTAGAACGTTATACCTTGGTCCTACATAACGTGGGCATTACCTCGGATACAACCAATTTGTTGCTCACAAGTACTATTCAGGTGAACTCAAGAACCTCGTTGGGGCGTTAGCGACGCGCCATATCGGAACCCAAGTGTGGTAAGACAGGGGTGCGTGGAATTTTAGATTCGATTGCATATCCTAGGGTTTAGATTCGATTTTTGTTTAGTTAAAAGTTCGTCAAAGCTGTAACTTTGTGCAATTTGTGTGTGTCCAACAACGAATCTAAGATCGCTTACAGAGCCCAAAATTTTCATCTATAATTAATCTACAGCCACAATATCCAGATTGCATATCATAGTTCTTGCTTGATTCTTCGATTGCTTGCACGGATCAGACTTTCGTGGTCAAGCTGATCATTTCTCAACATGATCAATAAAAACTCAGGTATTGGATCAGTGACTGCACCAATACAATCTGGACAATCACTAAACCAACTCCGAAGTTGTTATTTGCCGCGTGGAGCATCAACCTGACCACAAATGTCTAATCCCTGCAAGTAATCAAGGACCAAGCAGGAACTACGATGTACAATTTGTATATTGTGAATATAGAGCAAGTATGGATGAAAGATCGGGGCTAAGTACGCGGTCCTGGCCTGGTTGTTGTACACACACAAACTAAAGTCGCAGCTATGTGAACTTTTAACTAAACAAAACCCGAGCCCAAACCCTCACGGTAGCGGCATATATATAGATGCAAATACAAACCAATCTCAAAAGTGATAGAATCTGGTGGACTGGTTACACACATAGGTACATCTAAATTACTATCATCTTAACATGTGGTTGTACGGCTCTCTAGTATTTCTAGAGATTAAAAATAAAGCTGCACCATTTTCGTTCTTAATAATGAAATAACAAGTTTTATGATTAATATTAGAGTTCACCTGAACAATATTTCAGTGAGCAACAAATTTTGCTGTATCCTAGGCAGCCGTGTCCACATCATAACAGACTTTTGCCCTATAGAATTAATTTTATGATTGTAATGATTTGATGATATTCATTCAAGAAGGACAAAAAATCTAATTGGCACTTGGTAATTGCTTATGTCGAGAGCAGCCAGCCCGATGTTTTTATGCTAGTGCCCCATGAAGAGATTTTCAATCTCGAATCTCCAACTGGTTCCCCGGTGGGGTATTCATCCATTGAAAACGTATGTGCTTTAGCAAGGGATGAGCGCGAAATCCGTTGCTTGAGCATGGACCTCTTAGTTGAGAGGAATGGAGTTCAAAATTTGTCTGCATTTCATCAAAAGGTGTGCTTTATGGAGAGACACGAACAAGGATCTAGGTCAGAATGAAATGGCACCTGCTATCGGGAAAACTGAAGCTGAGGACAGACGAAGTTGAGGTTGTCTCACTGGACGGTCGTCAAGAGGATTTTGATGTTCAGACGCATGAGCTAAGTGGCAAGTGCCTCGCGCCTACTGTGTTGAGAAAATCCTAGAGTCTGGTGGCGAGACATGTCAGCCACAACTTCTTCTTTGTCGCCAGTTTTGCTACAGAGCATGACAAGGACAGGTTTTTTAAGGGAGTACCACTGAATGTATAAGACACTTGGTGCTACTTCAAGATCCCAATCGAGACATACGACCGATGGATGTAATATTTAATGACAGCTTACTGTTTCTCACGCTATTTCATTTGAACAGTTATAGTGAAGGACTGCTTCATTTGGTAAGACCGCTTGTTCAGCATAAAACCGTGGGGAATCTTTCAATTCGATGGCTAGGTTTTTCCTTGCACGTCTCAAAAATAGACACAGTATGTGAGAACTGAGAAGGAATCCGCAAGATCATAACTCAATCACTCAGAATCTGCCCAAAGATAATATTTAACGCAACCTGCTCGAGTCTCCAGTTTACACTTAGTCGATGCCCTTCAGATCAGCAATGCACTAGCTGCTGTCTGCTGATGCTTATCTACATACTGGAACCTACAAGCCTGATCTACTCGCCGGTCGAGCGTTCAACAGGACTACGTGCCACAATTAATACTGAAATATGACCACACATGAATTATCAAGATCGAAATATTGACGAATTCCTGAAAAATCGACGAATTGGGCAGGCAAGCGAATTCACGAGCACATAATCACAGATCACAACTTCCACGGTGGATAGAAATCATGAACAGATCTTACACGGAATCTAGAGAATCGGAAGTCCGGATTACCTCTCTCGACGTAAGCCATAGTCGCGCTCGCACCGGCCGGATCGCCCTTGCCGCCCTCCGCGCTGGAAATTAGGCTCGGATTTTGGCTCGGGGGAGAAGCAATAAGAAGGGCGAGCCGTAGGAAGAAGGGGATTCAGGAACCTTCCTGCGTGGGGAGACCGACGAACGGTGGTCTCGAGGGTTGCGGAACTTGCGCCGTTTATTGGTTGCTGACGCGTGGACCCGAAGATTATGGTGGGCCCACATGTCTGTGTGCGTGTCGGTCTCGGATGGGAAGCGCCACGTCATTCTGTGCTTTGTGAGCCGTTCAATTCATGATATGAGGCTCAAGATGGGCACCACTATTTCCACCCTTCATACTGTTTTCTTTTCAAACAATTTGCTCCGTTTTTGGAAGTCCATAAATTCCACGTAACCGACGCAGTTTCGGCAGCGTGTCGGCCATTCGATGATTGCTTCCACTTGTCTATGGAATTCTTGAGTTAGCTAGCTTGGTAAAAAATTCTAATCAATGGGCGTGCTTCGATGAACCCTCCTCCTGCCTCCCCCCCCCCTCCCCTCCTCATCATAACACCTATATGTCGTATAAAGAGGTTTCGACTTGTCATACAGATGTTGCATCTTGAACGACTTTAGAGCATTTTGGTTCGCGGGATTTGGAAAACATAATAAATAAACATAAAGTAGGAACTCTGAAAACAGGAAAAAAAAGTGTAATAAACATTGGTTGCACCACAAAAAGTGACAAAGTTTCTACAAAATTGTGAATGACAATGTAAAAAAGAACCTATAAGGCAACCATAGGAAAATAACGTTCCGATGATCTTCGGTTCCATCAAATAAAAACAAACTCCATAGAAAATATCTATAATCCTCTGCTTCAAGCCAAAGGGGGGGCCTTTAAAATAATAGTATTGCATGCATCCCCTTATTCTCATACGACGGATTGAAATCATGTGGTATCCTCCAGGCAAACTGTGCTTTTGCACAAATGCATCCATTTTTTTGAACAAGGCATCCATTTCGCCGAGATTGCATCTAGTAGACGGTTGCACCATCTTGCGCATTGGCGGAGTTAGGGGGACTGATACGTCTCAAACGTATCTATAATTTTTGATGTCCCATGCTGATATTATACCAATTGTTACATGTTTTGTATACACTTCATATCATTTTTATACATTTTCTGGGACTAGCCTATTAACAAGATGCCACATTGCCAGTTCATGTTTTCTGTTGTTTTTGTATTCCAGAAAAGCTGTTCTGGAAATATTCTCGGAATTGGACGATAATCAAAGGAGGTCCCTATTTCACCGACACGTCCACGGAGTCCAAAGGGGAGACGGAGGAGCGCCACGAGGGAGCCACACCAGGGCTCGGCGCGGCCCCCCTCTAGCCGCGCCGAGGGGTGGTGTGGGCCCCTCGGGTGCCTCCAGCCACCGCTCTTTCGCCTATTTATCCCCCCCTCCCGACTGGAAAACCCTAAATACTCGAGTCATATTCCACGAAAGTTCCATAGCCGCCGCCATCGTCAACCCTAGCTCGGGAGGGTTCAGAACCTCTTCCCGGCACCCTGCCGGAGAGGGGAATCGTCACCGGAGGGTTCTACATCGCCATGCCTGCCTCCAGAGTGATGCGTGAGTAGTTCATCCTTGAACTACGGGTCCATAGCAGTAGCTAGATGGTTGTCTCTCCACTTTATGCTATCATGTTTAGATCTTGTGAGCTGCCTAACATGATCAAGATCATCTTATTGTAATGCTACATGTTGTGTTTGCTGGGATCCGATGAATATTGAATATTAGTAGCAAAATACCTGTGCGTTGCTACGGAAAAAAATAGATGTTAAAAAATAAAATAAGTAGGTCACTAAAGATGAAGGCAACATAGTCGATATTCTGCCACACCGTTGGCTTTGAGGAAGACATGTCCCATTGACAAAGGCCATAAACACCGCCTCTCTCACCACGTAGTTTGAATTGTTGCTCCTTTGTCGAGCGATCGGTTTCAATAATAATGGATGAGTAGTTAACTGGTTTTGTTTGCCTCCTCGGCAAAATCACCTCAAATACATAATATGGCAGCCAATGTAAATGGAGAACATAAACTAAAATCATATTAAATACTTTAGGGATTATAAGAATAGAGAAAAGTTATTTTCGTTTCATCGTTGCTTCATCTCTCTATCAACTATCATGTCTCCTGACTAAGAGTTTTCCTAATGATGTTATCAAACATATGTTTGACTTGCAGTTGTTCAATGATGACAATAAGTGAACTAAAATGTGTGTCAATACTATCCGACATCAAAAATGAAAAATGCTATAATTAATACTTGCCATGCCAAAATTGAATCATACATCTTGCATTAAAATAATGGCTGGCATAATAAATGAATCATATGGATTGAATATATTTTTCTTACTAAAAATGGACACTTTAAATTGTGAAGTATGGTGAAAGAAAGGTAACGATTTAACTGAATGTATCTCCGTATGAATACCTAGTAGAGAAAATCATATAGGCACAATATATGATGTGCATATGCCGAATCATGCCTATTTACAAACTTATGAGATCTTGCAGGAGACGACGGCACAAAGCTTTGCAAGGACCCAACTGCACAAGCGGCATATTAGTGATAAGAACAAATCGGAGCTATATAATCATGTAATCTCTGACGATGACAATATGGAGAAAGCGAAGAGGAATTACCATGCGGAGGGATGACATAGTTGTTGTCTAGATCATCGGAAGTAGCATCCGACCAGCACGTTCTCGGGTTAATCGAATCACATGACGCCGATCCTTGGCTCCCGCCGGCATCACCTGCCGGAGGCGGCGCGCGCTCGATGACGATGACGGCGCAGGCATCGTCGGTGAAAGGACAAGGATGTCGCCTAGAGGGGGGAATAGGCGATTTAAAACTTTTCCGGTTTAGACTTGATAATTGCGGAATAAAACTAGGTGTTTAAATTAACAAGCCAACAACCTAAATAAACTAGGTCACCTATGTGCACCAACGACTTATGCTAAGCAAGACAAGCAACAAGGTGATAGTAAGATATAGTACTTCAAGCACGAAGGCTATCACAATGTAAAGTGCATAAGTAAAGAGCTCGGATATAGAAATAACCGAGGCACGCGGAGACGACGATGTATTCCCGAGTTCCTCCTTTTTAGGGGAGTACGTCTCGTTGGAGGGTGTGAGTTTCAAACTCAAGACGCCACAAATGGCCTCACCCTATTCTCCGATGAACCTCGCACAAAAGCTCGGTTCACCTTCCACTATTGATTTCCTTTTGGGCGGAAATCGAATCCTTACAACAATCTTGAGGCACAACCCACAAAAGGATTGGGAGTTCCCAAGTGGCCACAAAAGGCCTCCACCGCCACAAAAGGTGACTAGGGTCCAAAGACCCAAGAGTAACAAGCTCCCGAACTTTTACTTCCACGAATCCTCGTGGAGAGCACAAACCGATGCACAAAAGCAATGGCAAGAACACAAGAAGTGCTCAAGTCCTTCACTCTCAAATCCCACCAAAAGCAACTAATGCTTATGGGAGGAGAAGAGAGGAAGAACAAAGAAGAGAACCACACAAGAACTCCAAGATCTAGATCCACTAGGTTCCCCTCACTTAGAGGAGAGATGGATTGGTGGAAATATAGATCTAGATCTCCTCTCTCAAATCCCTCAAAGATATGCAAGAATCATGGGAGGAATTGGGAGAGGGGAAAGCTTTCCAAGGTCAACAATGGAGGTGAGAGAGAAGGAAAAATGTGCTTGGAAGAAGCTTAGCTGCAATGGGGAAGAAGGGGCCTTTTTATAGGACCCCATAAAAAGAGCCGTTGCAGGAAAACTTAGTCCGGAGACTCCGGACAGGAGGGCCGGAGACTCCGGCCTGGAGTACCGGAGACTCCGGTCCTGGGGAGCGGAGACTCCGGACCAGCCAGAGACTTCGGACCAACTTCCCAGCAAAGACAGAAGGGCCGGAGACTCCGGTCCAGAGATGCGGAGACTCCGGACAAGCCGGAGACTCCGGAGGAACTCCGGACCAACTCCGGCCCCGATGCCGAGGCTGTCGTCGCGTTGCAAGCTTCGCTGCAAAACTGGATGGGCCGGATACTCCGGCCCCTGAGCCCCCCTGAGGCCGGAGACTCCGGTCTGGACAGACAAACTGCAAACCCTGAAATGCAATAATTTTCTCGTTCGAACTCCAAATCAGGTGAAACCAATTTCGTTGGAAAGGTAACGACAAGAGTTTGACCACACATGGAGGAAATATTAAGATTCATAAATAGAGTAAAGTTACACACATGGGAAGGTGTGGAACTTTCCTCCCGGATAATCCGATAATATTTCCAACATGAAAACACAACAAGTTTTCCATCCGGACTCCGATTTCTATGATCTTGAGTTTGTTGGATTCGCAACGAAGGGCATTACAAGATCATGCATAGAAACATCATAGTCCATCATGTGAGGAGGAGACCATAAGGAGAGAGTTTGACCTCTCTTAGAAAAGACGCACAGGTAAAACCTCCAACATCAAAACCGCAACAAGATATTCATGACATCCGTTTTTGATGGACTAGAGCTTGGTATAGAGATGAACACAAGCTCTAAATCCTCACATGGATCAAAGCCAAATAAGAACCAAGAAAGATGATATGCCAAGTATGCAAAGGTTTGAGCTCTCCACAAAGATGCGATCAAGTTACTCACTTGAGAGCCCCTCTTGATAGTACGCCATCTATCCTATAACCCGGTCTCCCACTAACAAGACCGGCAAAATAGAAACCCTATCAAGATCATACCTTTGCCTTGCGCATTCCACTTGAGATAGATGATGACGATCTTGATCTCTTCAAGTGGATCACCTTTCTTGATTGCGCTTTGCTAGCACATGCTTGATGAGGACTTCTCCAAATACTCCCCCATACACCATTATGGGAGAGCCTCGCTTAGCTCCGTCTTCATGAATCCACTTGCACTTTGTCTTCTTATCTTGATATAGATGATGGCTTGGAGATAAACATGAATGTTCACTCAATCTTCTTTTCAAGCCATGCTTGCAATAAGCTCAACACTAGATGACCATTCTTTATATAAACCCTGGATAGAATCTTGGTCATCATATAATCTTCTAGAGTCCAACACATGAACTCCAATCTTCTTCATGGACAAGATCTATAAAGATACCTCAATGCAAACATTAGTCCATAGGGATTGTCATTAATTACCAAAATCACGCATGGGGCAACACATGCCCTTTCAGTCGGCACCCTTGCCGCTCTTCTTGTCTGAAGGTCAGGAACCTCTTGAGCCCCGCCACGACATCTGTCAGTGACTGCGGTCTCCCGGTGACAGAGACGGCACCGCTCGTCGCGGTGCAGCAGTTGCTCGGCTAGTTTTCGTTCAGCTTTGTTCAATAGCATCAACCACTGCTTTGTACAATGAATTTCAGACATCTGGGAATAGAAACCACTGATATTTGATCTGGATACGTTTGCTAGCATATGCCACTTTATGCATACCTGCAAATCATCGGCAGCTGGTAGGGAGGACCGGCCGCCGGCCCAGATCTTGCAGGCGCCGAGGAGCAGGCAAACGCCGCAGAAGGCTAAGAAGAGCAGGTTCCCGAGCTTCCTCCTCTCCCTGGTCCTCAGCCCCAGCACGACCTCACACGCGCCACCGCCGGAGCCCGGCCACTTGAAGAGGCGGAAGCGCAGCTACTACTGGTGATGGATGTCGGCGCCGACGGCAACGCTGGAGGAGTACGATCTGGACGGAAACCCCTCCGCGGCATCGGACGGCGGGCTCCCGTGTCTGTCGGTCCTTGGCGTGCGTATGGGAAGCGAGGTGGCCGACAATGGGCGCCTCGTCCAGCGCTGATTAAAAATTTCTGATGAGGTCGAATTAGAGGTCTCCGCGGGAGGCGCTGGAGCCGGCCCGAAGGAGAGGCGCAGGCGGCGCGCGGATCCCGCCTCGGGCGCCGTCGCCGTTCCCCTCTCAGCCATGGGGATTGGGGGTTGCTACTGCCCTGAGAGAGGAGCTCGTACCTAGCGTTGGGGTAGGGGGAGGAGATGTCGCCGTGCTCCCCTGAATCCTGCCACCGACCTTCCTCTCTGGCTCCGGCCACCCCGGGGTTACGGCCGCCGCCTGGTTCCTCTGCTTTGGGCAGACGAGACCGCCCATGAGCTCTGTTCTGTGTTCGTTCGACCTAGAATAGCTATGCACCCGGGACGAACCGGTATACGACTTAAAAAAGGACGGCGGATTAATTTCGCATAAACTTGAGGACCATAATGCAAAAGTGCGCGACGTACGACCACCACGGTTACTCGTATTATATAGTAGAGATGATCAAGTTGATTATCAATCTATCTTTATATGTTATTTATGATCTTGCATGCTCTCCGTTACTAGTAAATGCTTTGGCCAAGTAGATGCTTGTAACTCCAAGAGGGAGTATTTATGCTAGATAGTGGGTGCATGCCTCCAGTAATCTGGGCGAGTGACAGCAACGTCTAAGGTTGTGGATGTGTTGTTGCCACTAGGAATTTTTTTAGAGAGTACGCAATCGCGTACCGTAGCTTTATAGAAGATAGAGAGTGTTTTACAATCAGTGACAGTCCGAAGACATCAGGCTATCACACACACCAACACCAACACCGACAAAATAAACTCTAGTGAACTACTCTTGCAAAGGTATTACTCCCACCTAGGCCAGCCAATCTCCACTGCTCCCATTCAGCGACAATTTCAGCAGTTAGACCCGGCACATCATACTGCTTGTTTATGTTTTGGAAAGCACGTGCATTGCACTGCTTCCAAAGTCTCCAACAAATGAGGATCGTCAGATAATCGAAACCTCTTCTGTCTTTGGCACTGAAGTTTCTTCTCGCCCGAAACCACCATGACTGCATCGTATCTCCATGCTGCGGACCAGCTATCACCACCTGAAGCTGTTGGAAACACCCCAACCAAACCTGTCTAGCGTATACACAACCCATCAGAATATGACTAATGGTATCCTCCTCCTGCAAGCAAGTGTAACACGCCGAGACTGTATCCTGCAGGCCGTGTCTAGTTCTTCTATCAGACGTCCACAACCTGAATTGCAGCGCAAGCCAGGCAAAGATCTTGCACTTCAATGGCACCCAGCTCCTCCAAATGCAACTCGCACCCTCCATCCTCACTTGCCCTTGGCACAATGCTTTGTACGTTGAACTCGCCGAGTACGCGCCGTCCGGGAGCAAGGCCAAGTGAACTGGTCCTGCACGTCACTCAAGGCGATCGAGTTGACATGCCAGAGCAGATCGAGGCATTGGCCGATCCCAGTCGCCGTGAGAGTATCCTTGATATCCTCGATCCATCTGTTATCCTGCATTGCCTCCTGAACGGTACGTCTGTTCGCACAAGCCTTGGTCACCGCAGTCACCACAAGAGGCGCGATGTCCTGCGCACGGAGACCTCTGATCCACTTATCCCGCCAAAACAGAATGCTCTCACCATTACCCACCTGAATGAGTGCCAAGCTGCTGAACACATCAGATGCAGCTTGATCCTTGATCATATGCAGACCCTACCACGGCCTGGAGCTGTCCGTTCGTCGCAGCCAATTCCACCTAGCCCGCAGCGCCAAGCCCTGAAGCTGCAGATCCTTCACACCTAGTCTACCATGCGCCAATGGTCTACAAATTCTCTGCCATGCAACAAGGCATTAACCACCATGGATTTCTTGTTTCCCCTTCCAAAAGAAAGCTCTGAACCATTTGTTCAGCTCCTCCAATAACCACACCGGGGCATCGGCGATCAGCAAATGATGCACTGGCCATGCCGTCAGGATGCTTTTGATCAGATTTAATCTGCCTGAGCGTTGCAACAGCCCTCACTGCCAAGCTGGCAGACATTTGAGCGTCATATCCAGCATTGGCTGCCACTGAACTTTGGTTAGCATCTTGGTCGACAGTTGCAGGCCCAAGTACTTGCAAGGAAACTTCCCAATCTCACATTGCAAGATGTGTTTTACTGTCATATCATCAAACGCATCCCCACAGATTGTAATCGCAGAGGACTTCTCATAATTCACTCTCAATCCTGAAATCTCACCAAACACCTTCAGGAGCTCTCTGATCACCACCAAATCCTGCACTTGGGGCCTCACAAAGAGCGCTACATCATCAGCGTACACCGACACACGCTGGATTTGACGTCCTAGCATTGCAGCCAGCAAGCCTGCCTCCGCAGCTCTAATCACAAGCAGGGTAAGCACTTCCATAGCCAGAACAAAAATTGGGGGGAGGTGGGATCCCCCTGCCGGAGGCCTCATGCATATCTGATCCTCTCCCCCGGCCCGCCATTCACCAAGATTTTCGCGCTCGCCGTAGAGAGCAGCAGGGAAACCCACTTCAGCCACAATTCTCCAAACCCCAAAGCTCTCATCACCTCAAGGAGGAAGGACCAGGAGATGGAATCAAAAGCTCTAGAGATGTCAAGCTTGAAAAACACACCTTTTTGCCTTCGCTCCTTGATAGTTCTAGCCATTTGCCTGACTAACATGAAATTATCATGCAGATTCCTCCCACGGATGAAGGCAGATTGGTTGATACTGACCAAGTCCCCGAGTCTTTGACGCAGCCGGTTCGCCATCAGTTTGGAAAAGAGCTTGGCAAAGCTATGAACCAGACTTATTGGACGGAAATCCCCCACCTCGCAAGCATCTGGCCTCTTTGGAATCAGAGTTATGAGCGAGCGGTTAAGCTTGCCGAACCCACGACCATCACCTACTGCCAGTTTTGTGATCGCAGCCATAATGTCCGATCGTATCACCGCCCAAGCCTTATGGTAAAACGCACCAATAAACCCATCCGGCCCCGGCGCCCGATCAGCAGGCATCTCACGGATCACAGCCCACACCTCCTCCTCGGTGATTGCCACTAGGAATAACACAACAATGTTATGTCTACGATCATTTGTGTTGTTTACATTACGCACTTTACTTAATGCAATTATCTGTTGATTGCAACTTAATACCAATGGGGGACACGGATGTTAACCTGGCGGTGGATTATTAGTCATAGATGTAGTTGGATAACGGCCTATGTATTTTGTCGTAATGCCCAAAGTAAATGTCATAGTAGTCATCTTGTCATGTATAAGCATTATCATGCACTCAATATTTTATCAATTGCCTAGCTGTAATTTGTTTGCCCAGCATGTTATTTATCTTTATGGAGAGACACCACTAGTGAACTGTGGACCCCCGGTCCATTCTTTTACACTGATAAAACCACCAACTGCAATCATTGTTCTCTTTTACTTTCTGCAATTAAATACTGTTTTCCACACCATACGTTTAATCCTTTATTTTCAGCAGGCCGGGAGATTGACAACCTTCCTGTTTCGTTGGGACAAAATAGTTTGATTGTGTTATGTGCAGGTTCCACGTCAACAGTCCAGATCCCCTTCAACACCACTTTTTCTGGCACCGCTGACAACCTTCTGAAGTGCTCCTACTCCTCCTGGATTCGATAACCTTGGTTTCATAACTGAGGAAAAACTTGCTGATGCACTGCATCATACCTTCCTCTTGGGGTCTCCCAACGAATGTGTGTTTCACGTCATCAAGCAACTTTTTCTGGCGCCGTTGCCGGGGAGTTAGTAGACTTCTGCAAGGGGAGTCTCACGCTTCCAATCTCTTTACTTTGTTTTTGTCTTGCTTAGTTTATTTTTACTTTATCTTGTTTGCTTTTAATTATCAAAAACACAAAAAAATAGTTACTTGCATCTAGTTTATTTTCGAGTTGTTATTTTCTGTCCTATTTTAATCTTGCTAAAATGAGTACTCCTGAGAACACTAAGTTGTGTGATTTCTCTAGAACAAACAACAATGATTTCATATGCACACCTATTGCTCCGCCTGCTTCTAAAGCAGAATTTTATGAAATTAAACCTGCATTATTAAACCTTGTTATGAAAGAGCAATTTTCTGGTGTTAGTACTGATGATGCTGCTGCTCACCTTAATAACTTTGCTGAACTTTGTGTAATGCAAAAGTATAAGGAAGTAGAAGGTGATATTATTAAATTGAAACTTTTTCCTTTCTCCTTGAGAGGACGTGCTAAAGAATGGTTGCTATTTTTGCCTAGAAATAGTATTGATTCATGGACTAAATGCAAAGATGCTTTCATTGGAAAATATTATCCTCCTGCTAAGATTATATCTTTGAGAAGTAGCATAATGAATTTCAAACAATTTGATAATGAGCATGTTGCCCAAGCTTGGGAGAGAATGAAATCATTGGTTAAGAATTGTCCCACTCATGGACTGACTACTTGGATGATCATCCAAACCTTTTATGCAGGACTAAATTTTTCTTCAAGGAATTTATTGGATTCGGCCTCTAGAGGTACCTTTATGTCCATCACTTTGGGTGCTGCAACAAAGCTTCTAGATGATATGATGATAAATTATTCTGAGTGGCACACCGAAAGAGCTCCAACAGGTAAAAAGGTAAATTCTGTTGAAGAAACCTCTTCCTTGAGTGGTAAAATTGATACTATTATGTCTATGCTTGCAAATGGTCAAGTGCATGTTGATCCAAATAATGTTCCTTTAGCTTCTTTGGTTGCTCAAGAAGAGCATGTTGATGTGAACTTCATTAAAAATAATAATTTCAACAACAATGCTTATAGGAATAATTTTGGTAATGGTAATTATAAGCCCTATCCTTCTAATAGTGGCAATGGTTATGGAAATTCTTATGGTACTTCCTACAACAATAATAAAAGTGTACCCTCTGATCTTGAAGTTATGCTTAAGGATTTTATTAGTACACAAACTGCTTTAATAAAACTGTTGAGGAAAAACTAGGGAAAATTGATGTTCTTGCCTCTAAGGTTGATAGTCTTGCTCTTGATGTTGAATTTTTGAAAATAAAGAATATGCCTCATGATGTTAAAGAGAGAAAACTCCTTAATCTATACAAATTAAAATTGATAATAATGTGAGGATGCTAGCCGAATTGCATGCTAGGTGGGCAAGAGAGGATGAAATTGCTAGAAAGAATAGTATTGCTAGAGTTTGACTATTTCTACTACTGAAAATGCTTTAAACTCAAGTGTTATCAAACCTCCTACTATTAATGGTAAGATAATTGGTGTTGGCAATGTTTCTACTTCTATTGCAAAACGTTTTAAATTGCCTGGTAACTCTAAAAATGTTCTTGATAAAAATGCTGAAATTTCTAGTAATGAGGAAGATAATAGTTCCATTACTTTGATGATAATGATTTTGATTTTGATGGTTGTAATCTTTCTGAAGTAATTATGTTCTTGCAAAAGCTAGCTAGAAGTCCTAAAGCAAGTGAAATAAACATGGCTTTTACTAAACATATTACTAATGCTCTCATACAAGTTAGGGAAGAAAAATTGAAACGTGAAGTATCCATCCCTAGGAAGTTAGAAGATGGTTGGGAGCCCATCATTAAAATGAAGTTGAATAATTTTGATTGCAATGCTTTGTGTGACCTTGGTGCTAGTGTTTCTGTTATGCCTAAAAGACTTTATGATATGCTTGATCTAGCACCTTTGGAAAATTGTTATTTGGATGTTCACCTTGCTGATGCTACTGTAAAGAAACCTTTGGGTAGAATTGATGATGTTCTTATCATGGTTAACAACAACTTTGTCCCTGTTGATTTTGTTGTTTTGGATATTGAATGCAATCCATCTTGTCCTATTGTGCTTGGAAGACCTTTTCTTAGAACTATTGGTGCTATTATTGATATGAGAGAGGGGAATATTAAATATCAATTCCCTCTCAAGAAAGGTATGGAACACTTTCCTAGGAAGAAGATAAAGCCACCTTTTGATTCTATTGTTCGAACAAACTATAATGTTGATGCTTCTACACTTGGTAATACTTGATGCATGCTTTGTGCCTAGCTAAAAGGCGTTAAAGAAAAGCGCTTATGGGAGGCAACCCATTATTTTTATTTCTGCAATTTTTCTTTATTTGAGTCAAGGTGCTTGTTTACTTCTGTAGCAACTCCTTTGTATCTTTATTTTTCGCATTGTTGTGCCAAGAAGAGTCTCTAATGATAAGATGATGCTAGATTTTGATTACTGCGCAGAAACAGATTTCTGCTGTTCACCGTATTAATTCTAAATTCACATAAAATTATTTAAATCTAATTTTGTTTTGCGTAATCCTGATATATGTATGCATCTTTTGTTAGTTCAAATTTTTATCTGAGCAACGTAAGTGCCTCGAAAAAATTCGTCTTTGCGGACTGTTCTGTTTTAGACAGATTCTGTCTTTTATTTTGCATTCTCTCTTTTACTAGTGTTGGGTGGAATTCTTTTTTGGGTGGAAGAGCTTCACATAACATCAGTGGCAGTAGTTAATTTTTAAAGTAACGGTCATGTTTGCGTCCTTACAGAACATGTGAGTTTTTGATTGTGCACTAACCCTCTAATGAGATTACTTTGAGTTTGGTGTGGCGGAAGTTTTCAAGGGTCAAGAGAGAAGAGTGATATAATAGGATCAAGAAGAGTGAAGAGCTTAAGCTTGGGGAGGCTCCCATGGATCTCCCCAGCATATTTCAAGAAGACTCAAGCGTCTAAGCTTGGGGATGCCCAAGGCATCCCCTTCTTCATCGTCAAAATTATCAGGTCATCTCTAGTGAAACTATATTTTAATTCTTTCACATCATATGTATTGTTCTTGGAGCGTCTGTGTGCTTTTATTTTCAGTATGTTATTTTTATTTTCTGATTCAACTTGATTGGATCCTAGCATTCTTGATTGGAGAGACACGCTCCGCTTTTTCATTTGAATACTCCTATTTTTCACTTATACTTGTTGAGTATTCATCTAGCGCTGTTAAGCTTTTAGCTCTTGTTTTCATGTATCTCTTGTCAGAGCTATTAGTTCTTTTAAGAAAGTACTCTCTTACTTCACTTATACTTGTTTGGAGAGTTATTGAAATAATTGATTGGTGTTTGGTTGGAACAGAAAATGTTGCATGTGGTAAATGGTATAATGGAAAAGACTTACATACTCTTGTAGATCACTAACTTGGATAATTTGATACTTGTCAATTGTTTTGAGTTAACAAGTAGGTCATGTTTAAACTTTGCATCATGTAAGTTAACCCATTAGTGAGAACTACCGTAAAGCATGAAATTTGGTTTGCATGAGTGGTATTCTAAGGTCTAGATATTTTCTAGTAAAAGGTTTTGGTTAACAAGGAAGACAGTGTGGAGTCTTATAATATTTGCAATATGTTGTCATATAATTCTTGTACCGGTTGACAGTCTGTGTTTGCTTAAATAACCTTGCTAGCCTAAACTCTGTACTGAGAGGGAATGCTTCTCGTGCATAGAAATCCTTGAGCCAAAATCCATGCCATCTGTGTCCACCATAACTACCTATATGTGGTATTTCCTTGCCACTCCAAGTAAATTTTTCATGTGCTACCTTTAACTATTCAAAATTGTTACTACTCATTTTTGTGTCAATGTTTACCAAGCTCATGAGGACGGGGTGGATGTCTTTATGTCACTGTCAAACTGACTTTACCACCAGACTAGCGGCATATACATCCGCTTATCTATTAATTTTGCAAAAAGAGCTGGCAACGGGGTGCCCAGTCCCAATTAATTACAACTTTAACCGCTTAATCTCTTCACATTTTGTCAACTGAATACTCAGTGAAACATCTGCATGTGTAAACAAAAGAGAAAGAGGGATGATCTGTCTTGCTGGTGGAAATAACGTCCTTCATGAGAGCCGCTCTTAAAAGTCTGGTTGGCAGGAGTCATATTGTACTTTCCATTTACTGATTCGTTGACAATTAACAAACACCTCTCAAAACTTAATTTTTACTCTCTTATGATTTCAAAAACTAAAAAGCTCTATCACATGATTTAATCCATGCTTCCCTCTGCGAAGGGCCTTTCTTTTACTTTTATGTTGAGTCAGTTTTCCTACTTCTTTATATCTTCCACAAGCAAACACTAGTGTCAACTTTGGTACAACAATTGTTATATGCTAGATATTGAACTTGTTATATTGCTTTGTATTGACAATATCCATGAGATAAATATGTTGAAGTTGAAGCAAATGCTGAACCTTAAATCTTCCTTTGTGTTGGCTAAATACCTTTTACTGGTTAATTGCTTTATGAGTTAACTCTTATGTAAACCTGTGGATACAATGTCTCCAAAGTACTATTCATGAAAAGTTTTGCTTATATGATTCAGTGTTTACTCGTTATTTATTTGATAGCAAACTATAGACCATTGACTTGGATCACTTTATTCATTTACATGTGCTTTACAATACTATATGATCAAGATTATGATGGTAGCATGTCACTTCAAAAATTATTTTGTTTTATCGTTTACCTACTCGAGGACGAGTAGGAACTAAGCTTGGGGATGCTTGATACGTCTCAAAGTATCTATAATTTTTATGTTCCATGCTGGTATTATACCAATTGTTACATGTTTTGTATACACTTCATATCATTTTTATACATTTTCTGGGACTAACCTATTAACAAGATGCCACATTGCCAGTTCCTATTTTCTGCAGTTTTTGTATTCCAGAAAAGCTGTTCTGGAAATATTCTCAGAATTGGACGAAAATCAACGGAGGTCCCTATTTCACCGACACGTCCACGGAGTCCAAAGGGAGACGGAGGAGCGCCACGAGGAGCCACACCAGGGCTCGGCGCGGCCCCTCGGGCCACGCCGAGGGGTGGTGTGGGCCCCTCGGGTGCCTCCAGCCGCCGCCTATTTATCCCCCCCCCCCGACTGGAAAACCCTAAATACCCGAGTCATATTCCACGAAAAGTTCCATAGCCGCCGCCGTCGTCAACCCTAGCTCGGGAGGGTTCAGAACCTCTTCCCGGCACCCTGCCGGAGAGGGGAATCATTACCAGAGGGTTCTACATCGCCATGCCTGCCTCCGGAGTGATGCGTGAGTAGTTCATCCTTGGACTACGGGTCCATAGCAGTAGCTAGATGGTTGTCTCTCCACTTTATGCTATCATGTTTAGATCTTGTGAGCTGCCTAATATGATCAAGATCATCTTATTGTAATGCTACATGTTGTGTTTGCTGGGATCCGATAAATATTGAATATTATGATTAAGTTGATTATCAATCTATCTTTATTATGATCTTGCATGCTCTCCGTTACTAGTAGATGCTTTGGCCAAGTAGATGCTTGTAACTCCAAGAGGGAGTATTTATGCTAGATAGTGGGTTCATGCCTCCAGTAATCTGGGCGAGTGACAGCAACGCCTAAGGTTGTGAATGTGCTGTTGCCACTAGGGATAACACAACAATGCTATGTCTACGGTCATTTGTGTTGTTTACATTACGCACTTTACTTAATGTAATTATCCGTTGCTTGCAACTTAATACCAATGGGGGACACGGATGTTAACCTGGTGGTGGATTATTAGTCATAGATGCAGTTGGATAACGGTCTATGTATTTTGTCATAATGCCCAAATTAAATGTCATAGTAGTCATCTTGTCATGTATATGCATTGTCATGCACTCAATATTTTATCAATTACCCAGCTGTAATTTGTTTACCCAGCATGTTATTTATCTTTATGGAGAGACACCACTAGTGAACTGTGGACCCCGGTCCATTCTTTTACACTGATAAAACCACCAACTGCAATCATTGTTCTTTTTTACTTTCTGCAATTAAATACTGTTTTCCACACCATACGTCTAATCCTTTGTTTTTGATCGAGCTGTAGAATTACAGGGGGGTGTTTGTTATCGTCTCCACATGGATCAGCAAGTTATTATGCTGGTTCTAAGTTTTGGCAGAAGCTAGACCAGATCAAAATTCAAGTTTTAAGGTTTTAAACAGAAAAGTGAAGGTTTTGCAAGAAAGTAAAACTACAACTAATTCAGAATTTAACTTGTAGCCTTTGGGTTGTCAATCCAGAGTCTAGCAAGGGTCCAAGCAAGGTTTAGACAGGGAACAAGAATGATTCACTCAACACTTGCAGAGACTAGTCATGCAAGCAAGGGTTTGGTTTAGGCAAAGGAGTAAAAATAAACACAAAGATCACTCCTTTCTGGTTTGTCAGGCCAGATCAAAGTGAGTTAACAAGCAAAGGGAGGCTAGGGATGGAATCACAACACAAAGTATGCAGGAACTTGCCTTACACACGCAGATAAGACACACAGCAAGTAGATCATGCAAATATTCAGAAAAGACAGAGAATTGTGTCACTCAAATCACTGCAATTGCCAAATATCACAAGCCCTACTAACAGATGGATGATCTACTCAGTTCAACACAAGATTACACAGAGGAATGGAGAGAAATCCTTGGCTAAGCTCACTGAAACACTTGTCGAAGCAGGGGAAGCAGAGGAGTAGACAAGGGTGGATCCAGAGTTGCAGATCTTGTGCTTCAGGTCACCAAGGCCTTGTGCTTCTTCTCTTGATCTCCATGTTCATCTTGATCTTGCTCTTCTTGTTCTTCTTCTTGCTGTTCTTGAGGTGTTCTTGGTGTTCTTGGGGTTTGGTGGCAGAAAAGGTGGTGTTTGGTGGCTATGGATGGGATGGAGTGAGGTGGATGGATGAGAATGGAATGGGAGATGATGATATGGGATGCTGTGGTGGTGTTGTGGTTTTTATGCACCTTTTTCCCTTTGTGGTGGAGGTGTGGCACGAGTTGGTGGAGAGGGAACCTTCCTCCCCTTTCCTTCACATGGGGTGTCTCCACACTTTTGCACTTTATTGCCTTTTTGGGTTTCTTGCCCTCCAAGTTGATTCCTTCCCTCTCTTTTGGGTCAAACGCATTTGAATTGCTTCTTATCTTCTCATGGGAACTTGTACTGCCACACATGTGCATTGCATCTTTGGAAATTGGAGAACTTGAGTTGTCAGCCCTGTGGCAGAGTACTTTCCCTCGAGAGGACTTTTCCTTCGAGAGGGTATCTCAGCCTGATGAGCCTGATGAGGCCTACTCTTCCCTCACGAGGCTTGACCTCGAGAGGCAGAATTCTGCCACACTTGTGTATTGACCTGGGTCACTTCTGGACATCTGAAATTGCATCTTCAGGAGAATTGTGTGCCTTTGCGCACTGAACTGCAAAATGGGTGAAAAGCACTGTAAACTGCAGATAAATGGTTCATTGGATGTTGATGCAGTGAGGTTTTTGGGGTTATAAAGCTATGAATAATGCATAAAAATGATGATGATCGAACCCCCAGACCCAAACCTTTGCTTGTCCTCAAGTAAAGCAAAATGAGGTTCTAGTGACAATAGTCTGAAGATGAACAGTACTCAGTTCTGAAAACTTAGCAGTTCATTCAAATTGGATTCAATGCAGTTCTGTTTACTATTAGAGCAAATGCTAGTTTGGAAACAAGTTTCAAATAACAGAATTCCAACATTTCTAAGTTCAAATACTCTGGACTAACAAGATAAGACAATTGGCAAGGAAATTGAATGTAAAAGATCCAGTAAATAGCCAATAATGCAGAGTTAGTGCTTCACCTGCTACAGTTCCAGGGAACATAGTAGGCTAATGCTGCAGACATGCATGAATTAGATAGTTAAATTTTGAGTAAGCACTTGTTTCTTGAGTTATTGCGTCACAAACTACAATCCAGAGATCATAGTTGCTAATGCAAGAAATTGCTTCAGGTTTCAGTCATAAGGATCAAGTTAGTGCTTCACATACCACCATCCAGGGATACTGGTTGCTAATGCAAAAAATTGTGTACTGTTACTGATATTTTTAGTTAGTTCATGGGTTAGTGCTTCACAAATCACAATCCAGGGATCATGATTGCTAGTGCAAAAAATGCAAACATGCAGAAATGCAGTTAGTAAATGGCTCTAAAAAGGATCATCACACTCAGTTTCTAAGTCACTTGCATTATCAAGTATTCCACAAGTTTTGAACAGAGAAACAAATAAATTATGGTTTGATAAATGATTCTAAACATAAGTCTTTGCAAGAATAATAACCAGATAAAATGCAACATTCTCAAAAGAATGTAATGCTAATTCATCAGAACAAAGCATCACAATGAAACTTTTACTAAAACAGCTATAAATTGCCAAATTGATCACAATTCAGAGAAATGGCATAGCAATAATGTTCATGCTGTAAAATGATTAAAGATTGGAATGTTTCCACCTGGTGTTCCCTGCTGCGTCTCCCTCGTGAGGCTTTGCATCACCCTCATGAGGCATCAAGTAAGACCTCGGCGAGGCACTCAGCCCTCGCGAGGTTCCTTCAAGAGTAAGAAGTTTCGTGAGATCATAGCCAAGACTTCTCCATTCTCCTTTATTCAATATCTGAAAAACAAAGATAAAAAGAAACACACAAAACAAACATAGCAAATAAAGGAAAATAAAATGTAAATAACAATAAAAGGTATCAGGCTGCCTCCTGATGAGCGCTTGTTTATAGTCATGAGCCTGACTGTAGCTTCTTCACTGATTTTCAGCTGCAGAGAATGCATTGGGCACAACCTCTGTCTCATCATCATCATCTGTTTCTTCATTGTTCTCAGTGTTCAACTGCTCTCCTGCTCTGTAATGCTTCAGCCTCTGACCATTTACCTTGAAAGTACCTTCTGTTGAGCTCTGCACTTCAAATGCACCATGTCCTAGGTCTCTCTTGATAACACAGGGACCAAACCATCTTGACTTGAATTTTCCAGAGAACAAATGCAGCTTGGAGTCATACACCAAAACTGTCTGTCCAACACTGAAATCTTTCCTGAGTATGTGCTTGTCATGCCACTTCTTGGCCTTTTCCTTGTATATCTTGGCACTCTTATAAGCATCATTTCTCAACTCCTCTAATTCACACATCTGGAGCTTTCTTGCTTCTCCAGCCTTTCCTAAGTCCATGTTCAGCTTACTTATTGCCCACTGAGCCCTATGCTCCAACTCAACTGGTAAGTGACATGTTTTTCCATACACAATTCTGAATGGTGACATTCCAATTGGTGTTTTGTAGCCTGTCCTGTATGCTCACAAGGTATCTGGTAATTTCATTGACCAATCTCCTCTGGACTTGGACACAACTTTCTCAAGAATCTGTTTTATTTCTCTGTTGGACAATTCCACTTGTCCATTTGCTTGAGGGTGATAAGGTGTTGTCACTCTGTGGTTTTTCACACCATACTTGCTCAGGAGCTTCTCTAGCTGTTCATTGTTGAAATGAGCTCCACCATCACTGATCACTACTCTAGGAACTCCAAATCTTGGAAAGATGACTGTTTTGAAGAATTTACATACAGACTTGGAATCAGCACTGACAGTGGGTATTGCTTCAATCCATTTGGACACATAGTCCACTGCAACTAATATATGCTTGTATCCTTTTGATGATGGCAAGGGTCCAACAAAATCTACTCCCCACACATCAAACAATTCCACTTCTAAAATTCCCTCCTGTGGCATTTCATTTCTTCTTGATATTTTTCCTGCTCTTTGACAAGGGTCACACTGCTTGATATACTCATGCACATCTTTGAACAGATTTGGCCAGAAAATCCAGCCTGAAGGATTTTTGCTTCAGTCTTCATTACTCCTGCATGCCCTCCATACATGCCTGCATGGCATTGGAACATAATATCACTAGCTTCTTCAGCTGGCACACACCTTCTCACTATTCCATCTGCATAATGCTTGTACAGGAATGGCTCATCCCAATAGTAGCTCTTTACCTCATGTAGAAATTTCTTTTTCTGTTGGTAAGACATGTATGCTGGAAAAATTTCACATGCCAAATAATTCACAATATCTGCATACCAAGGAGAACTAGAATTCACTGCCATCAATTGCTCACCAGGCATACTATCTTGTATCTCTCTGTTTTCAGGGCAACTAATTCTTGACAGGTGGTCTGCTACTGAATTTTCAGATCCCTTTTTGTCCTTGATCTCAATATCAAATTCTTGTAACAGAAGTATCCATCTGATCAGCCTTGGCTTAGCATCTTTCTTCTTGATTAAGTACCTTATTGCTGCATGGTCAGTATAGACAATGCACTTGTGACCAACAAGGTATGGCCTGAACTTGTCAAATGCAAACATAACTGCAAGTAATTCCTTCTCTGTGGTGGTTGACGAGGTTATACTCTGCGGGTACCCCAACATAAGGGTACCTGGTGCACGTGATGATCAAAGAAGCCCAAGGATTAATCGAAGCCCACGAAGAAAGGCCCAAGACGAAGAGTGTTTTCCAAGTTAGATCAAATAATAGTCGGTTAAGACTTTCCATACATGTAACCTTGGTCGGTTGTGTTTCCCGAGACCTAGCCTCCTATATAAAGGCTGGGAGGGTGATCGATCAAGGACAAGCAATCCATAGCCACCAAAACCTCGACGAGATCTAGTTCGTCGAACCCTTGTAACCTCCATATTCAAATCATAAACACAGACAAGCAGGAAGTAGGGGTTTTACCTCACTCGAGGGCCCTGAACCTGGGTAAATCCAGCTTGTCAGCCGTCGATTCCACCAATACTACGCGTTCTCTACCACACAATCAACCCTAGGTATAGCAACCATGGGAATTGCCGAGGGCACACCTCGACAATTGGCGCCGTCTGTGGGAAAGGTAGTATTGGGCTCACGGTTTCGCCGGTTTCATCATCAAGCGGCCACCCGATGATCGCATCTGCACAAGGTAACTCGCCTACTGCATCATCAAAAAGCAAATCACCAACCACCGTTGCAAACAGCAACTCGCCGGCAAGATCCACCAGCATCAATTCAAAAAGCGATCACTCGCCAAAATCTCCAAGGAGGCTCACGCCGCACTCGATGGAAGCTCAGCAAGCCTTCGCCGGACTCGAATCAGGTTTGGATATTACGGTTGGAAAATTTAACTTCTTTGTCGATAAAGATGGTGTGCAGGACCTGTTAGATCCACTCGACGTGGAGACACTCGACATGGAGACAATCGACAACGCTTCGACTGCAACACATCCATCTTGGGCGCAACATCGTCACAGATCGTCCCGATCCAATCGCCAAGCGACTCTGCCACGTCCATGACCTCGCAAGAGTTCCGTAACGAGGTGGCAAAAAGATTTGGAAGAAGCGAGATCGAATCTGCGTACCGCCCAAACAACTCAATCGAGTCACTCGACGACATCGTCGACTGCAATGACGTCGCGGGGAACGAAGAGAACATAGACGACAACATATATCTCGCCGATCTCAACGGCCCAGAAATCCGTGCAGCCACGAGATATTCACCTGCGACGCAGATAGCCTGGACAAAGCACTCGAAGATATACTCGATTGTGGCGGAAACCCCAACAAGCAAAGCAACTCCAACATGAGCCTGGATGACGACGCCGAATCCATAATGCGCATCAGCAACACGTGGAGAAGATCGGGTGGTACCGTATCAGGTATATACCGCGAGTACAGCAGAAACATCAGCAGCCGCAACATGCCGTCGACCTACAGAATACCCTTGCACAGTCACCATGCCAGACGGAACAACCACGCTGACCATCACCGCAGAGATGGCGGAAAGTGAGCAAAGTAATCGAGAGCTGCACAATGCTACCAGCAAACGCAACTCCAGAAGAGGTATTAACCTTACAATATTTCCAATGGCAAGAATCGATACGGTTAAAAATTACCGAGCAGTACTCGAAGAACGCAAAAAGCAAGCCAGCATATCGAGTGCTCGACGAAGAGCATTGTCTACAAGTTCAACAGGCAGAAACGACCCCGCGAATAGGTCACGATTCATCAACCTCGGAGACGCAGATCGTGCAGCGGTCACTCGAAACCTAAACCCAGCCTTTATGGCAGTCGACGCGGAAGGAGTTCCCATACCTACTGAGCCAGCCGGGGCGCTGATGACGCTAGGCACCTACCTCAGAACAATCGAACCTCCTGCAGGAGACCCAAAGAGGGATCAGCACCTCCAACTGTACAAACAACTGGCAATAGCAGCACAAGCCATACAGCATCCACAAGCAACTCCAAGGAGAGATACAGATCGGGACCGTCGCAGTCGAAGCCCTCGGGGAAGGAGCAGTCGAAAAAGCTCACGTCGTCATCGTTCCAGTAGGAGCCACTCGAGGAGGTCATACAGCAACAGCTCAGACTCGGAAGCAGAAATCGGGCCATGTGGAGCGCTATGCTTCACTCGACGGATCCGGGAGGCTCGTATGCCCAAGAAATTTTCGCTAGCTACCACGCCTAAGTTCAACTGCAAACAAGAGCCATCAGGCTGGCTAGAAGATTACAGGCTGGCAGTCGGATGTCAGCGCGGCACCACAACTACAGCTATGCAGTACATACAACTTATGATGGAAGGAACGGCTCGCGATTGGCTCAAATCGCTACCCGAATCATACTACGATTCGTGGGAACACTTCAAGGGTGATTTCATCAAATACTTCGAGCCTCTATGTGAGCGCCCCAAAACCTTCGAGGAGCTCCGGACCTGCAAGCAAAAGTCAGATGAATCTCTGAGATCGTACATACGGCGGTGGACCACCATCCGTAACTCAGTAGGCAACGTATCAGAAGATAGGGCAATCGACGCCTTCAAAAACGGACTCTGGAGGGAAGACTTCAAAGAAACACTTGGTCGAGAAGACCCAAAACAATGGCCGCACTCATGGTACTCGCAACAAAGTGGGCAGACGGAGAAGACTCCGTACGAGGCAATCGACCCGTAGCATCACATGAAAATCACGAGGGGGCAGTCGAGACCGCAGAGATAGCTACAGAGATGATCGAAGGCGCAAACGCAAGAATCGTTATCACGACGATGACCATCCAAACTTCATTGCAGCAGGCTTTGTCCAGTCAAGGGACAGTCGCGACCAAACTGACAGACGACCGACGATCATCGTGATAATCGAGATCATCATACAGACGACGCCGAGGTAATCGAGACCACCGTACAGACGATCGACGTGACAGTCGAGAAACAGACGCGACGACCGCGATAGCTACAGAAGGCCAGAGTGGCGCAGGCGAGCAGACAAAGATCCTGAGCGCTCAATCGAAGAAAGATGGACGATTATTGCAGATTCCATCTTTACAGAGGGGATGATGGTAAGCTTCGCTCTAGCCACTCGCTGAGAAATTGCAGGGAATTCGATCAACTTGCGATTGAACATATATCACGAATGCAAAGAGAAGGACGCGCACCTCCTCAACTGACGCATCCATCACTACATCACAAGCACAGCCTGTTCAGGCATATCCAGCACCGCAACAAGTACAACAAGCACAGTTATATTCCATACCACCGCAAACACAGCCTACTCAGGTGTATACTGCACCAGCACCAGCGCAACCGACACCAGTATACATGGTGCCAGCACAACCCGTTACGGGAACACAAATGGCAGCAGCCGTGCACCAGATGCAGCAGGGAGATGAACAAAAATATCCCGTAACTCGCGGCAGATGAACATGATCCAGCGAGGACGTCCCTCCAAAAGAGAGCAAAAATTACACACTCGACACGTCAATATGGCGGTCATGGCACCCCAGCCATCACAATTTTTTGAAAGGATCAGAAACTCCGATTGTCTTCAATCGAGAGGACCACCCACCCGCAGTATATCGACCAGGGCATGCAGCCTTGGTACTCGACGCCCAAATCGGAGGCTACGCCATGACCAAGGTCTTCATGGACGGAGCCTCAACATAATCTTTGCAGATACGCTACGCAGAATGAACAAACCAGTCGAAAATCTGCCAAAATCCGCAAATACCTTCCACGGTATCGTTCCAGGCAAAGCAGTGCTCCCAGAAGGCATACAACTCGATGTTACGTTTGGAGATCCTACTCACTTCAGAACCGAGTCGATTGAGTTCGAAGTGGTCGATTGGAAGTCACAATACCATGCAATACTTGGGCGCCCCACTTTCGCTCGATTCATGGCCGTCCCACACTACGCCTACCTCAAGCTCAAAATGCCAGGACCAAAAGGAGTCATCACGATCAACGGGAACTTTCAAAGGTCAGATTCATGTGACCGTGACTTCAGCAAAATCTCAGAGATGTATGGGATGGAGCAATCATTCGCCAAACTCGAGGTTTCTAACGACCGCACACTTCTGCCGGAACACAAGAGGTTAGCATCCGACAGACAATTCAATGCAACCAACGACACAAAAAGCATCAAGTGCACCCAACTGATCCCTCAAAAACAGTCAACATATCATCGAGTCTTACCAGCGAACAGGAAAATTCGCTCGTCAAATTTCTCGTAAAAACTGGGAAATATTCGCATGGTGCCCAGCTGATATGCCAGGTGTCCCCAGAGAGTTCGCCGAGCATTCTCTACAACTCAAGCCAGGGTCTAGACCAGTCAAGCAAACTATGCGCCGTGTTTCCGATCCCAAAAGAGGTGCAATCGAGGCAGAAGTTGATAGGTTACTTGCTGCAAAGTTCATTCGAGAAATCAAAAAGGCAGACTGGGTTGCTAACCCTGTACTGGTCGAAAAGAAGCACTCAGACACCCTGCGGATGTGTGTAGATTTTACAGCCCTAAACAAATGCTGTCCAAAAGATCACTTTCCATTACCACGAATCGATCAGATCATCGACTCAACAGCAGGATGCGCTCGGTTATCATTTTTGGATGCATATTCAGGATACCATCAAATTCGGATGAAAGAAGAAGACGAAGACAAAACAGCATTCATAACCCCACTCGGGGTCTACTGCTACACAACCATGCCTTTCGGGCTCAAAAACGCAGGCGCAACCTACCAGCGCATGATGCAAAACTGTCTACAAGAACAGATAGGACGCAATGTTCAGGTCTACGTCGACGACATCGTCATCAAGACTGAAAAGGAGGACACATTAATCAGTGATCTACAGGAGACATTCAAGAATCTCAATCGATACAACATCAAGCTTAACCCAAAGAAATGCACCTTCGGTGTCCCAGCTGGACAACTCTTGGGTTATTTGATATCTGCACGTGGAATCGAAGCAGACCCAGAAAAGATACAAGCTATACTCACAATGAATAGACCTACCAAACTCCATGAGGTACAGCAGCTAGCTGGTCGAGTAGCAGCACTCAGTCGATTCATCAGTAAACTAGGCGAAAAAGCACTTCCATTTTACAAATTGATGAAGAAAGCAGACAAGTTCGAGTGGACGGATGAAGCTGAAGCCGCTTTTCTCGAACTCAAAAAGATGCTCACAAGCCCGCCAATCCTCGTAGCACCTAAGGAAAATGAGCCACTCTACCTATATATCTCAGCCACCAACCGAGTGGTCAGCACAGTGCTGGTGGTCGACCGCATGGAAGAAGGACATAGTCAAAGCATACAGAGGCCAGTATATTACGTAAGTGAAGTTCTTTCCCCGTCCAAACAGCGGTACCCACAATATCAGAAATTGGCGTACGCCGTATTCATGACCTCAAGAAAGCTGGCGCACTACTTCACAGAACACCCGATAACGGTGGTCAATAAATCAGCGATTGGAGACGTCCTCACAAACCCCAACGCAACGGGGCGCGTAGCAAAATGGCTCATCGAGCTGGGCCACTAGGAATCAAGTACGAACACCCGAAAGCCATCAAATCACAAGTCCTACCCGATTTTCACACCGAGTGGGTAGAAGCCCAATTGCCAGGGGTACCTGACGTATCAAATTCCTGGACAATGTATTTCGATGGGTCCAAAAAGAATGAAGGAGCAGGAGCGGGCGTCATACTCATATCACCAAAAGGCGACAAACTGCGCTATATCTTGCAAATGGGTTTCGAGTTCCCATCAAATAACGAGGCCGAATACGAAGGTCTAATCCATGGCATGCGCATGGCAAAAGCCATGGGATGCACTCGACTAATGATTTATGGCGACTCTAACTTGGTTGTGCAGCAAACAATGAAGGCATGTGATGCAATCGCAGACAACATGATCGCTTATCGGGATTTGTACAACATAATGGAGGGCAGCTTCGATGGCTGTGAACTACGACACATAGGGAGAGAAAGCAATGAAGAGGCCGACAAATTAGCCAACATTGCTTCCACAAAAGCACCAGTCCCGCCGGGTGTTTTCTTTGAACGAATAGAACGTAGGTCAATCGACAAACGACCATCGGCTACGACACAGCTACAGACAAAAGCAAAGCGCCAAGCACAGAGGATCCTCCGATTGAGGTACTTCTCATTGAGCCAATATGGACTCAACCTTTTCTCGCATACATACTTCGCAATGAACTACCAGAAGATACAAACGAGGCCAGACGTGTCACTCGACGGGCAAAAGCATACACCATCATAAACGGTGAGTTGTACAAACGCAGCACCTCAGGTATGTTCCAAAGATGCATTGCACTCGAAGATGGCAAGGATCTCCTTCGGGACATTCATGCCGGTACTTGCGGGCACCACGCGGGCAGTCGATCACTCGTAGCCAAAGCCTTCCGAGCAGGGTTTTACTGGCCTACAGCGCTAAGGGATGCAGAGGACATAGTCAAAAGATGCATTGGTTGCCAGAAGTTCGCTTCCAAGCCACATGCACCCGCATCAGCTAAAAACCATACCATTAGCATGGCCTTTTGCCCAATGGGGGCTTGACATGGTGGGACCACTGAAGAAATCATCAAAAGGAGGTCATACTCACTTGCTAGTGGCAGTCGACAAATTCACCAAATGGATCGAAGCAATCCCTATCGCAAGCTCAACAGCTTCTACGGCAGTTCGTTTCATACAATCGATCATGTATCGATTTGGAGTAATGGATAGCATCATCACTGATAATGGTACAAACTTCACGGCGGAAGAGTTCAAATCCTTTTGCAAGGAACAAAACATCAAATTAAACTACGCCTCTGTGGCACATCCACAATCCAATGGGCAGGTTGAAAAGGCCAATGGACTCGTATGCAGTGGCATCAAAAAGAGACTCTTAGTACCACTCAAAAGGGCCGCGGGTGCATGGGTAGAAGAACTTCCATCAGTATTATGGAGCTTACGGACCACTCCAAACGCCTCCACACAGTATACACCGTTCTTCATGGTCTATGGTGCGGAGCAGTATTACCATCTGACGTCAAGTTTAATGCACCACGAGTGGAAGCATATGAAGAAAACGACGCGAACAAGGCACTCGAAGATGCAGCCGATTTGCTGGAAGAAGCACGCAATACGGCTTTGGCACGAACAGCCGTTTATCAACAAGACCTCCGCAACTACCATAGTCGTCGATTACGCACACGGTCCTTCATGGTGGGAGACTTGGTGTTGCGGGAGAAACAGAAGAAAGTCCATAAACTTGCATCACCTTGGGAAGGACCTTACATTGTCACAGAAGTCATCGAAGGAGGAGCCTATCGATTGAAGAACGCAAAGACGGGCGAAGTAGCATCAAACCCATGGAACGTGGCGCACCTGCGTCGATTCTATGCATAGATCTTTTAACCTCATATGTAATAGCACATAAGGCCAAAGAATCAGCAAGTTTCAGACGCACTCTTTTCCCTTACCAGGGTACCTAAGGGGACTGGAAGGTTTTAATGAGGCGGCTTGCTGATCGAACACATATTTTGAATAAAGATACATGTTCCTCCATATTTCTCATATATGCTTTTACGCTACTCAACCAATCGGGAACTCGATCGTAAAAACATAAGCATCAAAATTCTAGCTCAAAAATCAGTGAACACAAAGACTTACAGCCCACTCGACATGCTCGGGGGCTGGGTCAAACAGACACCCAAACCCACTCGACATGCTCGGGGGCTGGGTCAAACAGACACCCCAACCCACTCGGCATGCTCAGGGGCTGGGTCAAACAGAAACCCAAAATCATGCTCGGGGGCTGAGTCAAACAGGAAACACAAATCCACTCGAAAACTCGGGACCTGGCACAAATCAAAAACACAGATGTGTTACCCGAGAACTATCTTGATTATACCATGATAAGTCAGGTACAAAATAAAAACATCGTCTTCTGCGGTCAAAAATCTGAGCATTGGGCCCACACAGACATGTCTTGTCAAAGCGGCAAGTGCACGCCTAAGATGTCACAATTGACTTCAGGTGTAATGTTAGCATTCACATTCGAGTGGTGGGTTCGAGACTACAATCGACGCAAATATTCGACTAGCAAAGGTACTCCCATGGGAGCATATCAAAAATTTGTTGCGATTGATCAAAAAGGAGCAAAATTATTGAGATTATCCTCTACTTCAAACGAAATAAAGCATAATCTCGGGGGCTACTCCCATGGGAGCGCTGACGCGCTCCCATAGATTTCAAAAGACAAAATATTTCGATTGACAAAAAGCAGAGTAAAAGGATGATTTGAGATTGTCCTCTATTGCAAAACAATAAACCACAATCTCGGGGGCTACTCCCATGGGAGCGCTGTCGCGCTCCCATAGATTTCCAAACAAGGTAAGAAAAATTCACTCGAATACAGGCTCGATTGAAAACATTAAGTACTTCACAAAGCAAAGAATCAAACTTCATAAATTCCCGAACTATGCCAATCGCAAATGTTTCGGATGCTGCATACGCAAATGTAAAGGTAAGACCCGCCGAGCAATCGAGATGGGCCGAGGGACGCTCCAACAGTGTTTCCCTTGAAATTTTCCGTGTCAACAGACATGATGAAAATCCTGACGGACGCATTAGGTATCAAAAGTTAAATTGCAGAACGAATCAGTAAGACCTACAACGGCCTGAGTCGAGTCTGTCCAGTATGTTCCAGCTTCGAGTCCGGGGACTCGAACCTGATTGAAGGCTAGTATGGTTTCGCCCAAATGTGCGGTTAACTGAGCTCGATTTTCGAGTGAGTCAGGCCTACTATGTCAATATCCCTAGGCAAAAGTTTCAAAAGTGTTCCAGCTTCGGGTCTGGGGACTCGAACCTGATTGAAGGCTAGTGTGGTTTCGCCCGAATATGCGGTTAACTGAGCTCGATTTTCGAGTGAATCAGGCCTACTATGTCAATATCCCTAGGCAAAATCTTTCGACTGCATTCCAGGCTCGAGCCCGGGGACTCGAGTATGATTGAAGGCTAGTATGGTTTCACCCAAATATGCGGTTAACTGAGCTCGATATTCGAGTGAATCAGGACTACTATGTCAGTATCCCTCGGTTAGCATACACATACAATTGAAACAAATTAGAGATTGAAGAATTACATCGGGTCAGGAGAAAAAGCTAAGAAAACTATGACATGCACGATGAAGGGAGCACGTGCTCGACTCTTTGAGGCAAGCAAGTACTCGGGGGCTAATGACGAGGTTATACTCTACGGGTACCCCAGCATAAGGGTACCTGGTGCACGTGATGATCAAAGAAGCCCAAGGATTAATCGAAGCCCACGAAGAAAGGCCCAAGACGAAGAGTGTTTTTCAAGTTAGATCAAATAATAGTCGGTTAAGACTTTCCATACATGTAACCTTGGTCGGTTGTGTTTCCCGAGACCTAGCCTCCTATATAAAGGCTGGGAGGGTGATCGATCAAGGACAAGCAATCCATAGCCACCAAAACCTCGACGAGATCTATTATTCGTCGAACCCTTGTAACCTCCATATTCAAATCATAAACACAGACAAGCAGGAAGTAGGGGTTTTACCTCACTCGAGGGCCCTGAACCTGGGTAAATCCAGCTTGTCAGCCGTCGATTCCACCAATACTACGCGTTCTCTACCACACAATCAACCCTAGGTATAGCAACCATGGGAATTGCCGAGGGCACACCTCGACAGTGGTATAATTGATCTGAGCATCATCTAGTGTCTTGCTGGCATAATGGATTACATGAAGGGCTTTCTCCTTCCTCTGACCAAGCACTGCTCCTACTGCATAGTCACTAGCATCACACATCAACTCAAATAGCAGAGTCCAGTCAGGTGGCTGCACAATTGGGGCTGCAATGAGAGCTTCTTTTAACTTGTTGAATGCTTGCATACATGTTTCATCAAACACAAACTGAACATCATGGTTTAGCAGGTGTGTAAGAGGTTTTGCAATTAGAGAGAAATCCTTGATAAACCTTCTGTAGAAACCAGCATGTCCCAAGAAACTCTGTATTCCTTTCACATTTTCAGGAGGAGGTAATTTAGCAATCACATCTACTTTTGCTCTGTCCACTTCTATCCCTCTGGCTGACACTAGATGTCCAAGCACAATTCCTTCAGTGACTAGAAAATTACATTTCTCCCAATTCTGGATCAAGTTCTGCTCAGAGCATCTGTGTAATACTGCTGTCAAAATTTTCAGACAAGTGATGAAATCAGTTCCATAGACTGTGAAGTCATCCATGAACACTTCCATGATCTCCTCAACGTGATAAAAAAATGGACATCATACACCTCTGTAATGTGCCAGGTGCATTGCACAGGTCAAATGGTAATCTTTTGTATGCAAATGTTCCATAGGGATAGGTGAATGTGGTTTTGTCTTGATCAGCTGGATGGATAGGAATTTGGAGAAAACAAGAGTATCCATCTAGCTAGCAATAAAATTTCTGTCCTGCAAGCCTCTCCAGCATCTGATTCATAAATGGCAAAGGAAAATGATCCTTCCTAGTTGCCTTATTCAATTTTCTGAAATCATTGACCATTCTCCAACCAGTGCCAGGTCTTGTGGTCATCAATCTACCTTCTTCATTTTCCACCACTGTATAACCTCCTTTTTTGGGTACTATATGAATTGGACTCACCCACTCACTGTTAGAAATAGGATAAATCATGCTTGCCTTAAGCAATTTCAGAACTTCCTTTTTTACTACATCTTGCATAGCAGGGTTTAGCCTTCTCTAACCTTCTCTTGTTGGTTTACTGCCTTCTTCCAAATGTATCCTGTGAGAGCAAATTTTCTCATCTATGCCTCTGATATCATCAATGGAATAGCCAATCACATTTTTGTATAATCTCAGTACTGACAATAAACTTTCTTCCTGTGCATCATCCAGAGCTGAACTGATTATCACTGGATGAATTTTTTCCTTCTCCAAGAAATAATATTTCAGATGAGATGGTAATTCTTTTAGCTCCACAATGGAATGGTGAGCTGGCTGAGGGATTTCACTTTCTTCTTCCTCTGATTCTTCTTCACAAAGGCTTATTCCACATAACTGCTGAGGATTAACACTGTCAGCTGTCACAAACACTTGTGCTTCAGGCTCATCAGACTGCATTCCTTGCAGAGTGTTCAACACACTTTTGTCAACCACATCTATGGAATGGCACTGCTCACGTATGTTTGGCATATGACAAGCATGCTTCATGCTGAACTCAACTTCCTCTGAAACAAATTGCAATTTTAGTGTTCCACCTTTTACATCAATTATTGCCCCAGCTGTTGCAAGAAATGGCCTGCCTAGTATCATGGATTCTGAGTTGTCTTCCATCTCCAGCACCACAAAATCTACTGGATAAGCAAAATTTCCAACTTGGACCGGCACATCTTCAAGAATTCCAGCTGGTTTTCTCAGGGTTCTGTCAGCTAACTGCAGTGTCATGGAGGTAGGCTTCAGAGCTCCTAACTGCAGAATTTGGCTGACAGCTAAAGGCAACACAATGACTGATGATCCTATATCACACAATGCTGTAAATGTTCTTTTTTCAAGTACACAAGGGATACTGAAACTCCCTGGATCGCCAAGCTTCTTGGGCATATAATTCAGAATAACAGCACTGCATTCCTCTGTCAAAGCAACAATTTCTGGATCTTCTAGGCTTCTTTTCTTGGTAATCAGGTCCTTGAAGAATTTTGCATAGAGAGGAATGTGTAGTACTGCATCAAGGATGGGAATAGTAATCTGAACTTCCTTCATGGTTTCCAAGAACTTGGCATATTGCTTTTCTTCTTTGGTTTTCTCTAGTCTTTCAGGAAATGGGATCTTTTGAGCAATAGGCTTCTGAATGGCAGGAGCTGGTTGTACTGAAGTTGCTCCTGGTTTGTCAGCTGATGGAGCATTTTCCTCTGTCTTTTCAGCTTCAGCTGCTGATTCCACTGTCTCTTCAGGGGCTGTAGTGTTCTCTGCAGCTCCCTCACGAGGCTCTGTGCCTCCCTCACAAGGCTTGTAAGACCTCGGCGAGGTAATCTGCCCTCTTGAGGCTCCTTTAAGAGGCTGCTGCACTGTTGTTCTTCTAGCTGGAGTAACATAAGTCATCTTTGGTGGTGTTTTTAGCACTGGAGCTGTGTTTACTCCACTTCTAGTTGTTACTGCCTCAACTGTCTCAATTGATCCACACTGCTTAGGATTTTTCTCAGCTTGTGCAGGTTACTCGTTCACTGGCTGAGCTACTTGAGCGTTAGAAATACCAGCTGTAAGTGTTTGCATTGTTTTGAAGAACAATTCTGATTGCATCTTCATAGTTTCCTGCATACCACTGAACATTTCCTTCTGTAGTCTCATCATTTCACTGATTTCTGTCTGACTGCTAGATGCATTTTGCTGATTTGCTTGCTGCTGTTGCTGCTGTAGCTGCTGAGGCTGCTGCTGTTGTTGTTGCTGCTGCTATTGATACTGCATATTTCCTTGAGGCCTAAAATTTTGCTGATTGGCTGGAACAAAATTCTGTTGTGCTCCCTGAGGGTAGCTCTGCTGATTTGTATTCTTGTAGGACAGGTTGGGATGATTTCTCCAAGCAGGATTGTAACTCTGAGAAAAAGCACCTTGATTCTGAGCATATTTTACTTCAACTACTTGGTTCTCAGGGCTTTCAAACAAGGAACACTCCTGAGGTGAGTGACCTTCATTTCCACAGATCAAACAAGCATATGATACTTGATTCACAGGCACAATTGCCTTGCTATTCTTCTCTTGCATGAGCTGTGATAATTGATTGGTCAGGCTATCAAGCTTTGCCTCCAATGCATTCTGGCCACTTAACTGAATTGCTGACTGCTGATTTGGATGCATTGTTCTTTCATTGGTCTAGGAGAAATTATGGGATGCCATACTCTCTATCAATGTTGTGGCCTCATCAAGGGTTTTGTTCATGATACCTCCACCAGCTTCTGAATCAACAAAAGCTCTAGTCTGCTCTGTCAAGCCCTTGTAAAAGGTTTGCAAAATCAGCCATTGCTCTTGTCCATGATTAGGACACATTCTTATCAATCCTTGATATCTCTGCCAAGCATCATACAAACTTTCACCTTCATATTGCACAAATCTTGTAATCTTATCTCTGCACTCAGCTGCTTTTGTGGGAGGAAAATACCTTTCAAAGAATGCTTGCAGCAGATGCTCCCAAGTGTCTCTGCAATGAGTTGGTAATGCATGGAACCACATCTTTGCAAGGCCAGACAGAGAAAATGGAAACAACTACATCCTTATTGCCTCTGGAGGTACTCCATTGTGTTTCAAGGTGTTGCAATACTCAAGAAAATTTCTGATATGCTCATGAGGGCTCTCTAAGGCACTGCCCTTGAATGGATTGTGTTGCACCATGTTGATGAGTGCTGGCTTAATCTCCCAGTTGTTTGCCTGGATGGCAGGCATCACAACATCTGTATTGGCCAACTGATCCTTGGGAATCCATAAATCTCTCAACTTTTGGTCGCCCATGTTGATTACTGACTGCCTATCCTCTTGATCTTCTACTGAGGACATTGATGCTGCTCTTCTTCTAGCAAGAAAAGTTCTTTCTGGTTGTGGATCAAAAGGAGATAGAGGTGAATCTTCAGGCTGCATTCACCAAATTCAGACACTGCATAGAGTAGATCATGTTTCCTCTACACACCGTCACAAACAAGAACTTTTATCAAGGGTTAGTGAACTAAATCCCCTAATAACAATTCTAGTGACAGATCACAGGACATAAAGCATCTCAAACATGCAGATCATGCATAAAGTTCATCAATTTTTATCTCACAGCCTAGTCTACTGCACTTCAAAGTTCCAAACATAAGCTAATCCCCGGCAACGGCGCCAGTTTTGATCGAGCTATAGAATTACATGGGGTGTTTGTTATCGTCTCCACAGGGATCATCAAGTTATTATGCTGGTTCTAAGTTTTGGCAGAAGCTAGACCAGATCAAAATTCAAGTTTTAAGGTTTTAAACAGAAAATAAAGGTTTTGCAAGAAAGTAAAACTACAACTAATTCAGAATTTAACTTGTAGCCTTTGGGTTGTCAATCCAGAGTCTAGCAAGGGTCCAAGCAAGGTTTAGACAGGGAACAAGAATGATTCACTCAACACTTGCAGAGACTAGTCATGCAAGCAAGGGTTTTAGCAGGTTTAGGCAAAGGAGTAAAAATCAACACAAAGATCACTCCTTTCTGGTTTGTCAGGCCAGATCAAAGTGAGTTAACAAGCAAAGGGAGGCTAGGGATCGAATCACAACACAAAGTATGCAGGGACTTGCCTTACACACACAGATCAAGACACACAGCAAGGTGATCATGCAAATATTCAGAAAAGACAGAGAATTGTGTCACTCAAATCACTTCAATTGCCAAATATCACAAGCCCTACTAACAGATGGATGATCTACTCAGTTCAACACAAGATTACACAGAGGAATGGAGAGAAATCCTTGGCTAAGCTCACTGAAACACTTGTCGAAGCAGGGGAAGCAGAGGAGTAGACAAGGGTGGATCCAGAGTTGCAGATCTTGTGCTTCAGGTCACCAAGGCCTTGTGCTTATTCTCTTGATCTCCATGTTCATCTTGATCTTGCTCTTCTTGTTCTTCTTCTAGCTGTTCTTGAGGTGTTCTTGGTGTTCTTGGGGTTTGGTGGCAGAAAAGGTGGTGTTTGGTGGCTGTGGATGGGATGGAGTGAGGTGGATGGATGAGAATGGAATGGGAGATGATGATATGGGATGCTGTGGTGGTGTGGTGGTTTTTATGCACCTTTTTCCCTTTGTGGTGGAGGTGTGGCACGAGTTGGTGGAGAAGGAAGCTTCCTCCCCTTTCCTGCACATGGGGTGTCTCCACACTTTTGCACTTTATTGCCTTTTTGGGTTTCTTGCCCTCCAAGTTGATTCCTTCCCTCTCTTTTGGGTCAAATGCATTTGAATTGCTTCTTATCTTCTCATGGGACCTTGTACTGCCACACAAGTGCATTGCATCTTTGGAAATTGGAGAACTTGAGTTGTCAGTCCTGTGGCAGAGTACTTTCCCTCGAGAGGACTTTTCCCTCGAGAGGGTATCTCAGCCTGATGAGCCTGATGAGGCCTACTCTTCCCTCACAAGGCTTGACCTCGAGAGGCAGAATTCTGCCACACTTGTGTATTGACCTGGGTCACTTCTGGACATCTGAAATTGCATCTTCAGGAGAATTGTGTGCCTTTGCGCACTGAACTGCAAAATGGATGAAAAGCACTGTAAACTGCAGATAAATGCTTCATTGGATGTTGATGCAATGAAGTTTTTGGGGGTTATAGGGCTATGAATAATGCATAAAAATGATGATGATCAGTTTTTAGCAAGTCAGGGAGATTGGCAACCTTCCTGTTTCGTTGGGACAAAGTAGTTTGATTGTGTTGTGTGCAGGTTCCACGTCAACAGTCCAGATCCCCTTCAACACCACTTTTTCTGGCGCCGTTGACAACCTTCTGAAGTGCTCCTACTCCTCCTGGATTCGATAACCTTGGTTTTCATAACTGAGGGAAAACTTGCTACTGCACTGCATCATACTTTTCTCTTGGGGTCTCCTAACGAATATGTGTTTCACGTCATCAGGGATCAAAAGGGGCCTTGCTCCCCTATGACATTGTACAGCATGAAGAACTATGTAGTTAAAGCTAGTTTAGACATGATTTTGGACACATTTAGCTTTGTTGCACCCCCACCCAGTATTTAATTTTGCCATGTTTGGACCCAACCTTCAATCTTGCATCCCTCGGTCGTGCGCCCTCGCGATTGAAACATAAGCTGAAGGCTTTCCTTTTCTTCCTCCGAGATCCTCTTGTGAAAATGCGGAGCAGGTTTACTTCAACATCGGTGGCACGCTATATGGTCATCTAATATCCTTAGATAAAATTTGACATCCCTCTCGTTTGTTCTCCGTATCCTGGGATCTCAATATCCACAAGCCGCGTAGTTTGTTTGAACAACAAACAAGGATAGGTGACTAGTAGACACAACGGAGAAAATCATGCAGCCAAAGCCAGCACGCATGCCACGAATCAAACACTGACACTAAGTTAGAACTAATTTAATGCTAAATTGTTAACAAGCGGATAGGACCTTATGTGAACTACTTATCCACTTTTCGTATGTAGATATGCATTTTCATACTATTAGGACCCAGTCGACACCCCACTAATACAATTAAATCTCATGGTGCATTTTACTCTTTTGCATACTGATAATTGGAATCCTGGCACCGCCGTAGTCCATGACCAAGTTTTCTTGCCAAGCGGGTTTAGAAGAGAAGGCCTCCGGCTTCATGGCAAATTGGGCATGATAGAAAGATAAAGTCGCTCGCAATGATCCATTGTTTGCTTGTATCTCTTAGTATGTCACGCCAGACTTTTTTCTATGGGTGTATAATAATCGGTAAGGCATCTCCATATGCATTATTCTTAGCACGGTTCTATAATTATTCTAAGCACGGTTATTATGTCTTTCAAGTTTTTATAACTCTTATAATAACGTGCTAAAAGTCGGTGTATTCAGAGAGGTTTAAGAGGATGAAATTTGTTTCTTACCTTATATTCAATATCTCTATGCAATATTTGAATCATTAAATTTTGTTCTGTGATCCGATTAGACTCGAATATTGCCTGTAAAGATGAGGTCTAGTATATATAATAAACCCTACCGAAGAGTTAAGATATAGTGCTAGTTGTTTACAAGCATCTAAGCTAGGCTTTTGACAGAGCACTTGTCACTATGAAAGATTGTACCTAGGCTAACACAACTTAGCATGACAGAATCACCCGCAAATCTCTCATCGTTGCACGCATTCTGAACGTGGTAGTTTCTGTGGAGATGCAAGTGGGTCATCATTAGGTACTCTCTACCGTATTTAGTTCAAATAATAAATTAACTTTTCCAAAAACCTCATTATATAAGAAAATGTACTCCCTCCGATACTAATAAAGTGTCATGAGTACTGATAGTAATTTGTACGTAATCAGTTCATTCCCTCTGACACTTAAACCGGATCGGAGGGAGTAGTTTTTTTAGAGGGTATCATAAGGATGACCCACTTGCATCTCTAGGCTTCTATTCTGAGTTCTAAATCGAAGAGAGTCTTGCGGTGGAGATACTTCTCACGTTGTCATCGCTAAGCTGGCTGGGCATCCTCACCATCAATTTATGCTTGTTGGCCGGTACATCTTGCATCATAGTGTAAGCAACGAAAAACATGCCCCTTCCCCAAAATTAAAAGGTGGTAGGATCTCCTAGCTGTTCTAAACCAAAATGCACCTACTCCCAAACGATGACACCGACTCACGCTACCTCCGTGCATGTCGGAATATATTGTGACAGTAGCTAGCTGGCCCATGCGACCCCCGTGCATGTCGGAATATATATTTTCGGACCAAATCCATTAAGAATTTAAGATCACATTCTTCCTCCCGCGCTTCATCCCTCTGTCTTTCATAGCGCTCTGCCCTCCATATCTCCATGGAAGAGAAGAAGCCACGGAAGGGAGGAGTACGCGATGGCCTCGTGCAGTACCCGCACCTCTTCTTCGCGGTCCTGGCGCTGGCCCTGCTCGTCATGGACCCCTTCCACCTCGGGCCGCTGGCCGGGATCGACTACCGGCCGGTGAAGCACGAGCTGGCGCCGTACAGGGAGGTCATGGCGCGCTGGCCGAGGTGGGACAACGGCAGCCGGCTCAGGCTCGGCACGCTCGAGTTCGTCAACGAGGTGTTCGGGCCGGAGTCCATCGAGTTCGACCGCCAGGGCCGCGGCCCCTACGCCGGGCTCGCCGACGGCCGCGTCGTGCGGTGGATGGGGGACACGACCGGGTGGGAGACGTTCGCCGTCATGAATCCTGACTGGTACTAAGAATCAAGCACAGTACTCGAAGATCAAGACTTCATTGTTCTTGGGGATTTTTTTCATCTGATCCTTGCTTAAACAGGTCGGAGAAGGTTTGTGCAAATGGAGTGGAATCGACGACGAGGAAGCAGCACGCGAAGGAGCAGTGGTGTGGCCGGCCTCTCGGGCTGAGGTTCCACCGGGAGACCGGCGAGCTCTTCATCGCCGACGCGTACTATGGGCTCATGGCCGTCGGCGAGAGCGGCGGCGTGGCGACCTCCCTTGCGAGGGAGGCCGGCGGGAACCCGATCCACTTCGCGAACGACCTTGACATCCACAAGAACGGCTCGATATTCTTCACCGACACGAGCACGAGATACAGCAGGAAGTGAGCAGAGCTGCTAGATGATACTTGACTTCGATTTCCTTTTACTTGTTCTTAAGATTTTGTGTTTGACTATGGCTAGTTATGCAGGGACCATTTGAACATTCTGCTAGAAGGCGAAGGCACGGGGAGGCTGCTCAGATATGACCCAGAAACCCGTGCCGCTCATGTCGTGCTCAACGGGCTGGTCTTCCCAAATGGCGTGCAGATTTCGCAGGACCAGCAATTTCTCCTCTTCTCCGAGACAACAAACTGCAGGTAAAACGATTAAATTTAGTACTCCATCATGATCCTGCCCGAAAATAAACAAGAACTCATAATGGCTCATGCACACACACTAGGATAATGAGGTACTGGCTGGAAGGACCACGAGCCGGCCAGGTGGAGGTCTTCGCCAACCTGCCGGGGTTCCCCGACAACGTGCGGCTGAACAGCAAGGGACAGTTCTGGGTGGCGATCGACTGCTGCCGGACGCCGACGCAGGAGGTGTTCGCACGGAGGCCGTGGCTGCGGGCCGCCTACTTCAAGATTCCGGTGCCGATGAAGACGCTGGGGAAGATGGTGAGCATGAAGATGTACACGCTCCTAGCGCTCCTCGACGGCGAGGGCAACGTCGTGGAGGTGCTGGAGGACCGGGGCGGCGAGGTGATGAAGCTGGTGAGCGAGGTGAGGGAGGTGGACCAGAGGCTGTGGATCGGGACCGTGGCGCACAACCACATCGCCACGCTCCCCTACCCGTTAGAATAGCTGGAGCGTGCGCACTGCTAGTAATTTGCTGGGTTTTTAATTAGTAGCAAGATTGTGTATTTATGGTCTGTTTGCTGGTTTGTCTAATGATCATGTTGTGAATTTGAACATTACACATCGTGATTCATCGTGCCTATGCCATCGGTGAAGTTCACTTCGTTGCTTTTGCACCACGTGATATGCATACGGTAATTACAGTTATTGTCTCATTGACATCAACGAGCTCCATACAGTTACATTTCCCATCTCATCTTAACTCTCGCGTAAATAGTCACTCCATGTACCATGAAGCAATTGTCCCCCACGAGTGATCGATCAATTGATCTTGACCATTAGATTGAGCAACAACCGTCAAAACAAGAGAAGATCCATGTGCCATGCCTGAGTGAATGGAGTATAAACATAGTTGACGTGGTAGTTGTCCCTCCTCATTGTCGCATCCCAGGCCCCTATAGGCATGTGCCACATCGGCCCGTGATGACCATCACCATGTAGCTAACCCACAAAGACAAGCTCTTCACAGTGAACCCGACCCACGCGTCCGACATAGAGGGAAACAAGCTGCGCCGGTGACGTTGCGAGTAGAGCGCACCCTCACCCAAGGTCCCTAGAGCGGGCCCTTCTCGCAAGAGCCAGAGCACACAAATCATGGAGGAGCTAGGAGAGGAGAGAACACCAATCATGGGGAACACGACGAAGACGTGGAGTGCCATGTGTGCTCAATTCATCGTCGTGGGCATTTTTTCCTGTATGTCGTCACCATCGGCTCTATCCAGTTGGTGAAGTCCATGAGAAATGTTTAAAAAACGAGGGGCAACATCAACATCAATCCCATTGCTCGCAACCGCTTTGTCATGAAGTTCTCACAGGAGAAAAGATTTCAGCCACGTCTGAAAAGAGAGCTCTAGAGGCAACAAAGCGACGTCATGGTGGTGAGAGACCTCAAGAACGACATGTCGTGGAGGCACTAGAGCATGAGCGATAACACCTTTGGCGTTATTGATTTCAGATAATGATTGCGACCGGCTATGATCCATTGTACAAAGCTCCCTTTTACTTACCATTTTTGCGTAACGCCAACTAGTTACTATAAGTGAATAAATACATGTTAGCATATCTCCTCCCGGGTCTAGGGGCGTAATAAACAGCCGCGTGCACATAGGTGGTTTGCTTCTCAAAGACTCACGGGGCTTGAAGGCATCAACATGCAAAGTACGGTGGTGCATCACAATCGTAAAGCGAGGATACACACTAGTAAATCTATAAATAACCTTTAAACATACTCATGAGGCGCATATGATTACCCGTGGTGCCTTCTTATTTTTTTACATCGATATGTGTTGATTTCAGCTTGTTTTAAAATTGTCGTACAAAAACAATCCCAATAGAAGAATAAAAATGGTCATCGAAACACTAAGTAAGCAATATCTAATAATAAACATCAATACTATTGTACATCATAATGTGAAACACAAATATTTTTGAAAATTAACATAGGAGTAGTCTTTTTTGGGTAGTCCGTTGTGCTTTATGTATCGACCCACAGTTCAATTTACTCATGTTGCTCGGGTTTATTAAAAGAAGCCCAGTTAAAGCCCACCTAGACAAGGACACGTTGGTAAGGGCTCGGGCCGAACCGACCAGAGCCGGAACTAATATCATCGAACAGAAAACGGGGCCGTCGACTCGACACACCAGAGAAGGCCAAGCCGAGCAGACGCCATGGATCGCGAGTGGGGCTCCAAGCCCGGCAGCGGCGGCGCCGCCACCGCCCAGAATGAGGCCATCGACCGGCGGGAGCGCCTCCGCCGCCTCGCTCTAGAGACCATCGACCTTGCCAAGGACCCCTACTTCATGCGAAACCATCTCGGCAGGTACCATCTCCCCCTGCAAAACCCTAGATTCTTCGTGCTCTCGATTCGTCGCTCAGCCTGCTGATTAAGCTGGTTTTGTTTCTCTGTGAAGCTACGAGTGCAAACTTTGCCTGACGCTGCACAACAACGAGGGGAATTACCTGGCGCACACGCAGGGGAAGCGGCACCAGACCAACCTCGCCAAGCGCGCCGCCCGCGAGGCCCAGGACGCGCCCGCGCAGCCCCAGCCCAACAAGCGCAAGCTCGCGCCCCGAAAATCTGGTGCGTACACAAGCACAATTGGTCCCCTCTGTTTTTTGCCTTAGCCAGCTCGCATGACTATCTAGGGCCTGCTATTTTTTCGTTCTGGGTCTGCTTGGACTATGTTTGTTTAAATCGGTTGCAGTCCGTGTTGCACAAGGTTTGTTCGGAGTACTTAGAGAATGAGCCATATTCACATATAGCGCTGTATCTCTTTCTTTGTGTTATATGAGCGAATTTCATGTTTTTAGTGACACGATGCTTATATCAGTGGTTTGTTAGTTCTTGTGTAGGTTTTGTTGGAGTTTCAAGTTCCATCTTGATGTGATTTCATTACTTTCTTTTGGTATTTAATAATGAAGCACGATAGGTATAGCATTGTGGATCCAGAGTGTTAAACTTTGACAATCTTGTACCACTCTTTGTGTTTTCTGATAGTTTTAGTCGTGTGAATAAGACGGCCGATTTAGAGGATTTTGGTGGATAGCAGAATTTGAACACTAGCTTCACAAAAGCCTGATCTTCAATTTGCGTCTGCTATCTAGGCGTATCTTTAGCTACTAGTTTTCTCCCATAGGGAAGAATAGAAGTACTTTTCGGTGTGGATGCATTGATAAGGCAAGAGTAAAAAGTAAATACCCAATTCCAATAATCAAAGATACCTAACGAAAGGGGGCGTGAATTTTTTCTAAGGTCTATGTTGGGTTGATTTTATTATCTCCAAATCCATATAAAGAGGATACACCTAAAACGGCTTTAAAAAATCACCATGGAATATCTATGGGAAGTTAGACTTAATTTTGTTCTAGCAATTCCTGAAATGTTCAAACATCACGGGCATTGTTCTTGACTTCTTGTATAAGCTATTTGGACCTTATATTCTTCTTCCTTGTGGCAGTACAGTTATGCTATCTTGTTTTGTGCACATAATTGTGTTCTCTTGGTACCTATCCTCACAGGTCATGACTATGTTTCCTTGCTTTGCAGTTAAGATTGGGAGACCTGGGTATACAGTAACTAAACAGTATGATCCTGACACGAAGCAACACTCATTTCTTTTTGAGGTTAGTATTTATCGTGTTTGTACTCATCTTGTTTCCTGAGTTAGTAAATACAGGATTTTGTACATGATTATTGTGAAATCTATGTCTAATAATTTTGCTTTACCATCGTCCCATATCTAGAGACATTTTTTCTGGACATGTTTCTACTCCATGTTATTTCATGTAGGTATCTGAATTGCATATGCCAAGAATCTTATAGTGATACCAGTTAAATTAGATATGTTCCATCTTTTAGTTAATGACTTAATATTTATACTAGTGCGTTCCTAATTCAGTTTCAATTACCTCACAGCACTTTGGCAAAACTATATTTACAATTTTATCTAGAAAGATAAAGTAGCCTTATTGAAGCGTTAATGCCTTCAGAATAGTAACAAATAGCTTAATAATCAGCCAGTTTACCCACAGGCGCTGATGGGCATGAAAATATGTCCCTTACTAATTTCTTCTGCTATGTACATTTTAGAACTATATTGGAGAAGTTGAGTAATGAATTTTGACATTTGTTCAGATTGAGTACCCAGAAATTGAAGATAATAGCAAGCCAAGGCACCGTTTCATGGCTTCATATGAACAGGTGATTAAGCTAATCCGTGAGCATGATAAGCCTGATATACATTGCTTTACTGTTGTACTCTTCCATGTGCTAACATACTACTACTGTTGTACAGAAAATCCAATCTTGGGATAAGAAGTATCAGTATCTGCTTTTCGCGGCAGATCCCTATGAAATCATTGGCTTTAAGGTGCATCTCTTGCAAACTTTTGCTGCCAAGGCATCAGATCTATTTGTCAAATGAATGTACTTATGCTGCTTACTGTTTGCAGATACCAAGCACAGAGATTGACAAATCAGCAGACAAGTTTTTCTCCTATTGGGATCCGGACAAGAAGTCATACATTGTGAGTTTCTCTATACAGATTTTGCCGTTTCGTTTAGCTGCCTTCATAAGCAATATTGGTTTCACAACCTTCAATTTGTTTTTGTAAACAGCTGCAACTGTACTTCAAGCCGAGACCACCGGAGGGTAACAGACAACCAGCAGCTCCTGGGACTGTCCCAAATGGGACAGTAGGCCCGCCTGGTGCTCCGCCAAGACCACCATCCCATCCGCAGGCTCCGCCACCACCTCCACCAAACGCACCTATGGGTATGCCCCATAGGATCCCGCCGCCACCAACTGGCGGTCTTCAACCTCCGCCACCTCCACCTCCGATTGCAAATGGTCCTCCGCGATCAATACCACCTCCACCTCCTTCTGCTGGTGCAATGGCTAACTTCACTCCTGGAGCACCCCCACCACGCCCTCCTATGGGTTTTCCTGGGCCTCAGCAGTAGTTTATCTGAGTGCCAGCAACCGAGATCAGGCTACAAGTTTTGAACAGTTGATTTATCCAAATCCAGTTTGTTGCTATATGCCCTACATTGTTGTCTCAGACTTTACTGTACTGTAAGCTATTACATTGTTTAAGTGCCCTTTCAAGAAAAGAAAAAAAACACTTCCTCTGTTATGTGCCAGCATTGTCATTTTGGATTTGTTTTCACGCATTATACCTTTCGATATACTCCTGTGGAAATTGTCACTCGGCATACCAAATGCTATTTCGAGTAATATTGAAATTTGAAACGGTGTAAAAGATGATTTTATAAGTTTCATGTTACAGCCTGCTTGTGAAGGAGATTGACCCAAAATGCTTTTGCTACACACGGGATAATTTGTTTAGTTTTCCACGTTGGAGAGCAACCTCATCCAAACCTTGGATACTAAGTCATGGTACGGGGGTGTATCAGATTGTTCTATACCAAACAGCATCTACACTGGTTTCCTTTTATTTCTACTTACAATGGCTAAATTAGGAAAACTTTGTGGCGATTTATGAACTCGAGTGGCGCCTGGCTTCCGCTACATCTAGGTGTGAACTGCATCTTTATCTAAAAAGGTGTGAACTGCATACCTCTGTCTGCTGCACAAAAAGGCAAATGTGTGGATATCATAGATCCACATATTTCTCTTCTTTATGTAGTCCTTAATTCTTAGATCTACTGGTGGAAAACAATCCACATTTTTTTGAAAAAAAAAGTGTTTTGTCATTGAAAAACATGACCCCTAGGCACTTAGGTTCATTTAGCAACATTCGTTAAATAACTAGCAGAATTATCTAAAGAGTTTTCAACTTAGATCGGTGAAGTTAGCTGGATTTTGGATGCTTAGAAAAATCTTCGAATTCTTATGTTTTGTTCTTCGACTATGCAGGTTGTATGAACAAGGCAGACAGCCAGACCAGGCCAAAGGAGGCCATGTGCCAAATATATTCAGATCGTTATGCCAATGTGCCACATAGATATCTGAAGCTTGTTCCGTTCATTACACTAGCTCCGACGTCCAAGAGGTAGCAACAAAAACCCCTTGAAAGTGAAATTTCCTACCGGCTAAACGAGTGTCACGAGTTCATTTAACACTTCGTCCTCCGATACTGGCCCTCTTGCAAGAATTAGAGCAGTTGCCGGAGTGCCGGCTATATATCTACTCCAGACGGATAGCTCAGCACAAAACCTACTTGGTGTGGTCAGTTCTGCTTTTCATGATTCACTTGGTGCAAAGCAGTGGCTGCATGAGAAGTAGAGCCGACTCCCCCGGATGTTGGTCTGGAGAATTAGTTACGAGCAATCATGAGATTATTTGATCAATATTGCGGCATAAATTGTGGATGGTAACAGAGATGCATGCAATCAGAACATCTACTTACAGTCCAACAAAGACTTTAAACGCGTCGTATGTTGCCCACTGCGCTCCAGTAAGAGTACCGACCATAATAATACGGAGTGGAAGGCCACGAGTGAAAAGACCCCACAGCCCAAGGGTTGTTATAGCCTGGAAGTGCAATTCATTGATCATAACAGTTAAAAAATATTAATGCTATATTTGAATACCATCTGATAGCGAGATAGTGTAAGATGTATAGGTAGCATTTTATTTATTTTATAATGAGGTTAAGAGTTGCAACTTACATCTGCCACAGTCGCTCCCTTTGCATTGTTGAGGAACGACACCAGGTTGTCTGCAGGATGAGACACAGCAGCACACAAGACTCCAGCAATGTACCCACCTGCAAAACTCACTGCTAACTGGAGTGGCTTACTGCATTGTTCTTTTGGTTTTGGTACGGCATGCTTGTACACCATCTCAACAATGGTCTCAAAGCAAGCAAATTTCATCATAGTGTCTGCAAGGTAATGGAGAAATCAATCACGGTGCACACCTTAACATATAGAGTATAAGATGGCTTTACAAACTGTTGCATAGCTATGTTGAACAATCAAGTACTACACTACTATATACATAGCATGGTACTCAACCAATTGTCTTTCTTCCTTTTGTCATTTGCCACTGCTGTCATGTTTTTCATATCTTTTTATGGATAGCAATTGGCCAACAACTGGCAAGCAAAATTACATAATACGTAACGAATTGATATATTTGCACATAACTTGAAGCTTAAACCCCAAAATATTGTAGAAGTTCACCCTTCAACCCTGTATTCTGAAACTATCTGAATTGTATCCTCGAACTATCAAAACTTTTCACTATACAACCTCAGGTGGTTTCAGAAGTATTTTCGACTGGCATGAAAACCACGTGTCAGCCACGTCAGTACTATGACATTGCCATATCATCAAACGAATCAGCTCACCATGACTGGATCAGAAATGATGAGAAAGATTGGGGTTAAAACCACACTGAGCTCTCACTACCCCTCTTCTCCATCTTTTCACTCTACTTTTTCTTTACTTGTTAATCAACCTGAAGTTGCAAAACGGAGGGCTTTGATATTTCAAGGTTGGAATTAAGACAGTTTTAGAGTTCATGGCTGAAAAGTGAACTTTTGCTAGAGTTAAAGTTTATAGGGTTCGAAAGTGAGATCATTTTCCTAACTATAATAAATAAGTGTTGTGATAAATATAGACGGTCTGGATTACAGTGGAAGGAGCAATCAAACACACAGATTATACAAACGTTGGTTGCCTCATGGTAGTCATGATAATTCGGTCTACTTCAAAAGCATGTATCACAGTATTTACACATATTCCATAATAGGAAGCAACTAAAATCAACTAGGATCTCCATGGTGGAGCAAGGGCTACAAACAAGGTCTAAGGATATATTTGGATGGTGACCAAAGCCCACCAACCTTTTTTTGTTCACAGCCCAAAATTTGGCACTTGCATGGATGATTGCCAATATTTGGTACACATAATGACACAAGCTCCCTAACCAACTCTAGTTCACTTTTCTTGCCAACAATGGCCAAAATATGGGCAACCAAAATATTGGCTAGCCAAATTTTTGGTGGGGTTGGCTTGGGCTCAAACCAGCAAACCGTAAATTACAGATATCAGGTACTGTTGAACTTCTAGAGAGAAAAAAATAGCAGTGATGAATGGCTAACTTAGTTCCACAGGTATTCTGGAATCATGTCAACTCCAACTCTAGGTCCCCATGAAATTTGTAAAATTATTTGTGTCTGAAAAGGTGCTAATAGAAGGTCCTGGTATCAAGTGTTCATCGCTAGTACTAATATACTATTGTTTGGCCCATTAGTATGTACTATTCAACTCTTGGCATTAACAGACAATGGAAAAGATAACTGGTAATGAATTCGACTCACATGGAATTTGGCGGCCCCAAAGAGGAAGTAATCCCTTGTAAAGCCTGAAATTACCACATGGCATTAAAGAGTGTTCTGCAGTAACTTGAATGGAGCTAATTTTAACAAGACATGCAGTATCTATACCCAAAGGCACCTTCGGTCTGGACAAGCTTGGGAAGCCCATCAGTCAGGCATCGAGCAAACCCTGGCTGCGTCTGGATCCGAACCTTGACGGCCTCCATGGGGCAGAGAGCTATATCTGCAATCACCTCAGCGGACGCCGACGCGGCAAGGTATATGACGGTTTTCATCCTGTCGGCATTCTCGGGGCCGGCAATGTCCGTGTAGCACTTCTTGAAGTACTCGTAAAACCCAAACTTGCACGCTCCCTGGCTACTATACCCAACCAGCGTGGCCATCCAGCCTTTGAAGAACCCACCAAGACCTTGCTCTTGGAGCAGCACACCAAAGCCAGACGAGATGTCCCTGTACTTGCTAGGGTCAACCTGCGAGAACAGACATTGAGCAAGCGATTTCATTACAGAACAGTGGAAGCAATAAAAAAGAATTGCACAGAGGAACAAGGGATACTCTGTCAGATACCTGCATATTGCACTTGACGAGGTCGAGCGGCGTGACGGCGAGGTGGGTGAGGCCGGTGCTGAGGACCCCGCCGAGGGCGCAAGTGGCGTAGAAGAGCGGCGTGTGCAGCTCCACCGCCGGCGCCATCTCCGCCATCCTACCGTCCCGCGCTGCGCTCTCCTGCGCCTTCGCCCTCCGGTCGCGGACGACGATCTCCCACCGCTTGCCGAGCTGGTCCACGTTTGCGGCGAGCGAGGCGAGGAGACGGTCAAGGGGGAGAGTGTGCGGGGAGCAGCTGACGCCGGCCTTGTCGCGGCTCGCCATGTGCGGACGGAAGCTGGGGGCGGGTACACGGGGAGGTGAGGGCGTCGCGGGCGGGGACGCGCATGGTAGGGTGGAGCAGCGGGGAGGGGGGTTCCGGGAAGGCCGCGGCTCAGGGCCCTTTTTCGGCTTCGCGAGCTGACCCCTTCTCTCCCGCACCGGCGGCTGGCGAACACGCGAAGCGGCGTGCGGACCGGGTGCTGCGCGCGTCGGCGGCGGCTGCTTTTTCGTGGGACGCCGACGCGAGATTTGGGTGCGGATTGGGTGGAACGGTGACGCCGCGGGGCGGGTGGACCCCACCACCGCCCCCAGAAATGGTCCGACACGCATGGAAGCTGGTCGCTAGGATTTGCGATCGACGGGGAGAATATGCCGCGCGTTATATGTACGTGCAACTGTGCAAGATGCAACGTGGCACTGGCATGAGCCGTATTTGTCGCATCTATAAGAGTCAAATTCTTTCTCCACAATACGCCATTTTGTTGATAAACAACGAATATTGATATTTGATCACTAATTAACTCATCCAAGGTGTAGTTTTTTAACTCAAAGTTGTTGTCACTTCTTATCGTCAAAATATTTGCATTGTCTTCGCGTTGAGCTTCATTGACGAACTAGATGACTTTTTTTGTTGAGTCTCACTCTTCCTCTTGAAGAAGGAAACCCCTTTTATATATTGAGTAGTCACCGACAATCACCAAACAATATTTCCGCCACCGATACTATCATAAGATGGAGGTCCAAAATGATTCAAAGATTCAAGTGAATGAGCTCCAAGACCCTCATGGAGGTGATAATTGTCTTGTGGGATGGTTTTCCTCATGTTGCTTTCTTAAGATGCAAGAACTGCAAACACGGTCAGTGGCGGACCTTCATGGAGGCCAACCTGGGCAATGCCCCCCCCCCCCCAAACATTTGAGAAATTCTTTCAATTAGTAGAGATGTTAAGATCAAATTAATGGCAATTAGCTATAGTAATAGCAGTTAAGTGGTTAATTAGTGTCTTCGCCCCTCCTAATTTTCTGTCCAAGGTCCGCCACTGAACACAATTTTTCGATAATTGTAAATCGGCTAGTCCAAGGATGTGTTCCGCATTGAGGATACTTTGCAAAGAGTTTAAATTGGTGTGGGCAAGACGACGCTGCAGGATGTGTTCCGCATTGAGGATACTTTGCAAAGAGTTTAAATTGGTGTGGGCTAAACGGCGCTGCCAAAACCATCCCACGTCAAATTTAGCCATTAGGCATGTCGCATCTATACTGGTATCCTGCAAAAAGTTAACCACATATAAGCCGTTCTGGACATGCCCAACAAAGTATACTTTAAGATTCTTGCACGCATTGATCTTAGAGATCTATTGCTCATAGATTCCAATCACAAGACAAATATTCATAAAATTCTAGCCATTAAGGATGAAGAAAAGAAAGCACTAGGGGAAAATGGACGCCGGCAAGTTGGCCGTAGCCAATCCCCTCGTTTTTTTAGGGCACCCCCTCGTATATTTTTCTTAGGGAATCCCTAGTATATGTTGCTGCTGCCTTCCGTGGCTTCCGATAAGCCGAAGCCTAGGAGAGGCAACCCATGGTCCAGACCATGGTGGCGATAGGGAAGGTCGCTAACAATAGCCATCAAATTCAAGGCCCAACAATCATAGGTAGGGTCAAATGTGTGTGAAAACTGAGATCAAGTCTTCCTCGAAAAAAAAACTGAGATCGAGTGTTGTGACCTTGAGATGGAGTAATTAGGAGATAAAAGGACATTAAGAGAGCATTCATAGGAAGTGATCTAACTTGAATTTATGCAAGTTCCTAAAAATACTTGAATTAGCGCATGTCATAGCCGTATTCAGAAGGCATTAGCGGGTCATGGTAAGCACAGGCCAAAAAATACTTGAATTAGCGCATGTCATAGCCGTATTCAAGGCATTAGGCATTAGCGGGTCATGGTAAGCACAGGCCAACAAGTAGGTCGCCGGAGTTTTAAATATACTCTTCCAAGCCATAACAAGATCGCCATTTTTATTCTTGCACGGTAGAGAATCATTCTAGAGAATCCCTAGTATATTCTTGCACGCATCCCTAGTATTTATAAGTTGGCCTATGTGGACATATTGCTAGCCCAAAGAGTTAAATACAGTAACAATCCCTGTACTTGTCCAGCTGGCTCGATTTAGTCCTCATACTCGGAATTTGCAGAATTTTACCCGTGTACTCGTTAATTGGACTCGATTTAGTCCAATTCCATGTTTGTCGTCCAACTTGAGCTGACGCGGACGACACGTCTGCTACAATTTTGCACGAACACCCTCCCGCATCCATAACATTATTTTTCGCTGCCAGGATTTTGCACCTAGCCCCCTCGCCATCTGATCTGCTGTTTCAGTACGGATGACCCTCACCTCGAACAATCCGCTGGCCTTTTTTTTGCAAAGATTTTGTCTTTAGGATCGTTTCTGTAGAGTAGTAATCATGTATGCGTGCTTATTCGGTCGACCCATGATCTCATTGTGCAAAAAGTTAGGGTTTTTGGTCACCAAATAATAGAGTGTTTTCTGCATATTTGATTTAGGTGGAAACAAAGATATGTTCACTATGAAAGAAAGGAAACCGGGATAAAATTCGATGCAAATCAAATTGAGTTCATTGGAACTTTACCTTGTGATTAGGACACTTGTAGAAATCCATGTCCTGATTGCCATGGATGTCGGTCTGGGAGGTCCACTTCGTCACACACCGAATTTTGCATCGATCACACTTGATGATGGGCAGGAACCTCGTGGGAACACGGTAATCCTTCTTCGTCCCTGAGCTCGAACCACGGGAGAAGCCACTCGCCATTCTCTAGCTCAAACAACGGGAGTCAGTCGCGATAGAGGAGATCGGGGCGGAGGACAAGGGATGAACTAGGGTTATAGAAGTGGGGAATTTGGTGAAGTACAAAACGGGGGAGGGGGGTTCGCATATTTACACTCGCAGGAGGCTAACTACCGTAACGGAATCACACATGAGGGGCTAAAATACAAGTTTCCAGGCCAGCTGCTGTACTGCAACTGGGAGCCGCGTCCACGTGTCGTCCGTGTCAGTTCAAATTAGACGGCAAACATGGAATTGGACTAAATCGAGTCCAATTAACGAGTACACGGGTAAAATTCTGCAAATTACGAGTACGAGGACTAAATCGAACCGGCTAGACAAATACAGGGACTGTTACTGCATTTAACTCAGGCCCAAATTACCTTTCGTGACCATTGTATCGGTTTGGACATTGGTGCCCGTTGGTGCAGATTCGTCACTAACCTGAAGCTTGGAGAATTCTGGGCAAGCTACAACCACAATCGGAGGCGTACTGTAACAGGGATCCATAACTGGTTTCCATGTCTAGAATGATTCTCTACCGTTACGGTATACTTCGTCAAGTCAAGGTTCACCTCCCTGGCTACCGCTATCTGACAGCTAATCTAATCGGACCTGTGGTGCATGTTTAGGAAGTTCAGAGTCACGTAAGAAACTTAATTTAGGTCAAGGATCACTGTCCCAGTCTCTGATTTATCTCGGGAATCGGGATAGAATTCAGTCAGTCAAAGTTAAGTGAGAGTTACAGCACGAATTCCTCTGGATAATATTCAGTCAGCCATATTCGGATGAAAGATCAGAATCGACATGTACTGCTTTGTTGGAACTTCTACTTGAACTTTCTACGTCTTCGATCACTACAAGTAGACTGGATACTAAAGTTAGCAACTCTCAACATCTCGCAAATGACAGTTTTTGACATAGGAACGGGAACTACACTGACAAATTAAGCACCTAAGTTTTTACATTTGAATACTCCCTCCGATCCATATTAGTGGGCATAGATTTGTCTAAATTCATATGTATCTAGTTAAATATTTAGACTAGATACATGTGTATCTATACAAAATTGTGCCCACTAATATGGATCGGAGGTAGTAGTATTTTCAACGACAACTTTTTTTATAGAAACTGTGCGGCAATAGATTTGCCCCTTATATTAATTAAGAGAGAGTTGTAACAACACAAGTAAGATACAACGACAACTTTGATCCAAAGCTGACCCGATGCAAAGTTCAGACTAGCGCGTACGCAGGCTCTACAAGGAACGAGTCAATGTAGTCGTACTCCGTCGTCCGGCCAAATCCAGCGTCGGCCGGCGCCATCCCCAACACGCTGTCCGCCGGCGACGACGGCACGGACATCGGTGGCGGCGCCCACACGGACGCCGACAGCAGCCGCCGGGACTTCCAGCCGAGCACGATCTTGTTTGGTCTCGTCTCCTCCACCGTGTACCCGTCGTTGAACAGGCCGAGGAGCAGCCTGGCCTGGCTGTGGTTGAAGCAGCTCAGCGGCACGGCCTTGAACCCGCTCCCGCGCATCCACTCTCCCCACCCGCGTCTGCCCTCCCCGTCGGCGCCGTCAATCCCTCGGTACGCACGGCTAACGGCGCCGGCGATGTTCGGGGCGAGGATGACCCGTTCCACGAGGCCGCGCACCCTGCTCTGCGTCGGGAACCCGGCCTCCAGCGAGTCCCACACCGCCGAGTACCGGTGCAGCTCCTCCATGAACCGGCCCACGAAGCCGCCCGCCGCCTCTTCCTCCTTCTCCTTCTCCGCTTCCCCTTCCTCCTCCACCACCGTCACCAACTTGGCCCCGAGCACGGCCATGCCGGTCAAAAACGATGCCACCGAGCCTGGCGGCCGTCTGATGGTGGTTGTCGCCGCGGCTTGGTGCAGTATACAGTTGGCGACGAGCGTCTCCCCCTTGACCATCCGGACCGTCGCCGGCCTGAACATCTCGTCCGAGTCCAGACGGCAATGTCCGAATGAGAAGGGCTGTCCGATGGACCCCGCGAAGGCTGCAAGCCGCCGTCCGGCCTCCTGGACAGCCCGCGCGCCTCCTCCCCGCCTCGTGTGACGGCGGTGATGCGCAGGTGTGGAGGCGACACGCCGTCGGGGCGCGACGTCATGGCCTGCATCAGGGACGCCCACTGGATGCCCTCGGCGAGATCGTAGTCGACGATGTGGACGCGCCGGTCGCCCGCCACCTCCTCGAGGATCGCCTGATTGGCGGTGAAGTGGCCGAACTTCATGTAGGGCGACATGTCCTGGAGCATCTGGAATGCCGTGAGCACGTCGCCGGTGTTGTGGTGGGACGCGGCCATGGCGGCCTGCTTGCCGGCGACGGCGTGGGAGCCGTCGAGGAGCCCCTGGAGCGCGTCGGTGAAGTGCGCGGCGAGGCGCTCCATGTTGGAGGCGCCGGCGTTGGCGCCGGTGCTGGAGAGCATGTCCTTGAGCCGAACCAATATCACCCGTGCCAGCTCCCGGCTCTTGAGCGGGCCGGAGAGCGCCTCGGCGGCCGCCATGAGCAGGTGCAGCAGCCGGAGGCCCTTCTCGGGGCTGCACTCCTGCTGCGGGTCGTCGAGCTGCACGGGCGTGCCCGGGTTCGTGGTGGTGGTGCTGCTCGGGTTGGAGCAGAAGGGTCCGCCCGGGAACAAGGCCGGGTAGTCGGCGCCGATGAGCGCGTCGTCGCAGAGCATGGACTCGATGAGGCCGTGGAGGTCCTGGCCGCTGCCGTCGTCGGAGCAGAAGAGGCCCCAGTCGGCGACCGGGGACAGCGCATTCCAGGCGTACAGCCCCATGCTGTCGTCGAGGGAGGAGGACGGGGAGGTGGTGATGGAGCTATAGCCGGAGATCTCGAGCTCTGCGACTACATCCTCCATTGTCACGTCCATGGCCGCTTTTGTCACGCCGCGTGGGCTTGTTGTCTTCACGTTGGTTCGGTGTTGGGGATCGGGGAATGTTTTGGCGCGTGGGAACAAGAGGATGGAGCTCCGGTGGGCAGGGAGCAAGGATTTCACATGTACAGGAGTGCACGGCAGCTCGCTTATTTATAGCCACGGAGGGCACCGTGGCTATAGGCCGGACCGGCACTAGCTGAAAATGGGGAATCAACAGCGATGGTGCACCGGCAGGGCATTTGGGACTAAAATATTTGACAAGATGAACGGCTTATGTGTTTTCTCGTTGAACCGTACAGTACATGCTGAAGTTTTGTCCATTGCAAGTTACAATCCACCTTTCTTTCCCACACAAAAAAAACCCACCTTTCTTTCTCCGTAGATAGGGGAAAACCTAGGGGTATTTTTCTCTCTCCCTAACATAACATGCATCCTTTAAGCCGATATTTCAATAAGGAGCAAGATCAAAACAATGTCATACTTTTGTCTACGAATATATATGACGCCATGAGATCAATGTGCACCTACGCAAGACACATATCTTAAAGGATTTGGGAAGATATGGTGAGTGAGCACTGAGACATTGCAGATTTTTGTTAATATTAGTTTAAGGTGAATTTGGTGCTCTCTGAATGGAATATGGCATCGATTTTATCAAGGTGGAGAGGATGCAAAATGTGTAACTATGTCGAACAATAGTGACGTGCAAACGCCTATTAATGTGGTGGTCTGGAGTTCTTTGTGTGTGTGTGGGTGGGGGGGGGGGGGGGGGGGGGGGGGGGGGGGCACCTTTTCGAATAAGGTCTCTCCCTGGCTCCAACCCTACCTTGACGGGTTGTCTCGCTACGTCGAGAGGTTTGTGGGAGTTCATCTTCGCCGGTCATGTACTCAGACATGGTTGGAAGTGTTTATATCGCATGTCTGTTGGACGTTTCACTGTTGTTTGTGTATTTTGTGTTGGTTCTCTCCTCATGTTGGCTTCTGTGGGTGTGGGTGTCGGTGGGTGGGGTGTGTGGGGGGGGGGGGGTGTTTAATCCAACGATCGATTGGCCACCCCCGACTAAATTCTAGTACAGGGACTTAGGCGTTGTTAGACTAGTCACAATTGGATATATCATATAGTAATATCATGCATATGATACTAGTATATGTCACTACTTCTACAATGGATAGTAGTAACATATCTGTGGTCTCATATAATACTGCATTTATTAGCTTGTAGACTCATCTTGCATTGAAATCCACTATGTTACGGTATCTACCTATAATACCACTATCACCTCTCTCTTCATTAATTATAGTGACACGTCAGATTTTTGCCAACATGACATGCATGATACCACCTATGATACGAGAAATTCACTTTAGCACCCGGGTGCATATGCACAGATATTTGAAAAACATATTTCAAAATGTCAAAAAAATCTGAAATAAAATTTCCCGATACATCTTCACATTCTATGTGTTCACAAAGTCGTTTTACCGAAAACCGATATTTTTTGTGCTCTGTGTAAAAAGACAAAAAATGTCCTATGAAAAGCCTTATTTTAGCACCAATTTTTTTCTTTTTTATAAAGCCACAAAAATGTCGGTTTTTCGTGAAACGACTCTGTGAACACATAGCATGTCAAGATCTATGCATCATTTTTTTTTTCATTTTTTTGACATTTCTAATATGTTAAAAATAAATTTTAAATAAAAGCGTGCATATGCACGGGGAGGCAAAATACGACTCTGCTATGATACCCACATTGTGGCATAGTCTTAAAAACTACTGAGCTTGCTCTATGGCAGAAACCACTCATATCTTTCTTTCTCTCAATATGCTGAAAACCTACTCTAGTCATTGAAGGCCATTAATACAGGTATTTTTTTTAGGGTAATACAGGTCATTTAAGGCCATACATACTTCCGCCATAGCGCATGGCCCAAGCCCAATAACAAGTTTCAGATGACCTAACTGCCGCACGATTTGATACGCTGGCTCTAGCACTCTAGTCCTCAATCATGGATCCTGTATCGCCGCCGCCCGTGGTCGCATGTGTCATGCATGGGGGATGTCATCGCTGTCAGAGACGTCTCAACCGTAGAATGCCGAAACGTCCTCCGGTGATCACCGTTGCCGGCTCGCCACATGGCCGTACCATATTCCAGGGAACACACGATCAGATGACTCAAGATATTCCTAGTACGTACTGCTAATCTGCTCCGCCAGCATCTAATGCATTATCCTTACATGTTCCTACTTGGAGGATGGATGCATATCGCTAGTTACGTGTGCTTAATTAGGTAATGATAGAAATGAGATGTATTTACTTCTGTTGAAATTGAAGAGAAAAACATAATACTCCCTCCGGTCCACAATTATTGTCATGAGCTCTCAAGAAATTTGTACAGGCCTTGTATTGTTTTCCCGACAATTACATTGGACCGGAGGTAGTATATTATTTTTTCCAAACACTTGCTTCGAACTCGAACACTTTTGCGTCGAAAATTCCAACATATAGTACTTAAGAACTCATTTGTTTACCCGTGCAAATTATGACATGTAACTATGTCATTTAAAAATATGTGAAGCTTGATATCTTTTTTATCAGTCTTTCACACACACACACACACACAAAGCAATGTCCAAATTCTGGATCCGCCCTTGAGGTCAACCATCCATTTGGGATTGTACATATTCGTCCAATTACCGCAAAAAAAATATCTGAACTGTCCAATTTCTTTCCAAATAAATATGCGCTTCGTGTGAAGGATAGTTTCTTTCTCTCCATACTACCCTCTGGCATCTAGGGGTATACCTACTTACCCAAGAAACAGATCTGAAACATTCGTGCACAAACATTACACTTCTGACATAATTTTTGTTGCAAACAAGTGCAATTAGCATCCCTAATTTTATCTTGAAAAACATCTCAACTCTTTGGAAACAACGAACGGAAAGTTGTCCGGCCTATGTGCCTTAGAGCTTAAGGAGAGCAATCTGAAAAAAAATCGGTAATCCCTCAGATATCTTTTCAGAATCCATATTCAAATCTTCATCGATCCTTGGTTAAATCAAATCCACGACGTGTTCAAAAAAAATCGGCTCATTCTTTGTGTGTGCTTTCCATTTCCAACTGCATGGCAGTGTCTTAGCTTAATATCCTACAGCCACCCTCATTATTAGCACCCTCCAGGTAATGCAGAAAAACTAGCATCATTAAAATCATATACAAATCAGGAAACATGTATATTTATCTTTCACAAAGGTTATCACCACGAACAAGAAATTTCGTCGCACTAAAGTAAGCATAACCGGTATTTGATTGACCGAGTTATGCCTATCAACATAGTCCTTTCGTGCTGCAAAGTTCCGCCATCACTGTTTATATGGGTTACCATGTTTTTCGACATTTTTGTCATGATACGGCAGCTTCTATCCATGATTCATTCTCTTGTCTTTACTGTTGGATGGAACCACTAGTTATGGTTTCTCGTTGCATCTATGAATGTTGAGTTGTAGCTTACCATTGAGCCAAAAAGATTCTCCCAAACAAAACTGAGTAGTGAAGCTAAGTGAGCATTAATTTGTTTCTAGTGGTGTCTCAACCGCAGGATTCAAATAGGCGGTCATGCTAACTTTTCTGGTTGAAGTAACGCAATATAAAAAGAACACTAGTGGAAACATGGGCATTAGTCTCGGGTGGTAAGGGCCTCTCGTACCGGCTCACCACCCGGGACGCCGCAACCGGGACTAGCCCCCCCCCCCCCCCCCCCCCCCCCCTCCCCCTCTAGTCCCGGGTGTCCTACGACCTGGTACTTGAGGGCGACGCGCGGGGCCGGAGCAGAGCAAGTGGCAGGAACTCTCTAGTCCCGGGTTGTATTACAACCCGGGACTAGAGATTCCCCCACGTGGCGGCTTGGTGTTTTTTTCATTTCCCTGTTGTTTATTACGATTAATCTTGCAAAATATTCATCGGAATCCCCTCAGTCCCTCAGACCAACCCTTTACAGAACTCATTAGAAAAAACACACTACTGTTTGCTTTTAGTTAACTTCTATAATTGGCCACTTGAGCTCCCAAGTTACGTTGATCATAACCACTATTTTTGCCAGTCATGGACCACTGCTATAGCCTAAGCAATAATTGACCGTGTTCTTGTAGCAACTCGCCAAAAACCATTGGAGCAAATCTACCTAGAGCATAACGCCTCAAGGTAAAATATCACGAGCAGTTCCACTTGCCATCACCACGCTAATTGGAATCTTGTGGTGTGTCAAATCAACCATCTGGTCAACTAAATAATATAATTTCATGGAATCATCGGAAGGAGCCAGTAATGGCCGGCAGTCCTAAGTTAACCAGTACTCAAAACTACAAAAAAGATTTTTGGCCGGAGTAGTGCGTATGGCATCTACGAACCAAAACCTCTACTTCATTTTTAAATCGGAAAACCCAAAAAATTACCATGTCAAACTCCTGCCTCTGATCGACATGTGGCTCGCAGAGATCCATTGGCCATTTGGCCTCGTTCAAGCTCCGAGCTACGTACCCGCCATTAGTTAAACGGCAAACCTCCGGCCGGAGACATCCCTCTCGGTGCTCCGGACGAGCGGGTCACACGGCGCCTGGGACACATCTCCATTTATGAATCGTAATATTCACAAATGAGCTTGACAAAAAAATACAAGTGCAAACAAATGATTTTAGTATACAGAAACCTGCTGCGAGCCTGCGAATAAGTTGTTTAGATAGAATACAGAAAAATATAAAAAGAAGTTGTCGATCCTGCTATGAATTAGTGTAAACTCCTACAGTACTACTTCGTTGCTATGTGGAGGGGCTCGTTCTCTCGGGTCACTGCTGTAACATCATAACAAGAACCATCCGGAGAAGCCTGATGTACCAACTTAATACGAACCAGCCTGAGGATAAAATCAGTACTACTATACGATCCGTACAAGAGTAGATCGTTGCACTTGCATGACTTTGCGCTGCGATCGATCCTGCCATAGCTCGCCGGCCGTCGACAGCGACCGGCGCTCCGGCCGCGAGGTGAGAAATTATTGCGCTTGGCATTGGGTCGCGCGCCCAAAAGTGTTACCCTGTCTTGTTGCGGCCGTTGCTTGCGTCACGAACAAAATTTGATTGGAGGTGGTGGGCACTTGTTCATTAGAGAAATGCGGTGTGCTCTTGGCCTGTACTTAATTTGGCTGACTAAGCCTACGACGAAACCCGGCGACCAAAATGGTTCTCAATCTTTCCCTTTTCGCGGGAAACAAAACATAAATTGGTTTTGATGTTGACATGATGTATGATAATGTTTTCTGTGCCGCTTGCGGTCGTCATCTCGGGGGGTGTAGGTTTAAACTTAGGTTTAGAAATTGAGCCGGTCTGAAGTTTGTTGACTAACATTCTTAACATGCTTGGAATCCCCATTCAGGTAATGATACATGGGGAGTTTTTAGGGTGACTTCTTCCGACTAACGTTAGCTAGTCAGATGAGTCTATTATAACCATGCTTAGCTACAGTCAGTCATTTTTTACCTTACATTGGCAGTGCAGTAGTACTACTAATACTACAACAGGCTTCTACCATCTACGAGTTCAGTGGATTTGTAAGAAAAAAATCCATGAGTTCAGTGGGGTATTCATGTGTTTGTGTCTGAATTAGCATTCCTGACAACCTGAATTTCAATGGTAGATGTCAAGAGTATAGTGCTGGAATTAAGCCCTTTTGCAACTCTTACCAAACTGTCACTCTTATTCAGTTCAACACAATCCTCTGCATTTGCTGAAATCAAAGACCAGGATATATGTTACATCCCTAATTCGGCCACATGATGCAGTTCCCCAACCACCCACTCCGTTTCGAGACAGAGGCTACGACAAGAATCGACAGAGGAGACATCTTCACCGGCTCATCCAGTTCGCCCACCATGATCACTACTGTCTCTTCTGAAACAGAACAGCCCAAAAGTAGAGGGTATATGCTTAGGCATAATCTCGTGTTCCTTTTTAAAAAATAATAATAATCTCGTGTTAGCTCACTGTTGCCTCCCTCCCCAACACGCGATTATGTTACTTAATACCGTTTCAGAACAAAAGATAATAATGTTAGCTAACCCTCATCGTGCCGCGATAAAGTTGGTTTTTTGTCGCGGCCTGGATCCATCGTTGGCGGTAGGCCATCAAGAGAATCATATGAAATGTTAAACGTGCTGGGCGGTGCCATCAGCAGTGGTTAGTTGCTAATAAAGTAGTGTATGCCGCAAAAGGTTGCCATCCGTTTTTTGTTTTTGTTTCTAGTTATGTAATGTTGCTTATGTGATGGCCGATGCATCGGTAAGCAAAAGTGGATGATTGGTTGGATTCATCGTGCTCCATCATCGATTTTGCTGCTACACCCTGGGATTATGTCTGGCTGCGAATGCTACCTTAAACTTGGGGTTGCTTCCTCGGCTGCTGTCTGCTCTGGATCTCGATCGCATCTCTGCTCCTCCATGGATTCCAATTTACACAGGTGACCTGTACATGGAAAGAATGGAATCAATTTCATGTTTAAGTGGTTTCTATGGAAAATATATATATTGCATAATTCAGACATATGGACCTTTCACTCAATGACCCAGCAGAACCATGAACGATGGATCCAAAATTTGACCGGACCGTAAACAGAACTTGATGCGTATGAAAACAAGACAAAAGTACAAAATAATATAAACAGGAGTTGGAGCTAGTGCCTCTCGTCCTCTCTCATCCGAAAACTACGTCTGGTCAAAGTTAAGAGCCTCTCTCTACATGCGAATTTCTGAAATCTGAATGTTAATGTATTATGCAAACCTTCATTAGTATTTACACGGTATGCACGCAACTATATGTTTTAAATAACGATAAGGCAAAGGCTAATACAGTACATCTTATAAACAGTGTACATGAAATGGCCAACAAAGTTCGAGCCATTGCAACAAAGTTCGACCCATTGCAAGTCACCATTTCTGCCGAAAACCCTTCAAGAAGTAAGTACACACCTGCTAGGCCAAGGATTGTTTCATGCCTGATGAAGCTTGCATTCAGAATTCAGACATATGGACCTTTCACTACCCACTTAGGAGAACCATGTGCGATGGATCCAAAATTTGACGAGACCGTAAACAGTACTCAGGAGTACCTGCTACGTAAGAAAACCAGACAAAATTAAGTACTAATGTAAACAGGAGTTGGTGCTATGGCCTCTCACACCCCTCATCTGAAAACTACATCTGGTCAATGCACAGGGACTCTACACGCGCATTTCTGAAATGTGAACGTTAATGTCATGATGCAAAACCTAATTAGTTTACTCGGTAGGTGTACAGTACGTTCGTATGGGCACTGATAAGTGATCATGGAGTTGTTTATGATCAACACATTATTAGTAGTGGCAAGCAAACTGTTTTTTATTACGACCAGCGCTTGGCCTTTTCCGGAAGCAACATGCTCAACAGCTTCGTCATAAAAAAGTGGCTCCGTGTCTTATAGCAATTTGTTATGTATAATCTGTCTTTATGCTTAGTCATGCAATCCGGCTTTGCTTTTCGCTACTACGAAATAACATAGAAATTATGTTCCCTGAAAAATGAGGATCCAATATGTGTATTGTGGCCCTTTGTTTTCGGATTCAAATTCTAAGGGCTTTAGACGAATACGGAAAGGTTTTAAGTTACAGGATCGCACTAGCACTCTATAATGCTACCATCTTTAGCTGCACCTTTTAGCACGTCATTGTTGTTTCAACTTCTAATTCGAGGTCTCTATCACCAAAAAATGTTGGACTTGAGGTTGGAAGCCAAGAAATGCAGCAGCCTGTGTCTCGATCTGCAGACTAGAACCAAGAAAGCCATCACGGGATGCCAGGTTCAAACACCAAGTAGTTCTTAGAATAGAGATGTCAGGTTTTAGATCCATAAATTGCTAGGAGATGTTATGGTGAAGTTATACTTGAAGTTACAAATCTGGCAGATTCAAGGTGAGTCCGATCTGGATATTCTCGATGTCCCCTAGATGTACAAGTACTGACCATCTCTGAATCGATAAATAGAGCAAACTGAAACAAACCAATTGCAATTGCGTGTTACAAAAACGTGCATCACACTGATAATGTCTTCAATTCTGAACGAAAACGTCATTGGTGTGAACACCAAATTCAGTAGTATCTTTTGGACAGGAAGCACACGATTCACTGTCAGGAATCCATTCCATGTGACCTCTGGCAAGGTATTCGCCTGATAAAACCAAAAAGATTATAATCTATAGTAGCCGCATCATGTATTCTTTTTGCACGCCCTTCCATTCCGTATAACTATTTCAGGAGTTGCAAACTCCCAGAGCAAGTTTTGTTTTCTTTGACCAAACGGCTGCTGGGTGTCACAAAGCAAATAGTAATAACACAACGTTTTCTGTGACTTAATATCAGAGAGCATGAACATCACAAGGCCAGGCAAATTAAAATTAAACACTCTGCAATGCATAGCATTAAACGTTTGGGAACATGAGAAAGCATCTTCTAAAGAAGTAATCAATTGTGTAATAGGTTTTTTAGAAGAAGGCGCAGTAGCTTTTCTTAAACTGCGCAGTTGCTGACAGAAACAAGTAATATCATCACCATGAGTTATTTAAGACACCACATACATGTCTAATCATTTAAAATGAAGTGAAGCAAGCACTACCAGCATAGCGCCCACGAGAATAAATAAATTATATTTGCACGCATTGTTAGCAGGTTTGTCCTAAATATTTATAATTATGATACAAAAGATTCTTGATCAGCAATATGTAATATGGGTTAATTAATTGCATCTATAATCACAGATTAGCACCGAGTGCCGGTAGCCCCAACAGTTGAGTTGAAGTAGTTGGAAGTTCGTAGACACTACTGCTTGAGTTGAAGTAGTTGGAAGTTCATAGAGGACCTCCATATCATAAGAATATAACTTAACGATATGACACCAACTCTTTTCTCTTCCTCCAACCACCATCAGGCAATGTGGGAGCTTACCTTTGTTTACGTGCCCACTTGCATTCATCTTTGTTTGAAGTTCGTTTATTTATTTGAAGTTTGGCGTTTGCTATCCGTAAAGAATGTAGTTTGCAACTATGGGTTTCCATGCCCTGCTTCCAAGTGTCAAGGTACCAAACTCACTTCTCTGGCCACATTCTTTCAGGAATCGCAGTTGATAAACAAAAAAATAAAGGAAGGTTTGACATTTATATGTCCTCAGCTTAAGGAAATCCGGCCACGTGTCAGGATTAGGTTCAAGAGAAGAGGAACGATTTTTTTGTGAGTTGTTGGAGACCACTTCAATACTTCAATGCAGTTTAGGGTACAAACTATCGCATACTATTGTTTTTCTATCGGAGCATTCTGTCTTACATTGGCGAGTGAGAGTGTCCCTAGAAGGCCACCAAGTTCCAGGTTTCCTCAAGAACTGAAATGTACTCATTTCCGCAAACTCGATAATACCCAGCGCGTTGCTGCGAGAAATCAGCAGACATGATTTAATTATCTAAGAACAGTATATGAATAAGGCCTAGCTGAAACAGAAATTATGTTTGGGTGGGTGGGTGAATTGCAAACATGAATCAAATAACCATTAACATTGACATAATTTCTAACAATGTTTGGGTATCTTAACCTGCTATTTATTCTACTTCTTGTACATACATAAAGACGATTAGTTGTGAAATGCATGGCTAAAAAAAATTAGATAGACCTTCAATTTGGTTGGGCTATATTAACATCATTGCTTTCAGTCCTGAAAGTGAGATGTCCGTAAGAATCTCGACCTTTTATTTTCTCCACTACCATCATCATCGGAAATTGTGTCTTTTTGGGTCTCCCCTTGGGCTCGACGGCAACCGAAATACATATATGCGACTGAACACCCACACAATCTCTATTTGAATTCTCATATGGTGAACCAGACATCTGCATTGAGTTTCTCTTCTTACAATATAGGATCGGGTGTTTTCTCCGTTCGGTCCAGCCGGAAAAAAATGTAGTGTAAAGCAACAAGCCACCCGCGAAAATGCTTGGATTGCTAATCGTCTAATCACCGGAAAAACTAATAAAACACATAATTAATATAGTAGCAAATAAAATTCTAAAATCATCAACGGGTACTACTGGATGGATCTTGAATTTATTCTAATTTAGGAAAATGAGAGAAATATTGCTGTCTGGCATGCGTCCCTAATTCGGCCACCTTATCCAGTTCCTGGCCTCCCATTCCGTTTCCAGACAGTGTCCGCAACAATCAGCGACAGATGTGACATCTTCCAGTTCACCAACATGATAACCCCTGTCTCTTCTGAAACCAACAGCCAAAACACAGAGGTATATTCTGGAGCATAAACCCTAGGCGTATATGCTTAGGCATAATCTCCTGGTTTCATCACCCTTGCCGCCTCATTAACACACTATAATGTTCATGATAATGTTAGCTAATCCTCTTCGTGCCGCGATCGATAAAGTTGCCTTTTGTCGCGGTCTGGATCCATCATACGGAGGGAGTAGGTGGTAGGCCATCGGGAGAATCATATGAAATATTAACGCGATGGCGGTGCCATCAGCAGTGATTGGTCGCTCATTACTAACTACTAGTTGGAATGTACGTGCAACGCACGTTTTACACGTGCAACGCATGACCCCAAAGAAATTCTCTCAGGCAAGGGTCATGTCCAACTCACATGAACATATGGCGATATGTTAGAGACTAAAAATAAATGGAGGAAGGAAGTAACCGTACCCATCCCCAGAGCACATGTATCAAATACCAATCGATCCTCCACCTAGCAGTACTGAGACAGCCAAATCTCATGCGTCTCCTACTGACGCAAGAGCGGCTTGAATCATCAGACCAGAAAATCAAGAATCCGGGTAGTGAGAAAGATTAAATCTCCCGATGACGCATCAGAGCAGCTAGAATCATCAGACCACAGTCAAGAAACCGGGGAGAGAGGAGTCTCAAAGGATATTTACCAGATACCAATCAGTCCTCCACCTAACATCAGATCACCTTGAACCAGCAAAGCAGAAAATCAAGAAACCGTGTAGAAAGTAGTATGAGAAAGTGAATCTGTCGCTGATTTATCTTGTACCAAAAGATAAAACAAAAAGAACTTTGGTAGCAATAATAGAATCAGTTTGTAAACTCGAGAGATACAAAACTACAACCATAGATTGTAGATCATCTATGCTAGTTTGAAAATGCGTGCATCAGTATATTAATTCAATTACGCATATCGGAACTTTGGAAGCCTATCAATAATAAGAACAATCATTAATGAATATAGACACCATCGCTGCCGATCGTTTGTTCGATCAAACATCTGGATGGCTAGCGTATATGCCCTCTTCAGTTTGCCGATCGTCCGAGCCTTCCATGATCAGCGCGCTATAATCGCCCTAGAGTTGATTGGATGCAAATAATCAACTGTACTCCAAAGCTTGGTGTTTGTCCTATGCACGTGATTATGGCTGCAACAAATCGACTGCATAATGTCTGTATGCCGCATTGAGCTAGTTGGAGATCTCGCACAGGCCCTGGCAATGGACGCTGTCATCTCCATCCACTCGACGCCACCTGCGCCACGTATTGCTTTAGCTCTTCGTTTTCATGCAAAAGCGCATGATTAAGGTATGCCAACGGTCGTTCTTTGACCGCGCAGACCATGGCCGCCATGACGTGCTCCGTCTCTCGCCTGCAAGTTTTTCGGTACATCCCTCCTAGTCTCGTTTTCCAATTGTTTTGCCGTACTGCGCGACCAGATCATTATTGCCAAAACATTACGCCGCCTCAATCGTCTTTGATCTGCCGGCGTCCGGCTGCCCTGGCGTGCCATCGACTTGCCCTGCGTGCCGTCAATTTGCCGATGGAAGGAAGAATCGTTGGTGAGCCTTCGATCCGTTGTGGACCTCCTCCTGTCATTGCTTCGACTCGCCGACGTCTTGTTTTTATTCCAATTCGCTGGGTGTCCAAGCGTTCGAGCGTGTATATTTTTCAGGTCTGTGCTAACGTATCTACGTGCTTATATCAATTGACCAACTACAGTGTCCGCATTGAGTTGTGGATTGATGTCCCTTTTCAATTCACGTTGCATTGATGCCGGACTCTATTCGTCTACTTTCTGAAGTTTCTTTATTTTATTGTAGTCCTTTTGTTTAACGATTGCAGGTGCGGTTTAACAAATCGTTTATTTTTTGCGGTGGCAATCTCTGTAATATTTACGAAAACGAAGAGGTACGATGGCATTAGCAGTATTATGTGATTTGGTGGGAGGGCAAAACGGTCCAAAACGGACAATGTTGAATTGTCAAACATTGGGACGATCTGAGCCGTTTGATCGGATATTGAAGGGCTCAGATTTAAAGTATCCCAACAATACAAGTTTGCTCTTTTAATAGTAGTGTAGATATCAAAGACAGTCCGTTTCGCGGCCTGTGAGCAATCGGAGACTGTAGCTATCTACAGTACTACAGTGCCGTGATCCCCGCCGTCGGCCGGCGATCCGACGGCTAACAGAACGCACCGTAACGGTTTTGCAAAAACACCCTCAAAAAACCATAAATCAACCCGCAGTCCACGAAATCGCGAGGCGACGGAACAACTCGAAAATTGCTAAAATACACAGACGTTTTTGCAAAACGGTCCGCAGAATCTTCCTCTCCCTCTCTCCCGCGATTCAGAATCGCCGCCTCCGTCGCCCCCGATTCCAGCGAGGCCCGGCGACTTCCACCGCCATGCTGTGGCGCGGTCGACGCGGCCGGTCGACGCTGCACCTCCTCCTCTGCTCGATTCGCCCTTCCCCGCCTGTCGCGGCCGTGTGCGACCCATCCCTAGGCTAGGTTTACGGGCGCCGCGCACAGGCTGCTCCGGTGCTCCACCATGGATTGCTGCAGAGCGGACCCCTCTGTGACACCTCGCCACCACCACCGCGTCCTCGCCCGCGCCGCTGCCCGCCTCGCCACCTCCACCGCACCTCGCCGGAAATCCTCTTTCTCCCGCGATTCAGAATCGCCGCCTCCGTCGCCCCCCGATTCCGGCGAGGCCCGGCGACTTCCACCGCCATGCTGTGGCGCGGTCGACGCGGCCGGTCGACGCTGCACCTCCTCCTCTGCTCGATTCGCCCTTCCCCGCCTGTCGCGGCCGTGTGCGACCCATCCCTAGGCTAGGTTTACGGGCGCCGCGCACAGGCTGCTCCGGTGCTCCACCATGGATTGCTGCAGAGCGGATCCTCTGTGACACCTCGCCACCACCACCGCGTCCTCGCCCGCGCCGCTGCCCGCCTCGCCACCTCCACCGCACCTCGCCGGCGAGCACGCGCTGGGACGCCTCGCTGGCCTTCTTCTGTTCCGCCACCCCACCCCTCCTCGCCCTACGCGCACCACCCTCCTCTGCTCCCGCGTCGCCGGCTCCCCGCCCTCTGTTCCCGACCCCGGCGGCTGCAGCACGGCGAGCACGCGCTGGGACGCGGTCGTCGGCTGCCGAACTCGGAGGCTGGTTGCCTCCGTGAAGTGGTGCCTGACTGGGGGCGACGCCGGCCTTCACCGCGCCTCCCAGTCTGCGCCGCCTCTTCCATTTCCAAAATTTGTGGATCGACAGGGATGCGAGCAAGGGCATCGGCGCTTCCTCTTCCAAAATTTGTAACGAGAGGGATACGAGCAAGGTTGTCGGCGACGCAGAGCCAATCCCCATCCCCTCTTCCTTCTCCGAAATTTGTGGATCAAGAAGGAGATGAGATGCAACCATGGGCAGGGCAAGGAGGCGAGCAGCGCGACGAGGGAGGCGACCAAGGGCTCCGGCGGACTCCTCCATGGGTAAGCTCCTCCCTCTTCCTGTCAACACATCTCCCCTCTCTCACGTCTCTCTCTCTCTCTCTCTCTCTCTCTCTCTCTCTCTCTCTCTCTCTCTCTCTCTCTCAGCCCTAGAGGAGGAGCTGTAGTCATGGGCAGGTGGTCTGGTGGTGCACCTCGCTGCTCTGCTTTCTCTCCTTGCCAGTCGTCCGCCGGCTGTTGCTATAGTGACCTCCGCCGCCATGCAGATGCCCATGCCGCACCAGTCACCGGAGTGGCGGCGGGCCGTCGTCACAGGGTAGCAGCAGCTAGAACTTCAACAGCGGGCCGGACCATGCCTCCGGCACCCCGGGGAGCCACTGGTACACGCTCACAGAGCTGCAGGTAACTCAATGTTTGGGCATTTTCTGAATTATACGAACAATCCAACTGCTCTGTCCCATAATTTAGTGATAGCCACCATGTTCTGTACTCTGAAATCAACAACCATGACTTTGCATTGTGCTATACAGTTCAAACGTGCGCTTAAGCTCTGAAACTTCAATGCAGGCTGAAACAGAAACTGGGGAATGGGTCGTGGTACAAGCAGATCAGCAGATGGCGCAATCGCTCCAGAAATAATGAGCTGCAGTACATGGGGGTAAATGCAGTACATGGGGTTAACAACGAACTGCAGTACATGGGCGCAATCGCTCCAGAAACAATGCACATAATTTTAAGCTCATTTCACCTTGAAGTACATTTCGATGAAGTAAGCTTGCTGCTGAAGTTAACCTGTAATTCATGGATTTTCTTATAGCATGTGTGGCAATTTCTTAATCGGGCCCATATTTAGTTTATAGAACATTGTTGTTGCAAAGCACAACTGGATATTTTAGGTCTACATATCTTCAAAGAACTATTCTCACAAAAAGAGTTGTTCACGAGCGGAAAGTCCAAAATAGCTCAAGCTGCATGTGGGCTGTTTTTCGAAAACATTGAAATCTGCCTTTTTGTGCTTTAAAAATCAAAAACAAAATCCTAGGTGTAGATAATGTTGAGATCTACTCTTTCCTGTCTCTCCGGTGCTGCGTACTTCCTTAATTTGCAATCTTCTGATTGCTTAGTGATTACAGATGAATGATGCTAAGTACACAATATATTTAGTTTCCTTTTTTGCTTTCAGATTCACGTTACCCAAGTGTTAGTGTACATTTGATTACATGAGGAGATAAATAGTGAGTTATGTCATAGCCTGTAGGTAAGTTGCTTGGTTTGAAGCATGCGCATATTTCCTCAATTTGCAAACTTCTGATTGTTTCGTAATTACAGATGAAAGATGCTAAGTACACAATAGATTTAGTTTCCTTTTTCGCTTTCAGGTTCATGTTACCCAACTGTTAGTGTAAATTTGATTACATGAAGAGATAAATAGTGAGTGAGTGTCATAGCCTGTAGGTAACTGAATTAATATTCAGGTTCAGTTGCCCAATTGCTTGGTTTGAAGCATGATCATAATTCCTCAATTTGCAAACTTCTGATTGTTTTGCAATTACAGATGAACGATGCTAAGTACACAATAGATAGTTTCCTTTTTCGCTTTCATGTTCACGTTACCCAACTGTTAGTGTAAATTTGATTACATGAGGAGATAAATAGTGAGTTCGTGTCATAGTCTGTAGTTAACTGAATTGATATTCAGCTTCAGTTGCCCAATTACTTGGTTTGAAGCATGTGTTGTATAAGTATTTGGGTTTTTCGGGAATGGGGCTTTGCAAGATGTGTTCGAGACAGTAAATAGCTGATATGTTCTTTCTCTTCTTCCGGCTTGTGTTCTTTCTTATTTCTGTTGGTTCATTTGTCTGTCGTTTTCTATTTCCGTAAAGGTCGATATGTTCTGATCTTCTCTACATCCAGGTGCTAGACTGCTGGTTGCTAACGCCGGCTGAACAGGTTTGTGGCCGTCACAAAATGCGTCAAGGGAAGCGCCAAGTTGGCCGTTCTTCTTCAGGTTTTGATGCTGACCTTCTTCAGGCTTCTAAATTTTCATTGTGCTTTTTCCCTGTTCATTCTATTTTCTGATAAAGGCTATGTTTCTTATTACAGATGTTACTGATGTCTCGACGGTCCGGCCGGTTTGTCCTTCTGTGATCAACACGCCAGCCTTACATCCAGACATGGTTATGCATATCGCTTCATATCTGACTCCGTAAGGTTGGCCTTCACTTTAAATCTTTAGTTTTTTAGGTGTATGTCGTCGTCTCCTGCCTAGACGGACGTCCATATATTTTGTCTTCCGTTATTGGAGTTCTGCCCATGCTACTGTCGCCCAGGTCAGGCTGCTTCCAATCGGTGTAAGAGGAGATTTATTGTCCCGTGTCTTCGTGAAGAAGCTGAAGGCACGGAGAAGCTGAAGGTTGTTCTGGCTGTTCATGTGTATACTTGGTTGTGCGCATGTTGCAGGTGTGGAGTCTCATCTTTACATGAATACGTTTGCTTCTGGAGATGATTGTCTTCGACTCTTGGATCAAGGAAAACAAAGATGCAAGTAGCATAGCACAAAACTAGGATGGATATTATTGTTTCACAAGTTAGTGCGCACCACTTTACCCGCTTATAGAATGATTTGTGTTGGCCAGATTCAGTACTGCGGACTTAAATCTTCATTTGTATTTTACTTATGGCCTTATCAACACAAGAAAATCAATCGTAGCTTACATCTCTTTAGTAATGTACAGGCTACAACGGGTTCAGATCGTTCAATTTGTATATATGAGCACTGTTGATTATGCAGCTGGTTTTTTAATTAGTCTGAGCATCAGGTTTGTCCATCCATTTTTCGACTTCAAGACATATGCTCATTGATGATTTTTTCTCTCACATGATTAATGTTCTCCTTGCAAAATATATTATGCAGCTAAAACAAAGAAACATACCATTAACAAAAATTATCATTAAGGGTGCGGCGTGCCGCCACGCCGAATTCAACTAGTCAGTTTTTGATTTTGTTTCTAGTTATGTTGCGTACGTGATGGTAGATGCATCGGTAAGCAAAACAAGTGGATGATTCGTTGGTTGTGGCTGTGGATCCAACATGATCCATCATCGATCTTGCTGCTAGCTGCTGCTGCTGCTAGAAGCTTGGTAAGGATGGAATAGATTCATGCTTCCATGTTTTTTTTGGAAACAAAAACAGATGATTTTCATGCCTGTAATTTCCATGTAGGATTCAGACATATGGACCTTTCATTCACTCACTCAGGAGTCAGGAGAGCGATGCGCAATGGATCCAAAATTTGACCAGAACGTAAACATAACTTGCTACATAAGAAAACAAGAAAAATGTAGTAAATAAGAGTTTGTGCTAGGGATTCTCATACTCCCTCATATGAAGACTACATCTGGTCAAAGTACAGAGCCTCTCTACACGCGCATTTCTGAAATGTGAACGTTAATGTCATGATGCAAACCCTAGTTAGTTTAGACGGCAGGTGTACAGTACGTTCGGACGGACAATGATAAGTAATCATGGAGTTGTTTATGATCCACCCAAAATTATTAGTAGTGTGGAAAGCAAACTGTTTTGTATTACGACGAGAGTGTTTGGGCTTTTCCGGAAGCAACATGCTCAACAGGTTCGTCATCAAAAAGTGGCTCGATGTCTTATAGCAACATGTTAGTCCCTCCGTTCTAAATTAGTTGACTTCAATTTGTCTAAATGCGGATGTATTTAGATGTGTAACAAGTCTAGATACATCCGTATCTAGACAAGTGGAAGCCATCTATTTTGTAACGGAGGGAGTATGTGTAATTTATCTTCATGATGTAATCCTGAAATCCGGCTTTGTTTCTTGCACCAGAATAACGTAGAAATTAAGTTTCTTGAAAAATGGCGATCCAGTCTGTGGCGCGTTGTAACCCTCTGGAATTTCAGTTTCAGATTCTAAGGGCTTTAGCTGAATACCGAAAGGTTCAGGTGTTCTCAAATAGTAACTTGATTGCACTGCACCACACCCTTTAGCCCGTCTTTATTGTTTTAACTTTAAATCAATGTCTCTATCACAAAAAGGGGTGCTCTACTGGTCCTGGAGTTGGAAGTCAATGAAGAAATGCAGCAGGTTGTGTGTCATATGCTGACTAGACCCAACAGAAGCTTAGAATAAAAAAAGTTAGCCCGCAAAAAAAGTTCAAACACAAATTATGTCTTAGAAGATTAGAGGTTTTAGATCCAAATAATCGCTAGGTCAAGTCAGCTCTCTACTGTTTTCTAAGAGATGTAAAGGGGAAGGGGTGCTTGAAATTACAGATCTGGCAGGTTTAAGGCGAGTCAAGTCAGAATATTCGTGATGGTTCCTACAAGTACTGACCCTCTCTGAATCGATAAGACAGAGCAACCTAGAACAAACTAAGCACGTTACAAAAACGTGCATCACATACATTTGCTTCAGTCTCTGAAACAAAAACGTCATTGGTGTTGAACGCCAGATTCAGTATGATTTTTTTCGGCGGGAAACACATGACGCATTGGCAGGTACCATTCCGCAATAACTATTCCAGAAGACGCAGACTACCGGCTCAAGTTTTTGTTTTCCTCGCCAAACGGCCCCAGTGTGTCTCAAAGCAAGGAATAAATCAACGTTTTCTGTGGCTTGGTACCAGAGTATATGAGCATCACAAGGCCACACACACAGTTAAAATAAAACAATGTGCACTGCACTACCTGACATGGCATGTTTAGTATAAAACATTGTGGAAAATGAGAACACCATACTACATATGTTTTCTTCTTCTAATGAAGTAACTAGTCGCGCAATAGATTTTTCTTTCACGAAGTAGGTGCAGTAGGTTTTTTAAGACACGTAGTTTCTGACAGAAACAAGTTGAACCAAGTAATCTCATCACCATGAGTTATTTACGAAATTATATACAGTTCTGAGTTTTTAAAACCAAGCGAAGCAAAACACCGTCAGCATAGCGCCCACAAACAAGAGAAAAACCACATTTACCTGCATTGTTAGCAGGTTTGTTCTGAATATTCCTAATTATGATACAAAAAATTTGTGGTCAACAAATATTTTAAGAAGGGTTTTTTTTGGGGGGGGGGGGGGGGGGGGGGAGGGGGTAAGAAGGGTTTATTAATTCCTTTTATAATCTACTAAGACCAGCACTGAGTCCCGGTAGCACCAACAGTTTAGTTGTAGTAGTTGGAAATTTTAGGCACTACTGCTGATGTTACATGCTACTTGGTACCGGACCAGGTATATCATAGCGGACTCCATATCATAAGATATTTAACTTAACGTCAAGACACCAACCATTTGCTCTTCCTCCAACCAACATCAGGCACTGTGTGGCAGCCTTTATTTGTTTACGTGCCCACTTGCTATTCATCTTTGTTTGAAGTTCATTTATTTATTTGAAGTTTGTCATTTACTATTCGTAAAGAATGCAATCGTAGGTTTCCATGCCTCGCTTCCAAGTGTCAAGGTACCAAACTCACTTCTCTTGCACGTTATTTTAGGCAGCATATCAAATATATTTGTCTTTTGACAATTGTAATCAATTGAATGTTGCATATTTCTATAAACAACTTAGTATTCGATGGGTTTTAGATTCATTTATTTACCCTATAATTTTTTGAGAGAGATCCTCCCGCAGCGCGCGGGAAATCTTTCTAGTACCGTAAGAATCTAAAATAGTTAAATGTCTTGTGACCAAGGACAAAACACTTGTGTAACAAACTGCCAAAATTCTGTGATTTCACCGTGGAATTGTAAAGGTTGGGACAACAAAAGAATCAAAAGAGAAAAACCATTGACCAAAAGAACTTGATATCACCATTGTTTTCGCCACAGCCAAGACAAGTCATAGCACAAGACAACAATCTACCGGATCCATAGCCCACGGTACATATGGTCAAAAAGAATCACAAGCTTCATGGTGTGGCACTGGCACTGCGTCTGCACGAGAATGTGTGGCTAAAACGGTGAGATTTTTATCTTATGCGGGCCCATCCCTGCCTTTGAAACTTTGCAATCAAAAATATAAATACTTAGTAACATGAAAAGAACTAGGATTTGACCTCGAAATTTAATTTGTGGTTCCCTCGACCCTCTCGCTCGCTGCGGACAAAGCGCTAGAGATTACACGAATGGGGTTGTTGCTGATCTCCGTCGCCGGTGTCTAGTGCTTCCTTCTGCGCGTCATTTAAGGCCTTTGTTGGGCTGCCTCACCGAAACACCTTCACAAACATGGGCCCGCACATGTGCAGCACGCCAGGCGCACTGGACTGGATTCGAGAAAAGCTCGGAGAGCAGCACGGTGATGAGTCCTGGACGCTTTGCAGGCTCTGTTGATATTGCAGCCCAGCGATTAGCCCCAGATAAAAAAAAAAGGCTCTGTTGATATTGCAGCCCAGCGATTAGCCCCAGATAAAAAAATATAGTTTCTTTCGGAGGGGGCGGCGTTTCGGGTAGTATTGCATCTACTCCCAATAAAAAAAATTCAACAAAAAAACGGATGTTCATCTTGATATTTTATGTCCACACATAAAATTTCGCGATGAAATGACATTTTTTGTGACTTGTGTAAAAGATAAATTTTGGTGCTACAAAATGAGTTTTAAAAGGCATTCTTTCTTTCTAACACAGGCCATACAAAAATGTCTTTTTGTTGAAATTTTATGTGCCAGCGCAAAATATTTGTAGGTACACCTGGAAATGTTTTGAACTTTTTTGACATTTCGAAAATGTATTTTCAAACAGTGGAAACAGATGCTCCTACTGCCCGAAATGGATTTCCGGTTTCTCCGGCATTCATCTCTAAGTGCCCTGACAACTTTGAACGTTCGACGCCAGATAGTAAAAAAAAACGTTCGTCGCCCTCAGGGGATGATCATCAATCGGCTTGCTTCTGGAAATCATCTACCATCATTCTCACCAGAGCCGCACCGATTTATGTAGTAGGCTGTAGCATGTTCATGGCACTGCCAGAGCACTCCTCGTTTCCTGTGCCCCAAGGCTTTCCTTTCAGTGGAGAGATCCTGCAACTGCAACTGCAACAACCGCCCACTCGATGGATCGATCCTGCAGCTTCCTTCCGCGCCAAGCTATGGATCACTGAATCGCATCGCAAGGGATCCGTTCACTTGTCTCCGTATGTGATGTGATGTCGCCAATTTTCTCTAGTGATGAAAAGCGCTAAGCTAACATGCCACGTATACGCACGTTGCCTTTCTCACTTTTGCATACCGAAGCTGAGCCCACAGGTATACGTGTCTCGGAGATCGATCTACAAACATTCGTTATCTTGGTTGCCACAGGGACATGTGCCTTACTGCTTCCAGCGGACATGTTCATCGACTCACAAACTCTCGTTGACGATACCGCTTCTTCGGATCTAACAATGGTAGAGGTTCGACGTCTCTTTTTGCGTGCGCTTCGGCGGCGATGGATTTGGGCGGTGGCCGCTGTTTCGATGTGTGCAGAATATCTTAGACTTGTTATATATCTCTCTATGTTTTTATCTACAATGTTTCCAGGATATCTGTTTTTTTTCTAATCTGTCTTTTAGTTTCCGCGTGTGTTGCTTAATGTAACTTGATTTTCTATTAATGAAGTATGTGGCTGATTTAAAAAGAAAAGGTATACGTTAACACTCTTTTCTTTTCCGCGGTCATGGAAGAGACGGAAACATACTGAGTGACGGTCCACTGGTCATGAAAAAGTGTTGGCTTCGAATGTGGGTATTGTGGTAGATGAGTGTTTGGGCAACTGTAGAGGCGCACAGTGCCATCCGTTGATCGATCGGATGCAACCAAGGAATAATGTGGAGCTTGAAAATTGCATGGGACACACTCATTTTCGTGTGGTGCATCGATCTTACTAGGGGCTATTTGGTTGCTTGCATCGTTTTTGGACCTCTCGTCTTCGTGACTCAGCTGGGCTTGGCCCGAGAGAAACGTGGCCTGAGCCAACATCTGCATCTAATTTGATTGCCCGTATATCGTTTTTCTTTTTTGCCTATTTATTTCGCATTTTTGTATTTTGTTGACTGCGTTGCAAGTGGTTGCATATGCACGTGGGATACTCTCACCTTCTAGTGTATATGGTGAAGCTTACCTCCCGTGATCGGTTCCATGGCGAGCGGCGGCGACAAGCACGGCACGGTAGACGGCGACGACAAGCACATAAGCTACTGCCGTGACAATGTGGTACATGGCGGTGAACGACGAGCGATGACAAGCGCAACATCTGCTCTCATGACAGTGCAGTTCATGGAGGATACAAAGGTTGAAGAAAGGTGTACACTGGAGTCTAAATATGTACTAACTTCAGTCTAAGATTTGCTCATATACGATCATCGAAATAGAAATACAACACGAAAGTTGTGCGGCACGTTGAGATCTAGCTAGGTCAAAGGGTTTCTCAAACGGTCGAGCGAGTGCGACGAATTTGACAAAATTCGTCCAAAATTTGTGTAAACTTCGGTCTAAAATTGAGAGAAGCAAATATACACGAAACACGAAACCGGTCACGGGAATGGAACATACTCATCGACACGCACACATTTGATGTTCAAATCTTTTCGAATCGAAATATATTTGTACACAGTAGAGAGGATTATAGAAAGTACCATGAACAGGTTGAAGAAGGATGCACCTTGATGGACTCGCGTGATGGACTCGTGTAGCAGCAGCGCGGCCCGAGCGCGGGCAGGCTGTGTAGCAGCAGCGCCCTGAGCGCCGGCAGCGCGGCGAAGTTGGCGGCGACCTGTCCATGAGGCGGGGGCCTTCGTGGTAGGCGAGGGCGAGGGTGAGCGCCAAGGAGACCACGACGGCCGTGGCCGCGAACCTTGTCAGGCAATCGCCGGTCCGCCTGCGAGAGGAGTCCAGACTGCAGGACATCTCGACGGAGAGCGCTGCCATGAAGTCAGCCGCCATTGATGTGGTGATGCGGTGCTAGTAGTGGAGGAGAAAGGTAGGTGAGAAGAACGAGCTCTGACACATCCCACATGGGTTGTTCGTGCAAGAGAAAGGAACGTGGAGCTCTCCTCAGCTTGGCCCTGGAGAAACGGCCGAATTGAGCGTTTCTCCAGGGCATGGCTGTGTGTGCTTTAGGTTCCATGCGCGTGCGGGCTTGGCGAACGGAGCAGGAGCAGGTATCCAAACAGGCCGAAAATGAGGTCCAACGCCGCCTTCCGGGCCTCAACCAAACACGCCCTAGTTCTTGACCTCGTTAACTACTACTCCATCTGATTTTCAACCTATGCTATGAATTTTCATGTCGACGCTGAACGACAAACTGATCCGAGACATAGGGTATACTCATGCACATGCTATACGTAAATCCATTGCAAATCCGGAGTTTGGTGAATAGAGCTAGGCAAAGTTACATGCAGTACAAAAGAGGTCTGATAAAGAAGCCTACATGCTAGGAAGTTTCATGGATGCATGGAGTACACCATAAGGTATGTATAAAGGGCGAAATGAACTTGAAGCTCTTTTCCCTTGTCTGGCAGAGTGTTACTTGCTGCTACAACAACATGCATGCAGACTAGTCTCCACCGTTTGGTCCAACACACGATACGATTCACTGCACAGGCTAAGTCCTTCATTAAAACTAGTGCAAGGAGCAGTTCTAACTTTTTAATAAGAAGAGAATTGGTCAGTTAATACAGAAAATGGGCCAAGACCCGATACAACACAACGCCACACACTGGTCAAGAGGCCGTGCACCACACGAACCGATGACTCTTCTGCTCGAGTGACAAAAGATGACACCGTGCAATCCGACAACCACTTTCGGAGCCGCCATTCGAATATCTGCAACAACGCACATCGGTACCAAGATCGTAACCTAGTAATGCTGACGGCTCTACCACCCAAGCGATCAGAGCCGCGCCTAATAACACTTCTATGACCCAGAGTTGTCGCCCAAGTTAGCATAACCGACACCCTTAGACACTAAGGAGAAAATCGAAGCCACCCATCTGACAACCACACCAGCACTAAATCCGTACACACACGTTGGTCAAGGACGAAGGTGCGGAGCGAGGACTTCCAAGGCGACGCCCACGAGGGGAAGCAATGATGACGCCGTCGACGCCACTTCGACAAGGCTAACACTTAGATTTTCATCCTATATCGCCGGCATCGATAGAGGTCGGTGCAAGGTTTTACCTCGACCTCACCAAACTCGAAATCATTGTAACCTGTTATTTTTTTTCGAATGGAGGATAACCCCAGCATCTGCATCGCTGTAACGTGTTTGATACAATAAGATAAGTGAGGATATTTACCTCTTTCATCAGCTAATTCTCTCTTCTTTTTTGCCGGAGATTTTTTTTTATAACTTCGATCATCTGATTCTCACTTTTCCAATAATTTTCTTGAAGTCTCATGCATCATCGGGGACCCTCGCTCATAGTGATGCAATTCCCAAATATCGGTCGAATGAGCAGTGCTTCTTTCCGAAACAGGTAACGCGTTAGCGCATTATCACCCTGATCACTTGCCGTGGGGTGGAGAACTTTCCGATACGCGAGCCAATCTTTACACCGAGATATGCAGAGCTACTTGATCATCTCGAAGCTTTAGTCTCTTTTCTCATGCCTGATCTTCACGCACGCACGCATGGATGGGCGCCTTTGAACTTGCTTGGCCATGACGACTGAAGGACTGATACACGAGCTTTTTAATCAAGGGTACATCATCTAGCCGTTACTTAATTATAATGTGGGGGCGTATAGCAGCATAAATAAAATATGTTTCCATCAGAAATCTGTCATGCCCATGAGTTCATGACGTGTGAATCATGGCTGCAGATCTTAATATGAAATTGTCCTACGTACGAAGGACCAGTCGATATCTGAAATCGAAAATTCAGCATTGTTTAGGAGGCCAGATTTTGTATACCTTCTCAAACAAGCCTGGCCAGGCGAGGGCAGAGTCGGTAGTACACACCATAGAAAAAATAGCGCCCTATTTTAACGCTAATAGCGCACAGTGCACGCTAAGTTTTACTCTATCCATCCATAAAAGAATGTCTCAATATATACATGCAAATTTAGACAAAGTTAAGATATCCTTTTATGAACGGATAGAGTAATACTTTTAATCGCTATGATGTCATTCACGAAATAGCACGCTATATCAGCATGCCAATTCAAAGGCCAGAGTTTTCCATCTTAGGAAGAAAAAGAAGTTGCTTCATGTTTGTCATGGCGACGAACTGCAATAATGTCGGTTCCTGTTTTGAAACGAAAGATTACATTGCTAATGTTGATGATCCTGCATAAGTAATTTATGCTATTTTGTTGCCTCGTGGATTTTGATGTTACGTTTCTGGAAAATTGGAGAATAGTTTTGTATTATGTTATGCATATATTGTTATGCCATTTTTTGAACTATGCCTTTTATTCTTGTTGATCTTATAGTAGTACTTTTTAACTATAAGCCTATAACCGGTATTTTTCCAAGTTATTTGAAATGTAGCATGCTATAGCGTGTATAGGAAGCTGCCAGGTAGAGATTTGCTCCAACTTCCGGCTGAGCTGATGTGCGATCTAGCCAGCCTTGGTCGATCACCTGAAATAAAAACGGAAGGACAAGTACTGACACAGTGACACATCTTCTCTTCCAAATGCGCGAACCCTTTCTCCACTACTAGGACCACGTACTACGTATGTACTGACTTTGCGTGCGCGAGTGTGAGACTGTCCCTTTCCCACGAATTAGCCAACAGCGTTCACACGCCGCGTCCTATAAGTACCTGTGACTCGCTTACGCATCAGTGGAGCTAGAAATCGAAGCGCCTGGCTGGCACAGCGTGTGCAAAATGGTCAAGAACCACCCGAGCAGCAGCAGGTGCCAAGCTGCGGTGGCGGCAGCGGAGAGCGGCGGCGGTGGTGGCGGCACGGTGAGTAGTGCCGCCGCGGCAGCGTTATGCAGTGGCACCGGGAGTAGGCAGGCGGCGAGGCAGTACAAGGGGGTGCGGATGCGGAGCTGGGGGTCGTGGGTGTCGGAGATCAGGGCGCCGCACCAGAAGCGCCGGATCTGGCTCGGCTCCTACGCCACCCGGAGGCCGCCGCGCGCGCCTACGACGCCGCGCTCCTCCGCCTCAAGGGCTCCGACGCCGTCCTCAACTTCCCTTCCTCCTCCTCCGCCTCGACGTGGCACCCGGTGGCCGACGACGACGTGTCCCCGAGGTCCATCCAGCGCGCGGCAGCCGCTGCGGCCGCGGCCTTCGAGGACACCACCGCCACCGCCAGGATCGTCGTCGACGACAGCTGCTGCTCTTCCAGCGCCGAGGCCACGACGCCGACCTCGGTGTCGACGGTAGGGAGCGCCGACGTCCAGGAGCACGCGACGACGTCCTCGATGTCCGCTGCGGCCAGCGCTGGGTCGCCGGAGGGAGGTCAGGACGAGCTGTGGATGGAGCTGGACGCATTCGCGTCCCCCAAGCTCATGGATCTCATCGCCGGCGGCCACCCCACGCCCTTCTCGTCGGCCTGCTGGGAGGAGCCAGAGGAGGACGGGGAGATGATGAGGCTGTGGAGCTTCTGCTAGGCCCTGGCATCCACTAGACAGAAAGATCAGCACTGATCGGCGCATCCATGCATTCGTCCATTGATGATTCTTTTCTTCCCTACCCCGTGAGCTTGTTGCTTAGGTGCATATGCATGGATCCTCTGTAGGGTCTCAGTCCATGTCTGCTACCATAGATTCGTTTGTTCATTTAGTAAGAACATACTATACTATACATTTGTGTTTATTTGGTGAGATTAGTGATACATTAATATTATACTAGTACTACGTTGTATGGGTTGATGAGTGAATCGAGTGAGACCGGTAGCATTGGATACTTGGTGTATTTGTTCCGTTTTGCTTCAGTTTATTTCCTCGAGTAGTACAGTTTATAGTTTAATCAGAAAGTGCACCGGAGAACGCGCTTTGTGTCTCGTGCGGAGGCTTCGAGTTTAAGCAGACCACACTCGCAGGAGCTAGCTGTACTGATTCTCAGTGGTCAGCTGTACTGGTCTGTGACTGCAAACGTAGCTAGATTTTGGTATTGTAAAGGTGATATCACCAATGCTTTCGATCTAGCTAAGATTCCAACGCGTAGCTCTTTTCCCTTTGATGAGGCGGAAAAGATTGTAATTAGCACAACAAGTTAAACTTCATGTTCAACCGGTCCAACAAGGACTCCAGGAGGACTTCCGTCAGATTAGATGCCTTAGTTTGGTAGTGTAAATTAAGGTGATATCACCCAATGCTTCCAAACGAGCCTAAGGTTTTGTGGCCGCTGATTCTGGTCTGTTCACACCTCTCGTTTCGAAGCAGAAAACACACATTTTCTTGCCTAAGGTCAAATGGTTTAGTTTGTTTCAGGTGTTTGTCAACGACAACTCCATGAATACAGTCCTTTTCGGCTCGAATTTGTGTGCACATATTGTCGGACGAAAACATTGGCATCTTCTCCTACCTTCAACCGCCTCCATGCACCTGGGTTTTAGCTAAGCTAGGCGTATAGGTATAGCCGTACAGGTACAGGTGGGAAGATCCAACTATACATGATCTCGACGTCTAGATTGATTTAATTACTTCATCACCGGCCACCATAATTTGGGATCAGGACTCCGACAGCCGCAATGCCGTTATAATAATTGTTTCATTCATAGGTTATGTTTATTTATTTATTATTGTACTAGTATTCATACATAAGCAAGGAAAATACAAGATTGGAACGCACACAAATACGAGTACAACGAAAGAGGATACAGATGGTGAACCAGCACCCAACCAAACACAGAAAGGACCTCAAACACTGAAACGCCTGGTCCATCTTCAACCTCACGGCTCTCGGACGAACACATCCAGCATCGGCAAGAACAACCACGCCATCGGAGCCGCACCATGGAGCAGAAAGAGCCCCTAGCCAAGAGGCAATCTTGAGCCGCAGCAACCACCAACCCCAAAGAGTTGGATCTGAGGAACAATAAAACACGTCGGCCGGCGACCTGCGCCGAGCTCACCCTGCTCCGGATCTGGGCTCAGCAGCTCCACACCTCGCAAAGAGGCGGCCAGATCCCTCTCCGACCATCCACTTCCTCAAGCAGGCACCACCAGCACCTCTGAAAGAACGCTTCTGTACATGCACGAACCAGCACCAGCAACAGCAGCCACCAGCAGGTCGGCACCACCCCCAGCACCCCCATAGCGAGGCCAGAAACAAACTCACCATGGCGAAGACGAGGTCGAGGGACAAAATCTCCACCGGCCGGCCGACACCTCCGCTGCGAAGACCGCACCAGGAGCACACACGCTCACCAAATCGAAAGATCTGGGAGCACGCACCACTGGAAGCTCGCCAGATCCGCCCAAAGAAGCGTCTCCGGGGAGGAGGAAGAACTCCAGCACCTTTATTCCAAAGCAACGCCGCCACCTCCTCCTTGGCCACGCTGCCGGAGACGACTACCCTACTATCTACACGCGTCCGGCACGAAAACGAGATCCCCCCACTCCCCAGCCACCGAAGCTGCCGGAGAGGGTAGAGATCGCCGCTCCGGCCGTCCGCGGAGGAAGGAAACGAGGAGGAACCCCTTTTCGCCTCTCTCAAACAGTAGCACAAGAGAGGGGAACGGGCACGGCAGCACTACACAGGGGCCAATGCCAAGCCTTGATTCATAGGTTATGTTGGAACCAATGGCGAGGAAGTCGTCCTTGTCCTTGGTAAAGCAAAGGTAAGCATCAGCCGTTCACCTCGGCAATTGTAAATCCGAACCAGACACATACGCGACCATTCTAGATCCATGGAGAATGAGTTGACATTGCAGCAAATCGGGAAAAGGGGCAGAACACATGCAGCACGTTCTGGACAGCTCAACCTAGAGTATGATGCTGGAATGCAGGATCAGCTCGTATATCTCTTCATTCCTTTATATTCTAATGAAGACTGGCACGCTAAGTCCAGGGAAAAACAAAAGTCAAGGCAGAAATAATGCTGGAACCTTTGCATAGATCCGGACGGTTCCAATGGTAGATCTTTCGTATGGCAGATCGTAGTGGATACCTTAATGCCCAGTGAAGACTTCATCTTCTTTCCAAGTTACTGAAGACAAGCATAACGATACTCGATTATTCGAATACTTACAAATTCAGAAAAGAGGACTCAATCCATCTAAGAAACAAGATGTCTACTTCATTCTGTGTCGTTTGTGTGAGAAGGCAGTTGTTTCATACCAACAAAACTTTGTACTCATTGGGAAACCGACAGGAGGATGGGAACCAAATTTAGTCATTGGAAAGTAAAGAGGTAAAGCCCGGCTGGTATGATATGGGTGGATATGCGGTCTAAGAAACCCCATGCAGGTACATCAATTAGCTCAAAGCCTCAATGACATTTCCCCTGATATTGGCATGAATATACTACCTGTACTTACGAAATTCTAGTTACATAGAAACAGTTCAAAAAAATGTCATGCACCACAAAATCAAATGAACAACAAAGTCGAGAGCCAAGGATCAGTGAACAGACGTTTGGATCTAGATCTAGCTTCAGAAGAATGAACTTTCTTCTTCGACAGTACTCAATATCTGCGCTCTAGTTCTAGCATGTACAATTCTTGCTTCGAGGGCCGCAAGCATATCGGCTCGGGAGAAATATGCATTCTGTTTTGCGGCCGATTGTCACCTCTTGGCATGAGAACAAACTGCAGACGACAATGTTTTCACTGCATTGCACCGGCTCGGTCAGACTGTAGGCTCATGCATGCTCTGACTGATCTGGGGATTTATCATTCGGTGTGTTCTGATCATCACTTGGATAAATAGCAGCCTGCTGTGTACCGACGTTGCCTACTTCTGAGTCAGAAATTTCCTTTTTGATCTCCTTGGAAATCTTGCTGCTTTCTTCACCGCTCTCAGAACTATTTACAACATTCTTCACATTCTCAGGCTGCTCGGATATCTGAAGATCAGGTGCAGTTCGGGTGCTCTGAACAAGAGGAGTTTCAGGGGTGACACCCATTCCCTGAGAAAGTGCCACATACTAAGTACTAGTTGCTTGTAAGAGTTTAAAAGGGTATCAACATCAGCAACCGTCAGATCACCAGCACGAGCAAATAGAAATGGGTACTCCTGGAATATTTTGTTCAAGTCGTCATCCTTGAGAAGCTCTGTAGCTCCTTTCTTCTCTAAATCAGAGATAGACTGCACCCGCTCAACCGATTTACTGCTCACATCACTTTCCCTTCTCTTGTCCTGAACTTGACCTTGGCCATGATCTTTCAAAGATAGGTTGACATCAGAACTCCCACTCCCTTTCAGTGTTTGTGATCTATGCTCCCGTACATCAAGATTGGTTTCATTATCCTGGTTTTCTGAGCCAGCTGATAATCCTAACAAGCGTTCCCTTGCCAAATCCATCTTCTTCTGGAAATCCCGTTCATCCATGGATAATGATTCTGCATCAATGTTCCAGATGAAAGACTCGGCAGATAGGATGTTTGTGAAAAAATATTGAGCCTCCGACACGAGTCGTGATTGGCACCTATATCGTTGTATGTATAAAAGATTTGAGTGTAGTTGTGGAGGATTAGCCTGCATTAAGAAGAGCCCCTGGTTAAATTTATGTAGGCTAACTACTTTTAATGTAAATCCACAAGAGAATTATGTACATTTAGTTTATAAACCCACAACATAAGGGGTCATGCCTTTGTAAGTCTAGACAAATAAAGCAACAGAGTAATGGGAAAAGGGCATATGTGCCAATTACTCTTTAAAGACCACTGAGTGAAACCTTGACAAGTTGACAGGTCGAAGAGGAAGGACGGAGTGGTAACGAAATTTTTTAGGTTATCATTATTAATGCTATGCATTACCCATCCAAGAAGATATATTTTTTTTTTTAGATAAGATAAATTGATTCCACACAAGATACAGATAATTTCAAATATACTACAGCACAGGCTTATTATTTGAGCTGTAGTATATTTGAAATTATCTGTATCTTGTGTGGAATCAATTTATCTTCTTGGATGGGTAATGCATAGCATTAATAATGATAACCTACAAATGAATAGCAACAACAAAGCTAGGCCAAACAGCGCACTGACACTTCTACTGAGGAAATGTCAAACCCGGTGCATTTAACAACCAGGTACCATCACAACAACACTACGCTGATATTTTTCCAGCATATATCGAACTTGAGCCAGATCTACCAATAGGCAAATACTGCTAACAGTAGAATGATAGATATTCACTTTTTAAGGCAGCTTCCAAGAAAGATCTCACCTATCAACACATACTAGTGCAGGCACCGAGCCATACCTTTAAGGTGACATAGATGAGGACTGGAAGGAATTCGTCAGCTCCAGGGGCATTATCATTTGACATATGAGAAGCATTCATAAGTAAGTTATTGATGACTTTACAACAGTTCAGGATGCAAGCAAGCTTATCCCTTGGAGCCTTATACATGTTCATCTTCTGCAGCTCCTTCTGTGCAAGCTGTACAAAAGAATATAAAAAACATCAGCCAGAAACATCTATATGAAAAGAATATGTATGCTACTGAAAAGCTGTCAGTATGTCACAGGTGGCTTCACCATTCAGTGTTTGACAACTATGGAAATTTATGTTTGTTCCAAAATGAACAGTGATTTAATACTCCTTCAAGAGGGTGATAGGCAGAGACAGTAAGAGTGGCATGCATGCAGAAAGGCAAGTTTAAATAAGTGTGAATAGTGGCAATAAAAGGTCAGTAGGTTTATTCTCAGACCTACGTATTAAAATGCTATCATAGCTCAAGTACAGTAACACGTCAACTGAAAAAAAAAAAAAGATAAGCGAGGATGTTAGTTCCATACCAGCCATGATGTTTCATTCTGATATTCTGGTTTTATATCCAAATTTTCAGGACGTATAAACTGCTGGAGCAAAGACATCTTCTCAAAAAGTTCTTCATCACTCCTCACATCTTCCGGGACCGAGGCAAATACCCGATTAAACAGCTTTGTCATAACATACTTCTCAAGGCCCTAGAAGCACAGAGAGTAAATGAATACAAATATCATTATATGCTAGAGAGAATAAACACTCCAGTACATACAATGCATGATTCACAACACAACAACAAATAGTTCACCTTGAGATACCGAGATTTACCACAGCAAGTCATGTAACACTGCAAGTCTCAATCAAATGATACTTGCACGTGACTACAGTAAAAGGTTCACACATCCAACAGAATTTTGATATCAAACATTGTTCTATTCCGAATGAATGAAATATAAAATTCAAAATTGTAAATCTTAAGCAACGATGATTGTTCGCCATCTACATGTTTAGATATGCAAAAAAATGCACTTTTACCATGAATAGACAAAATAAAACCAATTCGAATGGAGACATGGTTGCTTGGTGCTTATCATGTCCAAGATAAGCATTCCACATCCAAAGCTAAATATCATTATGCAAAAATATCAGTCTCATGGCTAAAATCTTGTCGAGATTTACTAGTAGTAAACTAGTAATCACTACGAATGGCATTGTTTGTCAAACATTCACAATTCAAGGCGGAGTACATTTACGAACTTTGTTTATGGTTTTATAAAGTTAAGCTGACAGTTATTCATCGAGTGCCATAGTGACATATATGATATATGAGTATTTGACTGACATAATTTGATGAAGTATGCATTCCCGTGGAGCATAACATTGATTACATGCACCATGCATCAACCAATCAACAGCAGTGATGCAATAACATGATGGATGATTGCACGAATCTTTCACAAGGATATGTGACACTGTCACAAGAAACAACACAGCAAGAACAAGAGAAAAATGTGATCGTTTTTTCTAGTTTACTCTACTGTCAAAGAAACTCGGTTGATTTCTCAAAAAAAAAAAATAGAGCATTCGTCCAACCATGTAAGAAACTACAATTTGCAGGGTCCAATAATTGAGAATCAGATATTTCAGGAACACCTACATGGCATCAACCAAAACCAAGATGAAACAAATTGTACGGCTCTGTTTGGCAGCGAAGTGTTTCTAAAACTAAAGTATTCAAAACTACAGTATTTCCATGCCTAGGAAAACAATAATTCAGTTTTGGAAAAGGAGGGTCCGGACCTCTTTTTTTATATACTTCAAAATTAGTGCAGTTTCGTAAATATTGAAGTATATAAAACTACAGTTTTTGCTAAGCCAAACAACTCAAAGTATATAAAACCATAGTATTTTCGGAAACCACAGTTTTCTTGGAAAAAATTAAATACATTGGTCCCAAACGCACCCATTGTCTTTTATTACGGGGACTTAAGAAAATTTGCAATCACCATGAAGATAGAGCTACTCTCCTGACATGTGGTTCTATTAACAGCAAACAAAATAAGTTAATTACCTCACCGGCACTCTCTAGCTCTTCTTCAGAACTTCCAGCCCAAGGAGTGTGGGATCTGAAAGCACCTTCCATATTTTCAAGGAACTCTTGGACAGCTGCACTATCTCTTTCTGGATCAGGAGCTCTGTTTGTAAACGTCACGATAAATCTGTATACATCAAACATAACTGCATCAATGTCATATTTTTCACATTAAACCTACAGGAATGGTGAGTATTAACTAAAGACTGGTACTGAATCTATTGGGGGGTGGCGAGGCCCACAACATGCTTCTGTATGAAGAAGAACCACAAAATCCCACAAGTTCACAAAGCATTAATTCACTACTTGCGGCTTTTAGCCTTGCTGGCAACATAGGGAGAAATAAAGAGAGAGAAACTGATCGATCGTTGCCGATGCTATTTGCAGCAAGCATTATGGGTAAATCCAATCATTGTCTACCTCTAGATAAGCCCGAGAGATTCATCTTCAACCCAGAACAATAAGCACAGTAAGTTTCATGCACTGCACCCAGTGTAGTTATTTTACTAAAACCTAGTGACCATTTGCCAAAGCTCAAGTACACAATTAAGTAGGGGCACACACTGATCAACCAAGTTTCCTTCGCAATGGGACATTACATCGCCCAATATACCTACACCACGCTGACGGTAGCATTGATGACCAGTGCCCACACAGGAAAAACAGGAATGCCATTGAAACCCAGCTAGAAATTACAGATAGACGAATGCTTAGCACATGGATGAAGACACGAACAGCAATCCTAGGTTAAGCTCTCCAAACAAACAGGCACGGCAGCAGGATCCTCTCGGACCCGCGCTCAAGGCGTACCAAAATCCAACTAAGCAAGTGCAAAATGGCTCATCCCGCACTGATAACTGATGAACCTACGCTACGCGCATCGCGCAGAGCTGCGACAAACAACCACCACAGATCTCTACACCACGAAACTGAACCGAATTCGGGAGCGGAGGGGATGGGAGGGGGAGCTGACCCCTTGATGGCCTTGACGAATTCGGAGGCGGAGGGCTGGCGCATGCGCTCGAGGAAGTCGTGCCAGGCCAGCGGCGCCGTGGAGGACCCGAAGGCGTCGGCGCCGCCCTCCATGGTGGCCGGATCGGGAAGGAGCCGGGGACTCGGCGGTTCGGATCAGCGGGCTGTTTCGGTTCTACAAATTGAAGAAGTGGAGACAGGGGTGGGGAGAAGTCAAGGCTCGCCGCGGATGCCCCTGGCGACGCGGCGATTTTCGGATTTCTATACTGTTGGTGTTTTTTTTTTAGTCCTCTCCTGAGAATACAAGTTGTAGTATCTGATCGGACATACAGGTACTCACACCACGCGTACACACACCACACACACCCCACCTATATGTCTAAACTAGACCTACAACCTATACCCCAAATACGTCCTGAGAGACCTATCCGAAGACTAGCGCTCCGGGATCGACGGGCACGTCGACCTCGCCTGTGGCACGTGGACGATGAGAGGCGCCTGCGATTTATTGCACTGTTCGGTGAACAGTGTTGCTACAGTGCCGCAGGTGAACAGTGTAGCTATTGTGAGACGCACAGAAATTCGCTTCCCGTAGGAATCGAACTCTGGCGGGCTGGGTGCTCACCAGCAATCCCAGCCACTCGAGCTAACGCTCGGTCTCTATACTATTGGTGTTGGGTGTTCGGACTCGCCGAGGAGCTGCCTCACCGGCGTGTCCCGGCAAGCAAAAGAGTGGCCTGGCCCTCGTTGCTCTGCAGTCTCCACGTGTGCATTGGACTGGTCGGTGAAGGGCCGCTCGGTTGGATAATCAGCAGGGGGAATACGTAATCTACTGCGAAGTGTCGGCCCAGTGAATACCAGGGTGCACAGGGCCATGTCCATTACGGCCCTCAACACCCGATGGACAAATTCCGCTAAGGACCAAGCTCATGGCTTGGAGAGACTCGCGAGGAGGATCGCCTCGCGAGGCCTCGGGAGGCAGCAAAGGCCTATGGAGGCCCCCTCTACTGCTGCTCCCTCTACAAGGCTTCTTCCCCTGGAGAGAAGTCAACGCCAAATCCTCCACAGGGCCACCTAGCCCTTGTGGGGATTCCTTCACTGCGAAGCAAGCTCTGCAGAGCGCACATGGGCTCTGCAACGGCCGCAGAGTGACGCGCGCCTCTGCGCGCGGTGACGACGACGCCGCAGTTGCCATTCCGGTGATTAAAGGAGTCAACAAAGCTGTGCCGCCCACACCGGACTACGAAACTTGCCTCTTTGGTGATAAAGAAGCCGGCCGGCACTACGCTCCAAGGTCTGCGTCACCGTGGGCACCCCCACGCTCCTCTGTGGCACCAGCTGGCCGTCCTGCATGGACGGTGGTCTGCCTGCCATCAGTATCAGCTTTATGCTGATGGACCGCGTCCATGGACGGCTGGGCTGCGGTGCACCGTGCCCCCTCCCCCCCCTTCTGTCGCCATGAGGTAGCCCTTCCGCGGCGCAAACGCAGGGAAGAGGCCCGGGGCGCCTATAAAAGGAGGAGGTGCACCACCGTAGAAAAGGATTGCATTCTCGTTCTAGCCTAGCCTCTTACGCGCAAGGAAGAAGAACCACAGTTCCCTTCCCTTGTGCACACCATTGCCAAAAGAGAGCCATCGGTAAGCTCATTGTACTGTAACCTCCATAAGTAGTGCAATACAGACAAGCAGGAGTAGCGGTGTTACCTCCCCACGAGGGTCGTGAACCTGGGTACGGGCTGGTGTTCATCTCTGTCGTGATGTCCCTGCTCATGCTCGACGAGCACCGTCGCCGTGCAGGTTGAGGGTTGTTTGACCAACGTGTTCAGCCCCTTACACGAACTCTCTTCGTGAGCTTGACTATCCCTGTTTCGTGGGAGTCATTCTCCGACACGAAGGCAGATTTGCAGCTCCCGAGTACCTGTGCACCTGTTATTTTGAAAAATTTAAATTTATGTTTTAAAAAAATCCGAAAACATTTCCTATGATACATATGCATGTTTCCTACGTGTGTGCCATTTTTCAGTGCAAAAAACGTCGTATTCCGAGCTGTATAAAAATAACAAAATTTTGGTCAGTAAAAGTGAGAAAAGTGGGTTGAATCTGTCAAAAATTTCTCTTTTTTGTCTAGCCCAAAATATAACGAATTTTTCCCTAAATTTCTGGCGTACTTGCGTAACATGTATATGTATTTGTCTAAAATATCACAGAATTTTTTTAAGCAAAAAAGTATGATTTTCGAAAATTTCAAAAAACGGGAGCACTGGTGCTCGGGAGCTGCAATGGATTTCCGATCTACTCCTCTCTATGTTCTGAATTAAATGTTTCTTGTAAGTTAAAAAGTTAGATTGATCACATCAATAAAAGGTACTGATATCTATCTATAGCATGAAAATATCTCCTCTAATGAAAATAAATTGATGTCCTAGATATTGCTATACATTTTGTATAGAAATATTCAAAAAAAATAAAAATTCAAAAATATAATTCAGTTAATTTGAAACAGAAATAATAGTAATTTGAAATAGTATCTTTTCAAAACTTGAATTGGTCGCCAGTTGGATCACAGGGAATGCTCGCAATCTACTGGTGAATTTATGTTATGAATTAATTAAAATTTAGCTTTCTTTTAAGTTAAACAATAAGTTTGATCGCATCAATAAAAATACTAATATCTAAAGGCATAGTATGCAAATATCTCCTACGATAAAATATCTAAAGGCACAATATGCAAATATCTCGTACGATGAAATAATTTAACGTGCTAGATAATTCTATAATTTTTCATATAAATGGTCAGATTTTAAAAAGAGTCTCGGTTCATCAAAAATTTAAAGAAGTTCGGGTGTGCCGGTCTCTGAATGATCCGGGATGACAGCCATGGTGTGGGGTACTTCCTGCTCTAGGCCGGGACGAAGGTCGGCGAGGGACGGTTCCTAGCGGTGGGACGTGGACCTGGAGGAGTTGAGTCGGTTGTGCGACGTCACGTGCTTGTGTTGTGTAGCAAGCGAGACACTGAGGGCGAATGTGTCGGTGAGCATTGTCGCAGATTCAAGGAAAACTCATCTCGATGATCACGCACCCGTCGATTTCTACACTACCAGGCATTCTATAAAATACCACTAAACAACAATAACTATGGTCATGGTTTCGCGGAGTAAACAACAACAATTGTGGTCATGATTTCGTGGACCACAACCGAGGGGTATTTTTCCATGTAACCACAAATGTTGGCATAAGTTTCATCTTCGAACAAAAACCTCTCATTTTAGGCTGTTTAAGAACATCTTCGAGCGAGATGGGCAAATCTTCCCAAATGTCCGGGCGGACAGGTTGAACAGTGCCCGGACAGGAGAGACATTTTAGAGGACATGGTTGGAGACACATAAATTTTAGGGCACAAAGCGAACACGTCCGGACATGTCCATGCACAATTTAAGGGCCAATTTTACCCATTTTAGTTGGAGATTCTCTGATACCATAGCAGCAGAAGAATATGGGAAAATGAACATCACCGTTACCCAATTGTATTTATGATGTTTCCCCTCCACGGGAGCACTCTGTTTCCTCGGGTCAAAGTAGAAAATTTCCAGAGCTCCCTGGTAGTTTGAGCGAGTGCCAAGTGCATGCCAAAGCAAGAAAGGGAATGCCAGAGGGCACCACAAAGCTTTTTTTATATAAAAAAGTTACTTCATGAAGCGGAGACAATGACAGGACCCATCTTTTATCTGCACCCCGCTTTGTTTGCTTTGCACAATTGCACATTGCTAATTCGCGATACGCTGGCGGAAAGGGAGAAGAAACGGGCAGACCCACCGGATTTGTGCCTGCAGCAGCAAGAAGAGAACAGAAAAGGTAGAGAAGATCGATATTGGCTTTGAGCCCGTGACCATGTGAGTTGTTGTACATACTCCTACTCATTGCTGAACTTTGTACAATGTGGTCGATTGGTGGGACAACTCAGTTGCATAATCCGCAAATAATAATGCAGAGAAGGTGCAGAGCAAGCAGGATCATCAAAACTATTAGCAGGATATTGGATTCTCTGGACGCACTGGATCGCCGGTACATTTCCGTCTCTACAACGGTTCCCCAAAATGCCCTGTAGCTAGCATCTCGACCGGTAGCGTTCAGTGCTGTCATACTGACGCGCTGACGTTGACCACGTCCAACAGCACAGTCCTGGCGCCATGCACTGGTCGGTGCTAAACTCGAGTACAGCTCGCAGTGAGCACAGAGAATCCTCGAGATGCAGCCGATGATTAAGACACACACGGTCTCTGTCCAGTCCATGGCTGCGACGTACGGAGTACGTAGGAAACGGCTAGGCTACGGCGATGGTAGCTCATCAGTCTCTTTTTTTCTTTTTTTTTGAGAACTGCATATGTATTAGACTAAAAAAGAGTACAAAGACTCACACAGTACAAACCAATATACACAGGAAGCTTAGCAACGAAGAACAACGCTGTCGTCGACGCTGGAGACAATGAAGCCGATCCGCCTTTCTTCCTTCGCCGAGAGCACCTCCACATTGGAAAAGACCGCATAAGCCGTCCGCCACCCGGCGACGAAGCCTCGCACGATGAACACGCTCGGCCAGCGCGCTCAACAGCCTGAAAAGGCAAAGCAACTCGACGCAAGGAACACGAAGATGGCCGGGTTTCACGACCACGACGGACCGCCGCGCTCGAGTATATTGTGGAGCACCAAGGCAAGCTACCAACCACGATATATAGCTCTCACTGTGATGCACCGGCTTGAGTGAGTGGGTTGGTCCAGGGCCGGTCCATACATATTCGGGGCCCCGGGGCAAGACAACATAAATGGGCCCTTGCTGCCAAATAAAAATTTAGAATGTGTTGTCTTTAAAAAATAATCTAGCACATAACATAGATCCATGATATTTAAAATATAAATCACACCACAAATTATTTATTTGCAATGATAAGAGAACTACATCATGACGGAAAGGAAACAATCAGGGCTATAATCAGTATCGCTCTTCTAAGTGGCACAACGAATTAAAAAGAGGAACTTGATTAGTTGAAGGAGGGAGATCGTACCTTCTCTGATCTCTGATGGCTCAAACGTCTAGTTGACGGGGAATGAGTAGAACTTTGAGGATGAAAACAGAGATTATTAGGGAACGAATAGCTTTATTGATCTCCATTAATGGCTGCAGCGACCATGGAATTGGAAAGGCACACAAGCGACGGCGCTGTTCTTTGCGATTGGAAAATTTGGGGGAGAAGACGAGTCGACGACTACGAGTACAGAGGAGATAATGGTGTGCTGGGTCCAGCGGGAAGAAGCAGCGATCGATTGGATTTTCTTTTAGCAGTACCGATCCATGTTTTGGCCCGTGAGTGCTAGCTGCGTGGTGGGCTTGGGCATCATTCTTTTTTCCTTCTCTTTTCCTGGATCGAATGCAGAAATGTCCTATAGTACACTAGACTACTACCTGGGCTGGGGCCCCTCCCTCCTAGGGGCCCAGGGCGGTCGCCCCGTTGCCCCGGCCTATGGGCCGTCCCTGGGTTGGTCAAGCCAAGTGAGCTTCGATCGAAGCAGCGGCGGCTTCATCATCACGGTCCGCTTGACGAGACTAGTGGCACGCACAACGGTTAAAACATGCAGCAAATTTATTCGACTTTTGATTAGGTTTGAAGAAATTTACAAATGGCGCACACAAATGTATGGGATCCAGCAGATACCCAATGTTCCAATTGGAAATTCCACAGGAAAACATGCACCACGAGAAACAAAGCACTGATGACTGGAAGCCTCGCACAAACTCATACAAAAATAATGCCATGTCACGCCATGTGCAAACTGAGATCCGTGGTCAGAAGAAGAAACCCAAATCTTCATATGCTAATATATCCGGTCCACCTACTGAATACTCTTTTCATATATAATACTCCTGTCGACAAGGGTCGCACGGAAGGTCAACTTCAAAGGCTTTTCCACACTTGAAGTCTGCATTTTTTTACAATGCCTAGTTGCCTCGCGTACCCTGGATCCAAGTAAGCAAAACCGTACAGCTTGACTGTTCGACCCCCACCACTCATCGGCGGTCGACAAGGCAGCATGGAAGTAGGAAGCCTACCGTACCAGCTCATCGGCAATGGCGCACCACCGCTGCTAGCTGCTGAAACAGATTACACGGGCACGGGCGTGGCGATGAGCATCGGACAGCGCAGTGCCCCACCGACTCCCACGAACAAACACGCGAAACAATCCCACAGACGCAGACAACAAGGAGGAGCGAGCGGAAAGCGGTCAGATTCCACTCGCTCCGCTAGCTAGCCCCCACCACTTCCCTTCCCTAAGCAACGGCGGCCATGGACGAACTAGAAACACGGTGAATTGGTGATTCTGATTCATATACTTACTTACGTGCTGCTAATGGCACCCAGTAATTTACAAAATCAGTGGTAATTCACAAAGATCGTCTAAGTTGAGGTGAGGCGAGAGCTAGAAATTTAGCAGTCCCTCTCACGCACAGCAAGCAATCGAGACCCGAGACTAGAGATTAGAATCGACCCAAAGATTCCTTCCCATCCACATATCTACTATCTCCATTAATAATTAGACTATAGAAGTACTTGTAGCTCCCGCTTTTGCGGTGTTGCGGCGGCGAGTTTGGCTACACGCTCAGCCCGTCGACGCCGCATTGCTTGTACGTCACGGACTGCCTCCTCGGACTGATGGCGATCGCGCAATCCACCGACACCTGGTTTGTTTGAGAGTCGTTTTCCATCAGCCGGAGTGGAGGAGAAGCGAGCAGAAATCGGTTTAGGGGACGAACCCAAGAGCAAATTTACCTGCACTTTTGGGGATGAGAATCCGAGGACGAGGATCTTGGCGGCGACGTCGCCAGTGATGCGCAGCTCGACGCGGTCGTTCATCGCGGCGTCGCGGACGAGGTCCTGGGCGTCGGACTGGAGGACGTTAAAGCGGTCGACGACGACGCGGGTCTGGAGGAGGCGGGTGCTGTGGGCGGGCTGCTCGAACCCGGGCACGGCGGCCACACCGAGCGGGACCCCGTGGTACATGACGTCGAAGGCCGTGGCGCCGTACCGGATGCCCACCTTGTTGGGGTTCACGGCGGTGAAGAGGAGCGTGATGTTGAGGGAGAGGTAGGCGGCGGCGGGTACGGCGGCCGTGGAGGGGGCGGACGGAGGGGCGACGAGGAGGTACTGGACGGAGACCTGGTTGAGGTCGAACTGGGGCTTGCGGGGCTTGACGGCGAGGACGACGACGAGCGCGACGGCGAGGGCGAGCAGGGCCAGGAAGATGACGAGCATGAAGATGCAGCAGCAGCAGCCGCGGAAGGAGGCCGAGGAGCCGTAGGAGGGCCCGTAGTGCGGGCGGCGCTGCTGCGGGTAGGAGGGCGGGCCGTGGCCGCCGTAGTGGTCGCCGTTGGATCCGGTCGTCATGGCGGCCGTCGCCCGCGGGGTGGGGAGTGAGGTAGTGGGGGTGGGTGAGGGGACGGGATGGTTTTGGATTTTCGGAGCTAATGGGGCATCTGCGACGTGGTTACTTGCGGGGGTTTGCGTTTGATCTGTGAGGTGGTAGTGGTGGTGCGAGACTGCGAGTGGGAGGAAGAGAGGGGAAAGTTTGGGGAGGTGATTACGATTTACTGCGGGCTCGCCAGAGGTGGGGCCGTGTGTTTAGTGGGAGCGTACGTGTATTCTATATGCCTTTTTCTTTTCTTTTGCTCTCTCGTGCTCCGGTTTTATTCCACTAGGGTTTTGCAGAAAAGAATTCCAGCAGGAGGCGCGTCACTGTCGAAACCGCCGAACCTGGAATTCCAGCACACACTCAAGCAGGATCTATGGAACAAAAAAAACAAAAACAAAGTGTTGACAAATGTGGCCGATAAGGACACGAGCGATCCATTGTTCACGTGCAAAAATAAATTTCGCGTGCTTTTGTTTCTAACATATTGCTGTTTTTTTATTTATAGTGGAACTTCCCAGCGTGCGAACAACGCAAATTACAGAGCAAAATACAGACGCACGCCGAAGAACAAAGAGGAAAGAAACTCAGAACAATAGCGACAACGCCAAGAAGAACCTGGAGCCTTGACCGCTGAACCGCCGCACCACCTGCTAGCAGCCTCTTCGTCGCCGGAGAGGAAGCCCAGGCCGTCGCCACGCCCCGGAGAGAGAGCACCCCCACTCTTGTAGAAGACCGCATGAGCCGTCCGCCGCAGGCGACGAAACCGAGCACGTTGAACACACACGGCCATGGCGCTTCCTCCCCGCATCCACCCAGCTTCCAGCAACCCTGCACTGAACACGATCTCCTCTTTGCTGGAACCGTCGCCACGAAACCAAGCTCGCCATGAGCAACCCCCCTCGCCACCACGGCAGGCCAGGGCACGACAAAGCAAGGCCTTCTGAAGCAGAGCAAGTTGAACGATGCACTCCTCCCCTCGCCACCACGGCCGGCCGGAGAAGGCAGATCAGCGCTCGAAAAGCCGGCGAGCACCTCCGAGAACCACGAGATGAAGCTCCTGTACACGCAGTAGCACCACCCGACGACCACCGCCGGACTGCCGCCACCACACCCCCAGCACCTCCAGAGCAAGGCCAGGAGAAGCCGTGCTCCGACGAAGAAGAGAGCAGGGGACAAAACTCTCACAGCCGGCCGTCGTCTCCGCATCGACGGCCACACCAGGAGCACCAAAACTCCACGACCTCCCCGGCGTCGCCGCCGGAACGGAGAGGGAGGGGAGGGATTATTCCACGGGGCAACGCCATCGCCACCGTACTCGAGGGCGCCGCCAGGAGACAGAAACCTAACCTAAACAAGACCTAACTACACACACGACGACCTCCAGGGCTCCCCTCCACCACCCGGCGCCGAGACGGCGGCCGGAGGCGGAGGGGAGCAACGGATTCGGCGGCGAGACTTGAAGTTTCCGGTCGCCTCTCCTTCCGCCCCTCCCTACTGTAGCGAGAGGATAAGGTAGGGAGCTTGATATATCATCTTTTCTATATTGCTGTGTTTTTGCCATGATCAAAACCGAGATATATATATATATATATATATATATATATATGAGGTGTGATTTTAGTGGGGTTCTTAACGAAGTGGGAAATCTCAGTTTAGATGAACAAATAGTGGCTAAGAGGGGCCTCTTTCGATACTTCGGATCAATGCTGCATATTAACGGTGGTATCCACCAGAATGTTTTGCCATAGGTTGAAATGAAAGCGGCCGTAAGCATTTGACATTCTATGTGACCAGAAGGCCTCACGATTGGTAAGTTTTGTATGATGGCGATCAAACTTGTGATGTTGTATGGACCATGATTTTGGCCGACTAAAAGACAACACATCGGAGAGATGCACATGCTATGGTGAAAGAGTGGTCATACAAGAAAGACCAGTTTAGATAATACATTATAGGTAGGGTGACACCGATTGAGGAGAAACTCGTTCAACACTGACAATAGTGGTTTGATCATATTCGTCGAGGCTCTAAGAAGAACCGATTAATAGTGAGAATATAAAACGTAGAGAAAATATGAGGAGGGGAAGAGGGCTCTGGGAGGGGGGGGGGTTAAAATGGATTGGAGGGATTTGAATGTATCTGCAAATTTCCGTTCTTGATAGGACTGCATGAAAATAAACACTACATGTGAGAGAATAGCAGTTACTCGTACTTTATTACATTCTCTCTCTTTTCAGGTTTTGATTTCATATGTTTCTGTTCGATTTCATATATTAGCACTAGGCCCGTTTGTTTTGGACAAACGGTTTAATAGTACTCCCTCCGTATCAAAATAATTGCATCTCCACTACTTATAAACAAGTAGTGTGGTAAGTGACTAGTGCGACTTATATTTTGATACGGAGGGAGTAGGACTTTACTTCATCTTAGAGTCCCTCCAATGTAAAACTATTAGAAATGGTTTTCGAACACGGTCCTTCATTTCCGACTTGCAAATATTATGTATGCTCAATCCAAATAATTGCATCTCCACTACTTATAAACAAGTAAACTTGGCAGGAAAATTAAATCGTGACCGTCCATCCAGATGCATCAAATGGTTAAGATTGATTTGTTCTCCTCTCCCTCTCCGCCGCCCCGAAATTCACCTTCCAATCCACTCGCTCAAGTCGGCGGCAAACTACTCCCGCACGAACTGTCCAGATCCGAAATTACTGGGCCGCAAAGCCAGGAGACAGGCTCCCTCCGGCATGGAGGCCGCCGCCCACAGGCAAGGGCACCTGCGACCCGGTGAAGCCCTTCCCTTTCGCCTCGTGCCATCGCCACTCGCTGAAGGAGGCCGCCGCGAAGGGGCACCAGCCGCCGGCGCCGACTCTTCCCGAAGCACACTGCCCAGCAGTCCAGCACCACTCCATCTTCGGCATAGGCACGAAGCCCTCTCCATCGCGTACGCCCTCCACTTGTGCAGAACTTCTCCATGGCCGAGAATGCGCGTACGGCGGACCATCCTCCGCACTCCAACCGGTGACCCAATGAAGGACGGACGGCTTCGGCCTTCGGATACCTTCCTCTGTAAGTTCTAATCATCTACGTACTTTCCTAGCATATCGTATACTTGGATTAGATGCAGTCCTTGCCTTCTGAAAATAATCCATAATTTTTTGAAACGCCCGATCACCAATGTGCACACAAATGAATACTCAATGCCCAATCACCGCTGTATACCCAGTTATGGAATGACGACAAGGATTGAGCGAATGCACCTTCACGTTAAATGGTGGTTGACAGTTGGTGAGATTTGCTGCTCTGTTAATCTGCTTTTGGTTGTTGATTTTAAGGAGAACGTTGGTTTGGGCGAGAACAGCTCCTTGAGTGATAAGGAGGTAACCATTGCTTGCATTGCTGAGTGTTTATTGATCACTGACGAGATCACAAGATTAGTCTTTTAAATTTTGATTTGGTTGTTGATTGCAGGAGGATACTGATAGCGGGACGAATGACGACCCCTTGTGTGACAGGGTTGCTGCAAAGCTCTTCAACATGTTAAATGATTACTGATCGATGATGAAATTGTTGCTTCATTAGGATGGTGTAAACTCCAGTATAATGTAAAACAGTAATTTTTCATGAATTTTTTGTTGCCTTTCATTTTTTTATCATCGATTTTCCTGTGATGGTTTAGGGATAACCTTTTATCTGCAGTGATATATATGTGGAATTAAACAGAGTAACTTTACACTGTTATGCAGAAGGATACAAAATGATATAGACTCACTGAGCTCCAAAGATACACGTAAGGAGCTCTATAAAGCTTTATAGGTGGTTTGTTGCTTTGCAGCAAGATGGTGAAGTGATTAAGGAAAAGGAGGAGGAGCTCAAGGGAACAAAGGGTAGAAAATAAAGAAGTGAGCAGGGATAGGATATGCCGGTCTCTAACCCAGCAAGGTAAGGAATAAACCTGAACTTTGACGACCAATAAATATATGAATTGACTTTTTAGGAGTAGCTCGACTGAAACTAAGGTCTGAATAGTTTGGATGATGAACATTAGTGCGCTTTATTTATTTCACCTGGATTCAAAATATATCACAAGACTTGCTTCACTGGTGTCAAAACCAATTAGTAATGTGAAGTTTTTTATTAAGAACGTTACAAGGATTCAGATTGATATGTTATCCATACAAGCAGTTCACAATCTTCACACTTGTCTTGCTTACAATATGATGAAATTATGTACCGTGTATCATGTGCTATCTTGTTGCTGCTTCCTGGAAGAGGTGTAGTGTTGCTGCTTGCTGCTAATGCTGATAGGAAGTGAGAGAATTGAGAGGCGTGTTGTGCTTTTTGTTATGGCTGAGAGGAAGTGAGAGGTGGTAGATTGACTGAGAGTGACTGATGTGGTGCTCGAGTGTTGGAGGGTGCATGTTGATTACAGAGAAATTCAGAGACAAAGATTGCACAGTGTGGACAAATGCCATTGATGCACATTTGCTCGCTGGTTACAACGTTAATGAATGATCTTGGCAGGCATATTCTTTCTCTCACTAAGCAGCATGTGAACATTGCAAGCAACATGTTTTACATGATATGCTTTGTCGCAAGCTGACTTGTTTTAACAGCATATAATGTATTTTGTGCTTCATGAATTTTAAATATATCAATCAATTGTAAGATCGTGTGTTGCACGTGCAAAGCTACTAGTCAAACAAACATATCATGTCGTGCATAGGTTTTCCGAGTCAAAGTTGCGAGAGGGCTAACAATCTAGGTGTATTAATTAATATAAAAAGTTTGAAATGTTGATTAAAACAAAGTTCAGCGAAAATATAAAATATAACACACTTAGGGCCATTTTGGTTTTAAATAAAATATGGAGATTTATAATCCTTGTGATTTTTGTATGTAGGTCGATTGGTTTGTAGAATCACAATCCATAGGATGTTTCCTAATTTTGCAGTTTTGCAAATCAAATAGGGCGTTGTCGCGTATCGAAACGCGGACACTGGGGATGCCGAGCACCCCCTGTTTGTTCGGTAGGAGGGCGCGAGGTGCTCCGAGTCAGGTTCCCGCTCTCAACACAAAGCACACAGAGTTTTTACCCAGGTTCAGGCCGCGTCCGCGTCGCCGCGTAACACCCTACGTCCTGCTTGTCTGATTTTATTGCGGTGATCGTGGTGGTGGTGGATTACAATGGTGAAAACCCAAGGACCTTTGCCACTCCGGCGGTTGAGGGAAGAACTAACCCAGGGAGGTTCCCGGGTTCGTTCTTCCAACCCCCCGAGCCAAAGAAAAAAACTAGCTAGGGTTTTTTCCTCTACTCCTCCTTCCTTCTATCCGTCCTCCTCGCCAACTTGGCCCAAGGCCTCCTTTTATATGTTAAGGGGCTACCACAGTTGGCCTTGTTGTATGCGTGCCACCGAGTCTGGACACGCGTCGGGCCAGGGCCAAGGTGGCGGCGGCCGACCTCCTTCGTGGCAGCGGGGCGCCTGTCGGCTGTCCTCGTGGCAAAGGAGGCGACGCGTTGTTGCCCATGCCGCTCGTCCCGCCAGTATGGTGGGGCGACTTGTCTTGTCCTGTTGATGCCCTGCGGCCCGCGTCGTTGTCCTTTGTCCGCGCTCGGTGGGCGGCACGCGAAGTCCCATCGTTGTCGCGCCTGCTCCAGGCAGGTGACGCCCGCTGTCCCGTCGGTGACGCTGGTCGGGGTCGCCGTGCCCGCGAAGCGACCCCTGCCAAGGCTGCAAGGCGGGAGGCTTCCACCACGTTGCAGGTCCCCGACCTTCCCGGGAAGACATTCCCGGGACCACCGCCTTCTGGTGTCCACTCCCGCGCGCCTCTTCATCCGCCGCCTAGGATTTTCCCTGAGGCGAGCTCCTCGAAGATGCCGGAGGCCCTTGTCCTACGACATCTTCGAGAAGCTCCACCTGAGGGGTTTTCCGGTCTTGCTCCTTCCCGTCCCTGGGTTGTGAGGGGAGGGTAGGCTCCCTTCTTATCCTGGTGCCGGGCGTCCCTTCGCTCTCCCTAGGGGTGGGGAACGACTCCTGGTCCTCTTCCGGTGCGCTGTTCGAGGCCCTTATCTTCCGCGCTTCTGACTTATGTCCCACGCGCCAACGGCTTTGGGTTCCCCGGGAACCACAACGCCGACAGTAGCCCCCGGGCGCTCCCAGGCGATGGAGCGGGGAATCGCCGGGGAGCGTCCTTCTTCTCGGGGTTCTCCGCGCAAATCGCCAGAATTTCACCCTGCATGCGTTTGGGGTTCCCGCTTTTGGGGGGTGTGTCCCGCGCGGTACGTTGCACGGGGCGCCCCCGAAATGGGGCTCTCCGCGCGGTGCGTTGCACAGAAAGTATCGCACCTTTTCGCTCAGCGACCCTCGAGTGCCTCCCAGAGGAAGGCATCCAAGTTGTGTCGGCTCCGACCAGGGTTTGGTACGTCGGCCCGGGAAGTCCCCGAAGGTTTCCAGGTACCCCCGCCCTCCACCGTGGTCTTCGGGGTCCGGTCTTTTGAATGAGTCGGCCACAGTCCCCTTCTTCTCAAGGGAGGTTATCGGTGTAGCAGCCTCCCCGGGTATGTCGTGCGTCACTGACGTGTCGGGTCTCCCGGAACCTCTCCTCGATGTTGTGCTTTTCTGCCCCCTTCGAGATGTCACCGTGGTTGATCAAGAGTTCCGGGGGCTTGCACAAGGGCCTGGGCAACTCATATGGTCAGGGGGGAGCCGAGAGCGTCCACTGATCTAGCGGATTATTACCGGGTTTGTCCCGGTAACGCTTGTCGCGGGGGACGGGTTCTCTGCTCCCTGCACCAGAATGGCACGATGAACAAGGTCTAGCCGGCAATCTTGCCCTATCCCTGATAGGGCTGATAGGGGTGAAGTGAGTGGGGCGCGTGAGATCACATGGTCCGAACGCCCCGCTCCCCCCCCCCCCCCCGTCCACCCGCGAAGGCATCCCTGGTCCGCCCGGCTCTTGCGGGGCGTTCCAGGCTCTCCTTGGGTGTCCGTTTTCTAGCGATGGTGTCCTTGGGGGCCTCCTACCCGGGGTTTGGAGTTTCGGTTGCCCGGGCCTTCTTGCCTGGGTAAGCACGTTGGGTTCCCCGGCCTCTTCGTCCGCATTTATTTCCGGCATGGCAGCAGCCAACGCCCGGAAGGTCTGTTTGACACAGGACACGGCGTCCTTCGTATCTGCTTGTATAGTCAACACCCCCAGGTAGTGGGGATCTTGAGGGCGTTGTAGGCGTGGTGGGTGACGGCCATGAACTTCGACAGTGCAGGGCGGCCAAGGAGGCCGTTGTAGGGGAGTGGGATTTCCGCCACGTCAAACATTACGTTTTCCGTGCGGTACCTCTCCTTGATCCCGAAGGTCACCGGCAGCGTAAGTTTTCCCAGGGGCTGCACAGCCCCCGAGCTCACTCCTTGGAAAGGAGCAGCTGGCCGCAACTGGGTCTCCGAGATTTGCAGCTTCTCCATCAGTGCGGCGAAGATGAGGTTAATGCTTGATCCTCTGTAAACCAACATCCGGGTGACAGATTGTTGATGATGGGTGACACCACCATCGGTAGAGATCCCGCCCCCGCACAGCTAGGAGGGTGATCTTCTTGGTCGAAAGTGATGGGCACGTGCGCCCACTTCAGCTTGCTTTGCGCCTCGTACCCGGGAACCACAACACACATGTTCCTGGTGAAACGCTTCAACTCCCCGTGAGAGTCGAGGGAAGACAATCCACCGTGCAGGCATGCCGTGTCCCGAGCATCGGGGTACGCTTCTTCACCATCAGCGGAGTCATCCGCGGGATCATCTCCCTCGGGGTCTCCGGGCTTTGGGGCTGGCGGTGCGGCCCCTCCTGGACCTTGCCCCCGGCCCCCTGTGGCCGCTGCTCCTCGTCCTCCATTGTCCAGGCGGGAGAGGCATTCCCGGGCTCGGTGTCCCGGATCGTCGCATATGAAGCACTTCCCGATAGCGGCCTCCGCCTCATGATCCGCGTATCTCTTCCTTCGGACCTCGGCGATGCCTCGCACCACCCTACAGTCCTTCGCGTCGTGGGTGTTGACTTCATGAATGGGGCACCACATTCCTGTGGCGGACTTAATGGCCGCCACCTCGGTGACCGAATGGGCTCTCTTAGGAGTCGCGGCTTCCACCGCCAGCACCTGCCGAGAGTCTCGTTTGCGGGCCGCCTTCTTCCTGGCTTCGGCGTCCGGTTCGGCCGCCGCCCGGGCGGCCAACTCAGGCACCATGCGTCCTTCTTCCATCTTGGCGCACCTGTCTGCGAGGGTATACAGCTCACTAGTGGTGTATATGGCTCGGCAGCTGAGCTCCTCCATCATCCGTATGTCCCGCACGTTTTGACGGAAATCCTGGATGATGGCGGCATCTGCAGCGTTCGGGATGTTGTGCGAGACGTGGCAGAAGCGCTGGATGTAATGCCGGAGCATCTCCCCCGGCCTCTGTACTATGGAGTGTAGGTCGTTCATGGTTCCTGGGCGTTTATAGCCGCCTTGGAACGCACTCACGAACTGTTCACATAGTTCCCGCCAAGACCCGATGGTTCCCTCAGGCAAGTGCATCGGCCACGTTCGAGCAGGAGGCACGAGCGCGAGGGGGAACCAGTTTGCCATCACCTTGGAGTCTGCCCCGGTGGCGGTCATCGCCGTGGAATAAATCTGCAAAAACTCCTTCGGGTTCGTGGTCCCGTCGTACTTCAGGGCCATGCTGGGCCTGAATTGGGCGGGCCACGTTACTTGCCGGAGAGTTCTGGTGTAAGCCAGGCAGCCCCTCCGTAGTCGAAGGCAGCTGGTTCGGTCCCTCGGGAGTACGCTCCCTGTTCCAGGCGATGCCCTCGCCGCCACTCGATGTGAGTTCGGGCGTCCTCCCTGGCCCGCTCGCCGGCGCCTTCCCGCGGGAGTCCCGGGGGGCGGGTTGTCGAAGATCCCACCGAGACGTGCTCCAGGGTTCCCGGCGCCGCGCGCGCAGCGGGCCGTGGCACGGAAGCTGTCAACTTTGAGGCTGACTCTCCCGCGGCTCGCCCCGCGTCACCAAGGTGGAGCGATCGGAGCGTGCATTTTCGACCCTTTGGCGGGAGTACGCCAGAAGGGCCGTTAAGTGCGCATGCCACCGTTAGTGGTGGGGTGAGTCCGCCTTGGGTGGGTACTCTGCCATGGCATTCGCCATGGCGAGTGCCTCCCCACAGCTTCGTACCCCCGACGGGGTGGGAACTTGACGTCTGCTCGCTGATATGGGCGGCGCGCCTGCGTCCCCTGAAAGAGGTGGTGTGGCCGCCAATGGGGTTCGGGAGGCCCCGTCCCGAGCCGGCGGTGGCATGTCTTCGGGTGGCGGGTCTTGGGCTTCTCCTCCCAAGACATCCTCTGGGACTTCTTCCTCTGCCCCGCCGCTTAGCTCCTCCTCGAGCCCCCCTTTGCCAGCCGGTCCGAAGGGGTCGAGCGGGTCCACTTGTGCCTCCCGGGGGCCGGGTGCTGACACAGCGGGGCCTCGACATCCTTCCGGATCGGCCGTGGGGTTGATAGTCGGCGCCGGCCCGTGGGAGCGAGTTCTCGATGCAGGCATGTTGGTTGCCGCGGGGCCTCCAGCCCCGGACGCCCTTCTTCTCAGGGCCATTGGTGCCCTTGGGTGGTAGGGCTGCCACCGACCGGGCTCGGAGCACAGGCGCCCCTACCTGGCGCGCCAGATGTCGCGTATCGAAACGCGGACACCGGGGATGCCGAGCACCCCCTGTTTGTTTCGGTAGGTGGGCGCGAGGTGCTCCGAGTCAGGCTCTCGCTCTCAACACAAAGCACACAGTGTTTTTACCCAGGTTCAGGCCGCGTCGCCGCGTAACACCCTACGTCCTGCTTGTCTGATTGAATTGCGGTGATGGTGGTGGTTAATTACAATGGTGAAAACCCAAGGACCTTTGCCACTCCGGCGGTTGAGGGAAGAACTAACCCAGGGAGGTTCCCGGGGTTCGTTCTTCCAGCCCCCGAGCAAAAGTAGAAAGCTAGCTAGGGTTTTTTTCCTCTACTCCTCTTTCCTTCTGACCGTCCTCCTCGCCAACTTGGCCCAGGGCCTCCTTTTATATGTTAAGGGGCTACCACAGTTGGCCTTGTTGCATGCGTGCCACCGAGCCTGGTGACGCGTGATAACCCCCAAGAGCAGGGGATCACTGTAGCACCTCTCAATGTGGAAGTAAGGTATCGATCCGCAGGAGCAAGAAGGAAAAGTTATCTATTCCCTACAACTAAAGTGTCACAAGTTTTAGTTGATTATGCATTAAACAAGTTTAAAGAACAAGATGGTTGATTTAATGGATGGAAGTTTAACGTAACTAAACAAGAATGTAAAAGTGTCCCAATCCTCTTCAATGCAAGAGGACAAGACAAAGGTTTTCTCTTATAGGAACAATGGACATGGGTTCATGGGTTCACTCAATCCTCTCTCCCATCTATGGTGATTATCATGTTATAGATAAAAAGTACACACAATTGTCATGCTTTAATGGTAAACTTCTATGACGGCTACATGTCCTAAAACACATAGTTGAAAGAAGTACTCATTTGTGTTGCTAGGTCACCCTCGTAAGGCTAGCATGGTTGCTGTCACTCCCACATCATACTCTTCCTTTTTACCCCCAGATAAAGGATGTTGGGCTGTATTTCACATGTCACTCAATACATATGCCGTTGTCACATCGGCCATCCGTACCTACATACATCATACTTCATAATGGACAATATTCTAAACACTAGTGCAATGATTCATATTTCGTGTGCATGACCACATCTCTCTCATCTATCCACACTTGGTGGTGTCAATCACCTCATGACAAGGATAAACAAGGCATTATGCATAAATCAAACCATCACATGTATCATAGAATATCTCCAAAGTATGACAAACCATAGAAATCCCAACATGACGGTAAATGCATAACATAATATCATCTCATACCACAATATCCACCATAGGAATTACAAAGATAGTTCCATAATCATGCAAGGCACATCATATGGACTTCAACAATGATCATACATAGAGAGATTGGATCAAGTTACCACCACAAATCCAAAGTCCAGGGGGTGGACTACTCCTCCTTCATCATGGTGATGATGGTGGAGATGTTGGAGAAGATGGAGATGATCTTGCTGTAGATGTTGATGATGAACACGCCGGAGGGGGGTGGAGCCCTCCGGAGGTGATTCCGGTGGCGTTTCCCCCTCCGATCTTCTCCGGCGGCAGCCTTCTGACTCTCTGTTTCTTGGTTTTGTGTTTCTCCGCCGCCTCCTCGCGAAACTCCTCGGGGGACTATTTTTATAGACGTTTTTAGGTCAAGACGAAGCCACGGAGACGAAAACGGACGGCATCGGAGCCACGAGGAATAAAAGAGGTGGTCCCACACGGCCAAGGAATCTGGCCGCGTTGGACCATCTATTTTTTTCCTCGGACTTCCTTTTTCGCGGATCCTTGGCTCGTACGTCTTCTTATTTCCAAATATTGGGCCCCGTAAAATATTAGGTCATTTGGACGTCGTTTGGTCCCTGAAAGTCAAAAACATGAAAAAGGGGTTTTCTGGTTCTGCAGGGTTAATTCCAAAAAATAGGAAAACATGAATTATTCCAAAAATCATTATAAAACATTGATATAACCCATATATGATGCAAATAAGTTGGAATATAAGTAATATGTGCAAAGTTCATGTATGCATTTTACATGCATCAACATCCCCAAGCTTAACCAATACTCGTCCTCGAGTATGAAGGTGATAAAACTAACATGGACTTTGCATTTTAATACTAACAATGGATATCAAAGATGATTACTATTGCTACATAGAGTCAAATGATTCATTCTCAAAAGGAGTAGCAATATGCAAGATAGATTATGAAGTGATATCAAGTATTCAATGCAAGGATGTTCAATGATAATTCACAAAGTGTAACATAAAAGAAAGTACTATGGACCACATGTATGCATAATGAAAGAAAGAACATCCTATAATGGCCATAGAGTATTGATGAAAATCTGAATATAAAAGGTGGACACTTTGGAAAGATATATGAGTAGCGATAAAGCATGAATAAGTTTCATCTAACTTCTGAACTTCTCTACTTAAGTTAATGATTGTAATGTGGTAATCCTTGGTGTCAAGCTCTCATTCCCCTATCATAGCATCTTGAATGATTAAGTTTAAAGTGAAAGCAAATATGAGTAGTGTGCTTGACAAAGTACAGGTTGAAAGTCTCATGCCCCTTGAATACAAGTACCTACTCCATGTGTTACTCAACTTGGGAAACAAAGCAAGTTCAAGTTAAATATCATTGTAAGTAATAATAGTATCATTAAGAGCGTCAACTGGGGTACCTCTTGTCCCAGGATATGGAACAAGCCCATATCAAAATGACAAGACAAACAAACACAATGAACAATCTCAACACCCTTTTTATTTACCATTAGATAGCTTTTTATTGTAAGGTGTATCACGGAAGGTTCACCATAGCATGTAAGTAAATTTCCACCATGAATGATGCATGGCTTAGATTAGCGGCCCAGGCGTCTCTCTAACCATTTATACAAACTCATTTAAACCTACTTCATTTCCACATTTATTTCACCCATGGTAAGCATCCATAAACAAAAGTACATGATATCAACTAAATGAAATGAAGTGCATGTTGAAAGCTTGCCATGTGACAGCACATATGAGCTAACTCTCAACCAAAGACATTTGTCAAGCCCACAACATCATAATTTTAATCACAATGGGTCATGTTTTATCTATGCAATGAAAGTAAAGTGTGCATCAAGTTCGAGAGAGCTCTATAACCAACTTTTCCCATAACAATCAACAACATAAGCATTTTCATTCAGAGGTATAGATAACACAAATATCATGATAAACATACTCGGAATAGCATAAAGCTAATAGGTAGATATGGTGGACTCACTGGAAAAACTTTGGTTGAAGGTGTTGGAAACAAGTTTTTACTTGTTGGAATTTTTGGGCTAGCAAGAGGGAGAAAGTTGACCATCTAAATGCATGCATGAGTGTCCATAGAACTAACCAATCCATGTTAAACAAAGTAAAATAATGTTCAGCATCAAAACATGAATAAAAGATAGTTCTTGATAAAATACTTGCAAATTATTACTCATTAACAAGCTCATGAATCATGCAACTATATGTATCTTTTAAAATCAACTCCAACATCCCTTTTCCCAATCTAATAATAGCATCCAACATAAATCAACCCAAATTTCCAGTAGCTCTCTCATATATAAATGATAGTGTGGTGGTCTCACAAAATAAAAATCAAACCAAAACAAACAAAAAGACGCTCCAAGTTTATGCGATAAAGTGTTTTGATCGAAAAACAGAAGTTAGACGTGTGCAAACCGAGAGTGTGTAGGTCCAGTGGGGTTGTCTTCACATCCCCAAGCTTATGGTCTTCACCATCCTTGGATAGCTCTTGGTGCATCTCCTCTAATCCCTGTGAAAAAACTTCAAAACACCGTTTCTCTCATTTCTTTTTCTGTGGGTGCATTAGTAGTGATAAACAAATAGATTTTTTGCTGCATATAATCCTTAGACAAAAAATTCATATGAATGTCCAGAAAGTGTATAATGTTGTATGCCTACTCATAAACTCAATTGGATAAAAAATATTCAAGTTAAAAGTTCAAAGTATGCATCAAACAAAATGGGACAGAATCTGTCCAGAAAAACAGCAGCAGCAAAACGTATTTTTCTACCCTACTAAACTTTGTCGAAAAATTGCGAAAAATTCATGCATACAGAGGATGAAAAGTTGCAACTACAGTTCAAATTTGAGCTCATTCGGAGTTACATAATAAGAATTAAAAATCATACCGTGCACAGATTCGTGCAGGATTAAAATCTCCGAACGCTATAAGCAACTTCTTCAAACCAAAATGAGTAAAACTTGGCACTTTATTAAAAAATCCAGAAACTAAACTAAACAAAGTCTCTTGTTACAGCAAGAGGACACAAAGAAAATCACAAATAAAAATAACCGGGTTGCCTCCCGTAAAGCGCTTTCTTTATAGCCATATAGCTAGGCTTACTTACTTGGTATCAAGATGGTTGGCGTGAGGTGGCTTGGCATTCCCCAAACTTAAATTCTTGTACTTATTTGACATATGTTGGGTAAGCCTAGGGGTAACATCCCCAAGCTTGAGTGTTTGTCCCTCCCAAGGCTGCAAGGCAGGAGGCTTCCGCCACGTTGCAGGTCCCCGACCTTCCCGGGAAGACGTTCCCGGGACCTCCGCCTTCTGGTGTGCACTCCCGCGCGCCTCTTCATCCGCCGCCTAGGATTTTCCCTGAGGCGAGCTCCTCGAAGATGCCGGAGGCCCTTGTCCTACGACATCTTCGAGAAGCTCCGCATGAGGGGTTTTCTGGTCTTGCTCCTTCCCGTCCCTGGGTTGTGAGGGGATCCCGTCCCTGGGTTGTGAGGGGAGGGTAGGCTCCCTTCTTATCCTGGCGCCGGGCGTCCCTTCGCTCTCCCCTAGGGGCAGGGAACGCCTCCTGGTCCTTTTCCGGTGCGCCGTTCGAGGCCCTTATCTTCTGCGCTTCTGACTTATGTCCCACGCACCAACCGGTTTGGGTCCCCTGGGAACCACAACGTCGACAGGCGTGAAGTAGCTCCTTGCATAGGATCGAGCACTCACCTGGATGAAACAATTATCTACATTTTTTTACTGAATTTCTAGAGGTATTTATCGTATGTAAAGCTTGAACCTCGGCGTGAGGTATTTTCACAAATAATGTTCGTCTTTAGGTGGTTCGTATCTCCTAATTTTTTTGCCTGGAGTTCAAGCATTTGAGGTAAATATTGCTTCAGAAGTAGAACAATAGTCTGGATTCTATAGACAAGGACACTTGATGTTTTTACTCAACTAGAGAAAATTTTGAGAGTGATATCCAAGTTTTGATCCAATATTGTTTCGGGGACACTAGGTAGTGGGGTGGAGAAATTATATCAATCGTAATCAAAGACATAAGTTTGAAAGGAAATATCAGCGCGAAAAAATCACACAAGTTACAAACACTGGCTTGTGGTCTTACACCAGTGAAGCAATAAGTCTTTTCATGTCCACGTGGTCTAGACTACAAAATTTGGTCTATAATCTTCGGCTCTACTCGCTCCGTCCATAAATAAGTTCTTAGAGTTTGAACATCCATATGCAGGAATGTAGCAGTATTCAAGATATTTAATTAGTATGCTATGAAACTACATTTCAATATATATCTAGTGATACAAAATGTGATGTTGTAAATATTGCTATGTTTTTCTATGGTCAAGTTTTTTTTTTGGACTTAAGACAAAAGTAGAAGTAGGCTTATTTGGGGACGGAGGGAGTAAAACTGAAATCATTTAAACTCAGAAATCATTTTTTTTCTCATTTGAGCGAGGCTCGCGAAATAACTATCGAGCACCGCGCGTGCGGAGTTGAGAGAGTTGAGACTCAGGGTGCAAGCGGGACGCACCGCGGCCTGCCGCGCGTACGCCGCATACCCCGCTAGATTATGCGGTATGCTGCGTATAGGCCGCGTATGTGCCGCGGCTCTTTGCGGCGCCGCGCGCGTGACTGTCCTAGCCTCACGGGTCTCAGGGTATGCGTCAGCCGATAAGGTCCTTCCCACTTGGAAGACAACTTGTTCATGCCATCAAGTTTCTGCTTCTTGCGGAGTACCAGGTCTCCAGGTTCTAGTGCCCGTGAACGAACATGGCAATCGTGATAGCGGCGGAGTCCTTGCTGGCATCGAGCAGATCGTAATGAAGCTCGACACCGCACCTCTTCAGGGAAGTTTATGTCATCGATCCTCCTCTCGGCTTGGGTGTCTTCGTCATAGGTAAGTACCCGGGGAGATTCGTGCCCGAGTTCTGTTGGCAAGACGGCTTCAGCTCCATAGACAAGGAAGAATGGTGTTTCTCCAGTTGCTCTGCTTGGTGTGGTTCTGAGAGACCACAAGACACTTGGTAGATGATCAATCCAGTTCTTGCCCTTGTCTTTCAATTTGTTGAAATCCTTGGTCTTCAAACCCTTTAGGAACTCCGCATTGGCTCGCTCCACTTGCCCGTTGCATCTTGTATAGGACACCGAGGCAAAGCACACCTTGATGCCCAGTTCTTCACAGAAGTTGAGGAAGGCTCGACTGTTGAACTGAGTGCCATTATCCGTTATGATTTTGTTGGGTACTCCAAAGCGGTACACGATCCCTTCGATGAACTTGATGGCGGCCTGAGCCGTCTGACATGGTACTGGCATCACTTCCACCCACTTTGTGAACTTGTCAATAGCCACGAAGAGGTATTCATGTCCCCCGACAGACTTTGGTATCTTTCCCACAATGTCCAGCCCCCAGACCGCGAACGGCCAAGATATTGGAATTGGCTGCAGAGCTTGCGCCGGTTGATGTATGTTCTTCACATAGTATTGACAGGCTTCACATGTCTTGACTAGCTGCTCGGCATCACGGAGGACTGTTGGCCAGTAGAACCCGTGACGAAAGACTTTCCCCGCCAACGATCTTGATGCCACGTGACTCGAGCGCATGCCCTCGTGGATGTCCCTTAGTAGTACTTGGCCTTGCTCTTGTGGTATGCGGCGGAGCTTGACTCCATTGTCTCGTCGCCGGTAGAGCTCGCTGTCGATCAAGACGTAGAGCTTGGCTTGGCGAGCCACCCTCTCGGCGTCATGATCATCCTCCGGGAGGGCGTGCTCCATCATGTACTTGACGATGTACAGGGCCCAGGGTGGGTGGGTTCCTTCCACCGGTAGCACCATCTGACATAAGGGAAGCATGGCTTCCTCTGCCGGTGGAGCTGCCGAGTCTTGAACTTCTGGGCTGGCTACCCGTGTTGTCGAGGTAGAAAGGTCGCCAGCCCCCGGTGTCGGTGCAGATCTTGTCCTGAGCCTCTCGGGGGAAATCGAAGGTTGCCTGAGCACCTCGATATAGATCCCGGGAGACACTGGCTCTCGCTTGGACGCCACCTGTGACAGCTCATCCGTGGACGTGTTTTCTCCCCGCGGGACATACACGGCCCGGAAGCTGTCGAAGTGCCGCTGGAGCTTCCAAACCTCCTCGACGTACGGTGCCATCTGAGGGCATGCGTACTCCTTGTTCACTTGCTCGACGACTAGCTGAGAGTCACCCTTGACGACGATCTTGTTGATGCCGAGGCCGATGGCAGCACGAAGTCCTGCGAGCAGGCCCTCGTGCTCCGTCGTGTTGTTGGAGATGTTCCCTTTGTAGTGCATCTGGACGACGTACTTCAGCCGGTCGCCGGTTGGCGAGGTTAGGACAACCCTTGCGCCTCCTTGCCCCTTGGTGTAGGAGCCGTCGAAGTGCATGATCCAGGCGCTAGGGTCCTCCTTCCCGGGGAGACAAGTTTCCTCGTCGGGGCCGTCGAACGCCGTCTCGGTCCATTCCGCTGTGAAGTCCGCCAGCACCTGTCTCTTGATGTTGTCCGTGTGCTCGAACTTGAGGCCGAAACCCTGAAGCTCCATGGCCTACCATGATATGCGTCCAGTGGCAAGTGGGTTCTCCAACGGGCTTCTCAGGTTGTACTTTGGCACCACCGTGATGGGATGGCTTTTGAAGTACGGCCTCATCTTGCGAGAGCAACGAGGATTGCCAGCAGCAGCTTCTGCATCATGGGATATCGCTCCCGGGCGTCGCGCAACACCGCGCTGACAAAGTAGACCGGATGTTGAACCTTGCAGGTTACCGAGTCCTGGTCGGGCTCGGCTTCCTCCATGTTGATGTCTTGAGGTGGGGACGAGGTAGCCCCCAGCGGAGTCTCTTCGGAAGGAAACCCCTGATTCTTGTCGGTGGCGGGCTCTGCACCATCTGGTAAGGTTGCCGTGATGTCAGGACCGTTAGATCCCTGGTCACCCGGCAGCCTCTTCTTGCATGGTTGCCCCGGAAGAGAGTTCCCGGGTCGCTTGCTCTTGGTCTTGCTTGATTTCTCCGGAGGAGCGTCACGCTCTGCTATGAGCACGACACTGATCACCTGGTTGGTGGCAGCGATGTACAATAGTAGGGGCTCCTTCTCTGTTTGGGCCACGAGGACTTGTGGCAAGGCGAGGTAGCGCTTGAGGGACTGAAGAGCTTCCTCGGCCTCGGGAGTCTACTCCACGGGGCCTGACTTCTTGAGCAGCCTGAAGAACGGTAAGGCCCGCTCCCCAAGCCTTGAGATGAAGCGCCCGAGTGCGGTGATGCACCCATTGAGGTGCTGTACGTCCTTGACCCGTCGGGGCGCCTCCATGCGCTCGATTGCTTTGATTTTGTCTGGATTAGCCCCGATCCCTCGGTGAGAGATCAGGAAACCCAGCAGCTTGCCGGATGGGACCCCGAACCCGCACTTGTCGGGGTTGAGCTTGAAGTTGGCCCGACGGAGGTTCTCAAAAGTCTCGTGCAGGTCTTGGATGAGGGAGTCCTTGTACCGGGTCTTGACCATGATGTCATCGATGTACGCTTCAACGTTGCGGCCCAGCTGAGGTCCAAGGCATGCTTGCATAGTGCGCTGGAAGGTAGCGCCGGCATTCCGGAGGCCGAAAGGCATCCGGGTGTAGCAGTAGCAGCCCTTGGGAGTGATGAAGGCCGTCTTCTCCTGGTCCTCGACCGCCATCATGATCTGGTGGTACCCGGAGAAGGCACCCAAGAAACACAGCGGCTCGCACCCGACCGTGGAGTCCACGATCAGGTCGATCCGTGGCAGAGGGAACGAATCCTTGGGACAGGCCTTATTCAGGTCTGTGAAGTCGATGCAGAGTCGCTGTCGTGGGGTAGATAACACGGCAGATGCTACCTTGGGGTAGCTTGAGATGTTGGGCAAGGCGACTCTGGTATCTGGGAGATTGTTTAGCACTGCAGGGACAAAAGGTTTACCCAGGTTCGGCCTCTCCATTGGAGATAAAGACCTACTTCCTGCTATCTTATTATTGATCTCGATCTCGATAACCCGGCTATGACAACAGAGCCGGATCTCGATCTAGGTGACAAGATTTGCTTGGTAGCGTGGGTTTCTCTCTATGATTCTCTCGCCTAAGCTTGGATCGTAAAATTCTCTCCCCACTAGGACTCAGGGACCGGTTTATATAGATGACCGGGTCTCCTGGCGCTTTACAAGATGAATCCGGGTTCTACCCAGACTCGGAGTCCTACTCTAGCTCTTCTGGCCTTCGTGTCCTCCAAGTCCTGAACCGCCTCTGGTCTTCTAGAACCTTTCCTTACTGAACCGGGTTACCGCCAAACCAACTAGCCCAGCGACATAACCCGGCCCATGCTGATGGTTAGCCGGCCTGGCCGGGCCTCCTGCCTGGCGGGTCACGCTTCCCTCTTCATGGGCCTACCGGGTTATTATCCCCCCATCAGTAGCCCCCAGATTAACCTGGTTGCCAGGTTGGCATGCTCTGCTTCTATTCTTTGAACATTGCTTCTTTGAGCAGAACTGTTATCCTGGCCAGCCGGGTTAATCACCTGAAATGTAAAATAACACACAACAGATTAAGTACCAGAATACGTCCCTTTTCTCCTTAGCTTGGCCAATCCTTTTTGGCGGCCTAGAACGTAACCCGGTTCAGATATACCGGGTTCACACTTCCCCGGGTTTCACTTTCAACACTTAGCGAAAATTGTGACCCAACTGTAAATCCATCCTTAATCCATCTCAATCATGATCTTATCAATTAATATCCCATGATTATCTCATTCTGTTTGTCGTTGACTTTTGGTCAAAGATCCTTATCTCTTCACTTTTTACCGCAACACCCCTAGGGTTTTCACCGCGGCTACAAATAGTAGACCAAGCATTCACTGCAGTCACTTTCCCCATCCATTCATGTTCATCGTCCTCCTCGCGCTCGCACTGTAGCAACCGCAGATCCAATATCCAATCGAGCCTCCAAATCTCCGTGAGAAGATCCACAGGTACGATTCTCCCGCACATCCGTGCTCCGCACTCAATTCCGCTCTAAATTTTGCCCAAATTTACTTTGCATTTTCCTCTCCACACATCCGCATCTACGGTTAGGGTTTCTCATCACCATTGTTGCGGCCAGGAAACCTCGAAGCTCTGCCGTCATGGTGAAGGAGAAGGTGAAGGCTGGGGTCCCCGTGCTAGAAAGAAGATTGCGAAGAAGCCTCCCAGCTCCCACGCTGGGGGATCTGGCTCCGCCGCCCCCGCTACTGCTCAGGTCAACTGGACCAAATCTACTGTGACAAATTTGATGCTGCAAGAATACGTGAATTGCGGCGAGCTTCCTCCCAAAACTGAGATCAGCTGGCGCGCTGCTGGGGAAGAAATCCGCCCCAGCCCAAAAGAAGGTGAAGTGGTTGTTTTCCTCGATCATGTATAGCGCGATCTTCGCCCCCCCGGCTCTCTGTTTTTTCGCCGGGTCTTGAAGTACTACGTTATCTGCTGGATTGGAAAAATGGCCCGCCGGCTTGTGGAACCTTGGTGTTCTGGGCGGCAGACCCGGATTTGCCCTGGCTCCCCCAGCGAGAAGACCCGGCACCGCTACAGCTGCAACTCCAGCTCTTCCTGTTCCTCTATCTGGTTCTGCATTTGTTCTAACAACTGGAGCCACCTGAGTTACACCAATTGGTTGATCTTCTGGAGTTCTGAACAATACTGCGGGATTTATGGCGTTTTCTCCTGGAGCCAGCCGGCTCTGGTGCCTCCTCTGATAAACCCTGGTCATCTCATTGAGACGATTTTCCTCATCCTCTATTTGCTTTCGCCTAACCTCCATATCTTGCTTCTCAGCCATTGTGTCTCTGCGCATCTGCTCCAAAGCCCGGCGTGCTGTATCCAATTCTATAGCTCTAGCTGCTGCGTTTTCTGGTGTAACCATCCTCGTGAGTGCTGATGGATCTAGGACCAGCCATTGTTAAACAAGGCATGGGCCCCAGTTATGTTGTTTCTTTCTTCGCCCTGAACCCGGTTATTGAGAAAATCGAAGATGTTCCTGTAACACGCTGTATCTTCACTTTCCTCTGACACCGAAGCCGGGTCTCCATCAACTCTTTGACCCGTCAATTCCAGTACTGGTGGCAATTGTTGCTGCTGTTGACCCGGAGTAAAGGCAGGTGGCACGACCGTTGACGGCGATGCTCCCACGTTGGTCGAAGGGGCGGTGTAAACTGCCACCCTCCTAACCGGGCTTGGGCGGGACTCTTGCTCCTCTTCATCCTCTTCTTCTACTCCATATCCGAACCGGCCTTCAAACAGAGGCAAGATCGATTCTGAATCTGCATGGTCCACCACATCACCCGAGATCTGAGCCGGGTTTCCCGATTGTTCCTCGTGTACGTCCAGGGGCAGCTCCTGACACAGATTCATAGTCTCCATCACTAGCAGATCTAGTTGCAATCATACCAACAAAAACGTTAAATTTGCCAATTGGAATAACATCACCTGATTCAAGTAGATCTGATTCCGGCCCCCAGCTAGAATCATCAATGATGGGCTCTCCTTGCGAGTTGAGGGTGATCTCGCTGAAAACAAAGTTCTCCACTCCTTGCATTGCTTCTCCCATGATGGTGACACCTTTGGACGCGGTTCCCACAGACGGCGCCAACTGTCGTGGGGTAGATAACACGGCAGATGCTACCTTGCGGTAGCTTGAGATGTTGGGCAAGGCGACTCTGGTATCTGGGAGATTGTTTAGCACTGTAGGGACAAAAGGTTTACCCAGGTTGGCCTCTCCATTGGAGACAAAGACCTACTCCCTGCTATCTTATTATTGATCTCGATCTCGATAACCCGGCTACGACAACAGAGCCGGATCTCGATCTAGGTGACAAGATTTGCTTGGTAGCGTGGGTTTCTCTCTATGATTCTCTCGCCTAAGCTTGGATCGTAAAATTCTCTCCCCACTAGGGCTCAGGGACCGGTTTATATAGATGACCGGGTCTCCTGGTGCTTTACAAGATGAATCCGGGTTCTACCCAGACTCGGAGTCCTACTCTAGCTCTTCTGGCCTTTGTGTCCTCCAAGTTCTGAACCGCCTCTGGTCTTCTAGAACCTTTCCTTCCTGAACCGGGTTACCGCCAAACCATCTGGCCCAGCGACATAACCCGGCCCATGCTGATGGTTAGCCGGCCTGGCCGGGCCTCCTACCTGGCGGGTCACGCTTCCCTCTTCATGGGCCTACCGGGTTATTATCCCCCCATCAGTCGCCACTTGAAAGTCATGGGTTTCGGCACCACCACGGGGTTGGCCACCCAAGTTGGGTGAGGAACCGACCGGATGACGCCAGCTTCTATCAGCTTATCCACTTCGGCAATGATGAATTCCAGCTTTTCCTTGCTTTGGTTCCGGAGAACTTGTTTCACGGGACGAGCTCCCGCGTTGGCCGCCAGTTTGTGCTCGATCACCTCCCTTGGTACACCGAGTAAACCCGACGCCTCCCACGCGAAGACATCAGAATTTTCCCGAAGGAAGGCGACGAGCGCGCTTTCCTATTTGTCGGTGAGGCGCGCACCGTTTGTGATGGTGCGAACTCCATCGCTAGTCAGTGCCACCTTCTTGGTCAGCTGCTGGTCGCCATGGAATGGCGCCTTCTTGGAGGGAGTTGATGCCAGGCCCCCGGGATACCCTTCGACCCGGAGAATGCACCGACATCAGCCTCCTGTTCATCTTGATGGACATCTATCGTTGCCGCCACCGTCTGGTTCAGCTTCTGGACGCAGAAGATGGCGTCGTCGATGTCGGCCTTGACCTTGATCACGCCCCACAGCGCCGGGATCTTCATCATGTTGTAGGCGAAGTGGGAGACGGCCATGAACTTGGCCAAAGCAGGTCGGCCAAGTATGCCGTTGTACGGGAGTGGAGTGTCTGCGACGTCGAAGACGACGTCTTTGGTGCGGAAGTTCCTGTGATCACCAAAAGTGACCGGAAGAGTGATCTTCCCGAGTGGCCGAGTGATACTCCCATTCACGACTTGAAACACGCCAGTGTCTTCCAGGCGAGAGTGAGGGATTTGAAGAGTAGCCAGGACCTTCGCCGTCAGCAGGTTGAGGCTGGAGCCTGATGGCGTGTTAACGGTAGAGTGTTTTATTACTTCCCAGCAACAGCACCAGAAGATCTGCTTGTTGACCGTGACAACACACGTTCGTTGGGAGACCCCAAGAGGAAGGTATGATGTAGTGCAGCAGCAGTTTTCCCTTGAAATATGACCAAGGTTTATCGAACCAGGAGGACACGGAGGTTCTTCAGAAGGTTGTCAGCGGCGCAACTGACGTGGAACCTGCACACAACACAAGCAAACTACTTTGCCCCAACGAAACAGAGAGGTTGTCAATCTCTCCGGCTTGCTGAAAACAAAGGATTAAACGTATTGTGTGGAAAACAGTAATGAGTGCAGAAAGTAACAGAGAACAAATGATTGCAGTTGGTGGTTTTATCAGTATGAGGAAATGGACCGGGGTCCACAGTTCACTAGTGGTGTCTCTCCATAAAAGATAACTAACATGTTGGGTAAACAAATTACAGCTGGGCAATTGACAAATAATGAGCGCATGACAATGCAATATATGACAAGATGATTATTATGAGATTTAATTGGGCATTACAACAAAGTACATAGACTTGCTATCCAACGCATCTATGCCTAAATAATCCACCTTCCGGTTAGCATCCGCACCCCTTCCGGTATTGAGTTGCAAACAACAGATTATTGCATGAAGTAAAGTGTGTAATGTAAACAATGCAAATGACACGTAGACAATGCATCATTGTTTTATCCCTAGTGGCAACAGCACATCCACAACCTTAGTCGTTTCTGTCATCTCGAGCCCAGATTACTGGAGGCATGAACCCACTATCTAGCATAAATACTCCCTCTTGGAGTTACAAGCATCTACTTGGCCAAAGCATCTACTAGCAACGGAGAGCATGCAAGATCATAAACAACATAAATAGATAGATTGATAAACAACTTGCTCATAGTATCAATATTCATCGGATCCCAGCAAACACAACATGTAGCATTACAATAAGATGATCTTGATCATGTTAGGCAGCTCACAAGATCTAAACATGGAGGTACAAGGTGGAGAGACAACCATCTAGCTACTGCTATGGACCCGTAGTCCAAGGATGAACTACTCACGCATCACTCCGGAGGCAGGCATGGCGGTGTAGAGGCCTCCGGTGAGGATCTCCCCTCCGGCAGGGTGCCGGGAAGAGCTTCAGAACCCTCCCGATCTAGGGTTGACGACGGCGGCGGCGACGGAACTTTTCGTGGAATATGATCGGTGTTTTTAGGGTTTTCGGGACATCGGGAATATATAGGCGAAAGGGCGGCGTCGGAGGGCACCCGAGGTGGCCACGCCAGGGTGGGCCCACCCCCTCCTGCCGCGCCCTAGGGTGGCGTGGCTGCCTCGTGGCCCCACTCCGTCTCCCCTTCTGGCTTCTGGAGTCTTCCGATGAGATATTTGCACACGTTGATTTTCGTCCAATTCCGAGAATATTTTGCGACTAGCTTTCTGAAAGAGAAAAACAGCAGAAAACAGGAACTGGCACTTCGGCATCTTGTTAATAGGTTAGTCCCAGAAAATGCATAAAAATGCTATGAAGTGTAAATAAAACATGTAGCAATTGGTATAATAACAGCATGGAACATCAAAAATTATAGATACGTTTGAGACGTATCAAGCATCCCCAAGCTTAGTTCCTGCTCGTCCTCGAGTAGGTAAACGATAAAAACAACATAATTTTTGAAGTGACATGCTACCAACATAATCTTGATCAAATAGTAATGCAAAGCACATGAACTGAATGAAGTGATCCAAGTCAATGGTCTATAGTTTGCTAACAAGTAAACAAGGAGTAAACAAAATGAATCATACAAGTGCAAACTTTCATGAATAATACTTTGGAGACAATGGAGCTATAAGAGTTTGCATAAAAGTTAGCTCACAAAGCAATAGATTCTAAATGAAAGTGTTTGACTAACACAAAGGAAGATTTAGTTTCAGCACTGGCTTCAACTTTAACATATTTATCTCATGGATATTGTCAAGGCAAAGTAATGCAATAAGTCAAACATATCATTATATAACAACTGTTGTACCAAAGTTGACACTAGTGTTTGCTTGTGGAGATAGAAAGAAGTAGGAAAACTGACTCAACAATAAAGTAAAAGAAAGGCCCTTCGCAGAGGGAAGCAGGGATTAAATCATGTGCTAGAGCTTTTTAAGTTTTTGAAAGCATATAGAGAGTATAAAAATATATTTTGAGAGGTGTGTGTTAGTGGTCAACGAATCAGTAAATAGACAATACTTTAAGTCACAAGTTAACCAGACCTTACAAGAGCGGCTCCCATGAAGGACGTTATTTCTACCAGCGGGTAGATCATCCCTCGTTCTCTTTTGTTTACACACTTATGAACATTGCTTGACTGATTTCTCAGGGGCAAAAAGATGTGAAGAGAATTAATGGTTAAAGTTGTAATTAATTGGGACTGGGCACCCCGTTGCCAGCTCTTTTTGCAAAATTATTGGATAAGCGGATGTATATGCCACTAGTCCAGGTGTAAAGTCTGATCAACAAGTGAAATAAAGACCATCTACCACATCCTCATGAGCTTGTAAACAGTGACACAAAAAGGAGTTGTAACAGTTTTGAATATTTTAAAGGTAGCACATGAAAAATTTACTTGGAATGGCAGGAAAATACCACATAATAGGTAGTTATGGTGGACACAGATGGCATGGATTTTGGCTCAAGGGTTTTGGATGCACAAGCAGCATTCCCGCTTAGTACAGAGTTTAGGCTAGCAAGGTTATTTAAGCAAACACAGACTGTCAACCGGTACAGCAAGAACTCATATAAAAAACATGCTTGAAAAATTACAAGACTCCACATTGTCTTCCTTGTTAACCAAAACCTTTCACTAGAAAATATCTAGACTTTGGAACTACCAATGATACAAATCAAATATCAACAAGCTTTACAGTAGTTCTTCACTAATAGCCTTTACTTACATGATGCACAAGTCTAAACATTACTTACTTGGTAACTCAAAACAATTGACAAGTATCAAATTACTCAAGACAGTGATCTACAAGACTTATGTAAGCATTTTATACCACTACCACATGCATAGCATTTTCTGTTCCAACCAAACACCAATCAACTTATTTGAACAACTCTCCAAACAAATATAAGTGAAGCAAGAGAGTACTTTCTTCAAAAGAAACTAATAGCTCTGACAAGAGATATATGAAAACAGAGAGCTAGAAGCTTTAGCAGTAGCTAGACAAGAATACTCAACAAATATAAGTGAAGAACAAGAGTATTCCAATGAAAAAGCGGAGCGTGTCTCTCTCCCAAACAAGAGTGCTAGGATCCAACAAGTATAGAGCAGCAAACAAAACAAAAACAAACTGAAAACAAAAGCACACTGACGCTCCAAGAAAAGTACATATAATGTGAAGAAATAAAAATATAGTCTCACTAGAGATGACCTGATAGTTTGTTGATGAAGAAGGGGATGCCTTGGGCATCCCCAAGCTTAGACGCTTGAGTCTTCTTGAATATATTGGGGAGATCCATGGGAGCTTCCCCAAGCTTAAGCTTTTCACTCTTCTTGATCTTATAATATCATCCTCCTCTCTTAACACTTGAAAACTTCCTTCACACCAAAACTCAACATTTTTCTCATTAGCGGGTTAGTGCATCAAAACAAATAATCTCACTTGTTCTGTAAGGACACAAATTCATAAGCAATCATTTTCAAACATTAGCTACTGTTACTAGGCTTAAGTGATGCTCTTTCACCTTAAAAGAAACCACTCAACACTTGTAAAAGATAGAATGCAAAACAAAGACAGAATCTGTCAAAACCAGAACAGTCCGTAAAGATGATTTTTTTGGGACACTTACGTCGCTCAAATCGAAAAACTTTAGTCGTACGAAAGTTGCGTACATATCTCAGGAACACGCACAAAAATTGGCAGATTTTTTCAAATTTTCTGATTTTCTACGGCGAGAAACGGTGACGTTCCAGAAATCTGTTCCTGTGCAGTAATCCAAATATAGGTACCATCTTGTCATAAGAGACTTTTCTTGGCACAACAAAACAGCAAATAAAAGATACAAAGGAGTTTTACAGAAGTAAACATGCTCCTTGACTAAAACTGAAAACAAAAGATAATGGGTTGCCCCCAAAAGCGCTTTCTTTAATGCCTTTTAGCTAGGCTAGAAGATTTTAATGATGCTCTCATAAGAATAAGAGTTGAAAAACAAAAGAGAGCATCAAGAGGCAAATATCAAACACATTTAAGTCTAACCCACTTTCTATGCAAAGGAATCTTATAACAAAATAAATTATTGAAGCATAAAGCAACTAGCATAGAAAGATGAAACAATATAACTTCAAAACTTTCAACATAAAGAGAGGTGTTTTAGTGACTTGAAAACTTTACAACCATATTTTCTCTCTCATAATAACTTTCAGTAGCATCATGAACAAACTCAACAATATAACTATCACATAAAGCATGCTTTTCATGATCTAAAAACACATAATTTTTATTAAGCTAAAAAACAGTGGGGTCATTAAACCCACTTTTGACAATAGCAGTATAATTAATATTATCAGGCAATATAGGACCATCATCAAGAGAATTATCATATATAACATAGGGAGCACATTTTATTTCCTGTTATTTCTTCTTTTATTGAGTCAAGGAATTTGTTTACTTCAAATTTATCAAAAGGAGATATTTCAATAGAATCATGACATTTAACAATATAGCGTTCTTCCTCCTTAGGTAGGCATGGAGGGTAATCATATAATGTAAGAGTTAAAGAGTTACTATCATTAGAAGGTAGATCCTCCTTTTGTTCATCACTCTCTCCTCTTTTTCATCCAATGAGGCAGTTTCAGCAATTTCTTCTCCCACAGGTTCCTGAAAAGCAACAAGTTGTTCTCGAGAATAAGTTTTCTCAAGAAATTCAGTAATATAGGATTATCATTGTAATATTCAAGGCAATAACCAAGTATAGCAAAATTCTCAGATTTATAAGGAGAATCATCATCTTGAATAAAACCAGCAATTTCATAGGCACCCTTAAAAACAACAAATTCTTCAGTTTGTTCAAGATTACCAAAGTCATAGTTTCCTTAGCATAAGAGCCAAGGTTTCATTATCATTATAATCACATTGGAAAGGGAGGTGTTTATGCCTTCTACAACAAAACGATTCATTAAAGCAGTAGGATTCATCATAAGTAGAGCACAAGTTTTTAGCAAAATAATTCAATCTATTTATTTGTTCCCATAAATGTACCCTTTTTTAGACAAGCGGTATTCCTTATAATAATTTTGTTGTTCCTCCGTGAACCCACTTAGCCAATAAGATTTTTTCAAAGAGAGAAGCCATTGATATCAAATAAACAACTAGACATAATAACAAACCGAAATAAACGAAATGCAGGATTTTTTTTTGTGTTTTTGATAATTTAAAACAAACAAGATAAAATAAAAGTAAACTAAGCAAGACAAAAACAAAGTAAAGAGATTGGAAGTGTGAGACTCCCCTATCTGGAGATTCCAGTTTCCCCGGCAACGGCGCCAGAAAAATGTCTTGATGGCGTGTTAACGGTAGAGTGTTTTATTACTTCCCAGCAACAGCACCAGAAGATCTGCTTGTTGACCGTGACAACACACGTTCGTTGGGAGACCCCAAGAGGAAGGTATGATGTAGTGCAGCAGCAGTTTTCCCTTGAAATATGACCAAGGTTTATCGAACCAGGAACACGGAGGTTCTTTAGAAGGTTGTCAGCGGCGCAACTGACGTGGAACCTGCACACAACACAAGCAAACTACTTTGCCCCAACGAAATAGAGAGGTTGTCAATCTCTCCGGCTTGCTGAAAACAAAGGATTAAACGTATTGTGTGGAAAACAGTAATGAGTGCAGAAAGTAACAGAGAACAAATGATTGCAGTTGGTGGTTTTATCAGTATGAGGAAATGGACCGGGGTCCACAGTTCACTAGTGGTGTCTCTCCATAAAAGATAACTAACATGTTGGGTAAACAAATTACAGCTGGGCAATTGACAAATAATGAGCGCATGACAATGCAATATATGACAAGATGATTATTATGAGATTTAATTGGGCATTACAACAAAGTACATAGACTTGCTATCCAACGCATCTATGCCTAAATAATCCACCTTCCGGTTAGCATCCGCACCCCTTCCGGTATTGAGTTGCAAACAACAGATTATTGCATGAAGTAAAGTGTGTAATGTAAACAATGCAAATGACACGTATACAATGCATCATTGTTTTATCCCTAGTGGCAACAGCACATCCACAACCTTAGTCGTTTCTGTCATCTCGAGCCCAGATTACTGGAGGCATGAACCCACTATCTAGCATAAATACTCCCTCTTGGAGTTACAAGCATCTACTTGGCCAAAGCACTACTAGTAACGGAGAGCATGCAAGATCATAAACAACATAAATAGATAGATTGATAAACAACTTGCTCATAGTATCAATATTCATCGGATCCCAGCAAACACAACATGTAGCATTACAATAAGATGATCTTGATCATGTTAGTCAGCTCACAAGATCTAAACATGGAGGTACAAGGTGGAGAGACAACCATCTAGCTACTGCTATGGACCCGTAGTCCAAGGATGAACTACTCACGCATCACTCCGGAGGCAGGTATGGCGGTGTAGAGGCCTCCGATGATGATCTCCCTCCGGCAGGGTGCCGAGAAGAGCTTCAGAACCCTCCCGATCTAGGGTTGACGACGGCGGCGGCGACGAAACTTTTCGTGGAATATGATCGGTGTTTTTTGGTTTTCGGGAAATCGCGAATATATAGCGAAATGGCGGCGTCGGAGGGCACCTGAGGTGGCCACGCCAGGGGTGGGCGCCACCCCCTCCTAGGCCGCGCCCTAGGGTGGAGTGGCTGCCTCGTGGCCCCACTCCATCTCCCCTTCTGGCTTCTGGAGTCTTCCGATGAGATATTTGCACACGTTGATTTTCGTCCAATTCCGAGAATATTTTACGACTAGCTTTTCTGAAAGAGAAAACAACAGAAAATAGGAACTGACACTTCGGCATCTTGTTAATAGGTTAGTCCCAGAAAATGCATAAAATACTATGATGTGTAAATAAAACATGTAGCAATTGGTATAATAACATCATGGAATATCAAAAATTATAGATACATTTGAGACGTATCAGAGCCTCCGTCGACCAGCATCTTGATGACTTTGTAGTTGTGTATGATGGGCGACACGATCAATGGCAAGGTCCCTACCCGGCAGTACTGACAGGGTGGTCTTCTGGATCGAAGGTGATGACTTGGTTAGACTAGTCCAGTGGCTTGGGCGGAACGGAAGTAACCACATTTAGCTACCGGACAAGTCTCTTGCAGGCGCCATTAGAGGGAGGCAGAGAACCCCCGTGAATGCACCCGGCAACTCCGGTGATTTCCTTGAACTTCCCGCCGTTACCACCTTGGGGAGCCGGAGCTTCCCCGTTGCCATCATGGACGACATCTTGGTTGTTCTGCCCGTGGCCGCCTTGGCCACCGTGTTCTCCTCCTCGGCCACCGTGACCCCACCCACGGCCGCCTCTGTCTTGACGACCCGCGGGACAGTCACGAGTGATGGGCCACTCCCGCTTGCACCCTGAGTTGAGAGTTGAGACCCATGGACTAGAAGCGCTCGCTCCCTCGCACGGTTCACCCGGAAGAGGACCAGAAGTCCAAAAGGCCCAGCCGCCCAAGCCCCAAGCTCACTCCCATCCCCTCCGTCACGCGTGCACGGACCCTTCCTCGCCTCCGACTCTGACCATCCTCTGCACCCAACCCAGCCGACTAAATCGCCGCACGAGGGGGCGCCATGGAGCCGGCGGCGGCAGAGAGGAAGGTGCCCGAGCAGGAGGAGCAGCTGCAGCCATCGCACGCCCGGACCGAGGACGCGCCGCCCGCCGCCGTCGAGGAGGAGGACGAGGCGGAGGCGGAGGAGAACGAGCGCCGCAACGCCGAGCTCAAGGCCGGCCTCCACCCCCTCAGGGTAAGACCCCCCGCCGCTAGATCTAAACCCTACCACTGGCTCCCCTTCCAGAGGTGGCGGAACCTTTGAATCTCAGAAAAGCTGGGTGTTTTAAGCCGTCCGTGTTCTGTGCTGTGCGTCCGCAGCGCAAGCTCGTGCTCTGGTACACGCGCCGGACGCCCGGGGCGAGGTCGCAGTCGTACGAGGACAACATCAGGAAGATCGTCGAGTTCAGCACTGTACGTGTCTCTCACACAGCAGGTTGTTCTGAGGGGATTTCTTACTTCGGTCAGTGCAGCTGACTGATGGCTGCTACTGTTTGGATGGCTTGTAGGTCGAGTCGTTCTGGGTTTGCTACTGCCACCTGGTTCGCCCTTCTGCCCTCCCGAGCCCCACGGACCTGCATCTGTTCAAAGAGGGCGTCCGTCCACTCTGGGAGGTATTTACTCGGAACACGGTGTTGTCTCGAAAGTCATGGTTTTGTTTAGCATAGTGTCATGTGTGCCAATGGTTCTAGGGTTAAGGTTGTTTGATTTGGCAGGATCCTGCAAATCGGAATGGTGGCAAGTGGATTATACGGTTCAAGAAGGCTGTTTCTGGTCGTTTCTGGGAGGATTTGGTAAGTTAATGCATTTATGCTCCCAAGAGCTTGTTGGGTTTGTAAACTTGGTCATCATACCCATAATTTTGTTGTTGTTCGTTATTCCCTCAGTTAGGATCCCTTGCCTAATAAGCCTGCTTGATTTATAGAATGCCCTCATTTACTAATACTAAGTAGTTCTTTCCATCATGTGATTGTCCCATAATATTTTCTGTATACGACCGGTCTTCGATTACCTTATAACCATGTGGGTTGCCAAGGAGAGTCAGTGATGGACCTAACATTTCAGAACCCTAACCAAACAAGAAGTTAAGGCTGGAGTTGGAACAGGATAACTCTTGTTTCGTTTGTAGAGTGGACCTAGTCTGTTTTTAGCATGCCATTCCTCACAAGTCATGACCACAGTGCCAATAGACAATGAAGTTAGGGCAATGGCACATAGGTTAACTCATGATGGACCCATATATCCCAGTATAAGGCCATCCCTTAAATCAAACAGCCCTGTGGCGCATAATGGTCTTGCACTCTGCTACCTATACCAACACAAGCCTGAGATCTGAGGTAGTATTATTGCCGTTTTCATGTTACACTTTATGCGTCGAAGCAAGTGGTTCAGAATAGAAAAAAGTTAGGCCGAGCCAGAAATAAATTAGCAGCCTTCCAAAATGCACTGTCCTGCAGTTACCGTTGCCCACTTTCCTATGTGTGCATGCCATATGCTATAGTTTACATAGGTCTTAGCCATATTTATTGATTACCATTGTCATTTCTTAATTTAATCTTCTTTGTTTGAAGTTCCTTACCTCTAAAACTTAATCTGGTTCATAAATGTTTAACTTTGGCAGTAATCTTTCCCTAATCCCTATCAATAATCAAGATTGCAAATGATCCCATGCATACTCCCATTAGTAAATTGTATGCATCACTAGTACGATGGACGCCATGAGTTTAAAAATATGAAACAAGATAAGCATCTATGGTATTGTTCCCCACACAAAGAAACCTATGTCACTGTTAATTTTTCGAATGGTCGCCTTGGCAAGCTGATATTTCTGTGTTTTATGTTGCTAAATAAAAAAAGTTCAAAGAGCTAAGAGAAACCTATGGATATGTGGATGCATTATATCAGTTGTGACACTCTTGCTACTAATATACAATGCCTATTTAACATGATATACTTTTGTCTTATTTATTTTTCTTGACTAGATTTGTGGATGCTGCATGGTTTCCATTTTTAGGGACTAAATATGAGGTCACTTGATAGGAAACTATCTGTGTTGCATTTGCTCATAATTGGTTAAATTAAGGAAATGAAAATGGCACGACATCTTTATTCTTGTGTTTTCCTAGTGGAACTGTTTGACTTAGAGCCCTCACCTCTAGCTCTTCTTGCATGCTCTTCTTGCTACTTGCGACAAGTAGGTTGCATCATTATTTTCTGCCACTAGCTTTCTCTTTCATACCTGCTTTTCATCGATGCCACATTCACACCGAGCTCTGTTTTTCTTTGCCCATTCACATTTAATTTTCCGAGTTGCTTGTCCATTGTTATTTTATTTCTGCACTTTCCTTGCTGTTGCTGTGTAGCCAGTGGCAGGTTTATGCCAGTAATCCAGACAGAACTATGCTTTCTTGTTTGAGAGGCAGCCCATTTAGGGTTCCATTTCCTCCCTGCAGCCTGAATGCTTGCTTTGATACTCTTTGATGTGGCTGTTCATTCATGGGAACGGTTCCAGCCTGCTAAGGATTCTTTCACTGCTTGTCCTTCCATTCACAGTGCAATCATAACCATTCAGTTTTACAACGCCTCAAGGAAAATACCTGACTGTCCAAAATGTGTTATTTGGATTATTATTTTGTATTAAACTGGTCCTGCACCTCTTTGGTTATTATTATGGTTCCCTTATCATGTTTATATCTCCAGGTGCTGGTTCTTGTGGGCGATCAACTTGATTACAGTGATGATGTTTGTGGTCTGGTGCTCAGTTGCCGTTTCAACGAAGACATTCTGAGCGTCTGGAATCGAAATGCATCAGACCACCAGGTTTGTGACAGCCTCTACGACTATGGCGTTTGCACTTTAGGCTGTCATTCTCTCATGTTTATTTATTCTCAATTTGTTGTTCACTCGTGTTTCTCTGTCCGTGTTATTCACGAGTGTTCTTATGCCCTTCAGGCTGTGATGACACTAAGAGATTCAATCAAGAGGCATCTAAAGCTGCCACACACCTATCTGATGGAGTACAAACCACATGATGCCTCACTGCGAGACAATTCGTCCTACAGGAACACATGGCTGAGAGGGTAAACCTCTTCCAAGTCTGCGAGGAACTAGTTACCGCCTTCTTCCGAACTAGATCCTTGTGGATCTCCAGTTCTTGCTTTACAGCCCCAGATGTTATGCATCAAGTACGCAGAACTCTTTGTCATGCTATGTACTATCCAGAATTTTAAATGCACAAGTATCAACTTTTTATGATACTTCGCTACCATGGCTGTATGGTTGACTCGTTTTAACAAGTATATTTAGGTGGATCTTTGAACTTGCTATTGTGGATTGTCCATTTCTGCTGGTACCTATTGCGTATATGGTAGCAGAATTAGCCCCGGATGACATATTGATTCTTGGGCGTGATCGTATTAGGACCTAGCCAGTTAGGACATAGCCAGCTAGAATAGTTTGGTGTCTCGGCACGATAGATAGATACAAATCCTTGCTCACTCTCCAGCTACCCGGTTCTACTATTTTTTGTTTTTTTGTTTTTTGAGGGAAATTCTACTCTCTCCGTCTGGAGCAGTAGTTCAGGGACGAGTTGATTCCTCACATTTTTTTTGAGACAATTGTATAGGACATCTTATCACGTTCGGCTGGGTAAATGGGCCAAGCCCGCGTTTTCCACGCTAGCCCATGTCCTCGTCCCCGAAAATTCTTTACTTTTCCCCGAAACACACCTTTATTTTTCTCACTCTGCATAGTCCTTGTGTTTACCGTAGCGTACGCCGCGCCGGTCTCCTTCTCCCTCGCGTCGCGCCCGCCCAAAATCTGCCCGCGCGCGCTCCCGCTCCACCGCGCGGGAAAAACGTGAAGCGAATCCAGCCCCATCTCCCGCCCTTTACACCACCGCCGCTCCTCCTAGCTCCCAACAAACCCTAGCTCCGACTCGCCGCTCGATCTCGCCCCGCCTCGTTCATTCCGATGGGCGGATCTGCCGCTGACCCCGAGGAGCCGCCGCCGACCCCGGCGCCCTCGCCGTCCCCGGCCAAGCAGCCGCTCTCGCCTTCGTCGTCGAGCGTGAAGCGGACGAAGAGGTGTGTGCAGTCGAGGCTCTCGTTTGGGTCGGGCAAGTCAGCCGGCGGCGGCGGAGGGGCTGTCCTTCCTGCGCCAGCGGCCGAGGAGGCGGCTGGGAAGGTGGCTGCGCAGGCGACCCTGGAGAAGGGGAAGAGGAGGGGAAGGCCGCGGAAGTCAGAGGCGGCGGGCAGGAAGGTACACTGCTAGAATCCCCCCCCCCCCCCCCCCCCCCCATTCCAGCTGTTTTTCGGTGTCTGCTCGGTAGCTGGATTGCTTTAATTCGTCCCTTGTGTTGAATTGTGGCCTGTCTTTCCTTATTTCCATGCTGATAAATAAGTGCCTTACGATTTCCCCTTCTACCAATTTTAACCGGGAGATATTCATTCTAAATTAGTACTGTCATGTGCTTCTGCCCCCTTCTATCTGCTAGTAACGAGATAACGCCCTGACAACCATAATTGGTATACTTTGCGAAAAAACTGCAATTGGTGTATATATAACCTTCTACCCTGGAGACTGTGCATCATGGGCATGTTAGCAGCTCTGTCATTTGTATCAATAATAGCTAAATCTTATTTCAGAATTGAAATTTTGAGCTACGTCACTTTGATCTGAAATAGAGGGGCTGTCACAGAGTGATTTAAAGCTACATCACTCTATATGGGTTTGTAAAGGATAGGTTTAGATTCTCCCCAGTTGCCCGGTTGGGCTTAGTGAACGGGCTGGCCAGAGGGTCAAACGGCATGTTTGACGTTACCTGTGGAGTGTTTTGGGGGAGCTCAATCTTGATACGGGCATGGAAAGTTTGGTCGACGTCGAAATGTAAGTTCTTCGCTTGGTTGGTCATTAAAAACATGAATTGGATGGCGGAGCGTCTTCTCAGACGAGGTTGGCCAAACAGTGGCCTTTGCCCACTTTGTAAACAAGCGCCGGAAACAGAGGCACATATCCTTTTCAAATGCCTCTAGATGATGAGATTATGGACAACCGTGAAATAGTGGACTTGTCTTCACGATGTGCATCCAACCACATGGCAAAATGAGGACCCGGTGGACGATTGGTGAATCAACGTTATTGGGAAACAGACATCTTGTAGAAAAGCGACGACTTCCCTTGCAATTCTAGTCCGGTGGGAGATTTGGAATAAAATTCGAGGGTCTTTTGAAATACCGCAACCTTAACTACAAGATTAAGGAATAAACAATCATTTTGGGGGATGGCATGCGTGAAACACTTGAAGTCTTGAGCTACTTGATACCGGGAGAGTATGCTTTTGTATGGGGAGGCGGCGATTTCGCACCTATTACTTTTTTTTTAGTTTTTTCTCAAAATGTAAAAAAATTACAGAATTTTTTTTAGACCTAAAAATTTCGGATGTACATTAGAACATTATGTGTTAGCACAAAAAATGGCGTGGTGAAAAAACATTTTTTGTGACCTGTGCAAAAAAGACAAAAAAATGACTCGTATAAAAACATTTTGGTGCGTCCGGATTTGTCTTTTTTGCACAGGTCACAAAAAATATTTTTTCTTCACGTAACTTCGTGTGCTAACATATAATGTCTTGACGTATATGTGAAATTTTTACTTTGAATTTTTTGACATTTTCAAAATTGTTTATTGGGTAGTAGGTGCATCTGCACCTACTACCCGAAGTGGATTTCCGTTTGTATGGGCCTTTGGTTACGGCCTCGGCAATTTGTACTCAAAACTTCTAACTTCTTAATCATTCAAATGGCAACACTTTTGCTTCATTTCAAAATAAATAAGTTTTAGATCGATCTTTTGGTTGAATTTCTATTCTATGCATTCAATGAATAAGTACCAGTCTGTCATTCTGTTGTCTTTCCTGTTATGCCAAATACTAATATCTTTAATCAACCTTTATGTAGCCATCTTCAAACAAAGAGACCAATGAGTTGGATCCAGGTAGCAACGATGAAGTTATTTCGATTGGTAAGTCCATCCAGTAACTGATAGTCTGATACACAATGTTCTTGCCATTTCTTCAAGTGTTTCACTGGCCCAGTCAGTCATCTTTTCCTTATTTATTTGCTACATTGTGATTGACAACTGATGAATACTATCGTGCTGGTAATTTCATCTATTAATATTTATGTTGTTGGATTTCAGATGAGAGCCCTCAGAAAAAGCAGCGGAAAGGTAGAAATCAAGAAGCAGCACGAAAGGTGCCTAACAGAAAACGCTGCAAGGTATTGGAATCTACTAATGGTTAGTTCTCTCTCTCTCTCTCACCCATCCATATGCTTACAGTTTGTTAAAAACTTAAAATCTCTCATCCAGGTGCTATCA